>JBAMNC010000778.1:0-710000 GCA_037902135.1 Cetoscarus ocellatus
GAGCTTAGTTGTGCATCTTTAATGGAAGTTTTACAGAAGCTGAGCCAGTTCTTGCATATGCTGCAGCCTCCCATATGGAGGGAAGGAGACAAAAGGAGCACAGTTGGCTTGTCCTATCTTTTATAAGTCCATCGACACTTAAATGCTAGCCCCAGAGAAAAAGCGACACAGGGGGACATAAACCCACTGTGGTTTTAGGAGGGAAGATAATGACTTTGCCTGCATTAATTTCTTCATCAGCCATCTTGTTTCTTCAGACAGAGTGGTTATGAGGCCTTCTCTGAAGGTCCTAGGTTATAGAGATGCATTTCCCTGCATAATTTCGGCCCTAACAGTTGTTGTCAGCAGTGCTTTTTGTGAGTTGGCAGCTGGGGAACATCTGTTTATAGGTAATCAGTGTTTGAAAAGCTACACCTCACTTTACCTTTAATGTTTTTTATTGGAGCACACGGATGGGAATGTAGTTTTAACTTTTTTTGTATTGTTGTGCTTCAGCTAGAAGATTCTCTCAGCATGGTCAATATTACCAACACCTGCCTTGGGCAAGGCGCTGAATGAGAGCATATGATGGATCATTAATATTAACTTTCTTTAAACAGAATTCAATATGCGAGTCAATAAAGACTTCATTATCGTTATATTTTTTACTGCAGACGCACAACTCCAAATTCTCTCTTTGCACTCTGTTCCTACTCTACTAACCGTGAAACAAATACAGAGAAAATAAAAGTTTCAGTCAACATGCTCTTTCTGAAAAACAACAGAAATATTTAGCTTCTCACGACTCTCACTCAGCCTGTTACTTTACAGCAAATCAAACAGGACACACCTCACTGTTCGGTTCCTTCCAAACACTGTCTAACAGTGTCCATAGCTCAGGGCGCTTCCTCCAGAACTTGCTTTTAAAGGTGTTCGTTTAGACAAATTTTGAGTGTAAATTTGCGGGTATTATGCAAAGCTGCCTTCCCCTGGAGCTGTGGTCATGTTTGTCTAAGAGAGGAGCTTGTCCTCCAGGGCATTGGTGTCCAGGACACTGTCTGCAAAAACAGGGCTCTTTAAAGGAAATGAGCCATCCGTCAATATTTCCTCAGTAAATGGAAACAGACTCCTTAAGTAGCAGGATTAGTCTCTTTTACTTAGTGGGAGAGAGGACTGGGTTCAGATATTATACTGGCACACTGTGTTTTTTTTTGTATCCTCCCATTTCAGTCTGTTGCTGATTACAGAATCAAATAAAAAATATAAACATATACATGTTACAGTGACAACATGAAGCAGAAGAAAATGAAGTCAAAAGATATTAAAAGGCTTCATGATGATCAGTACAGCATTATTGATACTTATATGCATTTGCAAACAAAAATTTAAATTCTTAATTGATGAAAGTGTGAAACAATTAAAGCAATTCTATCCATCTATCTATCTATCTATCTATCTATCTATCTATCTATCTATCTATCCATGAAGGTGGTTCATTTAGTTTTTACTACTTGCATGTATGCTTGACTAATGCTTCAATACTATTTTTTTCATCCAGGTTTATTAAAGGCATATGTTGATAATCATAATAGATAATGAGTGCAGTATTTTAAAATGTTTTTATACAGAATTTAAATATTTTTTATCTGTAATATGAATGGATAATCAATAAATGCATTGAAGAGTTTTTACCACTAATGCTTGACTAATGCTTTACAGTTGTTGTGTTACTTAAACAATATTCATAATGAATCTAGGCCCTCTAATTTTAAACTATGTGCTACATTTTCAAACCATCTATCAGATCAACTATAAACCAGTTTCCAGCAGAGCTACTGCTGTTCATCTTATATTTGGATGTTAGTTACCCCACCGATTACATGACGAGGACTCAGTCTCTTAACCTGCAAGTGATTTAAGGACCAGTTTCGTTCACCCTTTTATTCAAAACTTGTCGTCCGTTAGGTTCATTGATTATAATACTTCATAAATTCTAGGTTACTTTGAGATGACATCACATCATGTCAGAGAGACAGAAATGGCAGGCAGAAAGTGATTTCTGCATGGAGAAACTGTAAAATGGCAAAGGTTTTGTGTTGTTTACTGCTGCATCAACTGGTTGATTTGGAAAAGAAACAACACATACTTTCAAATCTCAACAGCAATTAGAAAACATTTTTGGAAAAAAAAATCAGACAAACAGCAGCAGACGTGGGTTAAAACCTCTATGTACATTAAAAAGGAGTGGGATCAGACAATATGCCTCTGTGCTGTGAACGCTTTGTGAAAAGTATAAGGCAACTACAACCTAAGTACTGATCTTATTCTATCTAAATATGTACAAACTACAATGGTTGTATTTCCAAAAGCTCATAATTTTACTCAGTAGAGTAGAGAAGCCCTGCTGGTTGTGTTTTCAGCCACATAATTTAGAGCTACATGAGCTACACAAAAGACATTCATCTTAAGCAAATACACTTTCCCAAGTAATATAAAGACGTTAGCATTTGATGCTACTCTTGATCCAGGGATGTATACCCAAAAAAACTCACTGTAAACCTTAAGACCTTTATAATTCATTATTTGGCACGTTATGTAATCTGCAGTATCAAGTAATTCATGGCACTGACTGCCTTAGGCCATGTTAACTGGTCAGTCGGTAAGAAAAATCAATTTTCAGTTTCTAATGTCGCCCAAAAAAGTTTCTTATCTGTTATGTGCAGGTAGAGCTTTAATGATCACCTTTCTCTACTCAATGACCCCCAATTGTCATATTCAACTTCCTGCCCCATATGACATGTTCCTTTATTTTCTTTCAATGCATGTAATACTCGTGTGCCCAACCCCAGTTGAGCCCACATTTTATTGTACTGCATAACTCTGCTTCATTATTAAAGCAACCAGAAAGAGCCAGCCAGAAAGAGGTTATGTTTTTGCTGACGTTTGTCTGTTTATCAATTTGACTGTTAGCAAGATAACTCTAAAAGTTATGAGCTGATTTTGACGAAATTTTCAAGGGATGTTGGTCATAGCTTAAAGAAGAAGAGCCTTGGTGGTGATTCAAATGCAGATCCAGAATTCTTTTAAAGGATTTTTCAACATTGCTAGATAGAGAAGTTTTCCACAGGTTTACAAATGACTCTTTCACTTGTGATAGAGTGATTAGATGTTGGATTTGTTACCATTACAAGAGCAGGTTTTGACATTTTTGACAATAACCAACCTGACAATGGTTGAAACACCTTAGCGGAGGATTGTGCTCTTGGAGCATTTCAATATTGTAATCTAAACTATTGGACTAACCTTTTCCTTATTACGTTTTTCCTTTTTACTCCACCCTTAAGAAGAATATGTTTTTCAATGCTTTCATAAAACACAAAGTCAAATAGCCCTGTCCTTATACTAGTGCTGGGAATCACAGGATAGCTCTTGATACAGTACAATGCCATACATTACCACACAACACAATTCCATATGAGTTGTATGTTATACATGGTCAGTGATATTGATAATATCAAGATAAACAATACTGCAATAACTGATATACAACAGGAATGTCACCATCATATATAATGATATAAACAGGGGAAAATAAAAGGCTATAATAAGGTAAAAAGTAACGTACTATTTGCTCAGAAATTAAGCATCAAATGCACAGAATTTGGGATAAAACAATTTTCAGGTTCTCATTTTTCAAACAAATGACCATCATTATTCAGCTCTTAGAGCAAATTACTGTTAAAACACACACAGATCTCATTCTAAAGACATGAAATGCATACAAAGATATTGACAAACATAATCAAGCTGTGTATGTGACCTGTAAATATGGCACCATTCTCTGTATTAAAGGCTCCATGACTTGGTGTGTTTGACCATTTACATCATGTCTTGGGTGTCTATGAGCAAGGATTTAAGTTGGAAAAAAAACAAACAAAAAAAAAATATTGGAAGCCCCTCTCCCCTCCCCTTTGGAAATGCTTGGATCTGAGGGGTTAGGGAGGCAATCAGAAAACACACATGTAGGTGGAGGTTGTGTGGCTATTACATCATAAACTCCATGAAGTAAAAAACAAATTGTCTAAGGGGCATTTTTAAAGACGTATAGCTCATTTCTCTGTGAACTGAGAGTTTTGTTAAAAGGTGTCACGTTATTCTGCTCCCAAAGCCCCCTCTAACAACATTAAAAGCGAAGGTAATTGCATTTTGCAAGACATGGGACCCTTAAGAAAATGCCATTACTTCAGGCCAGCACATCAATAACTGCACTGCACGTGCCAGAACAAAAATATATCACTGCATTGATCTTTTGACCCAATCCTCTCCTATACTGACAACAAATTTTACTTTGTTTGAACCTTTTTTTTAAGTGTACTACTACTTTTTGGAAATCTTACATTCTCATTTGACATCCTGGGCAACAAACATGCCCCTTACAAACCAGATCCCTGTACTTAAACCTAAACATATCAATAATCCTGCACTGATGCTTTTCTACCGCATCAATAAAGTATTAATAACTACGTCATTAATAATACTAACAGGTGATCACTTTCCATGTGTTGCTAGATCTGGTAACAAACATTAATGTTGAAAATCAAATGTGTGCTCAAAGATTTTAGTGTTGCCTTATTCTGCCTGTATCGTGGCATAAAAATGTCACATATATCCCATCACCTTAAGCTCTAAGTTAAACAAATTAAATGACTTTACTCCTCCAAGAAAGGATTCATACGATACATTTGTCTACTAACATTGCATTGTAACCACATCACCATAAAACATGCTTTTATTCGTATAAGTGAATAAAGTAATAAGCCTGTACAGGAAAAACCATAAAATTGCTTTAAAATGTCATAAATCCACAAACAGAGAGTGAACTTCTCTGCAATATTGTGGTCACTGCATCTCAGACGAGCCCTTCTGTATTTCATTCTATATCTTTTATCTATTTAATTTTTGCAGGAGTGCCTGCGCGGCCGTTATTTCTCTATGAGGAGCTGTCACCTTCCATCTGAAGGCCAGTTTGTACACAGCACCCTGTCGCACTGTGTGTGTATCCCTGCCAGAATTATATAAAGTGCTAATAAAATCAGCTCAAGTGTTCTTCTGAGTGCTGGAGATGCCCTTTGGTGATTCCCAGATCGTGCTCTATACATAAAACCAGTCTATATATTCAGGGGAGGATTAGTTTTGAATATGTAAAGTGGGGGTCCCCGCTGCGAGGCTAAGGGGAATGGCATCGTGCTCTCTCGGCAATGCGGTGTTATCGCTCCCCACTACCAGCGGGTGAAAGAGGACGCTATCGGCATCTCTTGCTACTGGAGGTCCCTGCCTGTTAAGTTGCAAGGAACAGACAGCAACACCCAAGGGACACAATGTGTGTGAGAAAAGAGAGCAACAGAAAGATGGCATATGTATGTATGTGTGTGTGTGTTTCCCAAGGACAGTTACAGATATCTTTCACTTAAGGTTGCTTCTATGAAACTCGCTTCACAGTTTAAAGAATGAAGAGTCAGCAGAGCAGATATGATTTTGCTCAGCAGAGATACCACAAATTCATTCTTTTACCCTCAGTAAGGTTTGTGCAGTGGGGTTATGAGTGTTGTCAGCATCTGAATTTGTGTGTTTATGCAAAGAATGAGCGTCGTAGGTCCTTTTATATCCCGTAACATTTTCCTCCTTTTTTCACCGTGAGTGTTGATATGTTTGTCTGTGCTGTTTGGCTGTGAACAATCCCCCCAGATGTCTCATCTGCTATGCACAGGTCTAGAGGCTACACACACACAGACAGTGCGACAGCAGTAATAAATATACCATGCTGTGTGTTTACTCACATAAGCTCACCATCACTCAAATTATGATGGAGAACCATTAGAACGCAAAAGAGCCTCAGAGCTAATTGTTAGCGCACATAGCCCCCCCCTTCACCGCCCGCATGCTGCTGACATTCAAACTTCAAAATATTAATTTTGTCGGGACGATCCAGGTCGCTCTAAGGCGACTGACAGAATGATTGAGGAAAGGAATGACTTCTTTTTTCTGCAGCAGTTGTCACAAAGCTCTACTTTTAATTAGGCAGCAATCTGTGGATCAGTCTGTTTCTGACCTGCCTGTCTTGAGGAGCAGGGGCTCAATAAATATTGACATTATTAACGCAGTGCAGAGTGAGGTAAGGGGACGTGTGTGTGTGTCGCAAATAACCCTTTATCATTTTTCATTACACAATGCACAACAGATTCGGTCACTGCAGTTGAGATTATTTCAGTATTTTTAAATCATTAAGTTTGTTGCAGTTCCATGGGAGACTAAGGGCCAAATCCACAAAGAATGGATTGCGCCTGCTATCAGCGCCTTCATTTGCTCACAAATTCTGTTTGCAAATTGTACCCGCAAATTATGCCTGTGAATTGTGTAATTCAAGCACTTACCAGTGCCAGTGCACACACGCCGACATATGTCCTGTTTTGCTACTTTTCACATGACAATTCTGTGGCTCTGCGCAGGGATCACCAAAGACACAAGATGGCGGACAGATTCAGACAGTAACCAAAAGAGAGAGAGAGAGACACCTGGAGAGATATACATGCAAACTTCAGTATATATAATATTTCTATAAAGAGACATATGCAGTTATATGTTGGTCTGTGCTCCAACAAACATTAACTTTAACGTGGTGATTGTTCTGAAACAAGTCAAATGAAGACATCAGCCTGCGCTTTCGTAACATCAAAAGTTAAAAATTGGGCTGCAGGGTGGCGCAGGTAGTGCTGTTACCTCACAGCAAGAAGGTTGCTGGATTGACACTCTTCTGGAAGCAGCTTTTCTGTGTGCAGTTTATATGTTCTCCCTGTGCATGTGTGAGATTTCAGCAGGAATTCAGTTTCCTCCCACAGACCACAAGATTGCTTGATTAGTGATTCTAAATATCCCTTAAATGTGACTATGTGTGGGAATGGTTGTATGTCTCTATGTCAGCCCTGTAATTAGCTGCCATGGATGGATGGCTGAAGCTTAAAATAGTATCAAGTAGGAGGTTCAGTTTGACCTTTGCTCAGTGTATTTATACCTCACCTCAACAACTGCCCCATCAGGTTGTCTGAGAAAGTGCCTGTATTTTTGTTTCCTCCCACTCAGGAACAGGGTGTAGATTGTCACATGGGTGCTAGTTTCTCCCTCTGGTTGATAAGCACCCTCTCTCAGGGTTTCACCTGGGGGTGCACTGCCTGCGGATGAGTCTTCCACTGTCCAGATATAGTCACACACTGCAACCTAAAAAAACAAATATGGAAAGAGAGGTAATTGTATATGTTGTAAAGGCTGTAAAATAGTAAAACAATTTAATCAGTAGTCATCATAAAATTAAAATCTTAATAAATCACATTTTAAAGCAGTTTAAAATTACAGTATTTTGTATTTTGAAACAAACAAAAGAAAGTCCATACTGAGTATGTGAAGCAATTTTTTGCCAGTGTTTTAATGCTTGAACCATGTGCATGTGAAAAGATGCATTTCATGATCTCCACTTTAGATTTATTATTTAGTTTTTTGGGGTTAGCAGATAAGGTTGAAAAAAAGTGTAAGATTTTCAAAATTGTTCATTCTCATCATTTTTTTCCTAATTTGCACCATATCAGAGGGTTGCTTTACTGATGTCTGCCCTTATTTTTAAGGAAAATCTCTGAGCTTCGAAGAAGACACAATCTGATTTTAACGCTGAAAAAAAGAACCTGTCACAGATAGAAAAGTCTATTAAGATCTTATGGAAATGACTGATGTCACAATATGTAGACTAATCTTGTCCACTGATGTCTCAGTGAGTATTTTTGATGAAATGAAAGGTGCAGGGGTGTCCTTATTTTCCATCACCATGAAAGCAAGAAGACACCATGGTGAGTGGCATCCAGCTGCAGTCCTAATGTAGAAGTGCAACCATGGTGCGCCTCAAAAGGCAAAGCAGCATGGAGTTTAGTGCCACTTAACTGCTTCATATATCTATGGGAATTATTTCAAGTCTATGTGGACGTCAGTCCACGCATCAGGGCTGTCCAAACTTTTCACAGAAGGTCACATTAGGAAAAATATAAAGATGACTGGGCCCCATTTATACGCCACACCTTCAGTTTATACAACTTAATGAAATGTAGATTAAGATTATGCTTGGTATCTGAATCATGCTTGAATACATATATCTCAGCTTTCCAAGGCAAATAGCCATTTATTGTTGAGGATTTTGGGTTTGCTAATCAGATCATAGTGGGCCGCCTTGATCCTGGAGAGGGGAGGGACACTGATAGCTTCACATTCAGACACAGAACAAGAACAAGCGGCGTAAAGGTGGCAAACTTCATTGGGGTGATGGTGCTTGAAGATAGCGAATGTGATACTTCTTTTAAGTATTGGACCTTAAGAGAAATAATATTCCAAGAAACATGAGCATGATTGTGGCAAAAATATTTGTTGTTGAGTCTTTTTTTCTATACTGAACCATTAGGTAAAAGCCTCATATTTTATTCTGGGCCATATTTCACTTCATTTTTAGAATTTGGTGAGGGTTAAAAATGGATCTTGGGCTGCAGTTGGCCCCTAGGCCATAGTTTGGGCACCTCTGCCAAAGATAATAAATGGCAAAAGGTCAGAACCTTTCAAGAAAAAAACAGGAATTTGATTAAATAATTATCTTTCCTGTCAAATTCATTGTGGGCCAGCCTGAGACTCGCAGTCACTTCTTGCTCGTAGCACAATCAACCCACACTCATAGCCACTGGCTGTTTGTCTTTAAAAGGACAGAAAATCCTGGTCATTTTCTAAGTAGTAATGATTGACTTCTGCTGAAATCTTTGCAAGGTTGATCAGTCTTATGACAAACATGGAATCAAGCAAATCCAGCTAATGCAATTGAAAAAGAATGTGGCATGTTAATCTTGGACCTGATGGCATGGTGGAACAAAGGCAGAGCTCATGACAGTGGCTCATCACCTCTGCACTGCTTATTACCATGTTTATTTACTCTAACCAAACATACTATTGCTTCTGGATACCTGATTTTCCCCAGAGGGATTAATAAAGTATTTTATCTTTCTATCTTTGGTGATTACATTAACGCTTACAGCTCTATTTTAAAGTATATTCATTGTTTTAAACAGTGATTCTAAGTACAAGCATCAAGAAGTTATGCCACTGGAAAATCAAACCATTAGACAATGCATGGACAAATGAAAGGGAACTACGTGTAAGAGACGAGTTTCAAAATATGTATCACTAACTTTATCCTGTCAAAATAATCTTGTATCAAATAACTCATGTATTTATTTTAAATCAGTCAAAACCCTCTCCTTGTAAAGTGGAAGATTTTCATTTTAATTACATCCAACTGCAGCCAGCAGATAAGCACCACAGGCGTACAGTGCATCAGCACGCTAATTCCTAGCAGTGTATGAGTCCTGTGGGGCCTGATCTGCGGCAGGTAAAGAGACAGGTTGTGTTTGTGATCATGCATACATATGTATAATCCTGGTGGCAAGCTTGTTTATGACTCTTTGTGTGTGTGCTCGTGTATGTGCATGTGTGTGCTGGGGTGCTTACACACCTGTAATGCGCTGCCCCTCTGTATTAGGGTGAAACACGTGGAGCAAGCAGAGCGTGTAACATGTTATATAGGTCATGTAACTCGAAGTCATCCATGTGTGAAGATCATGGGGGCTCTTTCTCTCTCTAATAGTGTCTGCTGGTGAGGACTCAAGTGTTTGATGATAAATTTCACCACAGGAAATCTTCTTCAGTTCATTTGATAAAAGGCAAAGTAGTTTATCTTCAGTGTAACACACTTGACAGAGTGGCACTATAAGAGAGGTGTTTGGTTTATTGTTAATACTGACGCCTTAATCAGTCTTTTTGTGGCCAATACCCATCACAGATCACCTGTTAGTAAAATCATCCAATAGCAAAACTGATCATGTTTTCAGTTAGAACAACTGGATGACTGTTCAAAAAAAAAATAACTACAAAAAAGCTTTTGAGGAACAACACTATGATTATTCTGATAACTGATAAATGAATTACACGCTGTAATGATTAATTAATTACTTGTGGTTATTAACTTGATTTAACAAATGTATTGGTAGACTGTGAAAAAATTTTAGCCAACAGGCAAAACAGAAAAGTTTAATAATAATGCTCCAAAAAAACAATACATTTAAGAATTTTAACTCAGTTACACCAGGCAACTCATATATTATTTCAAAATGGTCCAAATATATCTTATCTCACTCAATTCTAGTAATTCAAGATTCAAGCCAAAAATGTAAATTTTAATTAATCAATCATTCATTCATTCTTTATTTACACTTGAGAGATAACTGAGGGGCAAGCCTCATTTACAATGACATCGAGTCATTACAAAGATCATCAAAAGAGCCGACATGAATGCAACATGATGTTATCGACTGAACCTTAAACGCACCACAGAACACAACATGGTATGATGTATACCAATATGTAGCTTGCACTGGGTAGCATGTTTAGCTTAGCTGGTTAGCTCTTATTCTGATGGTCTCAGTGCAAATTTCTACACAGATTTTAACACTGGACAAATGAACTTGACCAAAGAGCTTAAGAGGGTGGGTGATCTGTTGAAATCTCAAATGTGGGCATGAAAGGACACCACAAGTGATTATTTTGGTAAATTCAGGCATTATTTGGATCACATACTCATGCATTTTTAACTAATATTAGAAGATATTGATTGGCTCGCAATCTTTCAATGCATCTTTGATAATGAATTATAAGTCTGTTTGGACTGGTAGTTCTCTACTGGTCTATCTGCTCGATCCACTGCAGTATCCTTAAAGGAATAGTTCAGAAGTCTAGAAAAGAGGTTTTATGAGGTTCATTTCAATGGTAAATGAATGAGCCACAGTCATTCTGATCAGTTTCACCCTTGTAGGGAAACAACTGGCACATAAGTTGGGCCATGCATTTCTTTATATGGGGCCAAGAATTTTGTGTGATTTACCGACGTTTAGGTGAAAAAAAAAAACAAAAAAAAAAAAACGGTGTTACGATGATCTTAGACTGAACTGGATACATTTACAATGCTTTACTTTTCCACGAGCAAGCCCTTTGTTGTAATACTACTCTGGCACGCTGGAGTGAAGAAACAAGACAAAGGACTCTAAGGACATCATGTTTTACTTTGACAATGAGTTTGCTTTGCCTGTTTGCCTGACAAAGTTCTCACAAGATTTTGATGAAATTTTCAGGGAGCATTGATCATGGCAAATAAAGAAATGAATGGATTTAGTTGGTGGTGCTTATCCAGATCCAGAAATGTTTTAAAGGATTTGTCAACATTGTGAGATGGGGCAATTTCCCACATTTTTTGTAATAACTCAAATACTTCTTAACAGATTTTGATACAATTTTGAATGTTGGTCATGGTACAAGAACGATCTGACAGAATTTTGGTGGTGATCAGAGTCTTGATGCAAATCCAGGAATTTTTTTAAATGAGTTGTTAACACTGCAAGATTGTCAACAGTTTTGTTAATGACTAGACCAACAATGCCAGAAATACGGTGGAGGTTGCTACTTTCTAAACACTTTGAGTTTTTGTTTGTTCTGGCCTAAAATGTAGTAAATTACACAGAGCTCTTGGCCCTATCTGCAGAAATGTATAGCCTTTTTGTGCTAATAAGTGCTCTCCTTATAGGAGAGGAGCTTATCATAATCACAAAGGTTAATGTACTTACTTTTGACATGAATCCCATACAACCCCACTTCAATAATTATGAACTATCGTTTGCCCAGTCTCTATTTGTTAGTCTGTGTGTCTATACATGTGTATTGTTCATGTGCACTTCCTTACTAAGAAACCAAAGGGGCCATCAAAATATCCTGCCCTTAGGCCTGTCAGTGCTACCCTACGCCCACCAGTTAAGAACTACTGATTTCAACCTGCCCACACACTACACACACTAAAGTACACACTCACACGAAGTCACAAAGAGGAGGAAGTTTTTCAAGTAATTTGTAAAACTCAAGGTGACCCCCTAATTGGCTTTGTAATTATGATTCGTTTAAAAACACAGAAAGAGGAAAAAGGCAAACTCATTCAGCCGGCCGTGAGTGGCAGGGTCAGACTGAAGGAGAGCTTTAATTTGGGTGGTGTATCGATGTCACCCCGCACTTACTGACGCTTAGCTAAACACAACTCAAGGCGCTTCACTGAGAAAACAGTGGGGGCCATTACCCTACTCGTAATTAGAGACGCAGCATAAAGTGAGCAGAAGGACTCTCATTGTCAAAATGTTAAAGAGTCACAAATGCAAAGACAGGGAGGAGTAGCTGAGGACATTTAAAGAAGGTGTGGGTTTGTTCATATAAACAGAGAATGTGGGGACGCAGGGATGCATGTCTTCAACGCTAATTAAGACGCTCATTAGTGAAATCGCCTCAACTGCGCCTTGCCTCCAGCTCGGCCTCTGCCCACACTGGGGGGAAAAGTGATTACCTGAATTTCTTAAGTAATCAGCACCTCTGCTGGGCAACAATCAGTCTGTTTGGATAGTGTGCATTTTGATTTGTTGCTTTTGCCTTCTCTTTTTGAAGGAAATAGACGTGGAAGTGACTAATCGCTGAGAGAAGTATTATATTTTACAAAGCATCTGAGTTTAAAGTAAAAAAATAAAACCAAAAAACCAGGCCATTTGTCAAGGAATTAAACCAAAGGAAACTAACAAAAAGCAAAGATGCAGGAACCAAATGCAGTTTAAACCAAAAAGGGCTTTAATCTAAACTTAAACAGGATCAAAAAACTCAAAACACAAGTCCTTAACAAAAAGTCCAAACTCAAACACAATCCTTGACAAAAAGCTCAAAACATACAAAACAAAGTCCCAACAGAAACTACCTTAAAACTCTGGAGAAAAACACGAGCAATCACAGGAGACTTGGTGGGGAGGAAGACGAATGACCCAATAAAGAGAAAAGGGAAAACAGAGACTAAATACACTGAGGAAACAATCAAACACAGGTGAAACAACCACATAGGTGGAGGGAATCATCATCAGGGAGACACAGAAGGGAGGGCAGGAAAACACCACGAGGAACAAAGGCATTTCAAAATAAAACAGGAAACAGGAGGGACGAGGGAAAACAGCTCACAAAACAGGTAACTTAACTAGGATAAAAAACAGGGTCAAGACAGTAAAACAGGGAACAACAGGAGGTCTAAAAGAGGAACAAATATAAAATAACAGAACAAGTCAGATCCCAACACCATTGATGCTTTCCATCAGCTGGTGTTGTCATGATACTACAATCTTAACTTCAATAATGATAAAAAGTTCAGAATCACAATACTTCATCCTCAAACAATATTCAAATATTGGTACAATATTTAATATCTAAGTGATGATTAACAAGATGTCCAGAAGGATCAGTGTTAATGTTAATATTAATGTGAAAGATTTATTTACAATGAGGTTTTAGTTATATTTATCTAGAAAAAGTGATAATCTATATATTTATGTATTTGGCACCATTTATTCAGTCAAATACAGTGTGCGTATGCAAAACCCAAGATTTACAAAGTGCATAAAATGCATTTATACTGATATCTTTAACATCTTATTATATTTATATTTAGGCTAAGTGCAACTCTGTGGCTACTGTTACCCTTTTACAGCAGGGGTCCCCATCAACAGGGCTGCAGACCAGTTCTGGGATGTGATTTTGTTGGTATTAAGGTAAAAAGAAATAGTGCTAATTAATTTTAAATAGACCAAATACCTGTTTATACAATACCTGTTTATATAAACAAAGACCAGCGGGTGTGTTATTTTGAAAGAATGGCTTGATCCTCCTAAATCTGTCTGTGTAAAGTGGTGCTTGAGGATGGTTAATAATTTATGCTTTGCACTGTGGACCTTGAGATCGGGCAGGTAGAGCAAATGAGCACAAGTTTTGCTATGTACAAACGTACAATAAACACATTTATTAATTGGTGTCTAAGGTTAATTCCTTCATGGCAGATTTTGTCATGTTTTCTTCATGTTGACTGAAATTTCACAAGATTTGCTGGCCAAATTGAGTCAGGGGGTGTTCTGAATGTAGCCCCCAGACTACCGGAAAAAATAATGACGATAATAAAATGAACACTTTATGACGTCAGAAGTCTTAAATTAGAAATACAATAGTGAGCAAACACCTATCGTTCCACGCTGGTCACAGGAAGTGTGCAGGTGACCTCACAGAGACCCCACCCCTGGATTTTGTAAACCAGTCTGTACAGTGTTGATAGAGACAGCGTGTTTTCATTCCTGTGTAAGTCACTTTGGTTACACACACCTGCTTAAATCCCCTTGTGTAGTGTGCCTGTGTATGTATTTTGGCTTGCATGAAAATAGATTTTTTTGATGTTAGCCATGCCATCATCCTACGCTAATTAGCACGTGAAATCCACTTGACAAGACCAGACAAAAGCCTGAAAAGGTGTTTGTGTGTTCGGTTTGGGTGATGCCATTTCATGCAATGCACCATGGCTCTCAGGATGCATCATTGCAGAGACACAAAAAGGAAAGAGCATTAAGGGGCCTGTCTGCTCCACACTACTCTGTTCTGGTCTGTTGTGTTGCGTTATGATGCTAGCCTGGCTTCTAGCCCTAGCGTGAGTGCTCTCTCCACTCCACCATTGTTCCATTTGATAGCACTAAGTGACTGATTTAGGTTCAATGCCTGCATGGAGCAGACAGGCCAGCTGTGGGTTAAGCAGATAGCATTCAAGTGAGCTAACCCAATTCAAACCCAATCAGGCCGGGATTTATTGTTGGGGTCTGTATTTAGAAATCTGATAGAGTCTGCATCAGTCTCTTGACTAGCATCAGGAGAGACGGGCCTTATTTCTTTTAGCGGACGACTATAAACGGCAAACCATGTTTTCCAGCAGGGCCATAAATTTCAGGATTTGTAGACATTACCGCAAATGCAGAGGGAGAGAATGGGAGGGAGGGACAGGGCACAGGAAGTGGGGATGGCACAGCTGCAGACGTGGCTCCATGGTTCACAAATATAGTCTGTCTGTCTTTTTGGGAGAAGATGCGATTTCACACCAACTGAATCATACCATACTACATCTGAATGCAGAATAAAAGCAATCAGCCCTTAAGTACAGATGCCTGTGGAAAAGCTTTTCTTCTTTGAAATCCACTGTGACTTGTGACAAAATTTGACTGGCCCGTCAATCATTTTTATTTGAGTGTGTGGAAGTATAAAGTCTGTCAAAAGATGGATTTAAAATTTTAGAGATGTGTTGTTGGTTTGCTTTAAAGAATTGGCATCACCACCTCAGAGGAAATGGATAAGCATACAATTTTTAAAATGATTTTTTTGAATAACCCAAATCTATGCCTAAATTAGGTTTTAGGCTTGCAACAAAAGGTACAAACTAGGGAAACAATTTCTGTGAAACAAAAAGTTTTTATCAAGAAGCAGCTCGATGACAGACAGGTCTTTGATGCTATGTCAGAGAAAGGTATACTGTATATTTTTTTATACTTAACACACGTCCTTTGCTGTCACAAATACCTGTGCCTTACATTTTCCTCAATTTTGTGACATAAGATAAACTCAAGGTCTGAAATCTACCATTATTTAAAGGACAAATTTAACTATGACTTCGTGTGACATATCTCAGCTGTCAATTAAAACACACCCTGAAGCTGACCCAAGAACCCTGAAGAAAACTTTTTATTGTTATAAATCTGAGTCAGATGGGAGCCAACTATTTTGTTCTTTACTCATTTTAAAAATACGAATATGAGTAGGGATACATTACTGGTAATTGAATACAACCTGCAAAAGCCCACTATTTAACATTTAGAAAAAAAAATGTAGTGTGTGTTTACAAAAACTTCAACATGTTTTTTTATCAGCAGAAAGACTTATGAACAAAAAAAGTGCAGCCTAGGAACTTTTGCTCCTTATACTTACATGAGTGCTCAGTACTATCTACACAAGCTATTTACGTTCTGTAATTTAGGGCCACACATGACTTTTATAAATGCAGATGATGGAACATATAATGATAAAGCTTTTATTTGGCATATTTTCTAGTTGTGATGGGAATGCTGGTGTTAGATATGTTTGACTCACACTGGCTCTTTGTAGTGCATGTCCTTTTTTTGTTGTCTTTTCACATTTTCTGTCCCTTTTATTTTCTCACATCAATCAAAGACATAAAGCTAAAAGGGATACTTTAAGAAAGCGCTTACTTAATGGGATTGTTTTTGTTGTCTTTTTAAGTGGGGTTAGATGAGTTTCTGCTCTGAGGTACGAGGTGATACTACTTTCACAAACTGCATAACCTCTGTATCCATCGTCATGGAGTTAGATAGAACCAAAAAAGGGGTGTGCTACCATAAAAGTAAAGCATTGTAAATGTGTTCAGTACAGTGAGCAATCACACCATAGTTCTTTCTCAGTTTGCTTACACTTTAATTAAGTAACATTCACAACTCTTCACCCCTAAAGCAACATATAGACCAGTTACCATGTCATTTTTTTTTTTCTTACAGCGGTGGAGCGTATCTAAATTACAGAGGCAAATTGATTACCATTGGCATGAACCTCATCAATCTTAAAAGTAAAAGAAAAACGAAGAACTGTCCCTTTAAATTATATCTATCTTAAGCCCATGTTTGAAATGTAAAACAGCTTGCATTAAGTGTTTGCTCTGATTACGCACACAAACTTTATCACAACTTACATAAAATGCCATTAACCTTGGAAAAGCATGTTGAGGTACATCAATCAACATGTTTTATTTGGGATACAAGACTTAAATTAAGTTACTTATAGTTACATCGTCGCTGTTTTCATTCAAGTTGAGGTTGGACAGATCATATTTCATGAACATGCCTGCATATGGTAATGTCTTGAATACACTAATGTATTATCAAAATACAACATCTAGCTTTTTGTTCAGTACTTAAAATCATTATGTATTTTAAAAACAAGTACTTGCTTGAGTAATAATTTGGCAGAAGAATTTCACCAGTGGTAGAGCATCATTTGACAAGGAGGATTTACTCAGGTAAAGAAACTATGTATCCTGTCCACCACTGTCCTTAGCTTGAAATTATAACACTTTTATTCTTTAATTCTTCAGTGAGCAATTAAAAAAATGAAATCAGTGATGTGCTTCTTTTTTTTTATATATCATGGGTGTAGACAACAGTGGGTGTCTACATGAGATAATTAGCTTTTGTGATGTGTGAGATATATGAGTCTGCATGAACATTAATGTGTGTTTGCATGTGTTTGAACTGAAAGCAGGAGAGACAGAGAAGTCTCGGTGGGCAGGCAGCCTGAGCTTGGCTGGCGACTGTCCAGCACAGGAGCCTTAGGCGTGGGCACGAGCAGGCCTGTCAGTCCCCCTGATCCTTTAATGATTGATCCAAACTAGATAGCCATCACTACCATTCTCTCCTCTCCAGGTCTCCCTGCCATCGTCTAATTTTACCTTGCATTTGCATGTTCCCATTGACCAATTCATTCCCTCTTTTTATCCCGTTTTCTCTCACTCCCTCTCTATCTTTCTCTCTCTGTTCATGTCCATTGATATGAAAAATAATGCGGCACATTTTTGGCACATTATTATGTATGAACTGTGAGGGGATAATGTATTCCAGTTGGTTGAAGTTCTCTGGACCTTGTTAGTAATGAGCACAACTTCAGTAGACTGAGGCTGTGTGAATGCTATACCTCTGTTTTCTCCCCTCTCTGTCTCCCTCGCTGTCTCCCCTTTTAAAAACAAAAGCTTCTGACCTTCCCTCTGTCTCCCACCCACACACTTTCTTCAAGCCGTCTCCCACCTTTACCCCTCGCCAAGCATGCATGGGAGGGCCGTGGTTTTCCTGCTGCCACTGCCATGATCATTTTAGTTTGTAGTTCTGTCCCACTTGGCTTTAATTTACAGTGGGAAAATAATTAGAATCTCACTTTTGTGAAGAGTGGAGTGAAAATGTAAACAATGCTTCCCTGCGGGCGGGTGCTTCATCACTTTGACAGGTGCATTTGAATTTGCCTGGGTGGCGGACAGGCTTGGTTATTTATGTGTCAGTCGCACATGGAAGCCCCGGCTGCGGCTGGGACTACGATTGGAGCACTGTGGGATATAGGTTTAGATTTGGGAGAAAACAGAGAATGGTTCTGGGCTGGCTCTAGCACTTAGAAATGATCAGAACTGGATTGGGAGTAAGCTGGATGTGTAGGTTTTAAAGAGACTAAGAATATTTGTACTGAGAAAAGGCTAATAACAGGAAAGAATACTGTTATTGACATCTTTATGAAGATAATTTTAGAAGAGGAGGGGAGAGCATGGCCTGATATGAGTTAAGTTTTGGATGGGGTTCTGCTAGGGGTTGAACATATAACAATTTTTGAAAGCATATGAATATATTTGCAAATGAGTAATAAAGAGGTTAATGAGTTAAAATACAGTTATTCAAACTGATACATTCTATTGTGGTGCTGGACAAAAGTACCTGCAGGACGACTGTTTGGTCAAAAGACAGTATACTAGAGGAACCATCAAAATGAAATGCTCCCTGACCACTTAAAAGAACTTTATTGTAATTTTTAATGTGCGTTTTGACATTATTGATAAAGGTGTGATATTTGACATTTTGCTTATGTGACTTGTCATAGTCCTGACTGTATGTATGTATGTACATATATATATATATATATATATATATATATATATGTGCAAAAAATGAAGCCAAATATAGGTCACATGAGAGTGTCTGATCAAACAGAACAGAAGTAGTTCAATTTTTCTGATATTAGAGCAGCTCTGCAGTACATCAAGGAAGACCAACATGATATCACCAAGTACATCCACCAAACAACCATAACGCTTTATGTTGTCAATTTACTACATTTGTTTTTCTAAAGCATCTTTTATAAAGTGTCAAAATATTATTATAAAGAAACAGATACTATTTTTTCCATGAGTGAAGATTTCAGGAATGGACTCAATCACAATCTATCTTTTTCTTGATGAATAACTGTATATCATGTTATCAAAGTCCACAACTTGTAATTTTTTGCAAAAGTGTTGCTGTGGGTACTGTCGGTTTCCATCATCACAGTTTATGCTTCTCGAACCTTTACTTTGGTGGCTGAGGGCTCTCAGCCTTTATAAAGAGGGTCTTTGGCAGACTCAGCCTCACTAGCTATTTTCAAATAGTCCGCCTGCATAGTGTCTCATCCACGTTGCAGCTTTGCTCAGACCAATGGCACACCTCTCCCTTTAAGTGCTGTGCAGTGCTGAGCAGAGCAGTGGAGCACAGCCCTGAGCAGCTTAAAAGTAAGATCCCAAGGTCACATAAAAAGTACAGCTTCGTGAGGTAATTGTGAGATCAACAGGAAGAGCAAAGTGTAAGCAACAGGTTATATTGCCCATATATTGTCTGTCTGACATTGATTTGCTGTCTGCATCAATGTTATTTCCACCCAGTGCCGTATTATGAAATTATCCACATAGTCTGAGTGCTTGTTTTCCTGTTCTGGGTTGTTCTGTATGGCGGAGATTGATGCAGGGCTGAAGATGCTCTCTCTGAAAACAGACAAGCTCCATATTTCCAGCATTGAGCTACGCTGCTGGCACATGCCAAAGACAGGCAGAGGTGCAAAATGTGGAAACCAACCGACTGACAGAACTAAGGGTATTGGCTGCTGAGTGCGCAGCACATATGGAACTATAAAGCAATCAGCAATACCTTGGCAAACCTCTGCCAAGGTAGCTCACAAATTGCTGTTACATCTATAAGCAATAGTTCCATGATAAAGTTACCATCATAATATGATTCATAGACCCTGAAAACCCACACCTAGCACTCAGAATCATGTTGATATCATAATTACTTAGACAGTTATTGAGGAAAAAAATGGTTGTTCACTAATGGGTATCTGGATCACCACCAAAATGAAATCATTTTTAAGTTTGGCCATTACCAACATCTCTTGAAAATTTCAGCAAAATCCATGCAGTAGTTTTTGCGTAAATTTGCCAACAAACAAACAAACATACCCCAGCAAAAACATAACCTCCTTGGAAGAGGTTACTATGTAGGGGAACTAGGTACAGATTAGGGGTAAGACAGGCATGCTGTGCACTTCTGCCTGTTGTATCTCACCAGGGATATTTCAATCAAAAAAGCACTTCAGATGGTTTATTTAATTTATCATATACCAGCATTTTATCTAAATGCAGTATTATGGCTTCATGACAGAGAAATACTGTCAAAAAGCTCTGCCAGTTCTGCCTGCCTTGCTGTATTTTCCTCATATTTAGAGAAGCAATACTGTCATTTGCATTAAGCAAAAATGGTCAGGAGCAAAACTTTTGAAAGGTTGTGTTTAATGTGTGATTAAAGCTACTATACGTGAAGTCCTGGATGGCGCATGTCTCAGCAATCTGTACTGATATACTGGTGAAATACATGTGTAAGTTGCCGCCAATAAAACGTATTAAGAGTGCAGCTCATACATCAGATTGTAAGCGTTAATGCACTCATTCTATTTTTAATACACAATGAAACAGCAAAACAGAAATTGTATTTGTACTTCAGTCCATTTTCATTACAGTAACAACACTTAGTAATTCTTCTACTTTTTCAGCTGCTGCATATCCAATTGTTGAACAGAATTCTGAAAGTCAGTCAAGCAATTAATGGTTATTCATAAGAATAAGGGCGATTAATACTGATGTTTGTTTCAAGATACAACCCTGTATTGTAAGGTGATACAGAGTTGATAAAAAAATGTATTCTTACTTGTAAGTCTTCTCTATTTGTAGCAGTTTATTTGCTAATTTCTTTATTTACTACCTGTTTGAAAGCAATGTATTCAAAAATACAACAATAATGGTCTTAAAGGCCTGTGTCCTGTATTTTTAGTGATACTGTTTTATCATTAAGTGTAGCCATTTGACATTGATGTGTTTGCACTTTTCAAAACAAAAGGCCGTCATAACAGGAGGATGCAGCATGCACACAAGCACAGATAGAGCAGAAAGGAGCATCAGTGATTATTGCCAAGTGAAAGAAGAGGTAGACATGGTTGCTTCTTTTGTCCACAGATCCTCAACCACACACACACAAACACACACATGCACATATCCCTGCTCACAAACAGACAAAGCCTCACACAGCGAGGCAACGCATGCGTGCATCTCCAGTGCCTGCGGGCGCTTGGGGCTAGGCAGCAGGGAGAGGGGGGAGGGAGGGGGAGAGTTGTGGGGAGATGGGCAGGGGGTGTGGAGGAGAGTGTACTGTGCAGAGGCTCTCTGAGCTATAGAGGGTCAATCCCTCCACTCAACCACCACCACCACCGCTCTGTCTGTCAGAGCCGGCCTGGGCTCAAGGCCTGTTTACTGAGAAATCACAGTTTTACCACAGACACAGACTGCATGTGGACACATGTGCCAACACAGGCTCACAGACCCACCAACACATGCACCGGGTTCACACAGTCATGTACAAATTTAAAATAAAAAGCACAAACACTGAGGAACAAATGTAGAAGCTATGGAGGTCAGACTGAACACACATGTTCATTCATAGATATTAATGCATACATAAATACACACATACGCACTGGCCCCATACAACACATACAGATGCAAGGCCAAGACAGGGCACAGCACATTGCACATGGCTGGGAACAGACCTAACCATGAAGCATAAAAGACCACCGACATACATGCATGGATAAGCCAAGCAATGTCAGCCATTAGGATGGAAATAGATATGCTATTATTGTAAATTTGGCCAATATGTGGACGCTCAGCAGATATAATTGGAGCAGCTTGAAAATGGCATGGATGCACACTGTCTGCGTTGGGCCTGATTTGGCTGAAGCAAAGGTCTGTGTCTGGTTAAACGCACCACTGGACAAGACAGGCCACCCATTCATATCACATGCAGGGACACACACGCACACACACACACTGAGTGATAAAATGGCTAGTACGCTACAGTGGCTTTTCATCCACTCTCCTCTCATTACTGCGGTTGTAAAGCAAAGATCACAGACTATAAATATATCAACTTGAAGTTAAAAGTGCAATAACACGCTCGCTCTGAAAGTAGTACAGACCAAATTGGACTTCGAGAAAAGATAAACAAGCAACAATGACTATATTTACATTCAGAATAAACTGAACAACTTTAAAAGAGATTTTCCACAGAGATAGCATCTCTGAGTGCCTGAGATAATCCAGAAAATAAGATATGCATAATTCACTGTTACTAATCTCCTTTGCAGAAAATAAAGCCTACTCCCACCCTACAGTAAACAGCTCTAAGATCCCATCTTTCACTTAAACCATTTCTGACTCATCTTGGGCCCTAAAGAGATCATTTATAAGGTCTGTTATATGGAGCATATTAAAGTTTACCTGCAACTTAACCCAGCAAAGGCAAAAAAAGAGGTTTCTACATTTACATGTTTGTAAAGCCTTCCTTTCACCAGTAACAAAGAGGGGCAGTTTGTCTCTTTCTTTATCATACATTATAGGGCTCACATTGCTTTTTAAAATTGCTGCTGCCCTTTGTGTCTTTGATATGTCTCATCCATGTGATAGAGTACTTCTATGAACAAGACAAAATGTGTCCAGACTCAGGACTTCTCCCTCTCCCTCTGTTTACAGCCCTAACAGCAGCCTAAAATGGCTTGTACCACCCCAGTTCAAGCCCATTGCCTCAGGTTTGAGAGAAGAGATTGCAGAATTAATGCAGAGTCTTTGATTACATGGTGTCAAGCCATGCTAAACTGGAGCAGGAGCTCTAACAGAGCACCTCAGACAGCATGAATATACAGCTAGATCAGGGGTATCAGTATGTAAAAACTACAAGGTGTTTAACACCTGGGGATTGTAAATGTACACTAGCACTCTTCAAAATAGATATTGCTTTTAGTTCCTTAACCTTTTCAAACACAATCAAGTTAAATACACCTTTTTTTCAGAACAACTTGGGCTACAAGAATATATTTGTTGTAATAAAAATAACTTTAAACAAAATGCAGACAGATCAATAATGGCCAACTGTGGCCGCGGGTCCACAAAATATAAAGAGAATTTGGGCCGGGATAAAACTTGAAGCATGTGCCTTACTGATGAATATAGACAAAGTGATTAAAGTTTTTAAAGCAGCATGAATTCCCACCATTTGCTTAATTTTCTTTTGTGTTTCAAAATGTTATTTACAAAGGATACGACGTTAATTGGCTTAAAGCACATATACTCCCATCAAGTTTGGCAGTTCTGTGCAGTTTGCTCTTGTTCTAAGTCTGAATGTGGAAATAAGCCATGAGTGTCCATTCTGTGCTGCATGGAGGGGCAGTCCATAGCACCCAGGGCTGACCAGGGCCCCCTGGAATCTGATAGGCCACCCCAAGATGTTTTACAGTTATTGACTGTTGCCATTTTCAGTATTTAAGCTTATCTTAAACTTCACTGTGCAATAGAGTTATTAATTGTACACTAGGTAGGTGTATTGAAAATGCCCAGTCATCCTTACATTTTGCTATATGTAGCCCTTGGTGAAAACGTTTGGACACACCTACTCTAGATGTTCTGTTGCACCACAGAATCAACTGTAACACTTTTGCGAGCATTTTGTGTCTCAAATGATACAAAGGGCAACATCACATCTCCTTTTCAATTATTTTGGGAACTGACAGATAATGCTTGTTGAACTTTTCCAGCTGCTACTTGGACACTACGTCAAAAAAAATGAACCAAAACAAAAAAATTGGGTGCATCTGATTGGTCAACAGACTGACCGGATTTTTTTTTCAATGGTCAAATCGGAGTTCTAATAACTTTGATCTTGTATTTTATCTCAGAGAGAGTGACTTGAAAAGAATTACCTACTCTGAATTTAACACAAACTTAGCATTTAAACAAACATCAATTTGTGGCTGGATTAAAAAAATAATAATCTGAAGGGGGTCTACTTTAACACAGGTTCTCCACAGATTAACAAAAGGGAAAGTTTTCCAAAACAGTTGTTCACATAAAGATCTGTTTTATGCTTCTAGATATATATAACTAAACAATATATGTGTTATTGCTTGGGGGCACTGGGGATCCTGTGGAGTTTGGAGGGTGAGGTGGGTGTATTTGTTCTTTTGAGAACCAAAAGGGAGTATTAGGTTGAGTGCTCATAAGAGATAGAGTCAGCATTTAAAAAGGGACAAAACTTTTAAAAGAAATCTAACAGACATTTCTTGTTTTTATTTAAAAATATGTTAATTATTATTTCAGGGATTTTTTAAATTATTTTTTATGATAAAGCAGTTATTCCCAAACCTTTTTTCCCTTTGACCACCCCAAGTCATTGAAAAGTTTACAACGATTAGCTTACGATACAAAAATGAACACCTTTAGTGTTTTACAAATGTTTTTTTATTTTTGTTTTTTTTTTTTTTTTCATTTTAGCTGTGCCAACCACATATCTTAAGATGTGGTACTCAGTACCTAACATGTCAGGAGCCCAGGCTTGGTATTAAGATGCTGCAGACCGATGCCAAACTTGAGTGTTGCCTTTGATATCCAAAATTTGACTTTGGAGTAGCTTCAACCTAATCAAGCCTCGGAGGCTTGAGGTGATAAGTATCCAAGCCAATAATCGAAACGGGAGCTGGGAATTAGTGGTGTGGCACACACATACACACACATTCCCTCTCATGTAGGTACTGTACACACACACACACAGACACACACACCTACGCACGCTCTGAGTCTTTAAGGTTATAAGTAAAAAGCTTATAAAAAAAATCCAAATGTCTATCTCTCCTCAGGATGTCATGTGGGGCTGTTAAGACGCGACACCTGTCATGATCACCAGACTCTCCTCATCCCCTCTGGGCCACAGGAAGCGGCCAAGGTCAAACTCTTTAAAGGAAAGGGAGGGAGAAAGGGGAAAAAGAAGTGACTAGCGATGGACAGTCACAAAGGATCAGATCTGTCAAGTTTAAGCTCTGTGGAGGTGGGAGCTGTATATGCGCTGGACTCATAATATTTTGTCAACTGGTATAAAGAAACTGGACTGTCTCACAAATTTAAAATCCAAACTTCACATCTAAATATTATCAAGAGACTTTTTGATGATTGTCCATTTAACAAAGCAGATCTGTGCTGAGTGATTTGATTGTGAAAATGTCATGAACTTTAATAAAATAAGCACTTAATATTTTTTGTGTGTACAGCTCTCCTGATCAGTCTGCTGAGTAGGTTGCTTTGAGTCATGTGATGTTAAAGTCACATGTGGGGGAGAAATTGAAACACGCCAACTGGGGGGGACAGAGGAAGGTGATTGACTAAGTTCAATCGCACAAATAACTTACATTATGGTGCCTTTTAGCAGCTTGGCTAAGGTAGACAGAAAAGACAGAGCTGCTAATGGTCAGGCACCAACATTTTCTTGGAGAGATTGTAATGTTCTACACCTCCTGAATGTCATGCTCCCAAAATACAGCCCTGCTAGTTTCTGACATATTATGGGAGGTAGAGCCATTAATTAGGAATTCTTTAGAATCATTTACCTATCATGGTTCGAGAGGCAGACACTCTCTGTACCTTCAGAGTATGCTTAAAACTTTCCTTTTTGATAGAGCTTAGAGTTAGGGATGGCTCAGGCTTGGATCAGCACCTAAGCTGCAATAGACTTGGACTGGCAGATGAAAAAGCACACTGTCCACCTCAGTAGTCTCTGTGTGACCTGCAGCTTCATGGAGGGAGAGCAGGACGTTGTTGCAGCTTTAGCTGTGAGCTTACCAATGCCATCGGTTTAAACATTTTGTGTAGCTGATTAAGCCGATGTTTAAAGGCTCTCTAAATGCTGTTGTTACTTTAGTACTTTTGTTGGCGTTATTTTAATTATGCCATGTTATAACGACAGCCACTGTGTAAAGGGATAGAGAATGAATCTTCTCAAAATGGAGGCATGTTGACAACATAGCTTTGTAAAAGACAAGAGAAACGGAAGGATACAATAATCTCAACATATCAATAAAGGCAATTACAAAGCAGATTGCTTTCATATATGTTTTCCTTTTAATGACATGTTCAGTCACACATTTTTATAGGATCTGGTGTCTGCAGATTCTCCACTGTATCGTTTCTACAATCTGCAGGTAACCACCCACTTTTTTTAAATCAGACAATATTTCAAAATTGCATTGTGCTGCCAGCCTCAGATTACTGGAAAAAGAGGGAAAGACGGTTTGGAGAAAAGGAAGAGCTTCTAAAAGTGGTAAAACCTGGATCCCATCTAGCTTCTTCCAGCTGGATTTGTTTTGACAGCTGACAGGCCAAGCTTCATATCATGAAAAAATTAAAGGAAAAATCTCTTCCTCGCTGATGGACTCATCACAGGCAAATGTCCGACACATCTGAGGAACACAATCTTTTCCAATAATCTCCAAGAATCTTAGTTTGATCCCGTTGTATGACACGGAGGTCGACCTTAAGTTAAAGTACTTCCTTCTTTTGAGTGGGTTTTGTTTTTCCACTCTCTCATTCCCTCCCTCCTTTTTTCCCTCAAAGAAGCTGCCCAGGCCCAGGCTTTGGGAGATAATGACATCCTCTCCTTGGATTAATTGTGAGGGACACATTAAGCAATGGGGCTGACACTCCCTGTAATTAAAGTGTTCACACCGACAAGTTCATACTGGAACTCTCCTTTCTCTTTTTATCTACTGATGAAACTATGGGCCTGTTTGAAAGAGGAATGACACATAAGAGTGGAGTGTTGGAAAACTACATGCTTCACACAGCAGATTTGAAAAGCAACAAACAACACTCAAGCGATCTGGCCTGTCCTCCGAAGGTGCAAACTTATTTTCTAGATAAAAGTTCAGGTCATCTTCTCACATTTGTTTCTGTATTCAAAAGCACAGGCACATCTGAAAATGTTACTGTTAAATCATTGTTTTGGCCAAATTATACCTAATTTGACCACCTCATAGCTGAGAGTGCCTCGCAGAAAAAAAGGTAAATTGTGCCCATGTTTTATACGTTCAATAAAAGATGTGGGAGCTCCTACCTGATTAAAGGCATTAAACTAGTAGTACTGATGTCCCTCATTGGGGATTATTTGGGCAGATTGGGCTGATTGCTAAGAGGGACTAATCATCTGGCGCACAGCTAGCCTTAGCAATGATTGTACAATAACTCTTGCAAATACACATTTATATATGTAAATATGATTTTCTTGTTTATTCATTTCATTTTAGTTTTACTTTGAGGACTACTTTGAATGTTGTGTCAGTTTGCATGGATGATTCTTTTGATAAAATCTTACATGGGATATTTCTTTGTTTAAAATCTTATATGGGTGATTTATTTTGATAAAACCCTACATGGTGATTTAGAGGAAGGTGGAGAGTCCATGTGTTTGATCTTAATCTGTTTTCTTTTTTTATTTTGTCCTCTTTTTTTTTTTACCAGTGAGCACCGCTTTCACACATAGCTGCCCAGCAAAGTCCATGACCTTTTCAGGAACACAGGCATGTAGCCTTTGCAGTCATATCTCATATTGAGCTCCCTAATGCTCTGACTGTGAAAGCTGTGGCTGCTGCTGCGTCGCTCCTGTCCTTGCCTGCCTGCCTGCCTGCCTGCCTCCTTGCTATGGCCTGGGGCAGTTGGGGCCCTCAGTGCTGTCCACTAAAAAAAAGGAAAACTCATCTGCTGTAATTGAAGAAGCCGTTCTAATGTGACAAGCACATATGAGCATAGGGACAGGTTTTTGTGCACGTAGTCATGCTTCCAAATGCACACAAACTGCATAAACACTCACTGTATACAGACAGCTTTGCACACAAATGCCCACAGATACATGCAAACTTTGGTCAGGGTTAAAGGGGGTTGGGAGGACTTTAGTGACCCCTTATTTGCACACATGCATGCACACACATACTAAGACCAATAGTTGCCCTCTGACTTCAGACCACCCCTCCTGTGCCACCGAAGCACTCAGCTCCCCCGCTCATCTCCTGCTGTTCCTGTGTTGCTGTTTTGGGTTCCTGTCCGGGAGCTGAGGGTTCTTTTGTCGGGTGACAGCGGTTCCTGTGTATCCTGTCACGGCCTGCTGCTCCCTCTGTCCCCCTTCCCCATTAAAGCATCTTCTTCCTTTTCCTGTGTTAGGAATCTCAGGTGGCCTCACTTTACTGTATTGTATGCACATGTAGAATAAAGCAGTTTAAGGGTGTTGGCACTTCAAACTGAATCAGGACCAATCAAACACCCCTTCAATGCAGAATGCAGCACCAAATTTCATTTAAAATGTTAAATGCATAAATTTATTGAATAACAAATATTGGACCTTAGGTGGAGCACATTATAAAGAAACAGGATAAAATAAAATTTAAAGCAAATTATTACAAATTTGGAGGGATGTAACCCATGACAAGATACATTTGGATTTATGTTTTCAGAGATCTTGTGAAACAATCATATTGCCATTGGAAAACCAGCTTTGGTTTCGTAAAATAACTAGATAAATAATAATGCATTTTCACCTAATGTTTTACATTAGCTTGGTAAAATGTGCAGCTACTTGTGATTCCATTGTCAAAAGCTTCCGAAGGTAACAAATAACCAATCCACACTGGGACTGTCACTTTTCCAAAAAATCAAACTCACATTCATGCAAATAACTAAAGATATTTGACCACAGGTCACAGTTTGAGTCTAGATTTTTACCCCTATACTTGTAAAAGATATATTTGAATATGGAGGATGAGTTGACAGCCTTAATTTACACCATTCTACATTTTTTGTAAAGTTTCAAGCAGCTGCTGGTGCCATAAAGAGAGGGAAAGAGAGAAGTCCTGAGGCCTTGGACTTTTTGGCATGGAGGAGACATGTTAAAACACACTAAATGGCAAATAACACTTAAAACTTATTGTATTAGCTCTTTTAGGGACTTGGCATGTACTTGAGTTCACAGTACCAAAGTGTACCAAGCCAAAGGGATCTAAACTCCACCACTTAGACTTAGATCTAGAGAAAAAAATACTTTACAGAGTGAAGCAAGAAACAAGGTATATATGCTTAGGGCCTCAATTAATTATAAACTTTTTACACAATTCTTTTTATGTTCAGGCACAGATTTGTGGCCTGCTAAAAACAGCTTTGTGACCTATTTTTGGTAATTCAGACCTGATGATGTTAAGAGTCCTTATTCAGAGTGATTAAAACAAAACTTCAGTAATTAAAGTGAATGAGTGTCTCCTTTTTCTCTTTAGTGCCTTTGCAGATGTTTCGTGTGAATAACCACAGCAAAATTATGTTGCTTCTTGATTTATTTTGAGAGTCAGGGCACGGTAGAGTTTTTGAAATAAGATTATGGTTGTAAAGGCTCTTTCATGTCCAAAGATCATTGGTTGAAAAATATAGCCTCAGTTTCTCTTAGGTCCGGTGGTACATTAATGTCACTGCAGTAGGTTAAGATGGAGAACACATCTCCCATGATTAACAACCAGCCTTCCAGACTCAGGTTATCATTACCATCCAATCTGTGCTGCTTGACTCTCAACAGGTTTACTCCCCACCAACCACGCTGCTGTTGCAAAGCACCTTGGGTGTTCCAAAACTTGCCCGCTGGAAACCCATTACCCAGACATACGGAGACAAACGGCAACGAAGGTACGCAAATGTTGATGCAATCAAGTTGCGAAAACATCTCCGGGGCCACTGCACAAGCCCCCCCCTTCCCCTCCCACACTTCCCCACTTCTTTTAATCTCTCCCTCTCTCCTTCAATTATCACAATGTCACCACCACCACTGGGAAAGTTTCCTTCCCATGAATTAACAGGGAAAGAGCACTGCAGCGGGTACACTGGTTCTCTACTCTGTCATTGTCATGGAGGAGGCTCTGACAAAACAGTTTGCATACCTGCTTAAGTATTACAGAAATTAACACCTCCCTTCCAGGTACAGTAATCAAGGGGGTGACGGGAGACAATTAATTAGGTCCATCTGCATCACTGCCTTTACATAATTAATGGGGCTCATTACTGAAACACTAGCAGGATGTGTAGCATGCTAGTACACTCAGCTCTAAGCATGATAGCACTTAAAGCATCAAGAAATACTTTGTTTTTCATTCTCTTATTGAATTCTAAACACATTTCCCAGAAAATGTGCTGTATGACTAATGGTTTCTAAAATCTGTCAACTTTATATCCACAATTACAATTTTTGTCAGCGTTAATGCTAAATGATCTTGAAATCAGTGACACTTTCACCATCAAAGACCTCTCTAAGCTTTGCTCTAAATTTGTTCATGAGAGTTTATTTTATGAGTTACACATGAACAAATTAAGAACTCAAAGTGTTTTATGATATTTTATGGACTTATTAGGGCTTTATTGAAAGGGAAAAGACAGTGGATAGACATGGAAAGGGGGTTAGACAGTAGGAAAAGACACACTAATAATGGGCCTCAGGTTACATTAAATCCAGGATGCCTGCAGGTGGCAAAAGTCCCTTCACATGGCACACACTCTGTTGCCATCATTTCTGCCAAACCAGCATCCCAAGTTACTCAGTTCAGTCCTTCCTTATTCTCCAAATAGCATTTCAACATTAACACTTTTGGGGACACAAATCAAGGCTTTTTGCAGTCAACAATTTCTCAGGGTGTGCACCTTCACTGCAACTATCTTACTTCTCCCTATTGAGTTTGAATCTCTGTGACCTTCAGTTGTAAATCGTAAACATGATTAAGATTTCCAACTCAAATTTGCGCTGCACAGCTTCCTCCTCTCAAAGAGTTGAAAGTGAGCTTACCAGCAAGTGTAAGAAACTTAATACTTTACTTGGTATGATTAGGCAACTGCATGCTTGATAAACAATTGATGGGCAATCTGTGGCCTGTGGGCCTTCGTACTCACACAGCATGGCCCAGAAGACAGTTCCAGAAATCAACAAATTCTAAAACTGAGGGGAAAAAATGACATATCTGCCATAAAATATGGGAAACAAAAAGGTTTAAGTAACGTTCTTCGATTGTCAATACATATTCAATTATTTTTAGAGACAGAGCTGAACAGCTTACCATGCTGTTTCTGTAAAAACTTCTTTTAAATTCACCACTTAATTATTCATAAAAGATATTATACCAAATTGCATTTAACTGTTGTAACTGTGGCCGTCACTCGCAGCAAGGAGGATGCTGGTTCGATCCACGTCAGTCAGGGTCTCTCTGTTTGGAGATACATGTTTTCTCCGTGCATGCGTGAGTTCTCTCTAGGCATTCTTGCTTCCTCCCACAGACCAGAAACATGCTCATTCGGTTAACTGGAGAGTCTAAATTGTCTTTAGGTATGAGTGTAAATGTGATGGTTGTCTGTCTCTCTATGTGGCCCTGCGATTGACTGGGAACCGGCTCACAGTGTACCCTGCCTGACGCCAAATGTCAATTGGCATATCAATCAATCTTCATCAATCAATCTTCATTTGTGTAGCGTCAATTCATAACAAGTGTTATCTTAAGGCACTTTACAACAGAGCAGGCTGAAGACAAACGCTTCAATTTATGGATACACATATGTGCATCGATACATATACACAAATATAAAATACACAAATACATATTTATTTACATACATACATCCAAAGGCTTCACCCCCTGTGACTTCAAAAGGGATATAGAAGTAAAGGTAATGGACGGATGGATGGATGGACATTGTAGGTGGAAAAAAATATGTTAATAAAATATTTGAAAAAGCATTTTAAAATAGCTAAAGTTTTGTGCATAGCTCATTGAATTAGGTATTATGATTTGAGTGTAAATATATGTGTTTTTGTACAAAAAAAAAGTCTAACCAAAGCTACACTTGTTTTTGTTGAATTGATTATATATAGTACTGTGGCAGTGAGGATAGCATAATGTGGCCATCTCCGAGAGAGAGAGATGAAACAGGAGTAGATAAGAAAATGTACAAATACTCCATTTCTGATATTGCTTTATTAAAATATAGTCTAGTCCAACACTAAATTTTACTTTGGCAGCTTGCCATTGCTCTGCTTCTGTGAGTTTCTGAGATAATGTGTTTGTCATCAGATGTGTGGTCTCACAGTCTAACTTAATCTTTAAGCATTTGCACTTCAAGGGCAAAAGAAAAAAAGGTCTGCTGAAACTGTCTAAATGTCAATGGTCTCCAATGTTTTATAAATCAGTGATTAAAAAATCTTTTTGTACTGTATGAGGCCAGTCTTAGCCAATTTGAGTCATGATTAACTAGCACTGAATTACTGGTTTATTACTGAATTACAGCGCCTATTTCTGTGTACCTTATTGTCAATCAATCAATCTTTATCTATAGTGCCAATTCATAAGAAAAGCTGTCTTACAATGTTTTAGAAAAGAGCAGGTCTAGACCTTATTCTTCATGTGTCCTATTATCAGAATTAATCTTTATTGAATCTTAGCGTTCACAAAGGCCCAACATTAATCTGCCATGAGCCCAGCACTGAGAAGGCAAAATTATAGTTGCAAGAAAAATTGCCTTTCAATAATCTCAAATCATGAGCAGGACCAGACACATGTTGAACAGCCATTACATCTGAAAATGTAATGGGGGTGTGGGAGAAGAGGGCGGCGGTGCAGAGAGAAGTAAGGAAGGCTGAGACAAACACAAACAAACTGCTATCAAGATGTTTTACCAAGCAGAACATGCATTAATAAATACAAATAAGGCAACAAAATCTTGGAAAAAGCATTGAAGAATCTTGATTTAAAAAAAAAACAGTTATTACGCGAGTTTGTTGGTGCCTCTGCAGTTTTCACACATTTGAGGCTATTGATCTTTGGCAGAAATCATTCATTCTCCTCTTCCTTCCTCAGATAAAATTAAAGAGCACATCAGACGATGACACATTTCAACCTTTTACTGAACCACTGAGCACTACTGCTGACTTTTAGCTGCTGACCTGTGAATAATATTTAAACCACGTAGAGACTGAAATAATCATATGGCATGGATGGATCTATAATATAAAGTTAATTGGGGAGAAAGAGAAAATGAGATTATGTTTTATGACTGCCTTGTGAAAATTACAAGTTTGATAATAATGGGCCATTTGCAGGTTGGTTATTGGATGTGGATTTTTTTTATTGTTTCAGAGCTGGAGGGAAATAGTGTATTGGAATTTTTTTTTTTGGTGGGGAAGGGGGGTGTTATAAGCTACAAAACAGTAAACCCAGATTACTGTTTTTTGCTGAGCTGATTGTTATAATTTCACACTTTATTTCTTAACTTTTCCATTTTAGATGCTTTGGATACACAGTAGTAAAATCCTAACTCATAACATTGAGACTCATCTAATGCTTTTGACTGTACAAACACATCAAACCGTTATCAATAAATCGCTAAGTCTACACAGATGTAAGGTCTTTATCATGATTACAAAGGTCAAAACAACCATAAGTTTTATTAATAATGTTTGTTTAATGTTTAATGCCTGATGTTTCTGAAGAAACAAGTGAGAGACAACAGAAATAATGAAGGTAGCTAGAGGATTGGTTAGATGAGTACAGGAAAAGGCTAACTTTCATCAGAAAATTACTCTTAATTTTTGTAATTGTCAGGGGGGTTGAAATTAAGACAATAACAAAAGAGGACATATAAAGATGGTGTTGTAAGCTCTGCCCACCTCCACTGCTCACATTTCTGTTTTGCATTTAAGTCTCTGTTCAGTTAAGACTGCACTCCATCAGATTCAAAAAACATTTTTTTTTAATGAATGAACTTCACATAATATATGTAATAAGCTGTCTTAGAGTTGTAATTTAATTCATTTAAACATCTCAGTGGCACCACTTTTATTGCCTCTGTCTATTTTTCACTGACATTTTGAATACTTCTTTATTTACATCCATGCAAATAACAGCTGTACACCCAGGATGCAATCCACCCGACAGATCACTTTGTGAGCAATTTGCAGACATTTTACCATTTGCACAAGCTATATTTTTCTGTCATTTGAGCTGGTTTAGTGCCAAATAAACCCTGTGCAAAGTCTCTCTGGATTTTGTCCCTGGTTTACTGCACTCTTGAGGGGCAAACTACACGACCCAAAATCCTTTGGTGTCACAGCAATGTCTGTGGTTGGTGGGGCCCGAGCTTACTAATGCCTTTTGAGGTCAGTTGTTTCTGCTGAAGTTACTGGTCTTTGTTGTGCAACAGTAAAAGAAAAATAGAGAAATCATGGCAAAGGAACCCAAGTACAACACAGGTGCATATTAGCCCCAGTAGCCTCTGGTGCAGAGAAATGAAGATGGAGTTTCCTGGGTGTCCGGTTGAGGCTGGTAGCAGGAACACCTGGAGATACATTACTATGGAATTAAAATATTTTTTTTTACTGCTGAAATAAACTTATTTGCAGCTCAATCCAACAAACAGCTTATGTCAAAACATTAAAGATTTTTAATTCCTCTCACTGTACAGAAGTGATTTTTTAAAATATTTGCTCTGTTTTGATTTTATCAGAATTTCCAGTTTTGGCTAGTTAGGGACATGGCTTTGCAATTGCTGTTGGTGCGGCATTCTTAAAGGCCCCATTATCATGCAAAAAACGCTTTTTAAAGGCTTTTGAACATATCTTTTGGGTATTTGGCCTTCCTCCCAGCCCACAAAATGTGATAGTGGACAACAAAACCTGTATTTAGCAGGATGCATAAATGTAAACTCATGGTATTTGGCGAGCTGTTGAGTCTGTGGATATACTGTTATGTAACTGTATATTTTCATTTCCATAAGCCTAAACTGATTCGTCTACCCAAGTATCTGCTTTGCTCGAGTTACGCTGCAGTATGTATGTTGCTCTGCTCTGGCTCACTAGCATATTAAGGCTCAAAACCAGCCATTCTGAACAGAGGGGTTATGTGAGTGTGGAAAGAATGCAGCTGTGCTTTATTCATAGGCTTTTTGGACCAAAGCATGTTACTAACGTTTCATGAAGTCATCAAGGATCCATGTTAAACTGCAGAAAAGGAGCAAAATATGGGACCTTTAAGACCGGCTGGACTTAGCTTCTCCGCCTGTCAGTAGGTTGATCCAAAGTCATGTTGTGAAGTTGTTCACAGTGTGACTATGTCCTCAGACTGGCTCCTAAAACTTTTTAAAGGCTCCCTAGATAATTAAACAACTGATGGTTTGGATGATCACATGGCATCATCCAATTAGTTCTGCAGTCAATAATGTCAACCCGTTTTGGAGGATTAATAGTTTATTCCAATTTAAGGTGAGCAAACTACCGTGCATACAAATCTAAAGTGTTGCAGCAACCTCTGATTGTTTCAGTGCACTGTTGCCCCCAGCTTTTGGTTTCTTCTGAAGATAACAGAGGTAAAAAAAAAATGGCTGTCTGTAAAGTCATGTGGGGATAATAGTGGGCATCACATGCCATCTGCCCCCATGGATCTGCAAGTAGCAGAAGTGAAATACAATAGCAAGATTTGACTAAATCAGATTGTTACTGCGTGTTTCTAAAACAATATGTTAAATGTTTGGACTAACAAGTTGAGATTTGGATCATAACTGATCAACAAGAGTGTTACATTCATATTTACAGAGGTTTTCATCTGAAAAATATGTTTTGGGGTGTAGTTACCCTTCAACTAGAAATTACACCCAGGATCAGAGATTGTTTTAAGTTTAGACATTTCAGTGCAAAAATCCTACATTGTTCGTTCAGTTGTGGCTAAAGAGCATAAGTAACTCTATAAATGCATTATTTCTTCTTCTTTAAGTACCTGATTAACCTTGAAGACCTTATTTTGCAATTCTTTGAGTGAGTTTCTATTTTCACTTTCCCTGTCTTGCACCTGATGTATGACTGGCATTAAATGAGGCTAAAAACAAACAAAAGGTATTTCAAGTCCCTGCTCTCTCCAGATTATATTTGAAAATGTGACTTTATCCTTTAAAGAGTGTCCTGTTCAATAACTTTGTAAAACAAGCTCAATATCAGCCAGCTGCTGTTCCTGTGTGTGTGCCTTGTTTTCTTTCTCCTCATCCCTCCTTTCTCTCTCTCGGCTAATGAAGGCCTCGTGGCCCACTGTTATTAAAATTACGCCCTTGCCTCTGATATTAATTGGGTCCGTAATAAGGAATGCGTCGGATTCATTATTTAATTGCAAGGGCACATTTGGAATACAGTTACTGAAATGTATTTTTAATGAAAAACACTACATCCTGACCTAATCATATCAACCTTATTCTATCTAATTAAGGATGCAAAAAATCATTAGAGTTGCAAAATATTAGTTTCAGCTCAGTCGGGCTGCTCCTGTGCTCGGCTTCATGAATATTTTTTTTTCCTGTCTATGATAAATAGTTAATGAGGGAAAAGTGACAAAAATTTGCATGTAGGCAAATTAGTCTAATAGGGATATGTCTTTGCTGAGGTGGGAAAGTGACCCTTTTTACTGGAGAAATTGTTCCAATAATTATGGAATAATGGCACAGCCCATCTTATTTGGATGAGAAATGGCCGACTTGAATAATGTAAAAATCATAAAATGCAATAACCTTAAATTTTCATCATGCAGGAGAATGTGTTAACGTGTTAGCATTTTATCAGTTTAATAACAGCAAATTAGGGACAATATGAAGTACGCTGTAATTGTTGCTGTGGAGGGAGATATGCAGTAATGCGAGGATGATTTAGCAGAGCCACCACAGCAAGAAGCCATCAGCAGCTAAATGAGGCATTTTCTTAATCACAAACTTTGGGGCTTTAATTCTCTTAAAGTCTCCAAACATTGGGAGGTTCAATTTTCCCCCAATAAACAGGACCATCACCATTCCATTAACAGCAGAGTATTCACCTCTGAGAGCCAGGGCTGCAGTTCATTACAGCGTACAAGGAAAGGGGTGGACACGCAGACACAGCTGTTTTACAGTCTGTCCGAGAGGCCACTCAGGCATAATGCGCTATTTACCTTCTGCATTAAATTATAATCATCTGCTGGATTCAAGTATGACAATATTTTATTTTTCCAAGGACAAAACAAATCCTAAAATTCAGCTTTCTCTGACTATTCTATGAGCTGACATTCTTAATAAAGACAATCAAAACAACCTACCTACCAATCTGCCTACCCATCTACCTTCCTACTTACCTATCTACCTACCCATTTTCAACAGTAAAATAAAAAATAATAATAATAAACAAACACATTGCAGGTCATGGGAATACAGAGCCATCGCCAAGGGTGCAAGGTACCATACAAAAAAAACAAAACAAAACCATAAAACAGGAGGGACAAGATAAAAGCTAACCTTTATCTAAGGCAAAAATGTGAAACGCTGTATCCATGCAGACGAAGTGCCTATACAGCTAAAAACTTGTGAGGACATTAGTCTCCTGGGAAAACAATTTCAGTGTGAAATAACACCAGCTTGGAGACAGTTTGAGTAAAATGATGAAATAGCTTTTATAAGGATTTAAATACTGACAGACACATGCTCTGTGTCACAAAGATGGATTTAATACTTTAATTAAAGGTGCAGTGTGTAGAATTTGGCAGCATTTTGCTGAACAGAAATGGTGAATACAGGATATAATGTTTCTATTTGTATGCAAAGTCCGTCAAAATAGGTACAGTACAATCATCCCCATGAAACATTTGTTTTATTTTTAGTTAGAAAAGCTTCAAATACTTTACATTACCGCAGGCCGCGTTCATGTAGGCCGGCATAACGATCCGCCGTGTTGTCTACGGGTGAATTTTAGGGACAAAAAGAACGAAACGCGAATTTGTCCTCCGGTTCTGAAATCTACCTGGAATGCAGGCAAAGAAGAGGAGAGAGGACAGCGGTGGATGTAGAGACAGTTGTTACACTGCACTAGGGATTTAAATTGTGTGTAATTACAGTTAAAGCTTTTGGTCCCTAGCCCTTTTGGTCTTCACAGGCTTCCATTGCTCAGCGATGTGATGTTTTGGTTACAGTTGGGCTCATTCTAGAATCTGAACGATAGATGTCGCTCAAATGCCAAATTCTACACACTGCGCCTTTAAGTTGTGGGGATGTTGCTGGGCATGATAAACACATTTGTAAAATATAGTTCAAGACTGCAGGGTTCAAAGGACTTAACCCTAAATTAATGATTGGCAATCCTTCCAACCAGTCATAATCTTGCTAGTGATAAAGTGTTTGTTTCTAACTGTACTTGTCAAGGCTATTTCTGTTCACACTATCATGAGCAGACATTGAATATATGACCAATTGATCAATTCAGGACCACTAAGGTGTAAAATAAAGCCTGTTGAGACAAAAATGGCATGATTTCAAATATCGCCTGTCCAAATTCATGAGAGACAGATTAACAACTTTTTTTGACCAGTTTCATTTTCACCCTTTGCTGCAGTGACCTTGTACAAGCAAAGAGCATAAGAGTTAATGAATACAGAGTACACAGAGTGATGTGTGCCACTAACAAACCCAACAAAATAAATTACAGGGGGCTGTAGTTTGATCGCTGTGTTCCATTCCCCTTATCTCAACAAGTCACATTTTCAATCACTATGCAAAGATTTTTGTATTGGTTGTAGGCTTAGTGCTAATACATTGCCCTTCCCGTCATCACTATCAACCTGCATCAGGCTGTCAAACATGCACCAGTATATATTAAGAAACAGCAGTGTCTGGAAATCTGAATGCACACAAACTGGACCTCTTTATTACCCATGCTAGAAAGATGTCCTCAGTAAAGGGATGGCCCGGTGTACCTTGTGCATGTGCACACCAGTGTGTGTGTGTTGATTGAGCAGTCTTTCTTTAATGAAATATCTTTGGAAATTGGTTTTCACAGACTAATCAGGCAGCCCGCTAGCCGGGATTCTGTTTTGGTAATTATCCTGTACTAATTAGAACGAAGCTAAAGACCTCCGAGATGAATCCTCAGCTTTCTCAAATGTAACTAAAGAAAATGTAATGACATAAAATGAGAGTATGCTACATACCTTTTTGGGTATAATATCTTCTTCAAAGTGACCAAATAAAGTGAGGTAAAGAGTGTAATTGCTTTATGTCTACCATAGTATCCCATTCATCAAGAATGTCTTTCCTCAGATTTGTAACAGGCAGTAGATCTTCCTTGAGCTCCAGTCAACAAGCAGTAATTTCCCTACTTACAGGGAAAATCTAGGAATTAACATTTGTGATATTTGGCTCATTTTCTCATTAGAACAGCATCCATTAGCTCAATTAACTATCATGGGTTGAGGAGGGAACCATTGTTTAGTGAGACAGGAGAGGATGCTGTGTGCATTGAGACTGCAAAGAAATATGGACGATATGTGTCGATTTTCTTTCATCACAACACTGACAAAACTTCCTTGTAATATCCTTTACAGCCGTCACTGGTAGCCAGTAAATTAGGTGAAGATATCTGACTGGTGGAGCCGTGGATGCTAGCGCACCAGTATGAAGAAAGACAGTATTATTTGGTCTCAGGTCTGGTTTCATTTCCAAACTTAGGACCAAGCTCTGTGAGACTAGCCAAAGACAGATCGTGGGCATCCAAGTCCAAGTGATTGTTCAAGTCGTACCTCACTATAAAAGTGACTAACCAGATTTTCCACAATATATTTTCTTTAAAATTCAGTTTTCCATATACTGTTGATCTAGTAAAGAATGCTGCAGGAGCCACATTTGTCAAAAGACTATCAGTTATGATGGTGCACCAGTTCTTTTTACCTCAAGTATAAAATTATTACCAAATGTATCAGGAGAATGAACACTTTTGTTTAATCAGTGTGAGAGGACTATATTAAGTGTCTGAGACCATGCTTAAAAAGTTATTTGCTTGTATTTAATTCCCAAGTATTCCATGTTCCGATTGTTAGCACGGAGGAGGCAAGATTAAAAAACTGTACTACAGTCAGTCAGTGGGGGGAGCTCTAAATCCTTCGCATTCACTTTTCATCCGCTCATGTGTCATCCATTTATCATACCTTCAGTGGTGGACTCACCTTACGTCTTTCCCCATTAAAACCTCTCCACTGCTCTGCTTTCTTTACAATGTAGCTCAGCTCCTGATTGGACAGCTCCAGGTCTTCAGGCATGAAGAATGTCTCCTCTTTGGCTGTGAGCCGCTGAAAAACGTCCAGCATGCGGCCATTGTTGTGGAATCTGATTAGGGGAAAGAAAAGGAGAAGAGGGAGAAAATGGTAGCAGGAGTAGCAGTAGCTCATGCTGAATCAGTCTATGCCCTTTAAAGGTCACATAGGGTCAAATTGGGGTCAGCTCTGGGGTCAAATTGTGAATAAGTACATGTGCCAAACAGAATCAAGTCCAGTTTCTTACTCTTACATTGTCTGTCTTTTGTAGATCAGGTCAACAGACAATAATACCAACTTGCTGGGAGATCATATGAAACTTCTATTGATTACAAAAAGCGTGTTTGCAGTGTAACGCTCTATAAATATATAATACATCAATTCCAAAACAATGAAAGCACAAAAAGGGCTCAAACAAATTGGGCAGTGAGTGGGAAGCACTTTGTTAACACAGGCTGACTGTAGCGCTGTCTGTGTTTGGCTGTGTGTCTGCGTGGTTGTACATCTGTTAATGTGTGGGAGTCCGATCCTGGGATCCTCTTCAGTGTTAATGCTCAGCTTCAAAGATGGCAGATGCAACCGACGTGCTGGTTGCAGATGTGTCTGGAGAGACGGGCCTGAGTCACAAGCAAACGTTCTGCACAGCAAAAAGGCGTATTGATTCATACCTCCAGATGAGCGCACATCACCAAAGTGTTATTTTTCCTTTGCCACAGAAGGGTGCACGCAGCCAACCCCTAAAAAGAATCACCATGTCTGTAAACAAATGCCTTGGCTGACCATCAAAACCAGCAGACCTTGTGCCCTTCCATAGAGATTCTAGCCTGTCAGAGGGTAATCAACTCTCAAATAAAACCAACATCAAGGAGACCGGGTTTTATACAAGACGCTAGTGCGGAGCTTTGAACCCAGCATCATTCCCCATAGCTCTTGGGAGAGGGATGTTTGTAGAATCTTGACCTCAGACACAGGAATAGCATGCATTCATTTTCATCCTACACTTGAATTGTGCTTCTCATTCATTTATGCTATCTCTCTCTTGGAGAATTTCAACATCTTTGTTTTTTTGGCATCAAAACAGTCTCCAGCCTCAGTGTTGGGAGCGCCCTGGATGCAAGTTTGTGATGTGCTACATATATTTGGGGTTTGATCGGGATGATGATAAAGGCTATCAACATCGCTTCCAGTATGTAAAAGGTCTCTTCTCAAGGACAGAGTTTGACTTAAGGACTACATTTTAGAATTCAGATATTTCAGATCATTCAAAGCAACATAACTATAATTGATTAATTGATTAAAGGGAATTAAAGGGCTCTAATCAATCTTAGTTTATTTTATAGTGTCAAACATAGTTACATTTTCAATGACATTTTGTTGTGATTTGTAGCTTTAAGACAAGAAATTAGGACTTTTTTCATCTGTTTAAGATGTAAATCTTAGCTTCAGGATATGATCTTTGTGTTTGGCTTTTCCAGGTTAAATGGAGGTTCACAATTTTCCAGTCTACATGAATGTTGGCATAATGGTAAATGCACTTGTACTCAGACTTGTACTGAGCAAGCCCTGATGCAACGGTAGGAACAATGCGGGGTTGAGTATCTGGCAGAAGAGGGTGAAACATGTGAAAGAACACAGCAGAAATTAAATGAGACATTACTGAGCAGGGGCTGCGTGGTGATGCAGCAGATAGTGCTGTTGTCTCACGGCAAGAAGGCTTTTGGATTGACTCCTTCTTTGGACAGGGCCTTTTTTAGTGGAGTTTGCATGTTCTCTCCGTGCATGTGAGGGTTTTCTTTGAATTGCACTTATTAGCACATTTCCCCAAGTTGCCACTTCAAGCAAACTCCAAAAGCCGAGACAGTCCTATTAAACCCTATGTTGACAAGCCTTATTCCTTAAGTGGGAATAAACTTAAGGAATAAGGCAAGGAATAAACAAGGATTGTGCACACAAATGAGGTTGTATTAACCATGTTTACAAGAAGAGACAATGATATTCCCAAAATCCCAAGTTCAACATTTCTGAAAAATTTAAGTTCAAGTTTATTCACAAATTGTTGACTGAGGTTGCTGGATGTCTATCAGTATTAGCCAGTAACAGTAGTAGACTGTCATCATAGATGGGCACAGCTCACTTATTGTCCAAGTCAAGTCTCAAGTCTTTAAGGGCAAGTTCAATTTAAGTCTAAAGTCTCCAGGCAGCAGTTATAAGTCTGTCATGTCCCTTGACAAGTTGCTAATACAGAAAATTGCTGAAATAGGTAGTTACTTGAGGTAGAAGGAATTCACTGCTAGCATGATAAGATACATAATACAAACTACTAGAGAATATTATTGTTTAATTACAATTTGCCATAAATTATAATTATAATAAACTGTCATGAACACCTCTAGCCTCTCAAAAAAAAAAAAAAAGAAAAAAGAATGGTAATCTAATAAGCTCATAAAATCAATGTTACAAAGTCAATAATAAACTTGATTCCTGCCTTTGGATGCTTTTAATAATCTAGGAATTATTAGTTATTCACAACAGAGTAAGCTGAAGCCATTTATAGATACATGTATATGTATATATATACATACATACATATATAAAATACTCATATATACACATATATACACACACATATCTCCAAACCTAACATAAATCCACCTTGAGCGCAGCATTGGACCAACCTACAGTGCAGTGCAGTTCAACTGTGGAAGGACTTAGAGTAATAGTGGCAAGAAAAAAAGGACTGTTTAGTTGGTTGGGTCTACCTGTAATAATGTCAACAATAAACATTTTGGGTTGATAGACGGCAGTTTGACACTTCACTCTCAGCACTCACAGAAGATTGACACTCTTGTCATCTTTTTTTTTTTTTTCTCTTGTCTACCTGTCTCTCTCAGCTGGAGGTACCAGGTGCCAGGTTTTTGGCCCCTTGCATAGGAGGATTAAGTCAAATGTAAGGAAATTACATGCACTGTCCCTCGTATGTGAGACTCATACTCAAATCTCCATCTCTGACTGTCATACACTTATGCCCCATACACAGCAGCTAGGGAAAATAAGGGGAACTGGGATTGAGCCTCCAACTTGTCAGTTAAAGAAACTTATCATTAATGTGTAATTATCATGTTTGTGCATTTTACTGCAAGAAAAGTTATTCAACTATAAACATACACACAGCACATAAATACTGTATGGTGTAAACATTCACCTTAAAAGTTTCGTCCTGAATAAACAAGCAAACAAAAACTGGCACAGACGCAGGAAGAAATACTAATTTTGTATGTGAATACAGAATTAGCTTTTTGCCTTGCGTAATCATTTAGGTGTAACTAAACCTGTCTCAGTGGCACTTCATTCTTTCTGCTGTTTATTAAATTGTCACAGAGGACAGAGGTGTATAATACATCTCTGATGTGTATTTTTACTGCCAGTGAATAAAGGCTGCCTAAAATGTAATTAAAAAAGGATAACAGTCCATTCTATCTATACATATAGCCTCGGGCATTTTTTAAGAAATAGGTCACGCTCTGTGTCAGAGCCCCTTCCTTGCAGCCAATAGGAAACTGTAACCCATAAAATTATCAGCCTTGCTTCAGCCTCATGGCCTACATTCAATACAAACCAGTGTGGCGGCTGAGCGGCAGAAGTCATTATTCCCGGCTGCTGTTTTAATATTGTCCATTTAGCCAGGGCCTGATAAGCGTCCCGCTTACTGAAATTAGATGGCACTCTCTCCGTGGCCAACAATCTCAAACTGATTAATTCAATAAGGGTTTTCTTACATTTTGAGCCCTTAATGGAATTTGGTCATATATGAGGGTGGGTGAACACACCTTGGATGAAGACTGAGATATATTGGTTACTAATTTTCTGTGTTTTTTTTTTTTTGCTTTTGGATGTCAATGCTTGTTAAATGTCTTTATAATACTTAAAAGTACAAAAGTTAATTTTTCTGCTTGAAATGTGAAGTCAGTGTGGTGTGTATGTAAAGGGTGCTTTCATTACAATGCAGTTTCTCTTTTCTTTCATTGTTAAATCAACAGAAAAAGAGCAGTGCTTGATGAATTTATCAGAGTTTCATTCTTTAAGCATTTTTTTCTTAAAGCTTTAATAGCTTTACAAAAGAGATCAAGGATTTGAAAACATTGCAATAAGCTCAAACGTCAAATAAAATGAGCTAAAGCATGTTTCAGCATGGCTGACCTCAATCTGCAAGACATGAGTGGAACACATAGTGCATTAGGATGCCTGCCACCATGTATATGCAGTCCATTTCAATATGTATGAAACCTGCAGTGATACCTACCATGCAAAACACTCAGCCTAATCGGATAATATAAGGGGGTTATATGTTCACGGTATATCAAAACACATCTAACTTTTGAATTAGAAACGCTTTCAATATTTCGACCAATGACAGAGCGTGGTGCCTTCAAAAACAGCAACTGTGTGGTGGATGTGTGTGTCTCTTTTCGTGTCCGATAATTCACTGTGTATGAGTCCGTGCAGATGTGTGAGGTTGATGCATAACTGTATAAGTAATTCCATGCGACTTCAAAATCAAGAAGGATTAGATCAACATTTGTTTTCGTTCTGTGCTGTTTTTTTGTGCGTTACTGTGGACAGAAGAGGGAAAGAGATGGTGGTTGGGGTGGAACACAGAACGCAGCTGCGGGGGCGGATGGTTTAGAGTTATTTCTAAATCGGTGTTTGAGAACTAAAAGCTGGTGAGGGCCTGTGTTTCAGGAAGGGTCTCCCTCTTACTTGGCTGACTGTCCTAGTGGAATGTCTCATTTTAACACTTTCTAAACAGTGAAATCCACATGTTTGAGTCTATCAGGCTCCTTACCTGCAAGGACGGAGATACTTGGTTACTTGAAAGCAAGCAAAGTAAAATGCAGAGGAACTGGAGTTAAGAGTGTACTGGCTTATAGAAACTTTGGAGCAGTTCACAGCTGTTTTGCTTAAAAAGAATCTTTGTCTTTCACCATTCTAACCTTTAATCAGAGCTGTTCTTTGCCATGGGTAGTAGCTGAACCCCTCATCATTCGTTTTTGGAGTCATTTTGTGACAGTGTGGTTAACTACATTTATTAAGGTTAGTTTCATAATTAAGTTGAAGTATTAAGACAGTTCTGGGTCAAACAAGTTGGAAGTTTGGTTTTCGATAACTTAAATGGTAACAAAAAGATACAATGGGAAATGGATTGTGTTTGTTTTGAAGTGCATTTATTTGAAACAAAAAATCATAAATAAGCCACAAAGAATGCCCTACTGGCTTGCAATATTAACTTGGCTTTCCTGACTTTCCTGCTTAAAGAAGGCATGGGCTTTAATGAGAATTGAAGGCTTTGGAACTTTAAACAATGCATCGTTTTGCTCCTTTGCAATGGCTTCACTTTTCAACAACATCTTTCATATGTTTCATTTGACAGAATGTACGACATTATTCAGGTGGAGCGACAGTTACTCTTGTTCGAGTTTGTCTTCTTTCACTTTCGTGATCAGGAGTTCAGTTTCATCTTCTGACTTCATGTGTTACTGGGCAAAACACTTGACCCCATATTGCTCCCAGTGCTTTGTCAGGAAGCTTATATGTGTACTTGTAAGGTTGTGTGCAGCTAGTAAACATGGACACCTCATAGTGGCCAGTTTGATGGCTCATTAATCAAACATGCATAATAATTAACACATATTACATATTAAGTTAAGAAAATAAAGATATGCAAGGCTAACTTGGTCTGAAATTTTGTGGTATTTGTTAATAAATATAAGGGGAAATAGCTTATTTTTGCCATTTGTTATAGAACCTTCCATTATGATCATACAAAAGGTTATTCTGCGTCAATAGTCGCCTATTCCCTAATTCTCTTGATCAAAATAAAGAATATGGTTCTTTTAGTCTTGGGATATAATAACTTGTAAGCATCTTAATGTAATGTAAACCCCATTATTAACACTGAGGTTACACATTTCTACCACAATTGTAAAATATTTAATTTGACCTGCATGAAATTCACGAAATAATCACAAAGTATGGGAAGAAAATTATTTAAAAATTTATTTTAGGTTTAGAGTGCATAATTTGCCATGCTGTTGAATGATAAGTGAAATATTAGACTCGTAAAGAATAAAATATATCCCCCTCACAATGAAAAAACTGAAAACTGTTTCCGTTGATGCTATTTAGACTAAGCTTGAAGTTAAAGTTGAACTAAATTTTAGGTTTGTAATGGCACTCTGAGAAACAGCAAAAAAACTATAACTGGTTGGCAGTAGTGCTTTGTCTCATCAGGCACAGGGAAAGTGGAAAATTTAATCACACTGTTTTAAATGCACTGGGTGAATTTGACCTCTATAGTAGGTCTTGCAAGAAATACTGAAGGTTCTTTTTATGATTGTGATAATATGGATATGTCCATATAAAAATAAAACATATACAAAACAGGAAATCTCAGGGCCTGATAGCTAGGAAGTTTTAATATCAACAAAGTATAAAAAGCAAAATAAAAAAAGTCAAGATGCCTGCCTCAGTCTCTAGCGTCATATAGCAGTTAGAGTAGTCAGGTGACAAGAAAGCACCGTGCAAAATCAAGTTAATTTGTCATTTAAATGTTTACTAAGTATTTTAGATTCATGATACTCAGTCAGAAGAGTGTATACCAACCAAATACAACCGCAGTCACCTAAAATAAAGAAAATTGATCAGATTTCCATCTTTCTATGTCTCTCACCTGAGCAGGTAAATGGACAGGATGGTGATGGAGAGGAGAAAAAGGACTGCATACAGGAACGTAGTGATGATCACTCCGGCTGCACCTGATTGGTCAGTTCGATGGAAGTGCCAGTAGAGCTTGGCTGCATCACCCACTGGTGTGTCTGGGCTGTAGGCAAGACGCTGAAGAAATACAGATTGAAATAAAACAGAGGAAAAAGACAAACCAGTAACTGTTGGATGTATAAGACTGGACATTTGAAATATGTGGATGCTCCTGCGCAAGACAGAGATTGATCAGAGGATGATCATATGATGGCTTCAGGACTGTTTGTCACACAGAGGTCAGCTTGTGTTTCTCTCACTCTATGTCCTTTAAACTAGCTTTTTTTCAATAGTGAATATGACAAAGGCTTTAGAAAGTTTCTACAAACACAGTTTTATAAGAGAACCAATTACAGAATCATCAAGGACTGATCTGTTGTTAAGTGATACAGAGTTTGAACAGTCAAATCATTTTGGTCGTCCTTCCTGCCAAAAATGACACCCATCTAACCTTGCACTTTTTTTCTCACCCTCTCCCCTCCCCCATTTTTGTAATCTAAAGTCACTTTGCCAAGATAAAGTGAACTCCTATTTAAAGTGCACAAGTGTCCAAGTTATTTTTAAGTGACTTACCCCCAGGACGGCGTCCACTGCAAAGACTGCCAGGGGGTCGAGGACTGTCCACACTCCCTGAGCCATGATAAACTTTGACGTGAAGGAAGGGAGTGAGCCAAATATCTGTTGACAGCTCCATCTGATCAGAACCAGCAGGAACGTTACTGCGTTCAAGGTCAGGGGACCCACCACAACCATCGCCAGCTCCTCCCGGGTGTGGAGCAGGGAACCCTGGTACACCAGGTCCACCGTGTGGGCATGAAACTGGAATCTTATGGCAGAGAAAACACAGGCCGGTTATGTGCATGTGGGTAGACTGAGTGTGAAGACCGTGTGTGTGCATGTTTGTGTGAGTGTGTGCTTTATTTGTGTTTGTGAAGCGTTGCAGCTCAAGGGCAACTAGTTCGAGCGATTCACACTCCATGTTAGCTCGTTGGTGGTTGATTCAATCATGTTTAATTAGTTTGATGACAATTAACATTATAATTTGTGGTTTTCTTGGATGAGCAGCCTCACTGGTTTGTCACATGTCATATATCTGAAAATAAAATTTCCTATGTGGGTTGTGAAATCCAAAGTAAGGCAAAATAAAAAAAATGAAAAAGTAACCATAACAGTATCTACACCTGTGTTATGGCGATTCAGGTAGAAACTTGTAAGAGTTTTTTTAGCCTCCTATATGGTAAGTTAAGCTCCCTGTTTACAGCAAGCCTCATGAGTTTCCTAATCTTCCCATCAGTCAGGAGGTAGATTCAGTGGTGGGAGAGGAAGGGTCCAGTTTTTGCTCATTAATTTCCATCTGATTTGCTCCAAGAGTCAAGCGTCTCTCAGATTCTGTCCATTAATCTGACAGTAGAGGTCCATTGGTGTTGTATCAGAGAAAGATCTTCATAACATTCAATTCTGTGAGAGTCCACATGGAAAACAGAGAAAAAAAATGACTGATTGACCCGAAGAGGTTTTGTTTTATTTTTCTTACAAACTTAAATGAAAAATAATTTTGGTACGACTTTATAGCATACTCAAGAGTATAAAATGTTAAAGGTTATCATCTAGTATACACCTTGTATAGCTTAGTCTAATCCACAATAACTGTTATATTCACTGAAATGAGAAAAACAATTTTATAAATAACTAAAACTTCTGATACATCATTTATCTTTAAAGTTTCTGAAATGCCAAACTTGTGACTTTGGACCCATTGATATTTGTCAAATATAAAGATCTGATTGAATCCTAGATGTAGTTTTGCTGCTGGTCTTCCCACTGTCCAATACTGATTATACTGGTTAATTATAGAATAAAAAGAACACTTCACCACCAATTCATCTTTTATTTTATTAACTTATTTTGTCTTCATTTTTTTTCTGATCATTGCACTTGAAAAATTGATATTACTCTACATCAACAAACCAGGTTTTTATAGTTACTAAAGCATGCCTATTTTAGAGATTGACCTGCCTTCATATATCTGTTTTTCACTGGGGAGTAAACTTTAAAGAAAAATCTAACTTATCAGTTCATCACATTTCTGAACATTTATTTGATTTAACACCCACTCTATGTTTAACCATTTATAAACATCAGAAAAAATAGGTTTTGATTGGAAAATTACTGGAAAATTGACTTGGTAGTTTTGTGTAAATAATAATACAATCTTAAACTGTAAATTATTTTTACTCGTCTTTTTCTAAGTAGTTTTTCTTAACATGATTATCATATTTTTCATTTTTATTGTACATAAATTGGATATTGATTAGCAGTAAAGGCAAATCTACATATAGCAATCATACATGTTGTTTTTACAAATCCCAATTCCAATGAAGTTGGGATATTGTGTAAAACATAAATAAAAACAGAATATGATGATTAGCACATACTTTCTGACCTATATTCAAATAAATATACTACAAAGACAAGGTGTCTAATGCTAAAACCCAAAAACTTTTTGCAATTTCATTATATTTGAATTTTATACCTACAACACATTGAGAAAAGCTGGGACAGGGGCATGTTTAACACTGAGTTGTATCACCTTCTTTTTAACAACACTCAAAAAGCATTTGGGAACAGAGGAATCTAATGGTTAGAGCTTTGAAGGTGAAATTATTTTCCATTCTTACTTGATGTACATTGAGTTTCTCAACAGTCCTGGGTCCCTGTTATCATATTTTGTGCCTCATAAGCCACACATTTTCAATGAGACAGGTCTGGACTGCAGACCAGTCTAGTACCCCCACTCTTTTACTTCAAAGTCACGTTGTTGTAACACATGCAGAATGTGGCTTGGCATTGTCTTGCTAGAATAAGCAGAGACATCCCTGAAAAGACATTGCTCGGATGGATGCATATGTTGTTTCAAAACCTGTATGTACATTTCAACATTATTGGTGCCTTCACAGATGTGCAAGTTACCCATGCCATGGGTACTAATATACCCACATATCATCATAGATACTTTTGAACTATTTGAATGGTCCTTTTCCTCTTAACCCTGGAGGACACAATGTCCATAATTTCCATAAACAATTTGAAATGTGGACTTGTCAGACCAGCACACGTTTGCACCTTCTGTCAGTCCATCTCAGATAAGCTCAGGCCCACCCAAAAGTTTCTGGTTGATATGTGGCTTTTGCCTTGCATGGTATAGTTTTAACCTGCACTTGTTTATGCAGTGACAAACCGTGTAAAGTGACAATGGTTTTCCAAAGTGTTCCTAAACCCTCATGGTAAAATCTTTCACACAATGATGTTGGCTTTTAAATGCAGTGCCACCTGAGGGATTGAAGGTCACGGGCATTCAATGTTGGTTTTTGGCCCTGCTGCTTACATGCTGATATTTCTCATGATTCTCTGAATCATTTGATGATGTTATGGACTGTAGATGACGAGAAACATTCTTAAACTGTGGGACAATTTGCTCACGCAGCTGTTTACAAAAAGGGTTATATGCACTTTTACACAGCATCCCAACTTCATTGGAATTGGGGCTTGTAAAATTAAAATATTAGGACAAATGAAAGCTCATAGGTGGCTGAAACAACACAAAAGCTGGGAAGGGTTTGTCCTTGTACAAAGAGAGACAGAAACATTGGGTCAAAGAGAAGTAAAAAAGTGATATAGACAGTAGGAGAGAGAGGCCTGTCACCACAGCAGCAACTCTGACTGTCACTTGGCCTCTCTCTCTCTCTCTGGGCACCAGCAGCTCTGAACACTGCATGGAGAGAGAAATGCTCGGAGGGAAGGCGAGCGATTCAGACATGTGGAAGTTGTCATTCTATGTTGACCCCCTCTGTTTTCACGTTTTTGTTTTTTCACCTTCTCCCTTCCCCCTCAGTCCATCCCCCTTTTTCTTCTTTTTTTATATACTGCCACATTTTTGTCCTCCCTCCTTCCTCTATCACTTTCCATGATTTAATGCATGATGTTTGCAGCCCTGTGTTATTGTAATAAAAACCTGCTTGTGTGCATGTTTGCAGCCAGCGTGTTTTATTGTGAAGAATTAAATCAGCACCATATGCCATTGAGATGAGATTTAGCAGTTCTGTGGTGTCTTATGGCTGTTTATAATCAATGCTGTGCACCAAATAATAACAATAAATTCCTTCCAAATAATGTAGCCTTTTGGGAGTAAAAGCCAAGTGGTGAAATCAACAAACTCCCCCAGCAGTGGTTTGTTAATATTGAGTGTGTCTAGTTAAGATGTTAATGGAGGGATTCCAAGCAGATGATTTGGGCATATCAGTGTGCGCGTGTTTCGCAAAGACGCATACACAGACACGCAAACAGACTATCTGAAACAATGAACATCATATGTTTGTTACCCTTTCCACATCCCATTTTGCTACAGACTTACTTTGCATTTGTGTGTTTGTTGTGCTGTGTTTGAGTGTGTGTGTGTGTATGTGTGCATACAATCTGCCTATGTGCCTCAGCAATCTATGGATGTATCTGCCTCCATGTAAAGGGATTTATGTCAGCAAAGTTGTGTGTGTTTTCGTTCAGAAAGTGTCTACGTTCCACTCTGTTTGTGCGTATGTGTACCCATACAACCCCCCCACCCATGTGCATGCGTGTGTGTGTTTGTGGGTGTGCGTCCAAGGCGATATCAAAGGCAGCAAACTCACTTGTTGACAGGAACTGCGATGGCCTGGAGGTAGAGCCACTGGCTGCAGTAATGCAGGTAGAGCCTCACAAACCACATCAAAGCCAGCAGCAGCATAATGAGGCCGAGCTGCCGAACGGAGCCACGCCAGCTTCCATGCCGCTGTTGTTGCCAAGGCAACCGAAGGCCCAGCTCGGACGGCAGCATGCGGAGGGCCAGGCGGGCTCGGTCGGAGAGGCGTGAGGGGCATGGTGCTGGTCCAGTCTGGGCTGACCTTAAAAAACGGATCAGTCAAAAGATTTTAAAATTCAACAATCAAAAACAAGTTTCACTAATGCTTAACTTTTACGTGAGATGACGTTGTTGTTGACATGCTAATAACGGTAAAAAAAAAATCTGGTTCTGATCACATTTAATAATCAATACTAACATGGAGACAGCTGAGTCTATGCAGTATTATATCAAAGACAAATTTGGCCATTTGGACAATAGAGCATGGAATTTGAAAAAGAGCATTTAATGTTCTATGTCACAACGTATGACATCCTATCGTACAGCATTGTGTGATATTGCGTTATATTGTGTCATATCTTATGATCATACTGTATAAAAAATATTGTACTCGACCATATCATATAGTGTGGTATTGCATTGTATCATTGTACCACATCATTCTGTATAGTACTGTACTATTTCAGATTGCATGGTATTAAATACTTTTATAACGTATGGTAATGAATTTCATCATACTGTATTGCATTGTATTTTATTGTATATTATGCTTAATTCATACCATATTATATATTATACCTTATTACCTATTATACCATATTATACCTTCTTATGCTGTAATATTGTATTCCATCATACTGTCTTTTACCACATTACAGCCTCTGATATTGTAGAAAACCATTTTCCAAAACTGTCATATTGAATCATATTTCATCCTAACACAAACAATTGTATTGTATTGTGTAATAAGATGAAGTTTTTGTGCCCTATTGTATGGCATAAAAAAAATATTGTACTGCACTGCATTCTATTGAATCATATTGTATTGAACTGTGTTATATTAGATTGCGTAGTACAGTGTTATGATTGTACAGTATGTTGTCATATTAATTTGTTTTGCATCATGCTGTATAGTACTGACTTAAACAGCGTTGTATTATAATACATTGTACTGTTCCGTATTATATAATATTTCATCATACCCTATTGCATTGTATTGTATTGTATAATATGACCATGATATTGTCCCACACAACATAGTATCATATTACACTGTTTTGTATTGCATCATTGCTTTACATCCAACTATGTCATATTGTATTATGGTATATAGTTTGATAACACTTTCGTCTGTGACGTATGGTATTTCATATCATCATTAGGGTTATACAGGGATTTTGTATCATATCCCATAAAATTAATAAAATGAAATCATTAAATTCTATTATATAATACTATAGTAAATTACATACTATATTAGGATCATATCATGTTGTATCTTACTATACTGTATTTTTAATATTATGCTTTGTATTCTATCATAATTTCATTAGTTTCCGATATATGTATTCATATTGCATATCAAGTATACCATGTCCATCAAAGATTGTCTTGTCTTGTATGAACCACAAGATAAATGACACTTTGAGTGTGCCTATGAGGTTGGGTTTCCATTGGACATTTTAGGCATAGAGATGTACACTGTACTAACATTAAGTTCACTTTAGGAATTATGAACTTCAAGGTGAGGCACTAAGCCAGACTTATTAGTATTTGTGGAATCACTTAATTAACAACTTTGCCTTAGATACACATTTTTAATTTCATCAAGTTTTAAATGAAGTGCAGGTTTATAGATACAATACTTCCTTTATGCAGCTTTTAAGTCATCTCACATGCCTACAAGTGCTCTCACTCACACACATATACACACAAACAGATAAGAATCCCTTGCAGCAGTGCTCAGCCTCCCTCAGCACCTCTGCCTCCTCTGTGCCGCCCTTTGTCAGGCCTGCTCAACTATTCCCTTTCATATGGAGGGTACAGATGGAAGAGTGGAGGCGAGAGGAGAGAAAAGTGAGGGGAAAGGAAAGGAACGGCATTGGTGTTAAGGTTCTATGTGAAAAGGAAATAATGAGACTTTATGTGTAGAGACATTCATTCATTATAGTTTGAATATGTCAACACATGCAGACAAATGACCCCCTATCGTCTGGCTGTGTTGTAATTAGCACGCTGCTAACAAAGGTATATACAGTGATGGTTAGCATCACACAGTGTGACTTAAGGCCTTTGCCTGTGGACATCCCTGTGTCTCACCACTGTGTCCCAAAACACAGTAGGAATTCACTTTGTAGTGTGTATCTTGGGAAAATGGTACACAGCCTAAAGACAAAAAAAAAAAAAAACCGAATCAATTGCCCCAACTACCACCAAATAGTAATTAGGCTAGGCTTACATCAAAATGCAGTATTGTGTTTTCCTCTGCTCATAATGCTGTTGAAAAGTGATCTGTCACACAGCTGCATTTAAAATACAAGGAGATGATCTTCTCTGTTCCTGTGAGGTGGCTTCGCTCTCTGAAGTGTTAAATTATTTGAAGTTATCAAGTTCCTCCGTGGATGCACATGAGAGCAGCGGTGTAGAGTACAGGACACATGGGAGAGCTCCACATTCATTCAGAAAATGCTCAGTCAACAGTTTGGGCTGTTAAATATTCATAGCTCGGCTGGAATAAACTAAAGAAAAGAGTAAACATCTGTCGTAAAAGACAGCTTCCAGTCTGTGCTGCTGTTGAGATTTCAAACCCTCATATACATATATGTGGGGATCAGTGAGCTGCATACTATGTTAAGTAGTACTATGTATAGTATGACTGCCAAATGGCTCATATGTTGCAGTGTGCTTAACCCATCCAACATTCTTTTTCTTTTCCTTTTTTTTGTTTTCTGGTTGATGGTAATTATTCTGTAAGATGGCATTGCTACTGAGCCAGGTCAGCTAGTTCTGTTAAATATAGATGTACATTCTAAATACCAATAAGTAATGTAGTTCTTTTATTAAAACATACACAAAGGTTGTTTTTTTCCCCTCCACAACCATAAATAAGCTGTTTCTGTCTTGAAAACAAAAATAATAAACTGCCCAGTTAAAGCCTACCATGGTTTGATTATTGTATCTGTTTCCGGACTGGAAAAAAAAGGATTTGAAGTAATTCATTTTGATTTAAAAAAATTCACCACTTAAAATGTGTAACATCTATGCAACAAAAATATTTGATTCCCATGATCACTTTACACTGCCATTGCGAACCCCAACTGTGTTGGTGCTTTGCATTGTGGGAAATGGAATGGTAAGTAGACTGGTTGGATGCATTGAGCTATTTTTCCCTTCAGTAGTATGGCATCTGGATATTTTCTGGATGCTGCTGATTTCACAAATGTAAGCATACTGCACACTTCATACTACATAACGGCAGGATCAGTACGTCTTGCTGTGGCAGACTGTTTTTAATACAGCCTCCATCTGTCTGAGGGGGCGTGGTCTGGTGGAAAATTGATGTCTGAGCATACCCTCTGTATGTGATGAAAGATGAAAAAGTAAATGACAGTTCTTATGATAATTTTGGACACATGCAAAAAAGATTACTTGAAAGTCACTACTCTTAAAAACTGGAATAAACAACCAATGATGCAAAGAAAGCTGCTCCTGACATAATACATCAGCTTTTCAGGTCATCACAAAGAAATCACTTTTTACTGTGGCTTTATGTTGAAAAGTGTGCAATTCTTCTGTCAATTCTATGTTTGTACAACATTTTGAAATCTAACACAAACAAAAAGATGATAATGTATGTGAGGATGTGTCTCTTTTCTGTGTTATGATTTGCTATGACAAAGGCGCTTTATTTCTGTTCCAAGCTTTATCAGGACTTGCTTCACTGTGTGGTTTAAAAACTGCTTTCCCACATGTCTGCAAAAGTGGAATTACAGAGTAGACAAAACAGCAGTGTGTCACAGACACAGGCAAGATGCTACCCTGTCAAGTAACATTAAACAAAAACAGCAAATACAACCTGACGCCCATCTTTCATGTAATGAAGATATTGATGATGCATGAAAGAGGGGTATTTTTAGACGTCTTCATGTGGCGGCCACTTCCAAAGGAAACTGGTAACATGATGTGAAATCTGTTCTCACCACTGAATTGATTTAATTATGGCACCTCCAATTACAGAAGTACAATGCAGAAAAAGAGGGGAAGGCAGTGGGTGGAGGTAGGGCTCTTTTATCTTCCAGGGATAAAGAATGTTTCATTCCAATATCACAGCTTGTCCATTGAATGATTGATAAAATGTGGCATAGCTGTCCTAAACTGAAACTGGCTATATAAACAAGCAAGAATTGGCACATAGTACTTTATTCTTAATGTAGTTTACATGATTCTGTGAAATCTAGGCCAGCGATTCAGTCATTATCTCAGTTTTGATGCGTTCGTTGTTCTTTCCCATACCTTCAAAGCATGTTGCAAAGGACTCATCACACTCTTCAAATCTTACCACCAAGTGCCAGTACCTGTAAATCATATTTAACTAGCATAAATCTGTCAACTCCTAGAGCAAGAGCTATCTCGCTGACTGTTTTCCAGGCTATGTCCCTAAACGTTGTGCAGCATGACAACAAACAGGAGCTGTGCTCTTAAAAATAGCACAAAATGAAAAGCAAGTACAGACAGGTATTAAACCACAGCTTGGGTAATGAGAGATGGAAGAGCTGGGGGAGGGAGGGAGGGGTACAGAGGGGTGTTACATTTTAAAGAGCAGATTTATGGTGAGAAGGCTCCAGGGCCGAGAATGCTAAGGTAACCCTCAGAATCAGCCCGATGGCCTAAAGCCTCCAGTCTAAGGCCACTTAAAGTATCTGACTTATCCCTTTATTTGGGGGATTAAGTGATTTTATTCTGTCACTTTCTTATTTGGGCCACAGGCATTGTTTATAAAAGCACTAAAGCAGGCGTCAAAGAATGGTTTGCTGTTGGGGAAAAAAGAAAGCAAAGATACAGTGTGGAAATAGACTTAAAAGATTGACAGATAACTGATTGTTTTCTTAGTGGCCCAGATGCACAAGTGTGATTACAGAAGACAGATTATCTGAGGTGTCGAGAGATATGACTGAGGATGTCTCATCTTTGTTTACATTTCAATATTTAGAAAAGGTGATAATGCATTTGTTTTGGAATGTGACACTATTGTCGACCTGTCTTCTGTCTTCAGTGAGATACTCTCTCAGTTATTTTGATGGATTTGAATGTTAAAAACAATATGACTTCTTTGTTTTGTTTTGTTTTTAATCCAGAGAATTAGTAATTTCTAGCATAGTTAATTGATTAATTAATGGTCAGTGTTGCTGAATTCTTAGTTAAGATTTCTAGACATTGTTTGTTCAAATATCAGATTGTTTATATAAACCAAAATGACTACATGACTTACATGGCCTTCATTTTTAGCATTTTCAGTTTAAACTTTTTTCAACAATATCATACCTCTGAGTAAGCTGCTTTATTTTTGTTGACATGCTCTGAGCTCTCAGTTGAAGATAATTCAACTTTTGTAACAGTGTCAAATTCACAAATAGCAACTATACCTCACCAATCTATCAAAATCAAGAAGGGGCAGGTCTCAGGTCACGGCTGATGCCGATGCCAACATGTTAACTCTCCTCTCTTTTATTATTACTTTTGAGATGTGCTGATGCGAGAAAATTCTTAAGAAAACGAAAAAGAAAAAAAAAAGAAAGTGTCTTCAGAATTGCTCTGTTTTATAATTGAACCCTAAAATAAGGTGCAGAAGTGCTCCAGGAGCATAAACCTCTAATATGACATTTTTAACATTGCTAGCAGTGTTATTAGCAAAAATTGAGCTTGTAAAAAGTGAGCTTGTAATTTTAAATAATAATTAAAAACATTTCCTGGATGCACATCCAGATTTGAAACACCACCAACATCTATTTGACTTCTCCCTTGTGCCATTACCAAAATTCCCAGAAAAATGTATTCAAATCCAATATGAATTATGAGTTATTTTTGAAAATGGGGAAAACTGCGTATCTGCAATATTGACATATCCTTTAAAAAAAATCATGGATCCACATCCATATTTGAATAATTACCAAAATCCTATCACTTCTTGTGCCATTACCAGCATCCCCTGAAAAGTTCATCAAAATTTATAAAGAATTATTTGAATTTTCTTGCCCACAAACAAACAAATCAGAAACCTAACAAACTAATAGACGGCAGCGGCAAAAAAAACAAACAAAAATAGAACTTCATGATCAAAACACAATTAGACTGTTGGGGTGACTTTCTGTTTGGTGGAGGTTGTAATGCAGAAAATAATCTTGCCGTGTATTTCCAGTGTGGAGCTACGCTGCCCGCACGCGCCTAGAACAGGCCGCAGGCTGCAGAAACCTACCGATTGGGAATTTGCTGTAAATTATGGGTAAGGCTGGCTTCAGAGCAAAAGTAGCAGGTAAATGTGACATTTTATGAATGTAGAACACTTAAAAGAACAATATTTGCCTTTAAAATGTAATGAAATAAAATGAAGTTTTTCATAAGTTTGGTACTCAAAATGTACAATACACAAATAAATACTATATACACTATTAGATTTTAGATTAGATTAGATTAAACAGAACTTTATTAATCCCTTTGGAAGACTCTCTCAGGGAAATTAAGATTCCAGTAGCAGTTTTGTATAGCTGATAAAAGATATATAAAAAGTATACAAAAGTATAAATAAAAATATGTCCCGTCCCCCCACCACCACCACCACCGCCACCAGGAGGTGAAGCCTGCTCTGTCCCTTCCTGTACAGGTGGTAATTTTCACTGCTGAGTGGTAAAGTATCTAACATAGTTGAGAAAAAATGCCTTAATGTGGTAATTTAATTATAAGTGTTATAAGTGTGATTTTTCATATTTATTTTGATGACGCTGTTGTATTGTTTTAATAACTTTCTATTATAACATTACAATATTATCTGTGTGTGGCATGAACATGAACAAATGCATATTCTACCTCTGCCAGTCCGAGTTTACAACCTGTACCAATGCCTCTGTAATTCCCACAACAGCAGTAATTTTGTTTGCCCTGCCCGTTTACTGCAAGCAAGCAGCTGCTGACGTAAAAACTGGCAAAAAGCAGGCCTTAGCACAGGTGGAGCAAATATAAAGCAGGAAGCTATGAAACTTCACAAAATGAAAATCACAAAGAAACTCACTCCCACAAGATATATTAAATGATAATCATTGGTTACTAAGCTGGTATCATTTTCCAAAGCACCTTCAGTGTGTGTGGGTGTGTGTGTGTGTGTGTGTGTGTGTATGTATGTGTGCACAGAGACAAGCCTTACAGAGCTGCACAATATGCCTGCAAGGCCTTCAGATAATTGAGTCATTTTTATATCATCTCGAGAGAAGTTTTATTTATACTTAAAAACAGTCACAAAAAAACACACAAATCTGCTTTAGATTTAACTTTGTGCTCCTTCTTTCATTTTCGCTCCCTCTGCTCTTAAATTTTGTTTGTTCCAAGAACAATTATCTCACCATTTGGGGGATTTATAAGCAATATTTTACAGAGGCCCTGGAAAAGCGAAATACACATAAATGAGTTTCATGGACTTACTGGGAGCACAGTGGCAGGTATTTGGGATGTAGTTAAAGTAGAATTATGGATGTGTGACTCAGCTGCAGAACTGGAGTTCATCACATCATATAATTAAAATAGAATAACGATGCACCACCAGATTATCAAAATTATTTGCAGCTGACAAGAAGCAGAGGAGAGCATAATCAAAAGCATTAAAAAATATGTTCCACTTAATTAGGAATTCATGTTTGACTAATAGTTGGCTTCTCATTTTAACAATGTGAGGGAGGGTCTCACACACATGCAAGCATTTCTTGGCAATGAAATGGGCCGCACTAGCTCCATAATAATGATCAGCTTGGAACAGATGAGTTATGTTTGAATGAATTAACATGCAGATCCAAATACTGCATTATCAACTACATTACAGCCAAGTGGCAAACTTGACAGATATATTCACATAAGCTCTTTGTTGACAAGTAACCAGGACTTTACCAACTGGGTAAAGTCTTAAAAGATAATGACAGGAAAATTGTGTTGAGTTTATCCTGTCAACCAATATGATATCCTCAAGTTATAATGAATACGTTCGAATGTAGCGGTTGTGTAATCCTTCAATCATTTTTCTCAGAGGATACTCAAAGCATGCTCTGTTGCCCTGTGCCACCCTGAAAGCACAATTGTGCCCTTATTTGAGTCCCTTGCTAACCTTAACTCATATTCCCTGGCGCAACAAGGCATAAGCATGAATACATCATCATAAAGTACTATGACATGCAGTCATCAACAAGTTCAAAGTAAAGAACATATCTGAAACTTCAGTTTGTGGCTTATTTTGAATAATCTTTATTGAATACTGACCTCCAAGTCTATGCCACAATTGTAATGATTTTCAAGACCAACAATTAGCAAAGAAATATGGCGCACTCTGTGAGTAAAGCAAGAGTAGAACAAACTGGACTTTGGAAGTCAAAGGTATTTAGGCACAGAACAGTCAAACAAACCACATATTGCGATTTCAAAATACTGCTGAGCCTATTTTCTTTAGGTCAACATAAAAGAAGTATCCAAAAAGTCATCATACAAAAGTGTGATGTTTACTCTCGAATGTAGTGGAGTTAAAGTCAAAATTTCCTGCAAAAAAATAAACGAGGAAAGTATAGATCCTCAGAAACTGTACTTAGGCAAAGCACTTCGATGAATTACTTTTGTCACTGTCCTCCACTGACTAGATTCAAGATTCATTTGAGGTTTCTTTATTTCCATTCAAACTATATACCAACAGTACATAGTACAATGAAATGATGTTGCAACTGGCTCAAGACACTGATATCAAAAAAGGTAGCAGGTACAATCTTTCTTGGAAAAGCAAAAATCAGCGCACAGAGAGCCTAAACTTTTGCCAAAGTATTATGGACACCATTACCCTGTCTCAAAATGTAAGCAAATCTCTTAAAAACACCCCTGGATCTGAATCCGGATTCCAAGTTATTATTAAGCGGAGTCTAGGCAAGTCCAGCCTATACCACACAGTGGAGCTGCACCACTGGAGGTCTTGCAAGGGAAAGAGGTTAATGGTAACCATTTAATGGAGTTACAACACTTGGTTTGAACCACGTTTTTATCCTCAGAAGGGCAGTCACATTATTTAATAGGCATACCTGTACCTCCAGATATCTGCAAACATACAGAACTAGTTTTGAACTAACACTACTGTTACTACAGAGGTAAACAACATTCTGTAAGACAGCTTTAATGATCTTACAACACGACATCACCAGTGAGAAGCACTGACATTTTTGCCATGGGAAAAGTGCAAGAAGAAGCAGTTTGTGAACAAAGGCCCCCACTGTAGCTTAAATACGGTCAGAACTGATGACACTCAAAGCTGGAAGGTTAAACCCATGTTATACAACTGCAAGATGAGAAGTTAAACTCTCCATTGCACAAACAATAATGAAGCTGTAAAGCTAGCAGGCCAAAGAACCATTCAAGCAATCTAATTTGATGAGTAATTATACAAATCCTGCTCTGGCCAAACAAATCCCTCCAACAAAATCGTGTTTTGGCCTGCTCACACACCTTGGAATGGTTTAGATGCATACGTGAGGTAGCCGTTTCATTGCCATGCAACATGTGGCGTTTTTATGGAGCGCCTGACTTAGCACGAGAGGGGATTAAAACATGGAAATGGCAGGTCCCTTGGAGCGCCATAAACTAGGGTGGAAACATTTCAAATGCAGATGCACCTGGGATCAACAAACACACTCTGGGGCTTACCAGGCTCCCACTACACGCACAGCTAATACAACCACCGACAATGAAGAACAGGTTGATTTTTCTTTATATACGTTTTTTGGAGGGCGAGAAAATAGTCAAAACATAGTGTCAATAAATGTAATATATAAAATTATTTCTACACAACAAGTTAGCCGTGTTTTAAGGATGTCCACCCAGCCATCGATTTTGGGTGAGGCGTTGAGGGAGGAGTGCTACCGCGGCTGAGAACGAGCCTCCAGAGAGTTGCATCAGTATTTAAATGGATTTCACTTCTCTGACCTTGCCTCATAACTGCAGGACATTGTCACCAGAGAGATAGGAACAGCCAGAGAATGAGGAGTGAATGGAGACAGAGAGATGGAGAAAATTAGAGGCAGAGAAAGTGAGATAAAGAACGAATTAACAGGACAGAGTTGGAGGGAGAGAGAAAATAATTATGAACCCACTGTGTGGATTATGTATGTGTGCATAGAGCAATTAGGTAGCTGAGGGACAAAGTCAAAAGAAAGCAAAAAGAGGAGGTTTTCTGTGCGAGGACATGATCTAAAATGTCACTTACCTTCACCATGCAGACTAAGTACTGTATCTTTGCAACTGTTCATATTTTAACTTAAGCATTATATTGAAAGTCAGACATTAACAATAGATGTCTTGTTGTAAGAGAAAGGGATTGACAAGGATTCAAGTCTGAGATATTTTGTTGTATCTTCAAATCTGTATAGGGTAAGACAACACCATTGATATACATGTTTTTTTAATGTTTTATGATTTGGGAAAAAATTGCAAAGCTTAATGCTTAGTACAAGATTGTTTGCAGCACTATTTGTTTAAATTACTTTAGTATTTTGTATGTGAAGATAAGGGAGATCTATAAAGACATATGACAAAAGTCAATACACTGATATGCTAAAAAAAACAAAAAAAAAAACAAAAAAACAAAGATAAGGTAATATTTTTAAGAATCCTCCTAACAACTCCCCCCATTTCCCTGCTGGGATTACATGACGAGACAGGATCTGAGGCAGCATTCATACAAGCAAGATCTCTGCTAGTGCTCCAAGATGAAGTAACAACCTCTCTGCTGAGTTCCTACATTTACCTAACAGAATTGCTGCTATTATGAAGGCAAAAGGTGGTCTTATCAAACATCAGTTTCATTAGGTTTCTCTTCTGGTAAGTGCATTTGTTGATTGAAAAAAAATGCCCAAAGTACATTTTAACACTTCAATTTGGGCAAGTATTCAATCAATCAATCAATCAATCAATCAAACTTTATTTGTATAGCACTTTTCATACAAAAAATTGTAGCACAAAGTGCCTCACATAAGGAATAAAATGAAATAACAATAAATGACATAAAAAGTAGAAAACTGCATACAAAGAAAATAAAAGACCCCACCCACCCTTGCAATTCACATACAACACCTACACTAAATTAATCAAACGCACAGCGACATAAAAGGAAATTCTAAACAGAAAACAGAATTAAAAGACTGAGGAAACGCTATCTTTAATTAAAAATGAAGAAACACAGGAGGTAATACTTAAATTATAATTAAAAATCATAAGAGATTAGATAAAAAATACTATAGGGAAAGAAGGTAAATAAATAAATGAACTAACATAATAAAATTTAAATAAATAATATAAGTATTCTTTCTTTACAGCATGTTCTCACGTCTACCTCCATTTTTGCTGCCTTCTTTTATAGTTTAGGTTCAAATTATGATGAATATAGTTCTGTGCCTGATAAGGCTTGGGAAAACGTCATTGGTTTGCTTGTACTGAAGCTTTTAATGTTCATGTTTTGTTGTTGTCCCTTATACACCTGCATCTACACAAATACTGTGTAACACTACCTGTTAATTGTAGTGTCAGAGTAGCTAATAAAGGATTCTGTACTCCTAACCTTGCCATGGCTACATAGGCAGTGATGACATCATACTCAAACAGAGATGTTTAACTGTGAGTCCAAATCTGATTACATCCACATCTACAACCTGTCAGTTCTATTCTTAGAGCTGCCTGTCAGAGCTGTTTCCCTAAAAGTTCATATTTATTTGCACAGAGCACAGTACATTAGTGAATGTTTGCACTACACTGCATTAACTAGCAGATATCTGCATATAGAAAATCCATTTTACAGATCCTATGGATTTGTTTGTTGACTTTAACAATCTCTTTTTCACATGTATGTCAGACTGGAGAGTAAATGACTGTGTATTTTAAAAAAAAGAAGAGCGTGAGTAAAGTGTTACCTCTGGCCTTCCTCGATTTCTCTCACAAATGCACACACACACACTGCTCATGCAGAAATCACACACCATCACTCATATGCTCCCACATACAGTTTCTGTCACTCCTTCTCTATCTGACCACCCCTCCCCTCATTCTGTTACGTGTTTGTGGGAAACACATTCATTTGACCCAGACCACCAATGGGACCTCAGTCAGCTTTGAGTGACAACCACATCACTGTAGATTAACCAATCATATCACAACATCAGCCTGTCAGGGAGCTGACAGCTCTGATTTCCATAAAGGAAGCAGCACGTTGATTGTGTATGTGAGTCTGCGAGATCCAAAGTGACCCAGGGCGCGTCTGGCCACAGAAAACCCTAACATGTGCACTCGGGCCGCGGTTAGCCAGGGGCCTCTCTTTCACACATGCATGCTTGCTCGCACTCGTGCACGCACACACGCAGACACATTCCTGCCCCCTCAGCACAGGAAAGAGCCCTGGAAAGCACTAGAGACCCAGAGGTGAACAGCACTGCCATCTCCACCCACCTCTCCTACCAGCATTACATCAGAATTGATTGACCCCTGCACTGAGCTGTGATTCGGAGCTGCAGTGTGCAGGGGATTGACAGCCTGCGACTACTTGTTATTTCAGGTGTTTTTTCTACTTTTCTGTCTGTTCCTACAGGACAAACTTCTCGTCTATTTGATGGTCACAGGGAAATTTACCACCATGCAAATGGGCAATATCATGGGGAGTAAAATCCTGAGGTACCTCAAGAAATAGTTATGAATAAAGAACTATAACCACTTGAAATGTGAAAGATGCAAATGCACGGCACAAATGAATTGCTAAAATAGGTTAACGATGCTGTCAACATATGAACAGCAGCTAAAGTAGAAGTAGAATTTAGTGCAATTATAGGTATATTTTTTAATGAAATAATGTATTCGTAAATGTTTTTGCAGGTCATTCAGAATTTTTAAACCAGATGTTGAAATCTTGATGTGAAATTTAGGCAGTGCTCTTTCTTTTTGGTTTAAAGTATCTGAGGCGAATTCCAGAAGACTATCTAAGGTAGTGGTTCTAAATTATTTTAGAATATTATCTAAAATATGATTATTATCTTGGCCACGCCCCTGCCCAGACAAGCCGCAGCCCCTGTGGCATGTGGCTGTGCTCCCCTCGGAGGTTACTCTCCACTGTTTAAGAAACATTATCTACAGCAATGTCCACACATCGGTGGGAGATTTTTCTCCATTAAAAAATGTAATTGCATCCACTTTTGGGGCTTTTCAGAACATTCTCTGTCCAACTAAAGACACATACATTCGTAAAGGCATTTTTTGATACTTTCAAAGCATGCACAGCAATGTCTTTAACATGGAAAAACTCTCTTACATGGTTTAATTCGTGACCATGCTGACTTATGTTAGCATGCATCCTTTTCAAATGTGTTTTTATTAATTAAACTTCAATCCAAAGCGTATCTGATAAGCTAGATCAGACACCATGATAAATAAAATTCCAAAGTATTCATGCGCACTCGATCAGTTTCAACACCTGTTGTTACTACGGCAACCACTGACACAGGCAGCCATTGGAATGCGAGTTCACAAGGTTACTCTGTGAACAGTAGCACCAGGTTTAGTCCAAAACATAGGCATTGTTTTTCAAATAAGAGCCCGTGTTCACAGTAAGGTCGTCACGAAACCAGAATTTAAACTTCAATATGATACCAGTAAAAAAATATTCAATACCTGTTACAATACCGTGGCACAGATACATTAAAATTACCTACTGGACCATTGAAAGAGATGTTTTTTTAAAAAAACCTGCATTTGACACCATGAAAAACACAACATTAAAAAAGTAACCAACAAGTATTATTTATTTTTTTGATCTAATTCTAATGCACCTTCTACAAATTCTGAATGTATTTTAAATAAAAGTGTTTAATGATCTCTCACGACATCTTATAATCATCAAAGTTTAAGGCAAATCAAATTTTTTGTTGTAAAAACATTTAGTGGTTTAATGCATGAGAATGATACCACTATACTAATGAACAAAAACCTTTGTTCTTACATTTTACTTCGTTGGCTCATAGATGGAAAACAGTCAGCATATGTTTAATTACTATCAGCATATTTAATGCTCTCTTGAGTATTTAATATTTAACTTATTTATTATAAATAAAAAAACATGTTACACTTTAAGTATTAAGTCTCATAAATTCATACAACTGATCAATTGGCCTCACAGAAGTTTGAGCTCTGATTACAGTAAAAACAGAGATTACTTCCTTTGATCAAGTTGTTAAATTTTTTTCTAAGACCTTTGAGTATGATCCTCTGTTTGTGATGTCTGTGTTTAACTGAACACCAGACCATCACAGCTCATGTAGAAGTGGACCCTGACCACCTTTAAATGGCCTCTGTGGGTGTATAGAGTCCACATTAGACTTCATTTGTGAGATAGCACAGGTATGTTGTACAAACAACATTAGCCTCCCTCAAGGGAAACAGTCTGCTAACGTTAAGGAACTATCGCCGCTAACAGGCTCGTCACACAGGTGGGCAGTTAATGTTAATTTGTGGCACATTAAACATCAGTATAGTCACTGGATTGTCAAAGTCAACAACAGCACAACTGTTCAGTTTACAAACACAGCATCACCAGTTTGTTTCCACCTATAACTCAGGTGTCTGTCAGTCAGTTTGTCCATACTAATGTTCCCTCAGAATCCGTAGCCTGCTCTTCTGTACCTGCCTGAAATGAAATATCTTGACTAAAACACATATTCTGCCCTCTTTTCTACTAAAACTACTTTCAGAGTCAGACTCATTCTCTCTGTGTGTTTTCTTTCTCTTGTTCCACTCAGTCAATTCACCTCTGTGCTATGCCCCCTGAACCCAGTCACATGACAGGGCTGCTGCAGCTCACAGTGGATCAGTAAGCAGAAAAAGGATTTTTGTCACCATGCTCCCAATGCTCCCAATTGAAAACATACAAGGATGTGCCATACTCATGATGTCACATCTCCCTCACTGACCAATCAAATTGAAGAGGGGGTGGGACTCCTGGCTCATACTTACAAAGGAACTAATCATCAGCTTCTACCAGTGGGACAGTATTTCTTGACTCTGTGTTCATGTATTCTAGGTGGTGTTTTGATGGGTTTAAAAAATACGATGAACATGGTGTGGTTTTAAATGGCCTTCTGAATGTTATTGAAAAACTCGGACGTCAGCACTTGATACCTGTCAACCTTAAGCACCAGCAAGCACAAGAAATTCTCTGAAACTGTGGCTGAGAGCATATCCCTTAAAAAACAAAAAGAAAAAGCTCCCTGTGGACACAAGCCTTCAAAGTGTTGTTTGAAGCAGCAAAATAGTGTGAGAGCAACTGTAAGTGTTTGTGTAAGTATGTTTATAGTCTACATAGAAACACTTAAAACCAGCAAAAGTTAAGCTACATCTGCCCCAGCACAATGCTATAAAAATGATAACAGTGATGTCAAACTAAGGGGAAACTGGTGCATTGTGTTTTGTTTCAAGCTCAGTCTCGTGGGGCTTGAAACGTTGGTGGAACGGCCACCTACTTTGTCAATGTGCAATTTCATTACTTATCACTTATCAAAGCAAATAAATTTGGAAAATATAATTTCTTAGCTAAACACTTAGAGAAAATGGTCTGAAAATGTGTGACATTGCCCATATTCTACAAAAGTTGAAGAAGACAGTTCAAGCCACTTGTCCAAACATTGCCAACATTTTAAGCAATTTAGAGACTGACTTTGTCTTATCATAAAATATATGGCAAAAGATCATTAAGTTTCTGTACTTTGCTCATTTTTCATAGCTGCAGAACACAAGATACAGTCTCACTGGATTTAGTTACTCACTAAAGTTTCCAGCATCAAAGACCAGCACTTATTAGCTGTCAAAGCTATACATTAAAGTGCTAATCCTACACTGGAGCATGCACACAACAGCAAACAGATGGAGGGCACAGAAAGACGGAGACAGACACATAGTGAGTGAGTGCTCTGATAGGCTCAGTTGGGGGAAATGGGCGGAGAGGATTGTTGGTCCCCAACGAGGCGAGCTAACTGGGGGAAATTAGGTCAGTGTGTTCCCTCTGACTCCACAACAAGAACAGGCCGCGCATGTGTGTGTGTGTTAGTGTGAGTGTGTGTGTGAATGTGTGTTTAGATGAGTGTGTGTATGTGTGTTTTGCTGGTGCACCTACAGTGCCACACTGCAGTGTTACAGTAACGTGCTGTGCAGATCTGAGAGTGTTTGTGTGAGTATCTCTGCACATCCTCTGCAACACTTTGTAATGTTAGAGAAATGCTACCAAAAGTACTACTAACAGGTGTTGGCTATGTCATTTCATTTTTGTATTTGCAACCTAATATATTTTGTCAAAGTACTTCAGAAATGGCTTTGAATTAGTGTTTTCAACTGGTGGATCAGGGTCCAAATGTGGGTTCCAGTTTGGTGTGTAAGGAAATAAAGCCTGGCTCCAGTGTAGGCCATTATAACGAGCTCTGGGGCTCCTTTTCATGTGGTCCAAACACACACATATACTGAAGATGCATTGCATAGTTTAATGTTACATGTAAATGATTGACGGACTAGTGCTTATTTGTGCTTTTTCTAGTCTGTCTGACTAATTGAAGCTCTAATAGACCACAGGTCACATTTATCCATACACAACCATCTGCTCTCACATCCACTCCCTGATGGTCCGGAGATTCTATGTAAGTTGTCCATCAGTATGGGCTAACACTTCTGCACTCTTTCATATCTATTGACTCACCACTGCTGCAACAGTGGGAGCAACTTTGGGTCAAGTGTCTTGACCAAGGACACATCAACATGTGACAGCTAGTGAGGCTCAAACCTGCAATGGCTCAGAACAGATCCTCGATCACAGGAAGCATATTTAGGGCCGTTTACAAGACAACGAAAACGGAGAGTTTTCATTGTGTTTGTACCTTTGGTTTACATGAGAATGGATCCTGGAGTGCCTTGAATCCGCAGACCTTTGAAACCAGGGTCCAAAGTGAATAGTTTTAAAAACATTTTTGTATTTGTCTCCGTATAAACAGGAATCAGAGTTGTCAGGGAAAATGGTGACACACGGCGCATTTGCAATACTCTTTCAGACAAAGGCTGCACACACACCAAGGGACAACAACAATAACAACAGCTATGGCCGAATACTGAGCAACTGTGTGCTGCTAACTGTGGTAGGTTTGTTATCCAGACAAAAATATTCAGACAAAAAACTCCTGCGTCTTCGCATCTCCACTCACTATTGTTGTTTGTGAAAAGTTTGTCTTCACCAGAAAGTGCGCAGACGCGAGCTGTGACGCCACTGTTTGACTACAAACCTACATCAGCAACTACTGGCCTGGCATGCACGCTACCACGTTTTCAATCGATCTCGTGGATCAGTGTGAACGCACATCGCTTTCACACCATCTCCATGTGAACTCAGAGTGCTTTTAAAAACTCAAAGGAAAAACCTTTCTATTTCTGGTGACAACATTGTTGTCTAAACGGGTCCTTAAATTGTTGGGCAGTGGAGCACAGACCTGCAAGCTTAAAAAATGTAATCATGAAGATCACAAGAGACTTCACGAGGTAATTGTGGTTTGTGTTGGATCAATCAGCTTCGAGAAGATTTACGTCAAGTTGAAGATGCTCCCTCTGAAAACTGACTCCTGCACAAAGGTGCACTGCTGGCACGCTCTGCACAGGATCGAGGCGTAGGCTGTGGAAACTGACTGATTTACGAAACTAGGGGCTAGTTGCTGCGGGGTGCGTGGCACATATGGAACACTGTGCATGCAGAATATGTGGATATTGGGAGTAAACAATGCCATATGTTCAAACAGAGATTTAGGATCAGACGTCTACAACCTAACTGGCAATTGTTGCTACATCTGCAAATACAAGCATATTTATATTTTTAGTTTGTTTTACTTAAAGGGCTGCATGGCAGTGCAGTGAGTCAAAATTTGCCTCAAGACAGTTGCTGGTTTGAATTTGATTTAGGGCCTTTGCATTTAATCCCTGTGTATGCTTAGTCTGGTTTCCATCCACAAATCAAAAGATGAGAATGTTTGGTTAACTGGAGGTGCTAAAATACTCCTGTGTCAGCCCTGTGATTGGCTGGGGAGTAATACAGGATGTGTCTCAGTGGCAGCTGGGATCAACCTCAGCAACTTAAACAGGATAATTGGTAGACCATGAATGGAAGGAAGTCCCTTTGGTCTCTGCATGTCTTAATTCCTTTATCATGTTATCTTGGGTAACAAAGATTTATCCCCTTTTATAATGTGTTAATTCTCCATAAATCTCATAAAACACAAAGTTCTATGTCATCTTATTTAAACATATGCATAGTTATACCACAGCATCTGTTGTCTGCTCTAAATACTGTGCATTTGTTTTATCCTGTCAGCAATTTGTTTTGTTCCCAGGTCCTACTGAAAATACTTTTTTATTAAGTAGATTTTCCTGGTTGAAACTGTTCATAAATCTGGGTCATAAATTCTCATTATGGATCCTGAGGCTAGTCTTATTGAGAACCACCACTCTCAGCATGATGCTTCAACCAGGTTTGGTCAATCACTCATCTTATTGGAATAGCGCATGCTTGTAACTAATTACAACATCATAATCAGTGATAAAATAGTTTGTTATATATAAAACTGCATAAAGTGAAGTGACATTTATTCCTTAATGGCCACAAAGACTTTCAGAGTAAAAGCTTTGGGGACAGAGGGAGTCAGATGTGCAGTCATTTGGCCTGCGGTGGAAGTGGATGCTCTCCTGGTGTACCTCCGCCCACCTTTGTCTTTGCTCCATCTTTCCCTCTCTCTCTTCATGTCTCCTGATCGGGACAAGTCTCACATACGATAATTGATATGAGATTTAGGGGGTATATTTCAGTGTAATTAGAATCTTGATAATTGGACTAATTAGATCTAATTGCTATGCGAGAATGACTTTGATTAAAGCAAGTTTCTTCTTCAAACTAAGGTAGAAATAATATGATACGTGACCATGGTCAGGCACAAGGCTAAAGGTACATGAAACAAACATGGACGAATCAATCATGTTTTTAAGGTTGCAAAAAATTCCTAAATGAAAGTGCAGAGAGAAACTTTTTTAGGTGTGAGTTAAGTATTTAAGTTCTCAAGTGCTGCTTTAAGAAATAACATGCAATCAGTCTGAGTTTTGTTTTTCTTCTAGAAACTGTAAAGCACCACCAGGAACAATCAAACTGACCAAATCAAAGCAACCATACTGATTTGATTGTATTTTGTAAATGTAGTCATATAAGGTGACACTTTTAGACATCAAGCAAGTTGGAATACTGACAAAAGTCTTTTATGCTTTTAGAACAAATATCAGCAGTACAGGAACTCAGAATGAATGTTAAAAAGAAAAATCATTTATGGTCTGTTTTTACTCAGTTTTTTTATTGAAACAAAACAAGCATTTACTAGGGAGAATCAGGGCAGTTGAAAAAATAATTGAATTTGAACTTCCTCTATTCCAAGACACACTTGAACTCTGACTTTAATCTCAGAATTTTGAAACTAAAGCCAGCATAAATGGTCAGGCATCTGAGATTGAATTCAGAATTTGAGATTAAGGTCAGAATTATTAAGTTTTACAGTTCTGACTACAGTCCAAGAATTCTTACTTTAATCTAGGCTTTCTGAAATTTAATGTCAAATTATGACTTTTGTTCCAGAATTCTAATTAACATCTCAGATTTCTGACATTCATCTCTGAATTCATACTTTCATCTCAGAATTCTGAATAAAATCTCAAGAATATTCGTCTTATTTTTAACAGTTGTTTCTTTTATATAAACATGAAGTCAGTCTCAAGGTCTTCCAGAGCACAGAACACAACATTGTTGTTTTTTGTTTTAGTTCTGTAAATGTTGTATGATTTTCATACCAGTTTTATTGCATGCAGTTTCATTTCGGTGTATTTCAGATTTTCTTGTTGTTTTGTTTGTTGTGGATTTAAAAATCTGACATCACACTTCAAATCAGCCTCCATTGTTCATATAGGACATTCTCTTTGACTATGAGTATTGAACACTTGAACTATGTAAACTGGCACTTGTTGCATGAAAACATTATTATTTTTTATTATAATTAATATTTTAATTTTATTACAGTATTCTAAATTGTGGCCCTCAATCACAGAGGAGCAACTGGCAGCAAGGAAGCAACATGAAGTCCCCCCTTTCTCCACCCAATGTAGTCCAGAATGCTGAGCACCATATAGAAATATTTCCATTTTTGATAACTAGCAAATTTTGAGCTTTCAATAAAGGACATCTGACTGTTTATTGCTGCAAAACTTGTATAGGTGTTTCTAAATGCAAACAAAGGGTGACAAGGGTAATACATACTCAAATAACAAGTAAAACCCTCTGTTTATTGAAATGAAAGTGCAGATTAAGTGGCTCAAACTTAGTGATACAATCATTATGTTAAGCATTACTAGCTGCAGTTCAGTTCAGAATACTGGTGGTAATATAACATAATTCAAGGAAGCATATCTATATATCAATATATTTAAATATATATATATTATGTGGCCTTTTGGTATCTAAGGTCACCATCCTTATTTTAAATAAATGAATTTTCTTTAAAGATTTTGTGTCACTCTCTGACTTCCAAACTAAATAATAGTCTTTAAGTGTTTCCTCAGTAATTCATGAGCATCAGATTTGCACATTTGTGATGGGACGCCCTTTAAAAATCTCAATGAGCTCAGCCTCTTGTGGCTCAATAGATGGCAGTAATATCCCTCAATCACTGCAGCAAGGAATCCTCATCCCACATAAAATACATGCATACACAGAGACTCAGGCGCACACGTACTGTACGCAGACACAGTCGAGAAATGATGCACGTATAAAACACAAACACACTCCCACACACACACACACTTAGAGATACAAACAGAGCTCTCAAAAATGCCAGAAGAGATGGAGATGACATCATTAAGGCTGAAAAAAAAGCAGAAATCTGTAAACAATCCCTTTGGTCTGCATCCTCAGGTGATCTAGAGGAGCCCAGAGTAAGTCAAACAGCACAGTGGGGGAGATGGGTGAGGGTAAGACTTAAGATTTCAACGTCTTTAACTTGATTCTAAAAGCCAACACTGGCACTGTATCCCTCTAATGCTCTGATTAGTCGAGGGCAGAGAAAAAGGCGCCTTCAGCTCAGAGATACTGTAATGTGTGTGCTTGTAAAGATGAAATCAATAGCAGCAGCACCTTCACGGGGCATGTGGGAACCGCCAGGGCTCCAACTCAATACAATCCGTACCTATAACTGACAGAAACGTCTCATCTCACCGAACCCGGCGACCGCTCAGAGGTAAAAACGCGGCACTATGAATAATCGTGAAAACCATTTAATTGTGTCCCTTTGTGTGCAGCCTGCTCGGGTTTTCTGTGTTCGTTTTGTATTCACTCTCCCTCCAGATAGTCCCTGTGTCGTCATTTGTTGGCAGGATACGCTGGTAATCATTTGAATTCCCCCAGTATGTTCAGAAGATGTCAGGGAGTAGTCTCTGATCTTGTTTAATATGTGACCAGCAGCTATAAATTACCAACTCCCAGAAATGAGGAAACATGGGTACTTTTAAATCTCCAGGGAGAGCTCGCTTTCTGTCTCTTACACTCACACACTCTCTCTCTCTCTTTCTCTCTCTCCCCCCAGTGTAGCAGTGTGTGTGCTGATCCCCTCCCCTTAATTTACTTGACGTTCAAATAAAAACAAATACCTGTGACTTTTTTGTTGAAACAAGCAATTTTGCTCTCAGCCTATTTTGATGCTCCATGGGCATACAGTGCTGCACCTCGCTGCTTTTAACACATTTGGCCGAGGTGTTTTCAAATGTGCCGTTTCCTGCTTTGTTTGGATTTCATTCATCCCAGTTTTCTCATTAAAATCAAATGCTGTAAGCCAAAGAACAGAGCACATTTTTACAAAGCTCCTTTGTTGCCTTTTGCCATACAGAGGTGGAAACAAATAAACCACACAGTGACATAATGGGTTAAGAAGTATTTCATTAGGGTGTGCACTCTGTGTCATATTTTTAATAGATAAGTAAGCAAACAATATGTGGTTTTCCCTTGAATTTTATGCCAAGTTCATGTCAAAGTTCACATGTTTTTTTCAGTTGACAGAAGTAAAAAAAAATCTGTTATCAAAGCCTCAAATGTAACATATTTTCGGATTAATACTACTTTTAATATTTTAATACCTCCCTGTTTTCAATACGTTCTTTTCATTTGGTTTTGTAAAACACCTTCGGTCTCCATATAAAAGTTGCTGTACAGAGTCCAAATTAACTTTTTGACTCAATGGACAATGTGTTGGGGACAAATGACCTGGATCAATGATATTTTAACAGTTATATCTTGTAAATAATACAATGAGTTTTGTGTAATATATATCTTTTTATGCATTTTACTAATGTTTTAGCATGTATTACTGATATTGACTGATACAAATATTTACCAATCATGTGGCACATGGCCCTTTGAGAATAATCTGCCAAACTCCAAATTAAACCTGTCAAACCTGAGTATATTTGTCACTAAAGCTGAGTTAAGTTGACTTTAGGATCATTGAGGGAAGAAAAAACAACCCATAAATAACAAAAACTGAGAAACAATTGCAATTTCTTATACTTGATTATAAATGCTAGAAATATTTGTGCAACAAAGCTCTACATGATGGGTTTTTTTTTTTTTTTTGTAATGATACAGAGCACTGCAAAAACTCACATCCAAGATGCTGTATTTGTTTGGTTTCTTATCAAGACATATTTCACTTTTAAACTCCACCAAAGAGGTTACGTCAGAGTATCGCTGTGTGTTTGTTTGTTTGTACATGAGCAAAATAACTCAAAAAGTTCTTGATTGATTTTAAAGAAACTTTTAGGAAAGGCTGGCCATGGCTAAAGAACAATAAGGATTCCATTTTGGTTGTGATCCAAACATGGATACAGGTCAAGGAATATTTTAAATGATGTGTTAACATTTTAAGATCATGCAGTTTTTCACATTTTTGCAAATAACTTAAGAAATTCTCAATGGATTTCGATATTATTTTCTGTCAAGGTACAAGTGATAACATTTTTGTTTTCAGTTTTCAACATTTTCAATAATAATAAGGTTGTCAGAAATGCCTTGGCAGAGGTTTGAGCATTCATAGCACTTCAAGTTTGATTTGAATTCAACAGAAATGTTTAAATTATCTTGTTATTTCAAGGTACAAAACACCTGCAAATGAGGCAAAGGAAAATGTGCAAGTCTTAGTATTAAATGTGCTGACATATAGAGTTCCCAAACGGATGCCCTGATATGACTCCTGTGATCTGTTTCTTTTCTATACCACGTACACTATGATGGAAACAATACATAAGTAAAATTTCATATTATTATTTCCTTATTCATCTGAGCACTTTTAAGTTCTTGTCAACTATTGTGTTTTTTTGAGAACTTTTGGATGAATTAAACTAGAATAGAAATAATTTACCTTTTAAGGTTGTATGAGTTGTATCTTTATACGTTTCTAAAGCATGATAAGCAAAAGAGTGAATAAAAGTCAGTTACAAAAAGACACCTGAAGAAACTCACTGCCAATAAAAAGACAAATTGTTTGAATCTGATATTTAGTATTGTTCCTTTCCCTTCATCTTTCCCTCAAGTTTGAGTGATGATTATTATTTATTCTTCTTCCTGAATCAACATCATGTGGTAACTAATGTACTCAACAAAGTTGGACTGTAGAGAAATAGTTTATAAGTACATGTAATCTAAATAACTGAACAGAACAACAGTGTGGCCATTCTGCACTCCGGCTGCTTTTTCAAGTAAACCACTTCAGTTCCTGGTTTACACAAAAGGCTAATCAGCCACTCAAATGGCCAAAACATGGTCAAGATGACCTGCTGAGGTTCAAATCAAGCATCAGAAGGGGAAGAACAAAGCCATCACTCCGCTTTACAGAGAATGGTTTGAAAAAGATGAAATATCCAGTGAGCAACAGTTATCTGAGAGAAAATAAATTACCAACTTGTTAATGCCAGAGGTCAGCGGACAGTGGTCGAAGTGGTTTGAGATAATCCAAAGACATCAGTCAATAATCTGATTATAGTCGTAACTTAAATAACCACTCATTACTACCAAGGTATGCAGGTGACCCTTTCTGAAAAACAACACTAGAATCTTGAAGCAGGTGGGCTAGAACAGCTGCAGACCACACCAAGTGTCACTCCTGTCAGTGCTGAACAGGAAACTGAGTCTTCAGTTCATGGGTTCACCAAAATTCAGCAGCAAAAGATTGGAAAAATGTTGCCTTGTCAGATGAGTCAGAAATGTCCGCTGCCATTTGGATAGCATGGATCGTACTTTCTACACAGGGAGGAGTCGGTGATACGGTGTGTGGGGGGGCATTCTCTTGGCTCACTTTGGGCCCCTCAGGATCAACTGAGCATCGTTCGAAACCACAGCCTACCTGAGTATTATTGCTGACCACAGTACACCATCTCTGATGGCTTCTTCCAGCAGGATAACACACCATGCCACAAAGCTCATATCATCTCAAACTGTTTTCCTGAACATGACAGTGAGGTCACTGTACTCCAGAGGCCCCAACAGTCACCAGATATCAATCCACCAGAGCACCATTGGGATGTGCTGTAAGGGAGGTTTGCACTACGAATGCGTAGCTGACTATATGATGCTATCGTGTCAATAACGACCAAAGACTTTGAGGAACATTTTCAGCACCGTTTTAAATACACATTGTGCAGAATTAAGACAGTTCTGAAGGCAAATGAGGGTTCATCGAAGTGCTGGAGAGGGGTACCAAAGAAAGTGACTGTCAGTGTATTTTATGATAAAACGTACTTAGTACTCTTGTACTCTGTACTCAGGGTAAAGTGCTGCACAGAGGAATCTGTTCTGGATAAAATATATATGAATGGATAAATACGTCTTGGTAGATATTTAATAAATGAATCTTTGTTGATGTTTTTGTTTACACTTATGATTGTTACTAAACTGACAACCATATTGACATCCTGTTTCTGATCGACCAGGTATTAAACATGAACATTTTTGTTTCAGTTTTTTGTACAATTTATGCAACAAGTAATATACTAAACTTAACATCAGAATTTTCAAAAAGGATCTTGAAAGAGCTAGTGGTAGATCAAAGGCCTCAATAGTTTAAGCCAGAGTGGCCTATTTGAGACTTGAACATTATTTGGGGCCCATAAAAACCTGATCTGAAAATAACATTAGACTAAAAGTGTAACACCTTCTTCATCCATTTTCATCCAGATGAAATAGTGTCTGCTATAGTGTCTTGTCATACTTATCTTTTAAACTTTGTGACTGCCTTGGAAAGCGTTGACGAATTCAGAAACAGAAACCAAGTAGTCTCGTGAGATATTTATTAAAATGTCCCAAATTAGTTCAAAACCAGTTAATTCGACACTTTTCCTGTTTATCAGATATCATAAATAATAAAAGTTGACCTGGGGGTTGTAACTTCTGGCTTTTTTTTGTTAGAGGGTTTGAAAACTCTAATTCAGTATTGTATTATCTTTTAAAATGTGATTTCAATAACGCTTGTGTTTTTTTCTTTACCTCCACCATGGAGGTTATGGTTTTTGCCACCATTGTTACTTTGTTAACAGGACAACTCAAAAAGTATTAAGTGATATTTGGAAAAAAAATTTCAAGGAACAATCAAATAAGATTTTAGTGGTGATCAAAATCTTTATGCAGGTCAATGAATATTTTAAAGGCTTTAAAGGGCAGTTTTCCACTTTTTCACTAAGAACTCAAAAAGTTCTCAACAGATTTGGATGACACTTTCAGGAAATGTTGGTTATGGCACAAGGGACAAGCGATAAGAAATGATTTGATTTTGGTGGTGATCAGAATCCAGATGTGGATCCAGGATTTTTTTTTTTTCAAGGACTTTGCTAACATTGCAAGATAGGGCGGTTTTCTACATCTTTGACAATAACTCGCCCAACACTGTTGAAAATGCCTCGGCGGGGGTTCGTGCTCTTTTGTGAATGGCCTCTTGTTGCGCACCAGAGTGCATTTGTGGCCCACCAGCTGGAAAAAATTAGTTTAGCATTTCTTTTTTTAACACCATAATCTGATGGTATATGAGGTGTAGCAAATTACTCAAATAAAAGAAAGAAATGCTGACTTAAATTTTCTGGAGTAGTACTTTTGCACAAAAAAAGCCTCCGAATTAGCGTAATATGAATGAATGATATTAGTTATTGCCTGTCAATCTGGTGCCCCTTTCTCGTGGTATGTTTCTGCATTCTAACAAACTTCTCATGCATTTTTGACTCTCTGTTTTGTCAGGACAGATTAAGGCATAAGTCACTAAAAAATACCCTCCCTCTGACTTGTTTATGGTGATGAATTCAAAGTGAACCACATAAGATTGAAGTTTGAGCAGCTGCAAACTCATTTAGCTAGGATTTCCCCTGAAACACATTTAACTACTGTATCTGTATCTGTATGAGAGGTGTTCTAGTTACAGTTTGTTGTCAGTGTGTGTTTGCTTGACGCTGCGCTCATCACTGTCTGCGCAGCACACAAATCAGTTGTCACCAGCCTTTTTTTTTTTTTTCCAACGTTTGAATTTTGTGCGACTGAGGCAGGATAATGAGTGGTGAGACTTACTGTAGGGAGAATGTATACTCCTCCATCTCCTCCGCCGAGAGGTTCTGCATCTTCTGTTTGTCTGCCTGCCGTGGCAGTGCGCTGCTGCCGCTCATGCTGGGGCCGCAGCTATTTGTCTTCTTGATTGGCTTCTTCTGTGAGGAGCAGAAATCGGGGGGAACACATGCGGATGTCATTTGTAATCAAAGCAGGAAACAGGCCTCTGAATTTATCTTAGGGGATGCACACGGTGACGGTGACAGTGTGCGTGGCACTTTGGAGCTTCTCCTATATCTCAACCGCGCCTCAATTGACACGAGACATGAACGACGGCAAAATCGCATACGGCACGCCATCATTCAAGGCGAGTTCATTTGGAGAACATGCAGTACAGTGAGCGTGGTGTTAAATATGTGATATTTGAGCAGCTGGCACTGTTTTTTCCACACAAGTCGTTTACTGTCATCGTCATAAACAGAGTCAAATGGAGTTAGGAAGTGGGGTTTTAAATATTTCACTGAGGTACTTGGGAGCAGATATTATTTGTTAAGCCGCCAACATGTTAACGGCTTGCTTTCCCTGGCCCTGTCAGCCCTGCCTGTGTTGCCCTTGGGTGGGCTTAGTGCCTTCCTGCTTGAAGTTGTGAAATACTCGCTGATGTATGTTAATGAGATCCACAGTTGGAATAAGCAGCCCCTCTCTTTCTTCTCCCCCCTGTCTCACTCTACCTCTCTCCATTTCATTTTCTCATCTTTCCCTCTCCTCCGCTCTGTTTCTCCCTCTGAGATAAACTAGGCCCAGGAAGTAGTAAATGGGCAGGGCCCCATAAAAGCTCCATCCGTTTTCATAGGGCAATCTTTGCCAAAGCAAGCTTGGATTCCAGAGTGATGATCACAATAAAAAGGTGGAAAGGAGCGGGTGAGAAAGCAGAGAGGGAGAGAGAAAAAAAAAAAGCAGGAGATATATAAACCGCAATGTTCTCCGGTGTCTCCCAACAATAAATTTAATGCAATACCTTAAGAGCGGATTCCGTATATAGCTGGATTCCTGCCCTGTGGGCAAAGTGGTCGCCTGGAGAAAATTCATTTTAATTAGGGCTGCACTGCAGGTTGAAGGGTTGAAATCTGATCCCTTGTGCTCCCAGGCTGGGGCAGGTTGGAGATCACTCCACTTAATCATTAGACAACTGGGTTCCACACCACGACATTTGACAGAGTTAGCGAGGTTTTAAAGAAAAGGCCAAGAGGATAGGAAAAAATCTGGTCTACAGAGGCTGCAGAGAAATAAAGCCTCACATCAACAAATGATTTTATTTAACAGGGTGGCTCTGATTAATGGCAGACTTATTCACTGGCAGAAGGAGTTGAAAACATAAAGGAATGAAAATATCAGTAACTCTTTTTAAGTACAAACTATTAAGCTTTAGGAAATAACTGAACTCCTCATCTATAAAGCAAAGTGAACTGATTCATGTCGCTTATAAACACAGTTATAAACACTTTGTTTGATGAATTAGTGAAGCACCAGTCTAAGTTAGGTTCTTCTACATTTGTAAAGGGGCCAGTTTATTTCTTGACAAGAATATAAATACTTCAGTTAAATTTGTGCACTAATGTTGGAGAATTGTTATTTTCTTTCCAAAGGTATGCAAGTGAGATCAGTCCCTATCACACACACTGCTACCTACCACATGGGGGCAACTGAGATAGTTATTTCTGAGGCTGCTATGTTGCTCAGCACTGACTTGAAATCTCAGCTGTTTTGCTAACTGCTTGATTTATCTGAAAAAAAAGATACTATAGACCTAAAATATCTTTAAACTTCAAATTTTCTGATTTCTCAGGGTCAGATGGGAAGCTGTAGAGGTCAAATGTAGCCCTGCAGCTGCCAGTTGATGATTAATGGTCTAAGTACTTAACTTCATTTAACTTCTATAAAACATTATTTATCAATTTATATGATATTCATAGATGCAGTTAAATACACATTATTGAAGCATAAGTCAGTCATGTAAAGAAATAATTACAGTGTTAGACACTAATTACTTAAGACTTTATAAAGTAATTATAAGTGTATGGCATCTAAATGTTTAAAACAGAAATATTAATAACTTGTCAGAGTGATACTTAATCATAGGGTTGCTTTTTGTCCTCAGTGAGCTGTTTTCATGATGACATGTATGTGCAGTTGCTGGATAAAAAGTTCAACACAGTTTGATAAATAAGAGGGAAAGAGTGATCCATACTCACACAACATTAAGTGTCTTCTTCATTGTGAGCATTTGTGAATTGGTGTCCGTTGTAAACTTTGTTTTCAAGCTGCTCTAGATCTATTTTTCAAATGGGGAATATTATAAAGTATATTAAAAGTAAAATAAGTTATTAATATTTTGGTACTCGGTAACAAGAAGAGTAATTTTATTTTGTATTAAGAACAATAAAAAAAAAAAACAGCATATACAATATTTCAATAACTTACCAAACAGTGAACAGTAAAACACTGGTAAACCTTAACTGCATGGACACAAACCATTATAAAACAATATGCATGCCAGCAACAGACATGGCAATACATTCCTTGATGATGTGTTCATAAAGCATTAGTAAGGTATCAGTAAATACTTAAGTTATTACCTTTAAAACATTAGCAATTAATTTGTTGTATTAAAAAAGAACAGTCATTAATGCTTTGTCAATAAGTAAAACTTTTTCTATGATTTATTCATTTTAATTCATTGTACAGTAACAGCTCATCAGTGATGGATTCACATTTTCAAATTAATCATTAGATCAAAAATAAAACTATTTATGATCAGGTATTGATAGTTTATGCATGATGTTTCCTCACTGACTCAAATTATTCCCCCTAACTCTAACCCTGACTGAGGGCAACCCCCCCACCACACACACACACACACACACACACACTCATTCATTATCAATAAATTCTAATATAAAATAAATTTGGGAACACATGCCGTGACACTGAAAAATAAAAATATTTACCTAATAATAATACATAAAGGTGTGATTTTATTTTTTAATCACAATTAGATAATTTGTATTTTTTATGCCTAATCTAATTCTAAGACACCAAATAAACAGTTGAAGATACAACAAACCATCACATAAAGCTAATTGAAGTTCATTGGAATAATTTTTCCCCAAATGCAGTTAGTATTGCATATTGAAGACCTTAATGGAGACCATTTAGTGTTTCTGGGGGGCTGCATATGGATTATCCACTAGTTGCCCACTCCTGAATATAAACATTATAAGCACTCAAATGTATCTGCAAAATAGATGCAAGTTAAATGTGACTGGTATAATTAGTAAGTGATCTATTCTGAAAAAAAGTGGCATAAACTCTCTTGAATCCTCTGTTCAGTTATTTGAGACCAAGCAGTACTTTAGCACGCTGTTATAATGTTGGTTTAGTGAATGCTAATGAGATCTGTGTATTTATATATTTTGTTTAAACTTGCTTTGGTGCACAGAAATTGTTCACTTAAGAATAACACTTTAACCCTGTGGTTGTGAAGAAATCAACCCCTTTTGATAACAGAAGCTGCTCACAGCTGCTTTACCCTATCCCTGCCCCCATATCCTAACTGCATCAACGCTTCACTGGTACATCAAAAAGCTCTCATACATGTGTCCATAAATGACAAATGAAACAATTATAGATGAAGTGTTAGGTATTTGCCCATGCTGTACTAAAGCCTGAATAAGGTGTGGTCATTATACAATTATGCAGTGTTACTGAACTCTTTTAAAGGCCAGAGAAAAGAGCAGGATGTGGACAGATGGAAGCTTGTTCATAGGCTTCTAACTCCTTTAACAAAAACATCACAACAAAAGGCCACAGCCGAGGCACAATGGTAGGGGCAGACGACATGGCAGCAATGCCAGATCAGCACACAGAGCAATTTTACAATTACCACTTCAAAATATGGCAGGTAACATGCAGGCTTTGATTAATTTAGCTTAAGTCCTCTGTAGCACAGGAAGAGGCGTGTTTAGAGCGGCTTGGAGAAGAAAAAAAAGGAAGGCCTGGCTGGCTTTGCTGATTTCACAGAATTTGAGCTGCTTCGGCTTGTCAAGCAGATCAAAACTGGCTTTGAAGGCTGAAAAATACCTGTTAGTGTGAAATGTATTTTGACAAATCTCAAATAATAAGCCGGGGAGGTGTGTGCAGGGGTGCGGAGAGGGGCGGGAAAGGAAGGGAGAGGGGAAAGCGGAGAGAGTGCTCATTTTAAGGGTGGGAATACTTTCCCTTAAATCACAGTGTTACCTTGTAGTGAATCCCACCCTCCGCTTTCTCCCGGCATGGATCACTCTTCTCGCCTGTGTTTCCAGAAATGGCTCCCGAGGAGGAATTCTTGCCTGCATCCCAAACACAGAAGTTATGTGCAGTGAGTGTAAAAAAGAAGGAAAGGTTCATGTTTGTTTTTCTTTTGCAAACCACATCTGGCAATCATAATGAGGCTCAAGGGTTATTTAGAAATATTTATATTAGAAAAATCCAAATGATTGCCAGTTTACAGATGTTTAAAGTAGTGCTGAAAATATCCAAAAATGGTAATGGCAGAATGAAAAAAAAATCATATTTATAACGCCACATGAAACAGTTACAAAATTTAAGGAAAAATATTAATCAAGTTAAAAGTTTTTGTGTTCTTAGGTTTGTAATGCAGCTATTTTAGATTAAGTCAAAGTCTTTGGACAAAAATACTCATCAGCTTCAGCCACACTTTAGTCAAACATCTCCAAACATTTATGAAGTTTTAACCGAAATAAAAGAACAAAAAAAAAGTCCAGTTTTAGTCATGCATCAGTCTCTACTTTAAGTAAGAAAAATCCCTCTCAAAGAAGTGACTTCCAACGTCAAATGGTGAAACTGGTATGATAACTTGACAGAAAATTTACGGGAGGATATTTGGAATCAGGTATGAGGAGAATAATGCGGCAAGATTTTTTTATTTTTCACTTCAAGGGAAAATTGATATGTCAAGAAAAAAATTAAAAATTGAATTTCATTGAAATACAATTTGAGAACTTAGGTCGGATTGAAATGACTGAATTGATGTTGAGACACAATATTGAGAATGGAGTCAAAATGACAAGAAAAAGTTAAAACATTGATATTAATGCTTAAATAAAAAATAAAATAAAGAGTAAAACTGTCAAGAAAAAAGTTGAAGCACCATGACTTATTTTGAGCATAAAGTTGACCTTAAAAATTCAACTTCAGTCTATTGTTCTAACATTTCTTTCTTCCATTTACCCTCTTTTTAAAATGAAACCGAATCTCAACACTTTTCTCCGACATGCTCTGTAAATATTAATGCCTAAACCTTGTAACTCCAAGACATACCCTGTTTTTTGGTCCACCTGGTTTTTTTTTATTTATTTCTTAATTTATATGTAGCACTGCATGAAACTTATTCAACTGCAATCATGTTGGTCTGTTTTGAGGAAACTTTGGGTTATTAGAATATTTATGCTGTACTTGTGATGGATTAAGGCATATGAAGTTCTTTGACCATACGGACAAAGTAAAAACAAACCAAAGTGTAATTTAACTGAACATGGTGAAAAGCCCATTTTTATATTTGAACACAAAAACTATTAGGGAAATAAAAAACTATATACACAGAAACCCCCAACAAAAACATTTTCATTTTTGCACATATTCTTCCACAAGTTTTTCCTTTGCACCACAAAGTCGTTTGTGTAACTCTTTGGTGTCATTTCTGTTACAAAGAGCCAAATCACATCACTTACGTTTCCTTTTTCAATTATTCGAGGCACAGTCACAAACTTATTTTGTCTCTTGTTGACCTTTGGCTGTTCCTGCTGCCATTGAAAGACAAAAGACGAAGAAAGTGGATGCATCTGGATTTCCTCTTAGAATGTTCTAATACTTGGACAATCTCTTAATTCACAATGAAATTTCATATACAGTATACAGATGCAGAGAGTATTAGTATTTGTTTTTTATTTTTATTTTTTTTCTTGATTGCATCATAGTCTATTGTCAATTATCCAGTTAATTTAATAATTATGATTTCTAATGTAATTGTCGGGTTTTTAAGTGTTAAAACTGAGCATAGATAGGTTGTCTTGACTTTTGGAAATACTAATATTCAAAGTCATGAAGAAGATAAAATAAAAGGTTGTGGATAACAACCCCAGTCATGCTTTTCCTACAAAATCCAAACCCTACAAAAATCATTTTATATATCATTTAGATCTGATCAACCCACACCTTTTGCTTTTGTTTCTTTTAATTATAAAGGCGGGTTGTAAAAATGTATTGATTACATATGCAGAGAATTCAAGGAGCAACCAGATGTGTTTTTATGTTGGTTCAAACTAACGAAGCTCCCTTTACATAGTCATCTCTGTCTCAACCAATCTCTGAGCTGAACCTCTCCAGCCTCACTGCTGTAATGCATGCAATTAGAAATGATGAAAAATCGAAAAAGAAATTAAGTTTGGTACTTATACATTTTCCTATTCTTCTCCTCTTGGGAAAATTACTTTTGAAGTATTTTTTCACCCTAACCCTCCTTTTTCTCTCCTCTCTATCTGTCTCACTCCTTTTTTTTTTCTTGCTGTAATTTAAATGGTAAGCCGCCAGATGTGTGTCTCATGCTTGAAGAGTCGGAGATCTGCATTATTTAGCATATTAACATTCACAGAATTTAAAAAAGGGTTCCTGCATTGCCTGGAGGTTGTAATTAAGTAAACCTTAGCTTGATACATGTGAAAATCTCACTATGTGAAACTTTTTTTTCTCCCCCCGTGGAACTAGTCACATCTATATAATACATATGGAAACCTCTGCGATGATATAATTTCTCTTTTGCTGCAGGATTAAATATACCAGTAATAATAACTTAAATATAGGCGACAGAGGAGAAATCTTACTGGCAGCTAGGATTGACTTAAATGGCAGGAGGAGTCTGCTCAGTGCTATTTTTAACAGAGTCTGAAATCAGATTTCATCCTAACACAGATGTAGTTTTTAATTACCAGCGCTTTGCTGCTATAAACATTTGGAATGCCTACAGTTATAAGGTAATAAGGTTATACGCATTCTATTCTAGAAATATAATCATTTAGATTTTTTTCAGCCTTTTCACAAAATTATTTTACTGCATGCTTCATTCAGCATCACTTTAAGATGAATGCTCATAAATAAACCTGCACATCTGTAAAGCTTCTCCAATGCATACTTTTTACTTACAGTCTGTTTCTTATTTTCTATTTCATAATCTCATAGAAGTGTCATCATTTTGTGCTGCTTCTGAGTTACCTGTCAGCAGACTTACTGCTCTTTTAAAGCCTCTTCTAATTCTATTACTCATCTGTGTTCATTGTTTCACACCAAACTTTCAAGGGAAACTATTTGTGTTTCCATGACCTGCTGGGATGAAACCACAACCTGATTTTCACTCTGACTTTGGTAAATGAAATAAGATAAGATAAGATATCCTTTTATTAGTCCCACAGGGGGAAATTCCAAATACTCTCATATGTAAATGTTGTATACATCAAAAGCATACAGACTTGGACATGACTGTATACAAGCGAAACCTAAAATGGGTTTTATAAAAAGTGACACTTTATGTACAAGGTCGCAGATCCAGTAGATATTTCTAAGAGTTCATGGGCCTTATTAAACCTGACCATAGTGTACTATACAGCAGTAGGCCGTAAACTTAGAATTTTTCCCTTAATATCTCCTTAATACTGCTCATCAATCCTAAGATAAGACTTTGTTGTATGTTTATCATCAGCTTAATTATCTTTCCAAAACAATCTAGAACAACATAATAGCTATTACAAATACTTCTACTCATTCTAGTCTTATAATTTATAGATATCTCATTATTACACATTTGTATCCAGAATATGTCCCCCAATCTAATGTGACATCTTGTTTATGAATATTTTCTTCATCGTTAAAAAAACAGAAAAACAAATATAAATTAAAATATATTTGTAAAATAAATATTATTATAAACTTGCTTCTTTAAAAATGTTTAATGTGCACAATCTATTTATTGTGCTATATTAAATGTAAATTATTAACTTTATAATAGGGGACACGTAATAGGTTAATCTGAAACTACATGTGAGTCAGTTTTTAAAAATTACTTCATTGTAGGTTGGAGAACACATTCTGAGAAAAAAAAAGTGTTATTTTGGGGATGTAGTACTGAGAAAATTTTGATTTGGTCCATGAGAAAAGATCATTTTTATTGAGGGTAAAAACAAGCAGATAACTAACCTTGTGGTAGGGATGAATATTATCAAGAGATAATGTTGATACGAGCATTTTAAAAGCAGCGATGGACTGTTACTCATTTTATTTACTCAAAAATCTGTCACTGAGGAGCTGATTTGTGGAGTCTCACTTTTTTAACCAGTGCTTTTGCTTTAATATGGTTTTATTTCACTTGCATCTTAGTGAGTAAAATAAACTACTCTTTTTATAATGATAAACCAATTACAGATTTCCATTACCAAACATTTTCACTTTATGACTGAAGCCAAGTTTATTGTCATGCAAATCAAAACTGAAACAATGATTGAAAACGAACCACTACACTGGTTTGAAACCTGATACCTTATGGATCAGAAACAGGATGTTCAGAGAGATTGGAAATATTTCAGAACCGATACCTTATCAACAGCATTAAGAGCTTTCATATCTTATGGCCTATTAGCTCTTGATGTGATCATGTACAAAAAGGTATTAATAAGCTAGTCATAATAGTCATAATATCTAACACATAGTGGGAAACTGCAGCCTTAAATTGAAGTGTTACCAAAAAAGACCAAAATTAATGACAGAGAAGAACACCAAAGTTAAAATCAACTTGTAAAACTAAAAGATGTTGTGAAACAATAACAAATTATTTCATCAAAGAAGGAAAAATAAGGCTATTTTTTCCTTTCCTTAACTTTTCAAAATCATCCATAGTCACCAAAACTTACGTTAAAGTGTGTTTCTTCTAAAGTTTAATTTGAAATTTAGCAAACACAAACTAATTGCAGTAAAATGTCTGTCGGTGTGCTGGCAGCCCATGACCAGACTCTAACACACACACTCACACACACCTCTGATCTATTAGCAGCAGCAACAGCAAGTGTGGATTTACAGACTTGGACCACCACGGATTAGGATGCTTTTTTGAGGCAGCCTAGCAACACACATACACACACTCACACACACACACTCATTACAGCAGGCCCTGCTTGCTAATGCACAGACGCAGTGGAACCAGAATGAGTGCGGAGGCAGCATCGACAGCTTCGACATCATCGACAGCTGAGGGCTACGTCTGTGAACTCGGAGCACTGGAGTTGCCACAACTCCAGCCTCTTCGGGCACTCAAGGCCAACAACAAACTCCTTGTTACCCCCCCCCCCCCCCACCCCACTCCTCCTCATGCTCTGAGCTGTAAGTCCAGCACACACACATACTTTTACTCGTCCATTGCACACTTACACACAGAACTGCATGCAAGCAAACACATTAATATGTAGACACATGCATACATGCACAAATATTTTCAAGGGTAGAAAAACACAAATGAGTGTACCTCACAACTGCAACACACCTCCTCTCGCTCGTGCTTACACACAAAACAGACCAAGGAAAAAGAAAAGCCTGAGGGCCACAACTCTGTCGAGACCCCATCGCTGTGTTAGAGCTGAGATGCAACCAGGCTGCGATGGCGGTTCTTGCTCACCTAGGCCCCTAATTGCCTGATGACTGGTCCAAATGTACAGTGGGATTGAAGGTCAGTGACTCACGGATTACCCCCCGAGTCTGTGTCGGGATTTGTGTTAAGGTTGCTATGATACTGTCAGGATTTGGTGTCACTTTGCACAAGAGTTTATTTTTTTCAGTTCATTTAATGGTAATAACAGACATTCAGTGCAAGCTCATGCGTCTCAGGTTTTATACCATGTGAGACTCTGACTGCAGTCGGGTTAAGATTCAAATCCGTACCATCAAATGTCTTTTGTCAGGCAAAAAAAAAAAAAAGAGCCATTTCGGTTTTGGAGGGCAAGGCTTTTTGTATTTACATGTCTAAACAGGACATTAAAAAATAAAAATGAATAAAAAACAGAACATGCTCACCCTCGGTTTTGTATGTGGGGGCTGAATCATAAAACAATTCTACATGCACTGAACAAGAGCTGGGCCCAAAAAATCTGTCCCGAACCATATTATTCTGTCTTTGTTGAGTCAGACGTTTTTGTATTGATAAGGCAATTAAACCTGACTACTGACTTTGTCTCTGGATTCATACAAGGGAGGGTGACTTAACTAAACCCTGCAAACAAGTTAGCAAGTATCTAACTAGTCTTAAGCCCAGTGGCAAAAATGTTAACAACTTTACTGCTATTTTCCTTTTCTACACACACTACTCCTGAATTTTGGTACAAGTCATTGACTGAAAAAGATACTGGACAAAGCCATAGTAATGTCAGTTGTTCGCAAAAGGACCTTTAGAGTCCAATCACAGCATTTGCTATTTCGAAAACACTTTCTAAAAGTAACTTTAGATAGACTTCAGATCAACCTACTAATGGATATAGAGTCCGATTTGAGGCAGGACTTCAAGTGATATTTTCAAGTGGCTAGAATTATTTTCAAAAATATTCTGTCAGGTTACTGTATTACACACTGAATTATTATTTTTAACGTTACAGCACTACAAACTGTGAAGTAACACATTAGAGTAAATTTGTGTTATCTAGTTTCTCAGTTGGTTATAAATATGGCACACCACCAACAGTGCCTCTGCCATTAAACTTTTATTCTACCATTATCTGCAGTCAAGGTTATGGCCCATAATCTCTCATGACAGAATGGCAGACATGATTACATTTACACTTCCTGTTGTACTTATAGTCTGACAATGAACAAGGCAGAGACATGCCATTTTACTGGGCATAAAGCTGTGTTTTTACAAAAACAATGGCGAGCTACAACTACAACAAGACAAAACAGGGATATTAACATAGTGTTCTGTTGTCCACTCTGCCACCTTAATCCACAAACTGCCCAAACAGCCCAAGACCACTCCTTCCCAAGTGTAGGACCAACAGATTGAGAAACTCCTTTGTCCCTCAAGCCATCAGACTGTACAACTCCTCACTGGAGGGGAGGAGGAGAAACAGGAAGACAGAGGACGGGAAGGAGCAGTTGCCAGCCTGTTGCAGTATGTTTTTATTTTTATTTATATTTTTATATTTTTATTTTATTCATATGAATTAATAGTTTTATTTAGATCTATCTTTTCTTTTTTATATATCTTTTTATCTGTAATAATCAACTGCCACTGATTCTTAATTTCCCTGAGGGATTTTTTTCCAAAGGGGATAATAAAGTACTATCTCATCTCATCTCTCTCTCTCTCGGTCTCTCAACCTTCATGCACTCATATGGTTTTTTGTACTTTTGAACGCTTGCTGTGATGAAGTGATGAAAAGGTGCTGCTGCATAAACTTTAATAAAAGTCAAAGACTTCAATGCAAGTCCTGATGCTTTTTTCGTTTGGGTTCTAAACATTTTTGAGTCAGCACCAACAAGTATATTGTTTTTGAATGGATCACACAATTACTTGGGGAAAAAAAAACAGTTTGGGGAAAAACAAAAACAGTGATTCCTCTTGTAATGACAAAGAAGAATGTGATGCATTAAATGTTTTTGTTCACTAATTGGTTACTTTTACGAGAACAGTTTTGATTGTGCTATGTGTGGTGTGATCCGATAATCTTAACACAGCACACCACACACGTAACATTTCCGTCCCACCACCGATCTAGAATCTAGTCCTCCAAGTCAGAAATCTCTTGTGATCAAACATGATCTAAAAAACGAAGGAGAAGAAACATAGCAACAACCATAAATGTTGTCCATGGCAACAACCAAAAAACACAACACGTAACATGGAAGAAGACATATGAGAAGAGGGAATGATGGTGGTCTTGGGACTATTTTTGACGGAAAAATGAGGAACTAAAAATAAGAAAAGACTGTGGAAAAAACCCTGGAGACAGCGTGAACACGTGAGGTGGTCCTCCGTTTCTAAGGTCTACCAAAATTTATGTTTATGTTTCAGGTCGACCGTGCTTGTTTTTACTTACTCCTGTTTCCTTGTTACTCAGCCAGCTCGCTTCTTGACTGGCTACATTTCGTTCCATGTCACAATTCACTGAGTCATGACTCAGGAGTCGTCAGCTTTCCCCACACACATGAAGACTGTGGGTCATAAATAATGGACAAGTTTAAAATTTACGAGTGTTGGCTCTGATCTGTTTCTGAGCTGATCTTCGTGACAAATTCACTCTCAACACACCTCAAACCACAGGATAATCTTATAGAATAATCTTATAAGACATAAAATAACCGGGCATTTGCCATCCTTGGTCGGGAAGGGGAAAAGTCTTGACAAAAACAGCCAGATAATCATCATGTGTGTACCCCGCTTTAGCGTAAATGCAGCTTAAAAGAGCTCTGCACAAGTTTTAGGCCTATTAACTGCTAAATGTCTGGCCAGTCTGCTCCAATTCAGGGAAATTAGTATGTTAGTCCAACTTCGAAATCAAAATTTCAAAAGTCCAGTTTAGATCAGACTCTTTCTGGCGGCCTGTAAACATACCAACTGTCACCTTTCTTTGTGCTTGTCCCATGTGCTTTGTATTTGTCCCCCATGTGAAGTCCTCCAGGCTTGTTTACTACATCCTCTGTGAGGGTTTACTTGTGTATCCCCACAAACAGGCTTCAAAGGTTGAATCCATCCGTTCGGAATCCGGACATTGTTGCATTAATCGTTGGGATGCACAGTGCGACTGATTGTGAGGGTATGATGTAACATTGTGGTTTGCAACACTGATGACTGGGACCGGCCTGGAGGGGAGCACATCCTGAAAGTGCAGGGCAGCGCTCCAAAGAAGACATTAGATGAGGAATCCTCGAAATCAGCATGAGTGCTCAAGGGGATGGATGTTACGATGCATTTGAAAAAAAAAAAAAAAGGACAAAAAAGGCTGAGAAAGGAAGGAGTGATACAGTTATGGCAGAATCATCTGCGTGCTCACAGTGATCCACTAAAGGCGATCATGAAACAAGACACTAATCTAATTAGTCATCTGGGTTCAAACAAACCCAATGTAACTAGATCATTCAGCTAATGTGAAAGGTCACTTAACCCAGTGTGCCTCCAGCTAATCTCTACGTTAAAAAGCCAAATTCACTCCATTATGCTTGGACGAGTCAAGCGAGGTAAATCTGGATCATCCAATAGTAAGTCAATCTGAAACACAAAACCATCAATGCCTATGCAATAACACCTTCAGAAGTCCTGTGATGTTTTTGATGGAAACCTGTCTGAGTTACTATCTTGGACTTGGATGTCACGTTTTTGTTCTGTAATAGGCATCTCGCTGCACAACATGATTTTTCTACAGGGATTAATTAACTTTAGGCCTCAGGAACACAAACTTTCTGTCTTACCGTCAAGCTCTGTAGTGTGTATGTTATCACAATGACAAGAGGTCTCCATATACTCGTCCTGATTCTGAGACAAACGGGTAATGAGGAAAATCCTCGCTTCACATGCGCAGTGAAAACCTTCTCTGCACGGTGCACATCAGAAACAGAAAGGCATGAAATGGAAAGGAAATGTCTAAAACCCCCAGACTTGACAGAGGACTCTGGAACAGGGCATAATTTGTTCTTCTTCTCCTCGCTGAATAGGATTTCCATTTTTTGGCTGGGTTAAAGTTGTCCGTTCAATCGCTCCCTTCAACCTTGACGTAATCTCCCCATCTGAACGCCATAATTCGCTCCAGAGGTAATGCAAAATGAATGGATCTGTATGCAAATGAGCAGAAACGTCAGGTCGGCTTAGGGTTCGGTGCAGATGAGGTGTTGTGCGGGACACCTTTTGATCCGATATTAACGGATCGGGTTCACTTCCAGAGCAACTTCCTCACCTGGCTGCGAGAATGTGTGTGCTAACGTTCATGTTGGCGTGTAAGCCACAGACCTGGTACCTTTTTCATTGTGTGTCAGAACATAATTCTCCCATGGTGAGTACCTCCCTCCCTCCATCTCCCTCTCCCTTGCTGGAAAGGCAGTCAGTTCGTTGGGGACACTTCCCTTGTGGGCGTTAGGATCTCTGTGGGGGGTCACAGGTCAGTCGGCGGAGGAAGCGACAAGCTGTGAAATGTAAAAGACCAATTTCTTCCACATGTTTCAGTGCTGGGAGAACACTGCCAAACTGTCAGCCGGCATCACGTTTAAAATGGGCCAGGGTGCTACCCAGCAGACCTGTCACAACTCATTTGTAATTAAAAAAGCCTGTGTGATGTTTAAAGCAGAGCACCCCAGAAACTTTTGAGGACTGTTAAATAAAGATGAGCTGTGTGTGCAAAAAAAAAAGAACGATGAAAAAAAAAGGCGGATGTATTAATAACAAAGGGGCTAGCCAGTCGTCTTTGTAGTAGATCAATACCAAATGAGGCTGAACGTGATTCCTGGCAATGGGTGGGACTTTATGCGGCTTGAAACAAGAGCAGTGTTTCAAAATGAGGAAATGGATCCTAATTACTATTAACAGAAGTCATTAGCCACCTCTAAATGTGGTTACAATCATGGTATGACTAAGCCTGGACCACCATATAAGCATGGCCGCTACACTGGAATAATTCATCAGAGTGTCCGATGGGCCAGGGGGCAACTCTTCAGTTTTGAAATTTAAGCCAACGCAGATGTGCATAACAAAACATATTTTGTAAAAATTTCTTTTGACTTTGACGTTCTGTCTAATTTTTGTGTGGATCTTTACTTGCAACAGTCTTGAAGGGATATGTGTTTAGTTTGACCAAGTGTCCACTCAGATTCAGGGTTGAACTAATGATATTTCTGGGGTCATAGGACAACGGACAAAGGTCAATGCCAACAAGTCTTGTGGCCATTCTTTGCATGTTAACACAATATCTCGAGAAAGCTTAAAAGAATTTCCATGTAATCCAGCAAATATGGCTGGTTTTCAAAACTGCCTACTGCATACTACAACATATATATATATATATATATATATATATATATATATATATATATATGTACATACATGCATTTGGAAGTAAAATTCAGAATAACTGCCAAACGGCTGTTATTCTGTGGTATTCTCCACCAAGCTTAGCTGATTCTTCATCTTCTTCTTTCTATTTACTGGCAGGTGACAAATATTGTGGTAACTGCCACCTACTTGACTAAAATTTAGATCAAAGCAACCATTTCTACAATAGAAAACAAAAACATAAAACACAAATAAATAACTGAGTTCCTCTTATGCAAACAAAGCTGTTTGCTCTCCCTCCCCAGTCCAATAATTTAGCTGATTTCTATGACAACAAAAGTACACATTACGCTAGCTAATGGCCGTTGTTACTAATAAACGTCTATGAATGTCTTATGTACTAAAAAAAGGCCTAACAAGTCATTTATTTGGGGTTTTATGATTTTTACCACTAAACGCACCTGTGAGAAATGTGCAACGCTCATGGAACAACAAGAATTAATGCTAATATTGCTAAGGCTTTTGCCATCGATACACGCTGTGGCTGTCAGCCATTTCAACCCCTGACGCGCTGGCATTTTGCAAGGCAGGCTGATTCGATCGTGGATTTGGATGAAGCCATGTGACATCTGCCGTTTGATTATTAAGGAAGCCTTTGGAATATCGTGGAAGCCTTGTGATGGACCCTACCATACTGCATGTCAGCTCAACCAAATTTCTGCTCAACCTACTCACAGACGTAGAAGCCACGTTGAAGTGGGACTTAATTGTGACTCTGCGTCAACGTGCAGCCATGCCAATCATGCCTGATTTCCAAATCTAGAAATCCATAACAGTATGAAAACAGCAAATCACCCCCTGTACAATAAGAGCACACAGATGCATTACACATTTAGACAAGAGCCATTTTCTGAATTAGCCTGTAAATATTTTTATCAGGCCATTAAAAAACGTCTGTTTCCTGCTAAATTAAGGCTGGATGGTAATATAAAAAAACGAAGACTCAGTGTTGAAGATCTAAGACAAGCAACATGTAGATTTTTCTTTTTCAAAAAATGCCAAAAGAGGCATCAGAAACTTTGTGCATCATGAACGTTTCCAGCTTTTACATTTGCAACACAAAGTACAACATGATGACTATGTAGAATTGTGAGCTGCAGGCCTAAACTGTAAGCCTTTGCAGACCTCTGCATCAAAACAACTTCACTTTGAGCTTCATTATTGTGTTTTGTTTTTATTATTTATCTGAAAAAAAAATCACAATTCAGCGAAAAAAAAGATCAAGATATGATTTTTTTCCTTATTGCACAGCCCTGCATTAGTTTACATAAAGCTCTCTATCATTTCATCCTGCAGAAGCACATTTGTTTACTTATTCAAGTCATGGCTGAATGATAGGAAACTATATACTAACCTATCTGATTGGAATATCAGTGTTGCTCTTGCTGCTCACACATTTGCTTGAACTAACACTTCAGCTATCTGTTGGGTTTTACTCATAATCTAACTGAAAAAACAATGTTTGTTTGATTGAAGCTCAGCCCAACCAACCCTCCCCTCAAGCACATTCACCACAACAGTGAACTGCTCTAAGTGAGGCCTGTCAGTCTTCTCGTCCCACTGCTGGTGACATTAGGGTGACATTTTCTCCCCACTGTGTCATAGTCAGGGGGTTTTAACTTTGGACCCCTACCTGGCAGAGAAGAGGAAGAGCATGCCGAGTCAGCTGACAGGTCTAGAGGAGACCCCCTGTGAGAGTGCACCACAGCAGGCTCTCCTGCTCTGCTGCTTGGGCCCATGTGCGGCGTCTGATGTGGGTTTAACAGGGGCTGTGGATGGGTGAACTGGGGACGGAGCTGGGTTTGAGACAGACGTTGTGGCTGGGGTGGAAGCTGGTTTTGGGGTTGATCATGTTGGAGCTCATGCTGATGGTTAGCAGGAGGGATTGACAAGGTAATGCAGCGATCTGGACCACCAGGAGGGAGCCTCTTAATCTAGAAAATAAGACAGCGATTTGTGGTGTGTTAAGATATTTACATATGGATTCAGTAAATATTAAAATCACTTTAGTGCTAATGGGATCAGCAGCGATTATTCACATAGTTCCATTGCATCAGCGTTGTTTGTGGGAAAGCAGCATGTCTTTGTAATAACACTACAGGTGTAAGTGATTAACCTGCAGACAGAACCAACTATTAGGATTTATCATAGTGTGCAGTGATGGCATAAAATAATTAAATTATGACATAAAAATTACTAGCCTTGAATATTGAACATCTGCTTCTGGTCTACATCTGCAAAAATCTGTTATAAACATCCCTGAAAACTCAAAGAATCTGCTGTTAGAATAATGTTAACAGCATGTTCAAGTAGACGAGATAAATAATGAAAAAAACAAACCAAAAACAGAGAGCTTTGTTCTGGCTTTTTAATTCAATTAAGATGTTTACTAATCTAATCAATGCATCAGCACAAATGCATCCGGATTCGCTTGGTTTAGATGTGGTTTTTGTTTGCTCTCTGGGGCCAATTTTCCAATTGTTCTGTTAAAGCTTTTTATCGTAGAAAATCAAAATATTCAAACCCTGGTTCTACCCAAATACACCATCCTGCAAAAATAAAGAGGAAAAAGGAACAGAGGGAAGAAGACATATAAATTACACAGAAGATAATTTATCAAGAACCAAAAACATACCTGGACAACATTTTCTTTTAGAAAACTCATAACAAACAGATGAGACTCTTCGTTAGCGCTGGGGCTACTTTATTACAAAGTAATCTGCTACAGCAGAGGTTTTCAACTATTTTGCTTGTGGCACATCTTAAGTCAGGCCAAAATATCAAGAAACACCATCTCCATATCGAAACTGAATAAGCTTTCATACATGCAGCAGCATCTTATCAGTCACATGTTTACTTCTATCTCTTTATGCCCATTCAAATTTGACAAACAACTCTATTACTTGTGAAATCCTTCAGAATGTTACTTTAATAATTTGTTTGAATGGCTAAAAATATTAGAGAAACAACTTTACTACTTGTGAAATGATAATCAACAAAACTGCCTAATGACTTATTTGAAAGTGTGTTACATTTCTAGAGTCAGACAAACAAGTTTGAAACTTGATGGGTTTTAATTTTTCATATGAACAGTTGGAAGAATGATGGAAATTTAAAAAGATCATCAACACCCCCACCTTCCCAACCCACCCCACCCCCACCCCAATTGGTAGAAACTGCATTGGAGTACTCAGATAACTGTTTTGTCCCAACGTGTGGTGTAACGCATTAGCTCTGCAATTCAAGGGAACCTTTATGTAGTTACTGTTGCATAACAGTCATGTATGGCTGTAGGTATCTGAATTTTCAATTCCATTTTCCCTCACGTAAACAGTAACGGGCAAGCTACTTGTGAAAGTAGTACATTTAGTCACTATACCCATGGCAAAAAAAACAGCTTTAACACACAAAAGTGGCTCCTAGAGAACAGAACCAAGCTAAGCCACAGCAACTTGACACAAGTAGCTTGCTATATTTAATCTACTTTCTTTTATTACAATAAAAATAAATATAACAATAATAATAATAATACTAAAAATAACAATAATAATAATAATGTTATGTTTGCTATTATTTCATGTGTATTTCTTTCCTGATTTTTTACATACTTTTAAAACTGCAGCACTTTGGTGTCTGCCCTTGAAAATTTGAATGGAATGTGTTTATATATCTATACTCTATTGTATACATTTTAAAGAGCTCATATTTTGCCTTAAATCAGGATTTTAAATTCATTTCTGAAGACTGCTAAGGTTCACTATTTTCACTAATGTTCATGGACAAAGGTTCTGCAGATTGTATCACTGAAACTAAGTTACTGTTTTAAAAAAATATATATCCTTGTCATAAAAATGTTTCTGGCCTGTAATAGAGCACTCTGCTGTTTCTATACTGTTGCTCTGTTTCCACCACTACACTCTTTACCAAGGATAAATGTAGCACTCTTGGAATAGAATAACTTGTCTATTGAAAAGCTACTTGATTCGTAAACAATGTCAATATCACAAACCTAATGGAAATCATTGTCAAACTGATAATGTTATTGTAGTGATATTACTGCCCATTACTTGGAATAAATAAATTAATTAATTAAATTGCAGAAGCATCTGTTCTGTTTGTCTCCCTCCTACCTGTTAGCATGTACCTACATGCTAGCTGAAGGTACAGTATACCTACAGATGTGCTGTTGTCTGCACGTAGCTAGCAAATATAGCAAACAGGGTGTCTGTATAACAATGCTATGTTGCATATTTGGACTAAAGGGAAAAAAACAACATCATGATAAAATGTAAATGATGTTTAAGATGCAATTCATCACCTTACCAGTTCTTAATCAGACTGTCAGATATCAGTTATTCCTATGATAAAACATTCACAGACCAGGGGCATTTGGAGGCAGCATATTCAAGATATTAAGGGGGCTATATGTTGTTTCTTTTTTTTTAAACAGCACTGGTTATAAGTAGATAAAGGTTTTTCATTTCACGGTAGCATAAAAGAACTACAACTATTTACTTTTCTAATGAAATAAAGTAATAACAAGTGACTCTTTCATGGCAGTAATGAAATAAAGCCATGACACAAGTTATTTCTAAAGTGAAGTAACACTGCGCTGCTTTTCAGAACAAGTAAATGTCTTAAAGTTTCACAAACAAACAGGCACCTGGAAGTACAGGTTACACAGCCAGTGGTCCAGATCAGAGGAGATGAGGGCCTCAATTTCCTTAAAACGGTCCAGTTGGGGGTTCAGCTCCCCTCTGAGCAAAGGAGTTTTGAACCTAAGACAATGACAAAAATTACTGATGCATGCTGTGCAGACATGTATGATTTCATGATGATTTTTCTGCTAATTCGAGACGCACCTGCCTTGGACCTGTCCGAGACTTGGCCCACAGACAGGAAACACTCCCCATGCCACCACAGAGCTGGTGTGGCTGCTGTGTCCTGGGAGTGCAACCAGTTTAAACATGAGCACCATGGATGGGATCACCTCAGAGGGTGCAGGTAAGATCTGCAAACGCACAGGAAGACACACAGACACTCACAGTTCAACAAACAGGCCTTCAGGCACATGCACAAACTAACATATGCACACATACACAGAGCAATATCTGCAGCATTTTCAGAAGGCTGCACGCATAAATGAAGCCAATGACAAACAGACACACTGAGGGTAACAAACAGGACAGGAGCCCCCAGGGAGCAACTTAATCTACATCCTAGACTAAAATCCTCCTTTAACTTATTTCTTCAAGAGCCATCTTAACTGCCATTCATACCCGTCCAACTCAGCAAATTGCCTTCAAGGAGATGTTTGAGTGATAAAGACTCAGCATCAAACAGAACGGGGGGAAGTCAGACTGCCGTTGTAGTCTCTGAGCTGACAGTTAGTGAATTTCCAATCCACCGCGGCCACCATCAATCAAACTGATCTTATTAAGGGTATCTTCCCTCATGAACCAAAAAGTGTTCATGGTTAGCAGTCAATGGCAAACACACACATTCTTATTTACCCAGAGAACGCCGGGTTTGCTTAAAAAATGAACTGACAGTAAGGTCTGCGCCACTTCATCCATCACCGTATGGAAATATTTTATTCCTTTATTAGTTGTAATGGAAAACGCAGGGGACTTGTTTTAACACATAAATCATGTGTATCCCTCACAGACCCCCCCCCGATAACCTGTGTATGGTATGCACCTGTGAAATGATGGGTAGCAGTGTCTGACTCAGGACACAAATTTATGGCATAATATCACAGATTATGGATATTGAGGATTTTTCACATTATTCATTTACTGTAAGAAAAATGACCTGAACAAATAGTCATTTGTGTGCATGTGTGCGCATGTGTGTGCATATGTCTGCTCCTGTTTGCATGTACAGTAAATGTATGAAGTGTTACTGTGAGAGTTTTGAGACTAAATTATGTGCTTCAGAGATTTTTCTTTAGACTCTGTTAGCAATTTATATATATGTACATATGTGTGTGTGTCAGTGTATTTTAAATGAAAATTTGTATTTATATTGTATATGTCTATTGAGTCTAAAAAACAGTACGGAAAAAAATACTGTGCATGGGGACTGAAGTCAAAAACACTCTAAAGGCCTTTTCACACATGCAACCCTGATACTATCGGGATAATGCCGGGTAATTCACTGACATGGTCGGTCACACTTGCTCTTGGGGAGAAGTGGTGAAGGAGGGTGGGGTGGGGGGGGGTCACCAATAGGCAGCACACAATGTCAACATATGGAAGTCAGTGTTCATAATATAGCTCCGTATCCACAGCAGCGTGAGACAGCTCATTGGATGTGCAAAAGACCCAGTGGTGATCATTTTAGAGGAGATATTCCATATAACATCACTTTAAAATGTCCAGATATACACTTCACTAAGTGTTATCCACTTAAAATCAGACAAACTTCTCCCACAACTACGGTTGTTTTTATCCATCCAGTCAAGTCTCCCTTTTCTGGTTTTGCGCTGGTCATGCAGGATGATGTTGTCAGCCCCCCCACTCGCCCCAGTGAATTACCAGGCTATCCACTGCAGCTTTCAGATATCAGCTTACTCAGACATCTCTTAATGTTTACAAATATGGCTTGCCCAGGTAAAGTCCAGATAATTTCAGTTTTTTTTGGAAATGTGAATGGTGGATATAAACGCTACACTACACAATAAGCAATCAAGCAGCATTAGTGAGGGGTGAGTAAGTACTTAACTTGTCATCCATAAAATATTCTCAGTTTTTGCATTCATAGGCACATTTGCTCCAGTAATGCTTTAGCTAAGCAATAATAAAATGATTAGGGTAGGGATTACAATTTGGTCGAGGATAGGGTGAGGGTGAATTATCGCTGTAAATGATGTGGAAATTGACATGCAAATGATCAGGTAGAGCTTGGTGATTGGTTGTAAACCAGTCCAGGGTGTATTCCATCTCTTGTCTCCTGACAGATGGGATAGGCTCCCGACCCCTGTGACTCTGAAAGGGATAAGCAATAAAAATGAGTATGTATTAATGGATGATCATATAAAGCACGTATAACTCCAAAATAACTGGTGTAAAACTTTGGAGACCTAATAGGTGATTTATAAATGTTAATCAGTCACTGCTTATTGGGACAATAGAATGATTTGAGACATTGTAGATGTTATTATTAATTAAACAATTATGAATCAATTTCTAAGTGAAATTTAGATAATGATTAATACATTAAAAGTTAAGTAATCTTGGTGCTGTTCATTTTTTAAAAATGTTTTATGAATTACCGTGCTAATATTGTGATTGAGAAGTCTCAATTCATAAAGAGTGCCCCTAATTTTAGAGCATTTAAATTACAGGTAGACATTTTTGCTTTACCTCTTGATCATTTTAGCTTCTTCACCTCACTTAAGATCACAATGCTATTATCAAGTCCCACCAACTCCCATCACCACACATGCACTCTCTCTTCAACAACATCACAATATTACTTGTAGTCACTACTTGTTTATGGACTTTTACTTACAGCATGGGGCATATCGGCCACGTCAGGCACAAACATGATTTTTATATTTTTTTCATGAAACAGAGCTATTGGTCACCTTCCACCTACCTGAGTGAGTGTGTTTATAACATTAAACCCAATTAAAACTAAATCTAAAATGGCTGCCAAAAACAACACTGTTAGAGAGACTAGAGGAGTGCTAAACAAAATCAAATCCATTTCCAGAGCTTTTTAACAGTGTTTGTACATCTTTCTTTAATTCACATGGACATTAACATGGAACATGGTGTATCTGCTTGGTTCAACAAGCAGCTCTTTTTCAGCAGTTAGTTTACACTGCTGTCAAAGACAAAGAACTTTGAGTCTATAATCTCTTTTTATGTAAGTTATTTTTTAACACGGAATTCAGTTTCAGTTAGTTTTTGTTTTCCTGAAAGCCTTGCTTTCATTTCATTTTCACTAAACAAATATGTATTCTACTTGTAGTCCAATATTTTGTTTCAGTTAAGAATGATGGCTTTGGCATTGACAAAAATTGTCACAACATGATCAAAAATATGTAATCTGAACTTGATACAAGCTTTCAAAATGCCAAAAGAAGAGAGATACATTGTTAAAAAAAATCACAGGAAAGACCACACATTAATAAATGTATTTAAAATTGAAGTGACCTTTAATATGTATATGGGAGTGCCTTTGTTTCTGACTGGAGACAGACAGTTTGAGGAGGAAGATAAACTGAGTACAGTCTATTTTATCAGCAATCTCATATGGGGTTGATTTCTGGGATGGATAGAGAAGAGATAATTAGGAGCACAGGGACCTTCAAGCACGTATTGTGTAAAATTAAAGCTATTGCGGATGGTTGTGGCGTGGGTAAATACTTTCTATTTCAAATTCATCCTAATAAACATGCTCTTTTGACAACACCAGTATTTATTTTTGTTTTACTCGTGCTTTTCTAATGCTTAATCATGGGCAGTTATTATGAATTGTTTCTTCATATTTTCAGTCAATTGAACAACACCCCCTAACAAGTAAGAAAAACGGAAAATCCACAAATCTCTAAACATTTTCTTACTCTTACTTTTATACACTTGTCCCACCTTAAAATATTAAATCTTATGCACCCTCTGATTCGATGGAGAAAGTGCATCGACATCCTTTGGTGGACCCTGACTCTTCCCAACTGCTCCCATTCCCAGGTCGAGACATCTCAATCTGAACCGCACTGTTTCTGTCTGGATCCAAACCCAGACACACAAAGCAAAGGGTGAATAAAAAAAGAGGGGGAGAGAGAGGGAGGAAAGGAAAATAAGCTCCTGGCTTCCTCTTACCATCACTAATTCCTCATTTCCTCTTAGAAGGCACTGCAAGCACTCCTAAAATCGCACGCTATGGTGTGGGCAAGAGGAGGGAGAGAAAACATCCAAGCCAATCCCGATAGTCTCAGACAAATCTGATCAGCGTTTCCACTGCTGTCAATGAGGACAACAACAACAACAGGTCTGTCTATAAAGCACAGCTGAGGAGAGGAGGACAGGAAGAGTGACATGAGGCATTTACCATTTCACCATGCGCCGTACTTAAAGCTTTTTTTTTTTTACCTCTGAATCAGATCCCAGGTCTGCATTCAGTTTATGCCAGCTTTTACCCCGTCCTTTATGTTTGATGGGAGCCAGAGACAATATTATCAGGGTGCTCTCGCTCTGTGAATACGCCCACAGGCCCATTGACAGTGTCCACATGTGCTAAATGCTCCAGCTAAGGCCTTTGAGTTGCCATCAGAACAGTGGGGAAGCCCTTTCTGAGCCGGCACAAAACTCTATGGGATCAGGAGGGACACTGGATTTAGTGGCTTCTGTTTTAAGGTTTCTCTTGAGCATCTTATAGACTGTGTGCATCACAAGTAAATGAAAACAAACAGAGATGTCTAATCCACTGGTCAATATCAACCATCCAAAATGGGTATGTGGGTTTTTAAAGATTAGCTCCGGCTCTATAGAGGATTTTTTTTTTTTTTTTTATCAAATCAAGAGATTTAGGAAAGTGGTTGTGATATGTGCATAGATTTTATCTAATGTAATCTGCTGTGTTCTATTATCAAAAGGATCAAATGTAAAAAAACATGCTGGGTCTTTCTTGTGTCAAAAATAGAGGTTTGCATTTTTATCATCTTTTAAACTGTTACATTTCAGTCGGCTCGGCCTCATGTTTTTATTACTCTGTATATTCCCAATGCAGCTTCATCAGGGATGCAAAAACACATGCAGAAATGATGCATGACGTTTCACTACATTTGTGAATATTTTCTGATCCATTCAAAAAGATGTCTTTATACAGATCAATTATAAATTGTGGGTTTTATTTACCAACAAAGATAACATGTACAGTTGTTAAATTGATGCTTGATTGATATGAACATTTATGAGTAAAAGCTGTAAAATATTTCCCCAGGCTGTCTGTAGCAGAGGTGTAGTTTTTTGTAACTCTGTTAAAGAGTCCATGTTTTGCCTTAACTTTGGTTCATATATATGATTATAATGACTGCTAGAGAATGTATAGAACTGCTAATGTTCAAAAACAGTTTCAATTTTTATATATTGAGTACCCATGACCCAGCTGTATTCTCAGTCTGTCTAAGCACTCTGTTAGAGCTCCTGTCACTTGCCCCCTTCCCCTCATGAGGCCAGAGAGCTCTGACTGGTAGACCAGTCTACTTTGTGGTAATGGATCAATCCAGCATTTTATACAGTCATGTTTTCAACAGCCCTGCATTCCTTAGACAGGCAAGTCTTGGGGACTCAGCCATTTAAGTAAACTACTGGCACTGTTCACAAAGTTGTCTTTGCTGTCTTGTTGATTTTGAAGCAAGGAATCACAGAATAAGCATGATATGACCTCTTTAAGATGTGAAAATCTGTTAGATAAGTGTGCTGCAAGATAAACAGTCAGGGAAACACAAAGAATAATTTTGAAAATATTGTGGCAAAAAAAAAAAAAACGGTTCTTTCTATCATGTATGACTAGATGTACGAAGAAATCTACGCAAACATACATCATCTATACCACTTATCCCTTTCAGAGTCACCCAGAGGATGGAGCTTATCCGTCCTGACAATGGGTGAGAGGCAGTCACTCCCAGCTGATCGTAGGGCCACACAGAGAGACAGACAACCATTCACACACTTACCAACACCTAAGGGAAATTTAGGGTCATAAATAAGCCACAGAGGTTTTGATCAGCTCTGCCCCTGTAAGGTGAAATCTGCTCAGTATAGAGTATTGTGTTGAGTGTGTGATCACCCCAACACTGATTTTAAATTTGTTTTCACCTTAAGTTCAGTGAATTTAACAGAGCGTTTGGTCCAATCTGCAACAATGTATAGCCTTTCTTCTGTGCCAGAAGAATCAGAATGTATCAATGTAATCAATAATCAAAGTGTCTGATGTATTTTTAGACAACCCTCACCTCAAAAATACTTTACAACCCCTGAAAACACGACCATATTTTAAGATGTTCATCAGATATGAAGAAAGTCTCACCATGAACAGACTCTGGTTTACATGGAGGTCTGTGTCGAAGTAGCGGCCATGGTGCTCAATCGGCTCTGTGGACATTGCCCATTGTTGCTGCTCTTTCTTACCATACCAAGCAAAAGCTGGACCTCCTAGACGCCTGTGAAGGGCCACAGTGACAGAATAGAGGCCCCTGGGAAGCTTGTCTCTGGTAGCTCTCAGGCAACGCACACAAACCTCTACAGGCTGGGGAGTGGAGCTCTGGCTCAGCTGGAAGACAAAATACAACAATAATGTTAAGTGTTGTCATTATGTGTGTCACTTAAAACATCCAAGATAAATAAGATATTGTATCTATTTTTGCATTTATCTCATATCTTAATTAAGGATGCACAAACTTCACTATCTGCAGATAATTACTTTAAGAGCAATTTTTGCTTTTGGCAGAAGTAAACATGTCTGCAAGTATATACAGCTGATGTTTCAGGCATACAGCTGCATGTTCTGCAGAGTGACAGCAGAGCTATAGTTCTCCACTGTATAAGGGAAGCTGTAGGCCTATTCTAGTAAAAGTGTTGATTTTTATTTTATTTAACCTTTATTTAACCAGTTAAAGACCCATTGAGGTCAAACCTCTTTCACAAGAGTGACCTGGCCAAGAGAGGCAGCAGCACATGTCACAGTAGACAAAACAGACAGAGTACAGCAACAGACATTAAAATACAAGCAATAAAATGCAGGAGTTATTTTAAGAAACAATTTAAGAACACAGGCACTGTTTGATGGATTCATGTTGTCGGTTTCTCAAGGTAGAGCGGAAGGCTTCCAAAGAAAGAAGTTCAGCCAGTTTCAGTTCAGATTGGAGGGCATTCCAAGTAGAGGGGGCAAAGTAACTAAAAGCTTTTTTCCCTGCTTCAGATCGAACATGAGGAACAGAGAGATACATGATGTCATTTGATCGTAAAGCATAATGGCTTCCATTTCTCCAAAGAAAAGTGCTTAAATAGCAAGGACCAAGGCCAAGAACAGCTTTATAAACCTGGGTCATCCAGTGCGTGTATCGCCGTATATCCAAAGAGGGCATGCCAGCTTTAGCATACAGTTCACAATGGTGGGTGAGGCGACTACAACCTGTGATAAACCTCAGAGCACAGTGGTAGACAGGAGTCAAGGACTGAAGGCAGGTGGTTGAAGCAGACATATACACAACATCACTGTAATCAAGAACAGGCAAAAAAGTAGCCGACACCAAAAGCTTCTGAGCTTTTAATATAATTTATCCTCAGTCTTAGACTGTATTGTGTCATTTTGGACCAAAGTTTTAGGTCTCAGCAACAGATAGTTTTGCACATTCAAAAGGAAAGTTTAATCGTGTTATTTAAAGTACTTTTCCAGGATTGGATACAAAATTCTAATTAAAAGGGGGCACATTTCTATTTAATGCTCTACAGAGCTCACTGTCAGCAGGTTGATACAGTGCTATTTGTAGCTCTGCAAAAAGGCAACAAATGTTTGTTTCTAAATCAAAAAAGTGCTTTCCCCAAAAAAGCAGCATGTAACAAAGGAGACTCTGTGCTCCTAACAATAAAAGAAAGGAGTGTTGATGTGGGTGTTAATGTTATCAGCATACTGGATACTTGCAAAAATCCCATAATATGCATCACAAATCTACATAGAAGCAGCATTGCAGGATCTACAGCATAGAAAGTACAGGATTTTCTCACTGTTTGTATTTCTTTGCACTGACCAACTGCAATAAGCCAGTGCAAATATGTCAGTTGATGGATGTTACAAATAATCAGTAAAAAAAATCAACTTAACCATCAGAAAATAGTTAAAGTAATAAGTTAACTTGTCTCTAAGACAAACACTTCTGTTGACAGAGTGAAGTTGCCTTATTGACCACAGTTGTAAAACCTGTCAACAGTTACGTTATCTTATCTGCATCCCCCCTACCTCATTAACTCTGTTTAACACTTGTAACTACTGTTTGACAGAATTCTAAGTAAATACAGATTTACAGTATACACTTTTCAGTTAGCCTCTTTATTCATGCTTGGCCCAAACAGCTATGAGTTCTGGTTTCAATCTATTGACAACAGGGATGGTGAACATTGATAACCACATCACCCACAGTGTTACACATTTCAGGATACCCTCAATTTAGTTATGAGAAGTACTTATGATTGAACAAAATAATAAATATAAAGTTTTCATCAGAATTCACTGAATGCACTGGTCAAACACAAATAAGACTTGATAAAAAGAGCTTTACACAGGATTCAGGTCAATTTAAATAAAATGGACATATAATATAAAGGTTATTTGAGCACTTTTTTTTGTTTGTTTTGTTTTCACAAATAGATTTGGTGAAAGTTTTTGTTTCACAAAAGCATGAGGTTAATGTTTTAGAGAAATAGTTACAGCCACTTTAATTGATACTTTGTATCAAAGAACAAGACAAACCAGTGACCAAGGATTATTGAAGACTTGTTTATATTTTACGTATTTGCATTGCTGCCTGTTGTGCATTGATTGTTTGTCTAACCTTTTTTATCTTCACAACTAAATGAGATATCAATTTGACTTGCAGGCCATAGTGAAGACAGTTGCATGTGGCCCACACACCGCCAGCTGCCCTACATCTTCCTTCAGCCTTATAAATTAAGAGCTGAAAACGGCATACTCTTTTTTCAAAGTTTTTTAGATGTGAATAATAGCACATCAAATTCCAATATGTATGACCATGACACATGTTGCATGTAATTTAATAAAGGAGAGAAGTGAGGAATTCACATCTGGAGATAAGACAGCATGACTAAATGCCAGAAGAGAGATTATCAGTCAGTCTTAGATTTAACTTGGCTCATATTTTAGCAATGACAGCTACTAAAAATCAATTTCACCATTAAATACAAATAGAGTATGATTTAATTTCACATTTTTGGGAGGAGACATTTTCAGGTACTTAACAGCGGGGAATCTGTTGTCTGACTGCAGTCAAACAATCACGTGGGGAAAACTTGCCCAGCACAGCTGCAGGCTTACATCTACTGATCTTCATTCAACCATTTAAGGGTTAAGTGCATTGCTCAGGGGCACTTCAGCATTCCTTGTTATCAAAGTTGGGAATGATATTTATTTCCCTTGGCCACATTGCCCATTCAGAGTAAGATTTCTGAACGCAAACCTTCTGGTAGTGAGCTCATCCCACTAACCTTCAGGCTACATCAGCCCACTTGTTGTTTATTTGCTTGTTTGTTTTGGTGACATGTGCCTCTTTTCGAGGGCTTAGGATGAGTAATAGGGTAAGCTGGCTAGACTTTTAGTTTTTTATTAAACATAATCAGGGAACAATATAAATACATTTAAGTCTTTTGTCCCCTATGGCATCTGTTGAACAGCACTGAATGAAAGTCAATCTGGCTTTCGATGAGTCTCTTGGTCTTTATCTTTAGCTTTGAAACTTTGATAGCAGTGCAGATTTGTCCTGTATCAACTGAGTGGACTATTTAAATCTCTTTAAAGCTTTGTTCCTTTACTAGCAAGAAATAATATATTTTGGAACAATTACAAGCAAACCTACAGCTGAATTGTAGTGTAGATGTAGAACTATGAGGATGTCAAACTTGCCCCCTGCAATTCTTGATCTATTTGTTGTTATACCTCTGTACCATCCTATCCTTCTCTTTCTTATGCTATCTGTGATGGCCACAGCCACACATGGGTAATATTCACCCTCACCTCATAATCAGTTGCTTACCTCATTAGTTCAACACATATTTTGCAGTCACAAGAACACATCTACACATTATTTTGATTCAGTATTAGTTTATTAGTTTCTTTATGTCTTACACTGTTTAAATTTAGTGCACACAATTTATTCATTGAAAGATTTAGATCAATTTCTGGTACTAATTCTGGTCCCTTTTCTTTGAGTTACCTGGATGTTGGGGGGAGGGGAACTTCCTGGTAGAAGGCAAAAGGTGTGGCCAAGGGCTGACAGGACTTTTATGCTAGAGACAGCTCATTGGGATGGACCAAGTTTACTGACATCATAGGGGGGATTGGGGTTGAGTTGGTTTTCATTTGTGTTTAGTTTAATGTGGCAGCCATTTTGTTTATCCCGTCTGTTAACTATGCTTGGCCAAACCCCTACATTTATATATGTTTCATTTGTCTCATTTTTGTCAGGTGTGTTTTCTTGAGTTAACACTTATTGTTTGTTTAGTTTACGCAGTGTCATGTTTAGTTGACCTCTTTTATAGGCCTTATTCTTAACATTATGGTTTGTAAATTTGACTGACTTTCTTTGGGTAAAATAAACACCCATTTTCTTTGAATTAATCCTGTGTCTTAAGCCTTTACTGCTTGGTCCCTTACACTATCCAATATTATCTTCCCTCTTTTTTTAAATGGTATTATCCAGTAATATCCTACTTCATCATATCCCATAAACTACACTGAATGGTTTTGGTCTGTGGGAGGAAACTGGAGAACCTAAAGAACTCCTTCCCTAAATTTATGTGACATGACTTGTTATCATTATGTAATATAATGTGTGTTGCAATAATAATGTAGCAAAATGTAACATAAACATACTTAGCGATACATAATATAATATAGCGCATCAAAACAACCTATCCTACGTATTGCATCATATCAAATTTTATTGTACGATGTATGGTATGTCACATTACACCATCTCGAATCATATTGTATTGTACACCCTTTTTTTAATTTATGTTTTGTTAAGTCTCGTAACATATTTTAAAATATGAAACCATTATGGATTTCATTATGTAACCTTCTCAAACAAACTGTCAAACTGGCAAGATGGTGGCTTGACACTCCTTGAGTCTGTGCTTTATTAGGCATGCACCTTATTGTTGTTTGTTTAACTGTAGGTTGTTTTTATACCTTATTGTGCCTTTTATACTGTTCTTTAAAATAAGCACAATTTAGGAAGCACATCAGTTTCATTGTATCCATGCACAATGACAATAAACTTATTCTGTCTTATTCTAGGTAAGAGAACATAACTTCAGCAACAGAGCAATAACATTACAGGTGTGATCGGTGTTTCAAAGCATTCTAGAGTACTCAGATCACTTTTTTGGTGTAATACATAAAATAAGGCTTTGGTTTTGCTAGTCAAGTAATGCATTATTGGTTATGGTTTTCATAAAAGTAAATCATTACTGAACAAAAAGTTGCCCTTTATAGCATCACTTTCCCTTTGTGCCTACAAACCCAAACAGCACTGTTTTTGTTTCTCTTCTATCTGCTGTCACTTCCACATTGACCTGCGCGCAGAGTGAAGTAAACAAAGTCTTGCTGCAGTAAAACACACAGACTGTGAGCATGACAGGAGCTCTAAAGGTTATCACTTTTGTTATTCTGTTGTCAGGCTGCAGAGCTGTAGGATGATGACAGAGTCCACACATAATTGTTGGCAGTGTAACACATATATAATGCAAATAAAATGCAAAAGATATATGCAAACACACTCTAACCCATCACTTGTCGCTGTTTGTAATACAGTAAGTAACATGACAGATTTCTTTTAAAGTAACATTATGCATCACTGGACATGATCATGCGAACCAAATGTACTGTTAAATAACATATTGTAATAGAACAATATATCATAAAATGTCGAATAATAAGTCTTGCACCACTTTATTTCACGTACAGTCATATATTTTTCTCTGATTGCTTAAGTTGCATCTCTTTTTGTGTATTCATCAGTGGACTTTAATTTGCTCTGTTGGCAATCTCCCGAGGGCAACTCTGAGTGTCTGGCAATTAAAGCCTTCTATTCCAATCAATGGCATATTAGCACTCAAAGGCTTCATGTGCTTATTTTCACATCCTTACACTGTGCCCACTGTCCGTTTTATGGCATACTGTGTAAGGGTTATCACTTGGCATTAGGACCATCCCTATGTCCCATTCAAAGGCATAGAGATGTGTATTTCACATAAACATTGAACTAGAAGTGGCTGGCGGAGCACACTGTTCTGCCAGACTGTAGGGGGGGAAGGTGCAGCACTGAGCTCGGCAGTAATGCCCCTCAATCTCCCCACTGTGAGCATCTTTGCATACCAAAACAAGAAAAACAATTTAGGCAGAAGTGAAATTAGTATAATTGGTGGCAAAACGGTTTAGCCCACACATCTTACATTTGGGAGGAGGTAATCGAGGCCTCCAAACCCCCACATTGGAAGGAGATGTATGCAGACTGGAAAAGGAAGAGGAGGAGGAGGAGGAGAAAGGATGAAAAAAGAAGCAAAGAAAGAAATAATAAACAATATCATCACACTGGTGTCCAATTTGTACTATGAATGTTTGAAGAGGCATTGTAATTATCTGGCCCTGGTGCTTGTGCAGGCACTGTAAGAGACAGTCAAGGCAGAGGTAAAAGGTGAAGTGAGCCAATTTTCCATATCTGAGGTGGTTTGTTTGCCCCGAGCCTGAGTTGTGCCTAAAGTGCCATAACATTACAGCACTCCTACAGATGAGATCAAAGGCTCCAGTGAGGGATCTTCCTCGGTTTTGCTGGCAAGCGGCCGTCCTTTCGCTGAAATATCTTTTCAGGGCTTTCCATGTATTGACTGATCACACAAAATGCACTCTTAATAGAGACAGGAAATGCCACATACAAAAACTTCCTTTCTTTCTAAGTATGGGCTAATATTCAGAGATTAAGCTTTCTCGTTAATTATTTTCATTTTAATTAGTAAATCTTAATTAACAATGAACATTTACCCTTAAAATTTTTTGGCTTCAGATTGAAGGAGGGGGGTGAAGAAAGCAGAGAATAAATATGACAATCTTTTTGGGACCTCCGGGCAGGATTACTGATGCAGGCTGCCTTAGTTATTAAACACGTTCTAAATTAAATGCCTCCATGAATTTTGCACAGAAATATATTTTCATAGTTTTGCATGCCAAATGTGACATTTTATATTTCAGATTCATCTTGCTGCAGTGATTTTAGGGAAATGTCATATAAACAAAGATTTTGTCATTTACCAAAGGAAATTACTATGCATGGCGGGTTTGGCCATTGCTTTCTCTCTCTCCCCGTCTCTTTTTTTCCTCTCCCTCCTTTGCCCCCTATTCTGCCTGTGCCGGTTGTTTCAAGTCAGCAAGCCATAAAAAATCTTTATCTCAGTGAAACACAGCAATTTGGGAGATAATCGAATGGTGACTGGGGGGCACAAACGCCAGTCTGAGGAATTATACCACAATCTCCCCTGCATTTACAACCTTCCTCAAAGCCAGTTGTCACCCTGGAAGGAAAGCCCCCAACTGAAGATTCATTACATCTTTAAGCCAGCACGGTGGCATGGCAGCCTCATCCCCAGATGCAACACAACAGCACACTCCTCCCACAGCTGGTGATGCTACCGCTAAAGCTGCAGCTTCCTTCTCCTTTTCCCACTTGGTTCCCTTTTCTCTCCTCTCCCTATGTTCCTCTTTTTCATCTCCAAAGACTCCTTCTTCCCTCCTACTTAGATTCCTAAAACCACAGACAGCATCCACACAAAGCAGGGAAGAGATGCTTCATACATACTGTACAAAAAATAATGTGGCTTGGAATTCTGTATATGGAAGCCCTTTTCTATACGTGCGTGCCTTTGTATAGGCATGTGCGCACACAGTCCCCATTGGAGCAATGAAAGGAGTGAAGGATTTTTATAAACTAGAAAATAAGGGATATGATTTTCCTTTTCCCCAACAGGTCCCATTCATCACAGGATTGCACATAATTACATCATTTCACTGTTTTTGAACAAACAACCCTGCCTATTTGATGATTTGTAAACACTTTGGGATCAATATCTTTGCAGAGATTAAGGGGGGACAAGTCCCGCACGCACTGTTTCTTTGAAATTGAGTGTGTCTCAGTTCACAATAACAGCGTCTAACACATCCTACCTGCCACAGGGGCCGTGATGCAGAAGAAGAGGATTCTTGGAGCTCTGTCATCGGCCTGTATTTAGCTATCGCCTCCTCTTGGCCTTCCCCCAGCGCTCTGAGTGACGGGCTTTCAATGGTTCGGCTGCAACAAACACAAACATACAACAAGTACAAACACAGAAAGTTAACCCTGTTTACAGACACCTGCATTTTGGACCCTTTGTTGTTCTGGAGCTCAATCTAATAACAAGACAACAAAACACTTTCCACCAGGGTCCCTCTCATCTCACTCTCTCTACCGCTCTCTCTCTGCCTTTCCCGGCCTTTCAATCTTATCAGTCGTAATGTAATAAGCGGTTGCTTCGCTCTGTCTCCTCGCCACCTCTCTTAATTCCTCAAAATAAAGCAATATCACAGGGGCCCTGGCCTGCCTGTGACTGGGGATAAGATGCTTGTAAAAGGGAGGATAATTCAGCAAATAAATGCTCGGCATCAAAGGCAGACACTGAGTCTTTCTTCCCATTCTCTCCGTTCTCCCTCCTCTCTGTTCGCCTATCAAAAGTATTACATGAGCTTTCATCAGTTCACAACAAGGCACAATGTGCTTCCTAATGCAATTACTCGACCTCCATTAAATCAGAAACAGTGGAAACAAATGAATTACACATTTGTTACAAAAACCACAAGTCAGCTCCGCGTCTCCCCTCCTTATTTTTTTTTCTTTTATAGGCGCAGAGAGAGAAAAAGTGAAATCATTTCTCATTAAATTTCAGGCAAATGTAGCCCTAGGTGATGCATAGAAAGTCTCCCATGTCTAATAGCCACCCACCATTGATATCAGAAGGAATTTACAGAGTTCAAGGCTGTCGAGAGGAGGTCATCTCGCTAAACTCCGAACCACATTCATCTGACAGAGCTGGTGTCCGACAACCACCCACCCATAAAACAACCAAACACCACAGAGGATGTTGATGTGCAAAGTAGCTTCTTGATTTTATCATGTCAGCCAGCATGGTAGTCCATAATTACTAAAAACTTAAACATGCTAAGCTGACTGCCCGCGGGGCGCCCGCTACCAGATTTGATGTGTGATCTCTGACTAAAGTGGATGGACCAAGAATTGATGCGCCTCCGAGCCCAATGACATGGACAGATTTCTGTGCCCTGCAGCCATACTACCCACAATGCAATGCCCGTCGACAGGAGAAGCCAAGCAGAGGACATATGAATTACATGCCTTCCTGCATGTCAGCGGGAATACAAATGCTTTTTTACACAATTAATGATTACAGTCATGTGACATCAATTTTACATATGGAGAGAAAATATGAAGCGGGCTGGACTTACTGGAGCAGAGTGTTCAGCCTGGGCTGGGGTGCTGCCACGTCACAGGCGCTCTCTGAAGGAGGCTCCAGAGAGATATTAAAGAGGAAATGTTAACAAACACTGATGACATGGTAACAACCTGAACACATGAGCTAAGTGACAGTTTATTTTTTACATTATCGCTCTGTTATCACATTATATTCTTTTAATCTGTATGACAGAATGTGATGTGGCATTCTTAAAGAAAGACTTAAGCTGCAATTATCCTACAAGCCTTAATACTCATATCACCTTTTTGTCAATGGTAAATGGGTTTGAGCTTATATGGCACTTATCTAGTCATCTGACTGCTCAAATCACTTTCACACTGCAGGTCAGACTTATGCTATCAATGTTGGTTATCCAACAGTATCAGGTAACTGCATCCATGCTTAATCAAACCCATTTACATGCCACAGACGCAGCAGTGGGAGAAATTGAAGGCCAGCTGTGTTGCCACACAATGCAAAGTGACTTCAATAGCTAGGCTCAAACGCTTGACCGGCAGTTGATGGACAACGGGAAAACAGCGACAAGCTATCATTTCACAACATATAAACTATCTATCTAATCAGACTTTCTTCAAGAACATACATTTTTATAATGTTTCAAACTGACTAGTTGCCACACTGAGTGAACTGGAGGGCTACATGTGACCTCCAGGCTGCCAGCTGTCCAACACTTATCTGGATAGATAGATCGATAGATCGATAGATAGATAGATAGACAGATAGATAGATAGATAGATAGATCGATAGATAGATAGATAGATCGATAGATAGATAGATAGACAGATAGACAGATAGATAGAGAGAGAGATAGATAGATAGAGCTAGAGAGATTTGTAATAGCCTACCAAAGTTTTACCCTTTTTTTCTCAGTTCCATCAAACTATAAAAAAATTCTGAGATTTCACAACCTACTTGAATGATATCAAATCAAACTATACAGAAAAATACAATAATGGTCATTTCTCGTTACATAAGTCACAAAACTGTAGTTTCGAGTGTGTTCCTCGGTTGTGTTTATACATGGTTTCTCTTTCTATTTTAAAGCTGCTTATTCTTTACACTTAATAAGTTCAATACATCAAACAACTAGTGCTCTTTATGGGGCAAAATTTAAAGAAATAGTCTAAACATTGAAATGTAATTTTACCGATTGCACAGATTTTACTATTACATTTAAATGAGGACAACTGGAAACACATACTTTTTCATAATGGCTAGCTTCAGACATTTACTATGACTTAAGTTTATTTAAGGTTGTGCAAATACATGTGAAACTACTGGGGAATTATTCACAAACACGTCATTTAGACAGGTACACACTTCCTTTTATTACAAAGATCAAATTCTGTGTCATTTAGACATTATTAAGACTAGAATGTTTCTGGTTTGTCAAATGAGAACAGACCAATTTTATTGAGAATAGGTAGAGTAACTGTTTTTGTGGTGCTGCTGCCTTACAAAGATCATGCTGAGCAAAGCTAACTAATATCCTAATTAATGTACAACAACATCCTAACGTACTGGTAGAAATCAGTATTCAGGAGGATATGGAGAAAAAAAAACTGAAGTTGTTGCCATAATAGCTACAATTTATTGTCATGTGAAAATGGATTCTAATGAATGCTTAATAATGATTTTGAAGCAGCAGCTAGGCTATTTATCAGCTTGCTAAGTAGCAACTAGTTCAGGGTGAATATATTGATCCTAAATGAAAGGTTCTCCTTTTTTTTTCTGATTTCATGAAGGGCAAGAAGTTCTTCATCCATTTGGTTGTATAGGGAGATGAGGGCTTATGCTTAACTTCAATAAAATGTCAGAGACTGGAAACGGTTAAGCAGGGACCAGATAATTGCATAATAGTGACCAACTGACAGTTATACAACAAACTAATGTTGAACACAGAAATATGCAGTACATTGAACACGCTGCACTGTTAAATGTTGTTTGCAATTCCAAATACAAAAAAATGTTGAGCAAAGACAGATTTGATCCAAATAAATAAAATGAGTGATGAGTAATTTTACTATAATTAAAGAGCAAAACATCCCTAACGCAAACAGTTCAGAGGCCTTTACCTTTACATTTCCAGTTAAGAAGTTCATTAGTCTCTTCTTCCTCTTTGCCCACTCACTCCTTTTCACTGGTCCCTTCTGAGCTGTTTGCTGAAAATGTGTAAATACACATGCACAAATTTTCTTTGATTGCAGCTTTATGAAACAGTGCAGTGCACCATAATGGCAGAATTAAGCACAGGGAGCAACTGTAATGCAATCTGCAGGCAATCGATACTGAGCCAGGCCCTAAAGACATGTAAGGTTTGATGAGTATTTCTGCCGGTTTTACATTCAGTCAGCACATTCACACTCCCCATTCAGATGCATTGACACTGCTAAGTGACAGCGTCTCGCCCTGTAGAGGCTTTGTGCGGCAGAATAGAGACAGAAGAAAAACGCTATTATTTTTAAAATAGATGTGAAATCTCTGGTGGATAATGTGCTTTCAATGGGAGGTGGGTGTGGAAACAGTAGGAGAGCGCATACATATTATAGCAGAATGAGATAACACTGATCCCAACACTGATACAGTACACTGTTGATGCCACTGATTATGAAGTAAGACTGGATGAGTCAACTGTTGCTGTCGCTTCTAAGTGATGTGGAGACATTGTTGAACCAATTACGTGACTTTCTATTCATGTAATTTGACTCGTAGTCTCTTTTCAAGTGAGATTAGAACTAAAAATACAGTGGATAGAACTTCTGCATTCTGTTTACATATGTTCGCGTTGCTTAGCAGTCTAGATTTGCCTACACAAAGGACACCCCATGTTCTTGCATTATCTCATTGCTTTTCTGATTTATGGAGCACAAACACTTGTTTTGAAAGAAGCTTTAGATCTCAACGCTAGTTCACAATCTCCCTTCTCCCTAGTTGGGAAATAAAAAAGGTGGTCACGCTCTATTTTTTCCTGAAAAGACCTTAAGATGGGTAAAGAACTAGGAAAAAGCAGCTTCTGTCAGAAACAAATATGCATGATAATGCACAACAAAGTTCAAAGACACGGCAAAAACTGTCTCCACAAATACGTAATTGTGTGAGGGTATCATATGAAGCATAGATTATGTAGTTAAAATTCATGTTCTTTTTCTGAGCTGAGGATGAATGAGTTATCTAACCTTGAATGCTTGTTCCACAAAAAGCAATTTCACATGAATGCATTCAACTGAGATTCAAAAAATCTGCACAAACATTAAATGCAGAACTTTTGTAAAGGTAGCGTAGGGACAAGATCGGGGACAAAAAATCAGGCAAAAAGCAAATGCAGAAAGGCAGAGCAAAAATGGCAGCACACACTTGAGTATGTGAACAGGGGATGTGAACAGACAAACACAGAAAAATGCACACACACACATGCACACACACACACTGTCCATTAGCCAAAGCCACAGCATAATGGACATGGCTGATGTGCTGGTGAATATGGGATGATGACACAGATATTCCTCTTTGTAGCGTTGACCTGCTGCAGTGAAAGGCTGCCAAGCGTGATCATGTCAGGACGCACACGCTCCCTCAGCTGCTGGGCGTAGTGGGGGATCACCTCCTTAGCCGCACTCACTGCAAAAAATAATACAGGGGCAGCTTGAACATCAGAAAACAAAATATTTTGCATCAGTATAATTAATTTTCAAGTGTATTTGTCTTTTAAAGCCACCTACAAAATATTTGGAAATCAATTCTTTCCTTGAAAGAATATATACATATATATATGATTGTCAGGGCCCAAAATTGATCTGTTTTCAGTGGGTCACACATGTAGAAGACACAAGTTAGATTTAAATTGTGGGCAGCCTGCATCAGCCTTGCAATGCAGCTGGATCTGCCTGATTCATTGTCTGCAATAAGATAATCCATTATGCAAGGCTTCAAACCATAATGGTCTGCAGAGGCACTGCCTGATCAGAGTCCTTTAAAGCAAGAAGAGCTCTAAATGTTGTGACAGCAAGAGGGGATTGCTCATACATAGACTGGCTAGGTGCTAAAAGCTTCAGTGGCAGTTTTGTCAGATCTGGACAAAACTTCCTTATTTAATGAAAAACAAATAACATTTAAAGTATTTCACGATAATTCCACTCCTTAACATGGTTTGGTGAGAGTTTGCTGTACCAATTAGCTCACGTTTTGTACTTCTTGATGGAATGGTCATCCAATCAGCTGCCAAAAATGTTTTTGAAAGGTTCTGCCCGATCCAGACATTTTCTATGGGCTGTTGCCCAGGTGGACCTGCATGTCAGATTAAGCCTGGACTTGAGCCACTGTAGGTACTGTCTTGACACAACCACTTAGCTACCAACACCAGAGTGATGTGGTTTTTGGACATGTTAGTTTTCATTAAATAAATTTGAGTGGTTGTAAGCTTTCAGAAATTTGGCTCACTATAAGTCATTAATAATGTGCTAGAATGCCCTGAGGCGTGACCAGATGAGAACTCCTGCTCTGAATATCAAATAATAGGTCAAAGATATGCTTTCATACACATCTCTGTATACAAAATAAATCTAAAAAAAAATTAAAAAATCATAGCCTTACCTTTTACAGCGCTCTCTCTGCCCATTACCATCCTCCCCGTTTCAAGTCCAGCCTCTCCTCCCTGCCCAGCACCGGCCCCAGCCTGAGTTTTGGCAGCAGTGTAGGCCTGGGAGGGCCCAGAGCCTGAGGCATCACCACCACCACCGTGGAGCAGCAGTCGCCGCTGAAGCACCAGATCACCCGCCTTCACCTCCAACACCTCCTCATCCCTGGAGGCAAGCAACGTACCTGGAGAGATACGCATCAGTGGGCATGCACAAAACACACACACAAATACACACACAAACACACACACTGAGTGATGCACAAACTCACCATATGAAAGAAAACGTATACTGGACCACTTGAAGGTGGACAACAGACTCATAGCAAACATCCACACATTTTTACCGTGTTCACAGCTTGTTAGCTCATTTATATTCCTAAAAGACTTATCTTGGCAAAATCATGTGACACACTATTTATTGATTTAAGTTAGTTAGCCCATTTTTGAATCCTCCAGTTTGATAGCAGCAACACAAACAGTAGAAGTAACACATTGTCTTTACTCATGTATACATGAAAGATGCATTAAATCCCACATCCCACAGAGTAAGTAGGGTTAATTGATAAATATTCCTTTATTACCTCCGCCAAGGAGGTTATGTTTATACCTGGGTCTGTCTGTCTGCTTGTTTGTTTGTTTGTTAAAATTGTTTGTCTGTTTGCAAGATTACGCAAAAACTACTGGATGGATTTACATGAAAATTTTACCAGAGGTGTGGTTTGGTCCAAGGAAGTAGCCATTACATTTTGGTGGTGATCCGCATATTTATCTGGGTGCAAAAAATTCCCAAAATTTTCTGAAAATCCCATGACTTAACACTGGGCCATATTTAAAAAAAAAAAAAATCACCTCTCTGACATCACTTAATGAATTCGCTTCAAAATTTATAGGATAATATATGTAATGTAACTCTATCATCAAGGTAAATTTCATGTGGATCCTATCCAGATTGACATCATAAAAAAAATTGAAGTTTATAATGGCAAATCCCATTCATTTCTCCTCGGCTGCTGTGAGGGTTTTGCCCCCTTTACATCTTTATTTGCAAACTGATGTCAACGTTTTTCAAGCCTATGTCACTACATTTCCCCTTGCAATGCCAGGAGAGGAGTTCTCCACATGGACAGACATGATCGGAGACTCCAATCGGAGCGTGTGGTGATCCAGAATTGTATCTTTTACAGTGTTTGTGGAAAAGCCACTGCCGTAACTGAGCTGCTTGGAGCTAGAGCTTTTGTAGTATTTATTATGTATCTTTATCCTTTCTGTTCTTATTGATGTATGTTTTTATACATAAACAGTGTTTTTTTTTTTTTTTAATTGGATAAAAGTAGTATTTTTAGAACCAAAAACTACTTGTAAAAGTACTCCATATTTCTGCTGCACTCTTATGCAAGTACCTCTCACATTAAGGGAGGCACAGTGATAACAAAACAGTAACTTACAACTTTAAAGGTTTTTTTGTGTTATATGCCCTATAGTGTTTACAATGTCTCTTCTCGGCCATAAAGCACTTTGAATATAACAAACACTTTGCAGCACCAGCAACCAATAATGACAGGTATTTTCCTTGATTTTATGCAGTTGTTTTGCTCTAAGTAGAGAAAAAAAAAATACATATAACTGAAATTTTTAAAGACTTGCACGCTGTTTCTTATGCTAAATGGATTTTGGAGTTTCAAAGTCATTAAACATCCAATGCTTATAATGTTAAAGAATGTTAGTCGTTTTTGACTCCAAGGACAAGGGAGGTACACAGGATTTCTATGTGACACAAGGGTTAAAATCCTGTGAGAATAACTAAATTGATGCCTTTTTGTGAATAACAGAAAAAGACTTTAAATCACAGAACAGATGCAGGTGATCAGGGCCACCTATGTTCAAAGTTGAGCCCTTGGCAATTTTCTCATGACCACCTTTAGGACCTTCATAAATTTACTGACCGGTAAATAAACAAGGAAGTAATTCCTATTTAAAGCCTAATATGTGGAGACCATAGGACTGCCATTTCCTCTGTAATAATCATCATGCAAAACACATCTTGATAAGAAGGAAAAAGGAAGGGGTAAAGAGAAACCACCACAGATGACAAGGCCACTGCACATGTTCTGCGCATAGGAGGGGTGAACCTGCAGATAAGGAGAGTATTGAGGTGACCTAAGTGGATTTACCATCTGTACTTCTTCAAAATGTTTTGAAATGTTATTTGGCTGATTATTTCTCCTCTTTAGTGATACCAGTTGGTATTGTATTTTGTATCAAAAAAGTGCAGAAATCCTCTCTTCTCCTGGGAGAAAGCATACAGTTTCTCAGTGAAGCAAGGGGAAGGAACTGGTCTTCTTGGGGTGTTGTCTTCTTGGGATGCCTACTTTGCAGTCTGTCTGTGACTTCACAAATCTCATAAAACTTAGTGATAAGTTGGAAAAGGTACCAGGGTTGACACAAAATAATGTTGCCCCACCCAGGGGATTTTGGCACATCTTTTGGCCCTATTCGCACTTTAAGCTGAATCACAAGTTCCACGAATGTATGATCCTTAAAACTTGTACCTTGTTGTGAGGATGACAACTCAGGATTTCCGACGACGTGAAATACTATGCCAATTGGTATTGTTGAACGGGAGGAAAAATTGATTGAAGTAACATTTAAAACCTTTTTTGAGGAGTATCTTTATTAAAGACATAAACGAAAGAAGTAACTGCTGCCTTTTCAGTGTGTTTATGTCTGTCTTTCAAACATAAGAAAACTAAAATATACCGTTGAGACTTTTTTTTTGATTGAAAATCCTGCCAAATTTGTTCATTATAAGCCAAAACATTACAAAAGATTTGCATTATATGTGAACTAGTTTCTTCTTAGTGATCTTTTTTTCCCCTTTAAGTAAATTCACATCATCTACTGCAGCTAACCTGCTTGCTGGGCCTTTTTTAGCTTTCCCACATCATCTCATTGGTAGAAAGCGTGAGGTATTCTTCGAGCATCTGTGTTTTCAACGTGTGCAGTCCAACATATGTAAGAGCCAAAGCTGTTATCACTGCCTAATGCTTTTCACATAGAAGCTCATACCAATGCCTAATGCCTGACTGAAAAGTAGACTGAGGAGAATGCCAGGTTTTTCATTCTTTCATCTCCAGGCAAAAAGAATTTATCGAGATAAAAAGGAAGTGAAGATCATAGACAGAAAAGAAAGGATTTCACCATGAATAAAAATGTCTAGCACTGGCCACTGTCCATTTCATTAATACTTTGTCTTATTCTCTTTCTTGTAAAGTGTGTATGGTGCTTTGTAGCAGGCTGTAAAAGCCCAGACAAAAGCCTGAGAAGCAGTCACAAAATGTCAGGATCAGCTGTGGCATATACTGAGCCTGTTCTAAGGCTGCAAAGATGACATGCGGCCTACACCGGTGGGAGGCATTTGCACAACAGCATAAGGTGATTGTCTTGAAAGTCTATTGTAGCTCGCTGAAGTGCTTACTGGCAGGCGACGCAGTTGGACTCCAACGGTACGCAAGTAAGCACTCTCTCTCTTTCTCTCTCTCACTGTCTACCCCTCTCTCTTCCTTCCCCATGTCTCAGCCTATTGCATGGAGGGACTGTTAATCCAAGATCCTCTTTACTTTTTCTGAGGGATTTCATGAACATTCCAAGACAATGGATGGGGCTGCTAATCTCGCTGGTACAGCTAAATCCGAGACAATGGCAAATAATACAAGCCGGGCAAATTCTACCGTGTTGAAGCGGGCCTAAACCCATCACTTGTGCGCCAGAATTACAAGGAAGAAATGCGTCATGTCAACAGGATCTGGTGCGACTGTCTTCTGCCACAACAATGCTAAGCTTAAAGCACCTCAATGCCGCCTGGTTGGCTACATGTTTAAATGAAAGTGAGCTAATGAGAAAAGGCACGCCTACTGTGAGACAATAGCTGTGCTTGGAAAGCAGTGGGGACCAGTGAGGGATGGTTTCCAGTCTTATTCTTTGTTCTTTGTAAGTGCTGCTCTTAGTGTTGGTAGAAAATGCGGCGTCTTATGTTTGTATGGGTGTCTTGTGATTTCACAAAGCTGCTCTTATAGCTACAGTACCAGAATACTGTAAGACTGTAATGACCATAGCACCACTGTGAACGCTATGGTCACTGCTTTAATGGACATTTGGAAAGATGCTTAAAAATGTGAAAAGAATTTGAGGTATTTTTTTCTAATTTATTGCTCAGCAGCTACTCCATGACTAGCTCTGGGAAAATGCTACCTGTGTTGCCTAACAGATGCAAGTGTGTAGGCCTGGAGCCATGCCCATTTGTGATTGGGTAAGAAGTGGTTCCTATCTAAATTACGCACCAGTCAATCACAGAGATGACATATTGGCCTATTAGCTTAAGTGTGCAACAATTTTCATATAATGTTTAGTATCAGTACTGGAGGAACATATTTAATTATATTCATTATCTTATTCAATAATTACTGACACAGGCTGTGTAATAGTATAATGGCAACATTTAAGCAAATGATCATGACTGCATGAATTCATGCATGAATAAAGCATGTCTTCACATGATGAAGTATCAATAATAAAAGTGCACACACCTTTAGCTGTGTTGCTCATTCCACAAATGAACAATCTGTACAAAGAATTACCTCATTGTAAAAATGACTAATCAGTCTTTCCAACTCTAAAAATGACAAAACCATTTGGTGTCATTTAAAGGGATTCAATTTTTTTGTGTTTTTGTTTTCATGTCTTTTTTTGTTTATGTTTTAGTGTCTTGCCTCAGTCCCGAATCCATGACAAGCAGAAAGACACCATTCTTTCAACTGTGTGTGCAGTAACAAGAAAGAGACGGGCAGAGCTCACCCACCGCCAATTAGCTAAGCTCAAACACTAGGGGCTCTAATTTCATAGACCAGGCGCGGCACACCTGTCCTGCGCTGCGCCTGTGCTGCACCGACAGGGTGTGTCCAGGGCATTTTGCAAGTTTCGTGCACGGCGCAGTCCAGCGCAGCGAGGCACACCCAAGCCTCAGTCCCTCCCATCAGCGCAAGTGGCAGAGAGGGAGGAGAGAAGGCGTGAGTGGGTTTAACACAGCCGAGTGTAATCTTCACCAATCAAGTGAACGCCTCTTCTCGCCTTTAAATGCACTGCAGGCGAGGCGCCATGACAATTTCATCTTGGTGTCAAAGAAGGTCAGAGCTGCTGTCACTTTTACAGCAACTGGGAGAGCGCAGGGGCCACCGGGCTGCGCATCTGAGGCCACAATGCGCATCACCGTGTGGACCACGGTCAAGAATAAGAGTACAAAATTAAGTGATAATTACATTTTAACACAGCAACAGACTAATCCATTCATCATGCTTGTGATCCACCTGCATTCCTGGTCTGTCATCGCCAAATAGCAGAACCTTTGGTAAAATACTCTCTCCCAGTATCTCCTCCTCTTCCTCCATGCAATAATGTACTCCATCTTTTTAGATCCAGTAAGAACAAAGATTAAAACAGAGAAATATGGGCAATCACAGGTAAATCCTTAAGACATCAAGTGACTTACATTTATTCAGCGAGCGTCTCTCTCTTTTTTCTTTTCTTTTTAATTCCATGAGATGAGAGAACCCGGATGCTCCATATTGGATGATGTAGCTGTTTGAGGTTGGCTGAGAGATGTGAACTCGTTAGTTTCACACTTCCAGCTGCTGTCAGGTTGAGTTTCCATTATGACAAACGTCTCTGATCTGACATCAGATGTGACGGGACAATTAATATAGATACAGATGTATATGTTGGTTCAGACAGTTACATTAAATAGTGGTTGCTGTGATTGTTTACTGCATTAAAATGTGCCTGACACTCTGGATACCTGCCTGTGAGGTTTTGGTGACGTGTGCGCACTGTGCGCCTGTCAGCCAAATTACCACTGCACCAGGTCCGCTTTGCCTGCACCCAGAATAGACCAGGTTGGAGCTGGCGAGCTTTCAGCTCACCTTTCAAGCAGTTTTTGGGCACAAAATTGTCACTGCACCAAGCTGAATCTGTTGACACCTCCCCCTGGTGCACCGCCATACCCATCTCGGCGCAGCCGGTCTACCAAATTGCCAAATTGGCTGCGCACGGTGTTGCGCTGCATGAAATTACCACTGAGCGGGGTGCGCCAGGCTCCGCTACCCTGCACTGTGCCAGAATATTAGGGCCCTAGGAGTCAATGGGTAGCCTGCCTCTGCCTACAGTCATCAGATAAAATCTTCAGCACTCTGCGCGGTCCTGTGTGCTTGTTGTGACTCGTTAATTTTTACCGCTTTATGTAACATAATCTATTTTTTAGACTAAGATTAGCACTTTATTTAATTTTTGAAAGAAATACATTCGAAACTAACTCACTAACCCACTGCCCCAGCTTCTCTTAATGCACACTAAGCTTTCAAAACATGTAGTTCCTCCTCCGTATATTCTGGTTCAAAAAAGTAAGGTCGTGCCGAAGAAATCATCCTTGTCCTCTCTTACAAAGTCAGCAATATTCCTCAGTACCAATCTTCTCCTAATCGTAAACAGAGGCTTTGTTTTGTTGACCTACTTACCAGCATGTCCACAGTGGTTTGTGCATGCGCCCTGCATTTTAGTTTCGTATGTATTTCTTTCAAAAATCACATGAAGTGCTAATCTTAGTAAAAAAATACATAACATAACTATTGGTGTTAATAAAATAAAGTTACAACAAGCACACAGGACCATTTAAAATTGCTGAAGAGTTGATCTGATGACTGTAGGCAGAGGAAGGCTAATGCTACCCGCTGACTCCCAGTGTTTCAGCTAAGCTAATTAGCAGTGGGTAAGCTCTGCTCATCTCTTCCTTCTTACTGCTAGCACAGTCAAAGGAAAGGTGTCTATCTGCTTGTCATGGACTTCGAAGTAAGGCAAGAAACGAAAACAAAAAAAAAAAATTGGCGTATCCCTCCAAGGGTCAAAATATACAACCAAAATAACCTTTCCAAACCTTCCTTTAGGAATATATTTATTGTTTTTAGGGGACAAGTCATTCAGTCTAAACCCTTTTGCACATTATGTTGTCAGATTTAAGATTTCTTATTGTCATTCAAACTACATACTAACAGTGTACATGGGGCACAAACAAATCAAGCAAAAAGTCAGGAACAAACATCCAATTGACAAAATGGCCAGTTTTTTTTTTTTAAAGAAGTGAAAAAGTTTGTACTATTGAATGAAAGACTATTGTATTGTAATTATGACAAATTTCATTCTTATACTTCAATTAGAGAAAGGTGACCAATAGCACTGTTCTATCAAAAAAAAAGGAATAATCATAAAAATTAACATGGGAGGTTTGTACCCCCTGTAATATATAGTATCAGCATATTATCATATTGATGTTAACACTCCATTAAATCACCTAACAATATATTAAATTTAACCTTTCTTTCTATGTTTCTTAGAGTGTTTATTAAAATGTTATTAGTTCTTAAATTGTGATGTTAACCAGTTTTAATCTAAAGGTCTGGGTATTTGTTTATCAGGATTATGACTGAGGCTAAGAGACCCACTGCCTCCTAAACAGCATTTCCAGCTGAGCACAGTGACATGCACATACATACCAGGTAAACTGATGAGGGTGTCCTCTTCATCCAGTAGTGCAGCCATCCTCTGATAAAGCTGGTTTTCATCTGTATCCAGCATTGCTACAATTTAAAACAATTATAAAATGAGTACATCTTGAATGGTAGGAGAATTACATGCATTCTGTGTGCTTTAAAATTACTTTCCACTTATCAGACAAGTCAATCTAAACCACATCTTCACATGCACAGCAGAGATATTAGCTGTAGCTGTAGAGGCCTGAAAATCAAGTGTATGCAGAGGGGTAATGAAAAAGCATTAACATGCCTGCTAGCCGGCCTGTCATCATGTGATGAGATTTGGTTTGGCGAATCCTTTGATATTACACGGCAGTGATATCCAAAGATACAGGTGAAATGGCTTCTCCATTAATAACCGTGTTTCATTATAACATGCATATTACTTGGCTCCCAAGAGCTTGCTTTTAATAGGCCTACTTTGGGAGGGGGCTGCAAACTATTGATATGGCTCTGCGTGTGTCATTTAGCAAGGGAAAGGAAAAGCCACAGAGGAATGAAAACTGACCAATGATACGTGACCTTCATCAATGACAGCCAGTTGAATAGCCAATCTAGCAATGCCATCATTTAGTGTATTTACATAGACCGTCCTGCCATCACAAATGGCGGCCTGCTACCAGTGACCTCACTTTAATGAACCGAGGAGAACTATTATGACAGAGAATGGCATACTTAATTCCAGCTCATCTTCGGCGCTGACCCCAGCCGTCCTGTGATGCCTTGGGTCCGTCTGCTCTGCCGACAACGGGTCAAAGTAATTTTGGGTGCGATTATTTCCTGTGGAAAGTACAGGGGCGAGAGAATGAGAGAAAGAGGCATTGGGAGTTGGTGATTGGGTGTCGGGGAAGGAAAGAGGGGAGATGTACAGGTTCAGGTTAGTGGTTATTAGAAGCACATGAAGCGAAATGTTAATTTTGAAACCCACACTGTGGAAGGGCAGGGGCAGCGGCTGCTACCAGATAAGGCAGAGCCAAGATGAGACGGGAGTACAGAGGCAGAAAGAGAGAAGCTGGAAAGAGACTGCTGGCTTTCTCAACATGCCTCTCCATGGCCTGCGGTGCTCTGGGGCCTAATTAGCATGCTGCAAAAGGTCACGGCAGGCAATCTCTTAAATACGACTGCCATATGTTTGCTGTGTTCAAAAGGAACTAATGAGAAAGTCTACAAGCCCAAAAGTACCTGGAATTTCAAAGACAATACCTTCTAAATACTCCAAGGTCAGCGGCCTAGAGGACCGGGCAAGTTTGGAGGAGCAGATCCAAAGGAAAATAACCTGAGCCCATGTCTCATTGACTTCTTATTAGCAATCACTGACCTATGGGTATCAAGTCTGCTCCACAAAGTTTATGGGAATCCAATGGCTCCAGGGTCTTTCTATTAAGGGTACACCCCACCATGCCACTTTCTTAACCCCAAATAATTCTCATTACAGGCCTGAATATTTCACTCTAATCTAAATTGCTTTACTTGTATTTCTCAGGTTGTGAGGCAGAAAGTGTTTCATATTCCACACAAGGATGGCCTTTACAAAACAGAGAAGGTATCGTACATGGATACATGCAAAATCTAAGTTAAGGCGTGAGCATTTAAGTTCCAGTGGTCTTGTCAGGCACAACCCAAAATAAGCTGAATAGCATAATTCAATGCTCATGCAAGAAAATACAAAACAATCAGGGGTTTTAAAACGCAGCTAAAGAGTGAGACTACAACAGATATCAAACAAGAAGCAGCCAAATGAAAGTGTGTAAAGACATAGCACAGGCACATTAATGTCAAAGCTCAAAGTGACTCTGCTGAAGTAGAATGTAATACTTTTCTGAGATTAATATCAATAACCTACCATATGGTGGAGATCATTTTGTGTGCTTTAAGGATATGGCAAGTGCCCTAATTAAGATTTCCAATTAAAAGAGAGTAAAAAAAAGAAAAAAGTTTAATCCATAACTCATCTTTAGTCTTCAGCATATCAGCGTGTGCTCAGGGAATGTGTTAAAATAATAAACTAACTGAAAATATGATCTGTAGAAAATGTGTCTTCATCCTTAAAATAATATTCCTCGTTAGTTCCTTCTTGGTTTTGGTTTGATAGTAAAATGCAGAGAATTGAACTGTTGTGTCATCAAAATGAAGGCAACAACACGAGAAGTTTTAGATACATTTATATTTAATAATATAGGAAAACTTCAAATGTGTTTCAACACTATGTTTAAGTTTGATTGAAGTTTTAAACTCTTTTGACCAAGCTGTACAAGTATTCCCCACAATTTTCACTTTCATTCATGCCAAAAATGAATACATATTTGATGTAATATTCTTTTTCTATTTGAGTTCAAGTCAAAAATTCAAAATCTAAAACAAAAAAAGGCAATTTTCCCAATGTAAAACATTTTGTGGATCTGAACATGAATAAATGAATCAACTTTAAAATACTTTATTAATTCATCCCAAGACTGAATTGTTTATTTCCAGCAAATATCATAGGGACACTGTGAAGCCTGTCTCTACAAGTCAGTATAACACCCTGTGATGCAGTGCTTGACAGAAGCATTTGCAGTAATTTGTAATGCTTTAAAACAGTTACAATAATGTATACAAGACAAAAACAAAGTATTTCATGTTAGTTGCCATCTAAAGGTCATTATAAGAGGTCTGTAGATGTTCTATGTAAAGCAGGAGAGGTAAGACTTCAGAAATGTCATGTGAAAGTACAGACACTTTGATTAAAATAATACTAGTATAAGTTCAAGCAATTACCCACTTGAGTAAAAGTAAAAAGCACCTAATTTAAAAGCGTACCTGCAGTACTGTGAATTTTGGGTGAGATTCTCTTTGCTGTGCAAGGACAAGTAGCTGGAGTGAAAGGCCAGCGTGTTATTATCATCAGTACAAGCATGATGTATGACAACATATGACCCAAATAATATAACCATAAATGATTTTTTTTTTTTAATTTCCTGATGTACATGAGATTACGCATCAGTGAAAACATTTCCCACACTAAGTCATAGTTTTGCATTAGCATACAGTATTTGACCAAATAAATGCAGAGTGCCTGATGTGAATATTTATTATGTGTCCTCATAGATATTAAGACACTGAGACTTAACTGTAAACAAATATTTTACATTAAACCTTGCGAATAAGCAGTCACCGAAAAATATGAAAAACCCTTTTGAGTATCATTTTTCTGGACCATAAGGTATCAAAATTCAACCAGTCAAGTTTCAGTTTCAAATATTGTTCCAGAGTATTGTGATAATAAACTTGTTATCAGTATCAAATTTAATATGTTGGTTCTGTAACAATATTAGATGATGGAAAACACAGATGCTTAAAAAAACATTTGGACACTAAACCCTTAAAACATGCTCCAGTGAATGTTAAAATACAGCTTTGAGAAGAAACTACTCATAAAAAAAAAACAAGTACACACTGAAACTACTCAATTGCAGTAAATTTAGTAAATGTATTTTCTTCATCACTGTTGCAAAGTTATGCAATCTCTTCTGAAGATTCTCAATCAATTCAGAGCATCAATAATCAATTTTTGTAGACCTATTTTTTAAAAAAACTTATATATTGTAGCTGTTAGGCACAAGCCTCCTATCTCCAAAGCTGCTTCTTGACAGGAAATAAAAAAAAGCTCTACTTCAAGAGTGAATGAATATTCTATTCTCCTGATTACAAATGGATTTTTTTGTACTTTAATTTGGTCAAAAGTTTATAGAACCCACGAACAGATATCAAAGGGGACAAACAGCACTGCCCAACGGTAACTATATCTTTTTTTCAAATATTTCACTGTACGGCAAAAACTTGTTTTGTTCCACGCAGCCACTCTCTCCTCTCTCTTTGCATGCCTAGCAGGTGTGTCACCAGTGTAGGGATGGGAATTGATAAGATTTTATCGATACCAGTGCTATTAATGATCCTAATCGATCCAATTCTTTAACAATTCCCTTATCGATTCCTGCAGATTTCCATGTGAGCAAATGTTGGCCTGTAGATTTTCAATGGAAACAACGTCAAACACACGTCACAGCATAGATAACTGCTTTTGCAAGTTGCTGGTGTTTCCACTCACTTAAGGTTGTGCAGTCGGCGCCTTTTGTAAAAAATTAAGCCACAATTCTGACCGCTTCTTAACCCTGTCAGTGGAAGGAATTGATAAGGGAATTGTTTAGCAAAAAGACTTATGATATCGATACTTTAATGGAGCTGTTAACGATTCTCAACTGGAATTGGTTTTCGATCCCCATCCCTACACCAGTGCATTGACTGCACTGCTAAAACTCATTACAATGAACACTAGTGTTCAAGCTTTATATCTTGAACACATTTTAATGTCAAATCATGCAAGCAAGCAGAGGTAGACCCTAAATAAAAGCACCTCCTTTTAACAAAAAGGGATCGGGCCGTAAATTGTGAATCAGTTTAAATCAAAGTCTAATTTGAATTAAACAGTGACCCCAAAGATTAAATATGAATTAAAAAAACATGACACATTGGAATACTTTCACCCCGAGTAGAAAATTATTTATAAAAACAATGATGCCCATGTAATGGACACAAACAGAGAGACAACATAAATGGGTTTATTTGATTCTGAAAAGGAGAGGAAAAAGTTGGTAAGTCTGAGTGGTTAATTCTGGAGCTGAAAATGTACTACAGCCACGTCAGGACCTAAGTATAAATACTAGAGACTTGAGTATTCACAAGTCTTTGTCACTGCATCTCCAAAGCTATCATCCTCCATACATTATCTTAAAATTCATTATCCTTGTCATTTTTCGCCTAGAAACTAGAAGTGCTCTGAGAGCGCCAAGGCATTCCTAATATTGTTGGGAGAGTTGTTGTCAAAAATGTGGAAAACTGCCTATATCCCACGGTTGACAAACCCTTGAAAAAAAATCCTGGACCTGTATCCAGATTTGAGTCAGCACTAAAATCTAATCACTTCTCCCTTGAGCCATGGTTAACATTATGGAAAATGTCACCAAAGTCTGTTGAAAAATTATTGATTTATTAGAGAAAATGTGGAAAACGGCTGTATTTCACAATGTTAACAAATCCTTTGAAAAATTCCTGGAGCTGCACCCGTATTTGGATCACTTACACAATCAAATTGTTTCTTCCTTGTGCCATGCAAACATTCCCAAAAGTACAGTCAAAGTCTGTTCATAACTTTTCAAGTTTTCGTGTTAAACAAATTAACAAATGCCTACAAAAATCTAACTCCTTTGGAGAGGGTAATTACGTGTGCTGAAACAATAATAACCAAGCAGTCCCGTTATGAATGCTTAGACCATGAGATAAATGCCAACAACGGCTATTTTGATTGGCCAGATGGGTGTTTGCTGGACGTGAAAAAAACTGACTGTGGTACAAAATTTAAAAGCTGCAATTTCACTTGGCAAATTTGAGGGTTAGCTTCCATTAACTAATAACTTAACTTAATATAGGTTTGTAAAAAATGTTAAATTATTAGCACTAAAGGCCACCTTGTTATGTGTCTTGTCACCAGAAAAAGTGACAAACAGCGGAAGCAGACAAAGGTAAGTTTTCTGTGATATGGCCTCACATATATTGGAAAGCAAACATGTTTTTATGCTTTCAATGCCAGAAAAAGTCAAACTTACAAAAAAAATAAGCTTGAGACATCTGTAAGTCATGATTACTCTGTTTACACAGTTAAGAATGACCACCGTCTGGAGCCAAGAGTTGGTTTTATTAATAACTAAAGATTAAGAATAAACCTCTCTTGGCATACATGTTTACAGTCTGACTTTAATAAATGCATATTTCTTGATATGCTGGCCAGTTCCCCACACAATGGTTAAGTCTAATCCCCCATCCTGCGCTTAAAAAAAATCATGACAATAATTGATAATAATTACAAGCCAGCACAGCAATAGCAAAATAAACCACATTAAATCAAGAATCTAACATGTGACTCATCCCTGAGAAAACTGGCACGCTCGCAACCTTGAACGCATCCTAATTTACCATCCCATTCCTCAAGAGTTCTCCCTGACATACTGAATTATAAGGGGGCATATTCGTATGCCTGATTGGCCTTAAGCCGTGTTTCGGGGGCGTAGCGAGTACACCACACAGACAGCGGATCGGCTTGGTAGCGTAGTAGCGTATGTAAATGCACTCTCCTATGACTCCAGCCCACCACAAGGCATGTAGCCGAGAGTGGGAGTCAAGGCTGATTGTGTCGAGGGTACTTCTAGATAGAGATAGAACACCCACAACTGTAGCGTTCTCCAGCGGAGGAAGAAGTTATACGAGGGTTGCTTGTTAGGACACGCTTGCTTTGGAATGCAGGGACCAGGGGCCCCTCGAATGGAGAGAGAGAGAGAGAGAGAAAGAAAGGGAGTGAGAGAAAGGTTAGATCAGGAACACATCTACTGTCAACAAATTTGAGGCTAATGAAAAATGAAGCTTCACCTCTTTCTTTGGCAGGGGCTTGCAGCTCCATTTTTTTTTGGTGAGCTGCAAGGGTGCTATCTGGCCTGTCACCTCGAATTTCTCTCCTCAGCCAAAGCGGAGAAACAGAAAGCTCTGTGCTTCCTCCTCCATCGAAGGCTGGGTTTTCAATGCCCACCACAGCCGCCCGCTCCTCTCTCCCTGACAAAATAAGCAGAAACATAAATAAAAATAAAAACACTGGCATGAAGGGCTGATACAACAGTTCGGTCAAAGTGAATCGTCAAGAAAGAGAAGCGTATCTAATGACTACAAATTCTCCCTATTGGTGATTTTTCCGCGCCAACATGTTCAGGCGCATCCTCCTCGAATGACACTAAAACACAATTAGGTTAAAATTAAATCAGAATCTTGCAAAGGAGGAGGAAAAAAAGGAGAAAAAGAAGAAATGATTAAAATAATTACAAATTGCGCCCTGACAAGCAAGAGCAAAATTTAGCCCAAAGCCATTTGTCTGTAATTAGTTAATTAATCCTTACACAAATTATGAGCAATAACTCATCAAGCAGGACTCACCCATCAGAAATTCAGCCGACTTGGATTTCTTCTGCTTAGGTTGCTGCAGAGCCTTCTGCTGTAACTTCTGGAGGGAAATTGTTAAATGAATAAATTAGCTGCAGAATGAAGATCATCATTTATGATCCGCAACTAACGCAGTATTTTAAATATGGGACGACACTAAAATGTCATTTAATTTACATCGCCGCTAAAGGGGTCAAGCACTAATTGAACAACAGGAGTGGAAAAGAATTTAATCATAAATAGATAAGAAAAGTTGACATGAATGTGTAATGAAGGTCACATTAAAATACTTCCTCCTTGTTTCTAAAATGAATGGGCAACAACACTCTCTCCTGGAAAATTATGCATTTTTACACAGGCTGCATGGGAGCACGCGGGCTCGGTGTGCAAATAAGTATGGAAATGCAGGCACACTTCCCATTACTTCCATTCACATGAACTCAACCTAGAAAATGTTAAAAGGGAAGAAAAATGGTCTCTAAATAGCACCATGCCAGGTCCCTTGTAATTCCAAAAGCTTTGAGAATTTTTTAAAAATAATCTCGATGCAGGATTTCTACCAAGCCAATTATTACAAAGACGAGGTTTTAATGTGAAGCATCTAAAATCAATCTGTCACCCAATCCACCTATTTGTACAGTGCTGTAGGTGGTCTACTCTGGCACAACATGCAAAGAAAAATAAGGAATGTATTAAATCAAGTATGGGCTCCTTTGAAATCAGGAGTGCGTGGAACAAAATCTGCAGTCCAACATTTCTCTAATTTCTGCGGACAAACAGAACAATAAGGACGTGGAGGTAAAAGGCAGACGTAGTTGTTTTGGTTATGGATATGTTTACATGAGAATGCGCCATAAAAGAGCTCGTCTGCTCACAGCGTATGGAGCTTTTTAAGCATCATTTTATGCAGATTTTCAATGATGAACTGCGCTCATGCCCATGAACAGCATGTATTTGTATACAATATTTAATTTCAAAGGCAAAATCAAGGGGCAGATGAGTGGGGGGCTTATTTCAACTCTAAATGACAGAGCAATTAAAATGGAGAAGGACTACTTCCAGACCAATCTGCTAAGAGGAGTTTTTGTAAATCTGTTTTTACATCCAACAAGCCCTACAGCAAGACATTCATTTATACCACTGAGATTAATGCTTATCTAATTGTAACTTATTTAAAAACCATTTTCTTTTCGACTGGGTACCAATCAGTTTTTCTGAGTTTCACATGCTGCGGAGGATGAGACGGGCAAATAGAGCTTCAGTGCTGATTGTCTCCTTGAGTTTTCTTGTTGTTTTTTCTTTTTTTAGGTGTTTTTTTCATATCCCGCACTGAATACAAGCTTTCTATTTTCAGTTTCAAACTCTTACATTGTTTAGATGTACGGTCACAATTTATCAGTTCAATAGAAACGGTGATTGATCAGACAGCATTGGAAATAAAATGCAAGGAAGAACAATTTGGTTGGTTTTACATTCAGAACTATTTCAACACATTCTGTTCACGAAAATAAAAAGAAGCCCACAACCTTTTTGACATGCAGGAGGTGCCACTTCACAGTCAATGTATAAATCATTAATGAGTCTAAACTATGACCACTGAATGTTTTTTTTTTCAGTCTTAAAACTGACAAAACACAAAGAAACTGTTTGTTTGGTTGCCCAGATTCCCCCTGAATCCAATGCAAAACAGTAAAGGTCATAATTGACACTAAAACTGTAAACACATCAGTAAAACTAGAAAAGCGCAGACCTCCGCCAAGCAGCTTCGGTCCACTTTGGAAAAAATGGTCCTATCTGGTAATGTTAAAGAATCCTTTAAAAAATTCCTGGATCCAGACAGTGATCAGGATCACTCCCAAAATGTAATCATTTCTTCCATATCCCATTTCCGACAATTCCTGAAAATTTCATCCAAATCCGTTCAGAACTTTTGAAGTTATTTTGAACACAAACAAATAAACAGACAGACAGAGACAGATAAACGCTGGCAAAAACATAACCTCCTTGGCGGAGGTAATAAAAAAACTGTAGTTGAAGGTGTACAAAGGCGCTTTACGTTTTGTAAAAAGCCCTTAAATTCCAATTTTCTGGTCATTGTTTTGTTTATGAATAGACATACGATTATTATTATTATCATTTTTTTGTTGTATCTGTTACTTGGTACAAAATTATGTGTCATCAGTGTATTCAAACCAGTCAAAATATTTATGATTTCACATTTGAAATTTTTTGCAATAGCTCTTTAACTGTTTTAATAACTGTTCGTGAATAAAAAAAAAAAAACTCTCTGTGGAGAGTTTCATTTTGTGGATAATGTTTTGTAAATTTCATTGTGTGATCACTGCCAACACAACAAATAAATGTAGCCAAGTTTTTTTTTTCCTTAGATTTTTGTCTTAAAATTTAATTGCAGGCCTCTATTTCTTTGTTTGATTGGGTGTTCTTTGTTTGTTTGATGAGCTTCCTTTTTAAGTAATACTTTTGGTAGCAAAAAATAATGTCCTTTGGTTGGAGAGTAGAAAAAGATAGTTTAGATTAGTTTGCATAGTTGACTATATATTGCACTTAAGTTTTGGAAAAGTTTTGTACAAACCTTTTAATTCTGTTTGTTTGTTTTATATTCATTATCAAACTTGTCTTGATTAGACAATGCCTTTTTGGCCTCAAAGTAAAGAGTTGGGCAAATATCAAAGTAAACAATATCCTTTTCTTTTTCACCTTCTTTGTCACTGTTCTTGCTTTTATTGCACAAAAATAATATGTTATCACTGCACTCACACCAGGCATAAAGTCTGCTGTTGACTTGACTTTATGTTTCTCTATTACGTTTAGTATCCACCCCTTAATTCCATTCCCCTGGTTATTTTCATGTGTGTCATGATCTGTTTATTCTCTGAACACAGTTTTGTTAATAGGACGCATGTTTCTAAGTATTGCATAATTCCATGTCCTGCAAATGCCAATAAGTCATCTGATTATATGATCATTTTCCTGCTCCCGCTGCAGATATAACACAGAGAAGGAAAAAAGAAAAAAATCTGTTCACACAACTGGGACAGTAAATAGGATGACTACTGTAAATACTCTTCAGGCTTGAGCTTGGGGTCATTGTCAGTAAAAATCTAATCCACAGTGGCTGTGGGTGTCTCTGTCTAGAAAGCCTGGTTCTCATCTCTCTGCCTGGTCGCCACTGACATTGGCATCAAGCTCCTTGTGATACAGACACTGATATCTAATGTCTAATAACTGGATGGCATGTGCAGAAGTTGCATTTCTAAAATGATAAACAAAAATTCATTCCTGAGGGAGAACAAATCATAAAAGTTTACAATAATAAGTGGAATTCATGACATGTGTCACATTGCACCTAAATATGAGAGAGTCAGGGTGCTGCACTGAAATTCATGCCAGGAAATTTGGGTGCATTACAGCAACCACATAAAACAGCTCAAAGCTATCACCAAGCTCACACTGTTGTCATGTGAAGGCATCTTTATGTAGATAATCTGCCCCTCTCCTCGTCACACTGTGCAGCACACAAAATGCTGACTTTGCACTCAACATGAGAAAAAAAAAATCATCCATAACTGGTGACAAAAAAGCATCCACCAATTTTCCCTTTCTTTCTCATTTTAAATGTGATTGTTGTCAAAAGGAATTGAGCACAACGATGCTTTGTTCAGTTCTTGTTGCATTCAAAGGCATAGCTCGAAGGGCTTGGGGAAGACCACTCGCTGCTAGGGGCTGGTGGGCACAGACCAGCTAGAAAGTGAATTTTGCATACTGTACGGATCATCGCCCAGTTCAGCCCAGTCACATTGAATCTGCCATCAACCAATTGTGCTTCATGAAACCGTCAACCCTCATTTATGTCTGCCTGTTTTCTTCCCCACGCAGCTGTAAACAAGGGCCCGGGCACGGAGCTGTCTGCCTCTGTCCCTGTGCGTGCTGCTTTACCAGGAGAGTGGAGACAGCTAAAGCTCGCCTTCACAGAGATACTGAAAGCTACCAATTCCAGACAAACACCACGTGTGTGTAAGGCACAGGAGACAAGGACAAGAGTGTTTCTGAAAATGACAGCAGATGCAGCAGCTTAACATGGAGATATATCTGCTAAGGTTTGTCACTTTCTTAGGTTAAAATCAGGGTCTGAGCACCCACATGGTGCAAAGGCGTACCACTTTAAATTTAACACAGCTATATAGCACAAGCAAGGCATTAAGAAAGGATTAGCAGTGAACAACCACAAAATCAAAAAAGGGCATTTTTAAACATTTATCAGCCATTTTTAAAGACAATTGAAATCCAGAACTGTTGCAGTGCATTAGTGAAACGTTAATTTAAACTAAAATTATTATCTTTGGGCTGTTCATTAGTATCAAAATTAACTTTAAACAGTTTTACAGGCTTTATGAGGTTACACTAAAATTCAGCAATACATGCGTAATTAATCATTTGTGACAACTCCACTTACATTTATTCTTCTACACGTTGTTGTGAAAGCTGGGCAGTTAATCGAGTTTCAGTGACTGCCTTCATCATTTGTAAACCGGAATAATCAAGATTAAATGATCAATGTGTCACGTGACATGATGCACTTGTTTTTATCATATTTTTATTTATTTTTATTTCTTACTCCTTTAATAAAACGTTGCTTTTCTTCAATGTTCACAATAGCAGTGTTTCGAGCATTAAAGCTGAATGACTGCCTATGGTCAAGAAGTAAAATCAGTGTGTAATAATGTTTATAATTGTGATATCAATATCCATCAAAACAATCGTAATAATCAAGTTTTCCATCAAGAAGCCTGAATCTTTTTATATAATCCTATTCATTAATATTTATTGGTAATCTATAAGCACAGTTGCTGGATTGGTGTATTAGTAGTGCATCAGTTAATTATTAGTAATCAATTAACTTGTCATATATATAAAACATTATTTTTTAAAGCACTGATGAAGTAAGGGCAAAGTCAGGAAAGGGATGTAAGTATATATCATCAATCAAGCATAAAACTGTGATTATGGATAAAATGGTTAAAGATCATAATGTGCTAAAGATGATGAGATAGGTATGGTTAACTGATGCCTCACAAATCCTCTACAAATGCATCGCCAAGTGTTTAATGGCTGAGTTTATGGTAACCTGTAAATCTAAAATTAAGTCAGGATCACTTTAAAATAACTACACACTACTAGGCATTGGTTAGGCATTAGTTCTGAATGTTAGTACATAAGTAACAGTCTATGGAACGTTCATAACATAATTATTATTCAACGTATACATAGATTATTGGCTAAGAGGGAAATACTTCACTAAAATCTGTAAAGTACTGATTAATCCAAATGTTTTCAATCAACACAATTATAAATTGTTAAGTGATCAGTAATGGGTTGGTTAAGTGTAGGGATTAGAGCTGGAATGAACTATCAGTCATCAATAAAGCATTTATACCTGTGTTTATCAATGATATTAAAAAAAGATAAAAAAAAAAATAAGTAAATAAATTCTTAACAGAAAATGTACCAACTAAAGTTTCACTCATGCTTCACAAGTGCACCAACAAATCATTTACAGTTGTGCAGAAAATGAATTTTTATGAAGTTGTTTGGGGCAGTTATGCCTGTATTGATAGAGTGACAGAGGAGAGACTTATGCAAACAGGCCTCAGGCAGGAATCAAACCCGGGGCCAGCAGAAACATGAATAGTATATATCAAGTATTTATTAAATCTTTGCTAATGCTTTTCTTATGCACCATTAAAGCATCTTATCAACCTGTTTATACCTTTTATTGAGTATTGATAAATGCTGTGTAAAATTTTAGCTAGTGCTTAATTAAGGCTTTATATTTATGTTTGATACCAAGTGTCACCCGCCATCATGATTTATACTTTCAGTCTTTTCAACTCTTACCAAACCCTGAGCTAATGCTTTGCCGATGCATCTGTAAAGGGTATATAACTGCATTAATGAGTAACCTGCCAAAAAAATAACAAATCATACTATACAAGCGATGTGTAAGAATTAGCTTCTTTCTTAATGAAACAGATATTAAGTATTTATAACTTTTTTAAAAATGACTAGTGAATTATTATGGTAACTAAATGTGTTATAGTTGGTTTATTGAGTACTTACTTATGCTTAAAAATGTGTTGATTATACAGGGTGTTATCTGTAAAGGCTTAATTGGGATGCAAGAAAATGTTTGTTTTTATGACATTGATCACAGTTTGACACCTTTAACAGTTAGAAACTCATCAAATATAACACACGTGTCAAGCCTGGTAAAATAGTTATCAGTTTTTGTGGTTTCACAAACAAAATTTGTGAAATGGCTTAAAGACAGGGTTGGTAATCACAGAAAACTAGCATGAATTTGAATGTAGCATCTCCTCAGTACTTTGTCTAGCCCATGCCCCCTACCCCACCCTCCCTGGAGCTCCTCTAAAACAACGCCTCCACAAACAAGGCAAGTTAGTTAGTACTCACAACCCGATGTTGACTCTCATTTTTGCCCTGGCTTTGTCCAAATTCTTTTGTGTTTCGGCTTTCTCTGCCTCTGTCTTTCTTTTCTTGCTCTGTTTAGCAGTAATCGGTGTATAGGTAGTTTGTCTGCCATTCTCCAGCGTACTTGGATCCCCCTTAGCTCGGCTGCACGCATTGAACCAGGGTCAGTGCACGCCGGCAAAATGTACGCGCAGAAGGTGGGCAGAATGGTAGTACGGGATTTGATTGGTTTAATAAATTTAGTCCGAATTGCTGTGATTGGTTGGTGTTTTCCCTGCTTTACTCCTGCTGTAGACAGCAGCTATTTTTCACTCTCTTTTACGAACACGTCATGCATTGGTTGCCATCAGGACGGAACGATCATTTTAACCAGTATAACAAAAAGTGTATCCAAATTTGATTACCAACCCTACCTTTAATGATCCCCCTGGAATTATTATGTTTTCAAAAAAAGAGGTCGACATGGAGGTTACTTTCAGCAACATCTATGAAATTTGGTGAGCATATGTAGATTAATAAGATTTGAAGAAAATAAAGTCCTTAACCGAGACCATAGCCCCAAACAGGAAATCTGCAAATTCAAATATGTTCCCCAGAACTCAGGTCAGAGGTCAAAACTGCTGTGCATTTTTAATACAATAACAAGACAAAAAATACAGTCGTATCACATTTTTGCTCATTTATCGCTATTCTGCAAGTGGGTCCTATAAAATGACGGAAAAGTAAATGACAGTACATTAAATGTCCATGCTTTGCTATAAACATGTGTGTTGATTTCATAAGGTGACATAATTTTTTGCATTTTAAAGCCTTATTTAAAAAATCATAGAAGTAAAATAGCAAAAAAAAAAAATCAAAAAAAGCCACAAAATGCCCAGCTCTATGTGTGCGTGGTAATTGTGACCCACCAAGCAGTTTCTTATTAAACAACAGCAGCATCAGTTGGTGTAGACAGAAAACATAATTAGTATTCAAGCTTAATTAATCTACGCTGGCCCCCTTTAAGTGAATTAGTCAATTATTTATGCATGTGTGCTCCTTTGATGCTAACAGATTATGTATGTTGCTGAGAAAAAAACCTTGAAAAATGACTTTGAAAACTTTCCACCATAAAATGTCACTACAAGCTTCTGCTCCTGCTTAGAAATGTTAGAGAAACATGAAAAGACAATGATTATGTGAGTGATAATATAAAGATAAATCCTTCTGGATTAAATAAGCACATTTCTAGGAATTCTCATAGTTGCCAAATCACCATGTGAGAATATTTTCGTGCCGTGTTTTTAAAACATTGCAATTCATTGTCTAAAACCCAGAGCAAAAGACAAAATAAATCAGCCAAATGTGTTATTTTTGTGCACCCTAATCCGTGGAATGGAAATCTAACACAGGTCGGATCAAGGTCTTTTCTAGGATCATGGGAACTCCTTGGGATTTTCAAGAGCCTTTTTGTTTTTACCCTTGAGAACCAGGCACTGGCCTCTGCACCCCTCAATCCCCCATTGAGAACCCAGAGGCAGCGGCGAGGAATGCTAAATGTCAATGGTCAGGCTGCAGCAGCACCTTCAGAGAATGAGAGTCCGAGGTACAAGGCCTGACCTCCATGTGCTCCAATACGCCGCTACGAAGGGGCCAGAAGTGAAACTGTACTCACACTGTTAAAGGTGTCCATCCCCCCTGACTGCAAGAGATCATCGCTGGCTGACTCTGACCGCAGAACAATGGTGAGGCCTGCAAAACAGAATGTGTGAAAATGTGCTGAGAAAGTGTCAAAAAAGAACAAATTAAATCAGTTTCTCTGCTTCTAGGAGCTCCACTGCCCCAGAGGAGATTCTGTTATCACCTCAAATCTAAAAATTAAAATTTGCTTTATAATTCAGAGTTTGTCGGTGCTATTAGTGCTATTTTTAAAGCTTAAGTGTGCAGCACAAAAGTGTTACACTATACCCCCTCTGCTTATGTGTTTAAAATGGTTATATCTGCAATGCATCTCAAAGAATAAAGACCATTTATTATCACAGACAACAAATTATTGGCCCTGATTATTCAAATAGTTTATTCATTTACATCAGATACAATATCATTTGGTAGTTTTATCGTCCTCTCCTATGGTAATTCACATGGCTCACACAAGTTTCTGCTGAAATAGCAAAACAAACCCGAGGCAAAATGTGAAAGATTATCCCATACCATGCGAGCTAGGATGAAATGCTATACTTTTTCACACTGAACACTGCTCCACTGGGTGTGATTGAAAAACATGTAAAGCTATTGAATCTGTGGTTTGTATATGTGAGGGAAAATGAGTGTTGTAACAAGTGGGCCTGTGTTTTTGTAATTGTTTCAAATTACACTCTGCGTAATAAGTCAGTGAAAGCCGAGCCGGTGTGCGGTCCGTGCACATTAACTAGGAAAAGACCACAGGATATCCATGCACCTTATCACGGCCTGCAAAAAAACCTGATTGTGTAAACAAGTGTGGAGACTGAAACTCTTTAACTGTATTTCCAGCTGTGTCTATTTTTGTTGAGCGGTGCTTATCAGCAGTGACACAAAAGAAGGATAATACTTTTAGATAAGGAGCTACTTTAAAGCATTTCCTTTACATGTGTATTTTATTGAATTAAAGACTCCCTAACATTCCTGCTTTTAATTTGCTGAACTCTTTTACTCAGTTACTTATACAGCTGTGTGTGCGTGTTTTATACAGGCTGCTGGGAGAAAAAGTAATGGTGGTCGTTAGAAGTGCACGCCCCCCCCTGCCAAACACCCACCAGTGAGGATGCCAACAACGGTGTTAACTACTGACACACTTTCCTGCTTCAGGTTTAGACCTACAGTCAAAAGTCATGTGAAGAAATTAACCAATCTCCTGTGCAAACTAAAACATACAACCAAGCAAACTCACACTGTGCAAAAATGAGCATGCACCGTCATTTTCTATACAAGCTTCCCATGCAAAAAAAATGTGTTTTTGACCCAAGTTTTCTCTCTTAATTACAGCATCATGTCGGCACCAAGCAGCTGGAGTCAAAGTTTAACAGCAAAAAACACAAAAGTGCTGTTAATTGGTTGCCGGTTTGAATTTTGGAGCTGAAATAAGTTTTTTACGGATGCTTTGGGGCGACTTCTCAAGACCTTCACTTCACACAAACTAAGTTCTCAAAATTAAGAAATATTTTCAGTGATACCTCTTTACTTCAATGGCCTCCTGGCCTTTCTTTCGACCACCAAATTCCCCTGACCTTTAAAGCATTAAATTTTGTTGGCACAGATCAAACACTGTGTAAAATACATAGTTGACTCTCTGGCTGATTTTGAAACCACTTGGTAAAAAGAGCGCAATATGCAGTTTTTACTGTGTTCCATCCATCTATCCATCCATCCATCCATCATCTGTACCCCTTATTCCTTTTGAGGCTGCGAGGGGGCTGGAGCATATCCCAGCTGACATTGTGCAATTGTCATGGAGCCAATCACATGGCCACATAGGGAGACGGACAACCAGTCATGCTCACCCTCATACCTAAGGGGAAATTTGAGTCGCCAATCAACCTAATAAACATGTTTTTGGTTAGTGGCAGGAAGCCAGAGTGCCTCGAGAGAGGTTTTTGCTGTCTTTGTCTTCTTTTGTTTTCTGATGGGTGAAAACTACAGCATGAGGAGCCTTATTGCCACCTATTGTGCTAAAGTTTGGATCAGAGCAATGATTTCTAAAACACAAAAACTACATCAAACAAATAAGTCAAATAAGTAAAGTTTGTTCTACTTATGAAACAAAGCTGTGTGCTGTCCCTCCCCAATCCTATAATTTAGCTGATTTCTGTTTCTCAACTTGAAAAAAGTAGACAGCAGCTCAGCTAACAGCTAGCACTGTTAAATTGACATCCTTTAAAGGACTGAAATTAAGTCTAAATGACAGATTTCTTTGTTTTTTGCGACTTTCATAGCTAAATGTTTACATGTTAAATGTGAAACACCTAAGAAAATTCTTTAAACGTTTAAATCTACCAAGATTTGTTTGCTGTACGGCTCAATTAATGCAAGAGTCAATGTTAATGTTAATCATGCTAAGGCTGTTGCCATCAACATTTGATGCTGCCATTCACCATGTTGACTCCTGGACTTGTTGTTACTTTGCCTTGTGGGAAACAGTGCATGAAGTAAACTGGTCCAGTACATATTGCTGTTTTTTTCAAGAGTATTAAGTCAACATGGAATTTTTTGCATACTACAGATTAACTGAATACCCGAAAAACTACATTTGTGCAAAATCAGTTTGTACTGCTAGCATGGCATGTGGTTTTGAAAAATATTTTGGTGGATATTTTATACTAGTTTTATAGGAGGAAAGCCTTTCACGTCCCTCCTAAAAAAAAGACACGACACTGTATTTGACCCTCAACCCTTCCTTATCTCCCCCTGCCCTGAGAATGACCACCCCTCTGTCATCTCGTCAGCAAAGCTCAATCAAGTCTTAATCCAGAACGACAGTGGGCTCTGTGTTGTACCAAACAAATGACTTCCCCTTCTCGATGGCATAGTGTGACCTGAAGTCTTCCCTTGACATTCTTTCTGCTTTCCACGAACATGGAGAAGGGATGTAATTCAATAGTCACTAGGGGACAGGGCACCATGCACCAAGGAATATTTTATTTACTTGTGGACAGAGGCCTTTTCTTAGAGTATGACAACAGACAGTCTCCCTCAAGACAGAGTTCACACAGCTGACAAAAAGGGTAGAAAAAGGGCAACTGGTTCTTTTACTTTATTCAGTGGAGACATTTTGCATGCAGTTTCACTCTTAACGTGCTCTTTGCACTCTAAAATGCACTTTACATTGAATAGTAGTACAGTACATTTAAGTCAATAAGACTATTGCAGTTTTTGATGGAATATGACTGAAGAACTTTGTAAAACTCCTCCAGCTTAGGCAAAGTTCTAGCAGGTAATGCCTCAGTGTGCCCTGTACCCAAAATGTCACCTGATCTTATTGGATTATAAACCAAACCTAATGAAAATAGCTAGCATGTTATATCAGTAACCATATACACGTCTTATAGTATTGATTTAGGATTAAGAAGAGAGTTACCTTTGGAGGCCGGAATTCTTCCACCCCATGGTCAGCTACACTGCTGTTGTCAAGGTAGTGGTGACGCAGATCCGACACACACACGAAAGTCCCTACCAAGTCTCAGGTAACCTACTCATGTTCACTCTCACTCACTGGAAGTGAAACACAAAAGAGAAAGTCCAAATTAAATTACATATTTTAAATAAAAACAATACATCATTTAGAGCCCAGATTTTTACTTGTTCAGAAATACGAATATTTTTTAATTTGACGTGTGCCATTAACAAAACTGTAACCGATGAGTTGTGCCAAGATAAAATCAGTCTCATCTACCAGCTGGCATCAATGTTAGTGTGTTAAATGACGTCTCATGATTAATGAGAAGTGTGGCTGGGCACTTCTTCAAGACTGATTCCCCCCCTGATATTACTGGGAAACAGGCTCCTTTATCACCTTTCAGTACCAGATTCAGTACACTCAGAAGGCAAAGTGCTCTCACTGCTTTGCAAACATCCATTATGTAGTAAATGACAATTCACACAAAAGTTCCCCCATGAATAATTTAGTGGGAACTGCAGACAAACGTGTTTCTGTGAAAAAGACAACCCGACAAGCTTCACATCTGCCGTGAAGAATAGGTGTGGGGTGCCTGGCGGATTGGCCTACTCTCATCTGACATATTTACTCAAAAGTCCTCCTTGTAAATACTGTATATATGAAATCTGTCTATTGCTTCTTTAAGCATAAACAAACTGGGATTTATTTATTACAACAAAGCTATCAGGCTGTTGGTGGCCTTTTCAACTGAGGAAGAGGAATTACTCATGTGTAAATGTGTTGCAGTTGTTTGCCCTCCCTTGTGCTTGTGATGAGTTAGCAAGCTAATGAAGTGCTAATAGAAAATATGAAGCAGAATATGGCTAACGTTAGCATTGCTAGCACTACCACCCTTCAGTCCTCCTAAGGGCCATGTCACACTAGATGCATTTTACTTGCATGAGGGAAGCAACGTGTGCATGTTTTCATCCAGACATCAAGTCAAAGCTTTCAGACTGCAAGCGCAAGTTGTGCATTTCACTCATGTCTTGTGTGCCAAAAATCTATTTCTGTCAGAATGCTTTCATTTTGCAGGTTTCCCAGGTCTGTAATTTAATGAATCTGGTTTCTTGTGAAGAGATTAACTGTGGTTCTTCTTAAACTTTTAATAGAAGATTTTTATTTGGGTGTTATGTATTGAGAAATAGAGCTTTGACAGCAGGAAGATGCAGCTACAACGAAGTAAACAAGCGTGCCTGTTATGAAAGCGGTAGCACTCTCAAGCCGGAACTGGCACACATGTCAGCCACAAGCAGGCGAAACATTTTAACTCTCACACATCTCCGCAAAATCAACACATCCTTTCACGTGATATGCCATAGCCATTTTATGCAGCCTATATAAAATGTATCCCTATTAAATGGAACAAAATACTGTCAACCTTAGGGCTGGGTATTGTTAAGAACCTCACGATTTGATTCGATTTTGATTCTTTAGGTTGCGAATCGATTCAGTAAGAAGTACAAATACACAAATAATTACAGTACCTGTTGACAACTTTTGAATTTTTATTTTAATGCCAATGTGAACATATGTGGTATGTCACCTCACATTTTTGAGAAATCAAACATCTAAGAATAAAAATTTTCACAGTAATAACTTATTTGTGCATAATGGAGTACAAAAGTAAGAAACATGACAGTTAATACTATAATTATAAATGTCCACTTGGTCTTTTTTGTATTATTTTGTCAATAAATGTGTCAGGAATTGTCCTTTTAATATTTCTTCTCTTTAATAATTCTTTCTTCTTTTTTTTTTGTTTGTTTAATTTTACTGATGGTAGTCCCTGTCAAGCTAAAGACAGAAATCTCGACATTTCTTCCTCCAATATTTATAAAATTACTATTTATGGTATCCATAAAAAAAGAACTATGATGAAAAAGACAATAATGAGAAAAAAGATGGTAAAACACGGGGAAAATACGTCAGAGATATGACAAAACACAGAGAAAATACGGCAAAAGATTGGAAAGAAACACTCCAGATTGGTTCTAATGCTATTGTTTACAATATCTTACATTATTTACACAGAAAATACTGATCAACGGCCGATAAATCACTCACATGTTCGGCTTTCAATCCTGTCACTCTGCTGTTCGGCTGAGCACATTGTCCTGGCAGCCTCTGCCGTACCGTACTGTATACCGTACCTGTATATCAATGGAAAGCTCTGCTTCTCAACTTCCAGAATTCGTTGGAATTATTTGGAAAGCGTGAATACTCCAGGAGTTCAGGTAATTTCATTCATGCATGTCTTCTTCTGTCACCGGCGACAGCTGGATAAACACTGAAACAGTGCACAGCACCCCCCACTGGCCAGGAGGTGAATCGATTCAGAGGATTTGCTGAACTGATACTGAATTGGGAGGGGAAATATTGCAATGCATTGATGAATCAATATTTTTTCTCACCCCTACCTGCTTTCAGCTATACAGTGTTTTTTCTTAATGCCTGGTTGTGTATTTCCAGGTCACACTGAAACATTGAGACACATGGCAGAAACAACTATTATTTATTTTTTTCGAATCTACTGTTTTTCAATGCATATTTACTGTTTTTCAATGCAAGCTTACACACCAGCAACGTTATTTCACCAAGCGAAATGGCGACTTTTAATTTTTCGGACAGAGGTCGATTTTTCCATAGTTTCACTTGCGACGAGTGCACATCCGACCAATTAAAATGCTTGTGGTTGATAGTCACATAGTCCCGGAGCACTGATTAGTTACTGTCGACGGCTGCAAGTCTGTCCTGATTCAGCTGACAGCATTATAAGGCCACATGCATCCTCACCAACCTTCTGCAGTCTGATCATCAGCCGTATGTCTGAGGTAAGAGGACACACTGTTGTTAAAAGCATAATTTGAGTCACCTCCCGTTTGATTGTAAACAGCTCCATCTGTGTGCATAGTGCATCTGGTTCATTCATATGTGATGGGCTGCCTGTTTACTGTCTCGATCTTTTACTAGGCTAACCTATATGATATTAAAGACAAATATATCTTAGCACAAGCTCAAGAAAAAAAATATATGAAAAGGAAAACTTTAAATCAGTGGCTCAGTCTGAAAGTGAAGGGTTGCAGCCCAGCTCTGTGTCACATGTGACCTCAAGCACAACTCCCACTGCTGCGTCAGTGGTACGTAATGTGTTAACTGCTGATACAAAAGAAGTACTTACAAAGACTCTTCAAACATCAGTGAATAGATGTGAAAGGGATGTGAATTGTAGGCTGGAGCTGTGGCTTAAAAGTGCTTAGAATGTGTGCGGCACGATCGTTTTTTATTTTTTATGTATTAAATTGCGTTGCTCCTGATGTGCATAGACAGGCACGTCAAAATTCGCCTCCGAATTATTCGCAATTTCGTGCCGTTTATTTGCGTCGCCGCTGGTGTGCAAAGGCCTTTAGTTGGTGGCAAGCGGCTACATTTCAGAATATTTGACAGGCTTTAGTCTGCTTGACAACGTGCTGAGTGAAAGCCAACCAAACCAAATAAAAATGCAACAATGCTGCAACTTCACCACCTACCAAAACAGTGTCATACTAAATGTTTACATGAAGCAGCCTTAGTTATGCTAATTTTGACATATTTACATTGACAAGTGATGACAAAGAAATTATCAACATTGATACAGTAGCATTAAACAGTCCAAATAGCGGTCAATGGTCCTAAACATGAGGAAGCGGCCATTTTTATAATTTGTTTGATTATCCTGTAATGCTTAAAGCAATCAGAGGTTAACAAGGCAAAATAATACATCATTAATGCACATTTTAGTCAATCTGCTGCATGCAAAGGGGATTTTTGGCGCACCCACATTAAAAAAAACTCCTGGGATCCATTTTGCTCATTAAGCTGGTTAAATGTGATCTAAATAAGATGCCCACCAATTTGGACCTCCCATTACCTGGCTAAGCTGCCGTTGATCGTTTATACGATTAAATACAGACCTAAATCTCCATCGTATCCAATTAATTCTCTGTGCAGGCATGAGAGTGGCTAATGATGTTATCTTTCCTAATTAACCTGTATAGGGATTCAACTCCAGGACAGGGGATTGTTCATCCTTCATCCAAGTGTTCATTATTATCATTACAATCATTATCATAAAGGGTCTAACTTATGATGTTGGCCGTTCCATCACCATTAATCTAGATTGAGTCCTTTTTTTTTTTCTTCTTTTTGGGGATGGGGATCCTTTGGGGTCATTTTTAATTATCACTAAAAGGATGGGAATTCTAGCAAAGCTGAGTAAGTTCAGTTGTGGTCACAGCAATCACTGGAATCCCCAGAGAGCACATTACAGGGATGTGATTTGACTGCTTATGACTGAGGGGACATTTCTGATTTTGCAGTGTTTATGGGGCCCTGAATTACTCCACACTGCAAGACCCTCCTCACACTTTTCTGCCAGCATTCAGCGTTGACTTCAACCTATTAACACAGCAGACTTGGAGCAGATCAATAGCTGTCATTGGGCCATGTGTCATTAGTTAATCGGATATTGATGAGGGTATTGATACTCACCTAATTAATCTCAGGCCCAGCGCCGGCTTTCATATGTTTCCGTAATTATGCACTTCATCTTAGTCCTTACACATCAGTGGGCCACTGCTTCCTGTTTGACAGTGAGTAAAAGTAAGCTGTCAAGTCGCACTCTTCTATTGTATGTTTTCTTTTTTCTCATTTGCACTTTTTAAACGGTGACATACTGCACCAGCAGAGCAACAGCTGTGCACTGTAAGCATGGGGAGGTTTGAACTTTGGCACCTGTATTTGCACTGCTTTATATTTCAAGACGGCAAGAGGCCTCATTCAGACCATTAAGAATAAATATTGGAAACCATCTCAAGTACTTTTTAAGGCCATGTTCACACTTCAAAACAGCTTTTATGTTTGCTTTGGCCTCTTCTACACTGAAACATTTTCTCAGGTCACTGAAGATGAACATTTTGAAAAACTCCTGAAAGGGTTAAGAGTTTCAGAGGCTCTGTTAAGGGTGTCCCTGTGTGGACAGAAGAAAAACTTTAGGGCTTAAACTGTCCCACCGTGCAATGGCATCAAACTGTTCGCATGAAGGTTGTGCTGTAGCTAATGTTTCAAAACTTTTACTGGTTTTATCCAAGCAGCAACCTCCAGGGCTCTAAATGGAGGTCCATGCTGAAGTGCCAAAGCCTGTAGTACCCAGAGTGTCCACTTGAGGCTGGCTGTAGTAACCTGACATCTCAATGACTGTTTGCTGGGGGAAAAAACTATGGCCTTCATATACATCTTTACAGCCTAGTTCAAAAAACAGCTTCATTCTAAAACTGTAATACATCTGTGTGCTCTCACTGTGAGGGGGTGAATTTTTTTTACATCATGTCCATTTTTTCTTTTATTAAGGATTTATTGAGGATTTCTGGCTTTGAAAATGCTGAGTTGTTATTGGTCAGATCGTCTTTAGTTCCGCCTCGACACAGCCGTTTGTTTGTCAGGGGGTTGAGCTAAAGTTTGTTTGAGATGGCATGTGCAGTATGGCAGCATCCATTAGAGGGCATCAACAGAATTTCAAAGGCTCCATTGAAAATCAAAGGGCTGATGTCACATGGCTTCGTCCAGTTCTTTCACAGCCTATGGTTTCATTATTGTTGGCCTTACATTTTACATGCTTACACACACATTCACAGTTACTCTCTCCTTATGATACTGCTTCACAAAACATAATGCTGATCAAAAACCCTCACGCATTTTGGATGAGATTTGATGCCCTGAAGCGAGTTGTCTTGAGTGCACAGCGGTTTTGGGTGTGTTGGTCCACAACTTCATATATTTACTCCTTGTGTAAAGCCAGGCACAAAGAGGATGGGTATGTGCCTTAGTTATAAGTGCGTGTGTTTGGTTTGATCTATGGTACTCCCAAATCAAAGTTTTAGCTCTGATTCCCTTTAAACCAGTGTGCACCAGGAAGTTGGCATTTTGCCTTACCAAAGGGAGGGTCAGACACTTCTACATAAACTTAAAAGTGAACCCTTACTAACTATTAAAATCAGTTACAACTAATAAGATTAGACTTCTATCTGTTTATGAAAAATCTGTTTACTGTATATAAAAAACTGTTGGCTTTAAGCAATTTATTCCCCCATTTTCCCTGCAGGAATCCTTGGCTCCATTCTCTATTGTGTGCATAAAACACACTGGACACTCTGTTTATTATCTGTCAGCAAACATATTTGTGAGATTCATTAGTGTGCATTCACATATTAAAAATGTGTCTCCCTGTTTCAAAAGATGTTTATTCCTGTGTGTGTTTTTTTCTTGTTTCCTGAGGTTTCAAGCTCTGGAGCACATTCAAGTAGTGGACTGAGGAGTGCTGCGGAAAAGCCAGGCTGTCTTCAAGCTCTTCATCCAGCTATGAACTTTAAACTGAATTTTTCGGTTGTGCTGCTGTACTTGAACCAAGCTCAGTTAAGTGTGTGTTTTGATCTCACAGATATGTGACAATCTCTCAAAATAGCAGAAACACTCTGTGCCACAGACTGTAGACTTTAGATCAGGTACAAAAAGGTTTCAAACCCAGTCAATTTCTGCATCCACAAGTCAAGAACAAATCAGCTTTGGGCCTGACCACTCCTCATTTTCAGACAAACACATCCCTGGACCCAAACAGGAGCATATCATCATTTGCCACTTTAACACCATGAGCACACAGCATAAAAGTGACACCTGCATCAGGTGGAAAATATGGAAGACACCTAAGCTTCAAACCCAAACATATGATAGGGCCCTTGTACTATTTAAGGTCTGACCATGTAAACTGGTGACCCATGGCTCCCTGTGTTTGGTTGCTGTAACTATAATCTTACAGAAGGATGTATAGTGATGTTGAAACTGGTAACAAAGCACATAAATGCTTATTCTTTTGAGCAGCTGATGCAGCTCATTTGGTATGTCTGGAATTGATATGTAAACAATGAAGCCCTCATCAGTGCATTTAAAAAAGACAAAAAATATAACTCTGAGCCATATCCAACGGGTTTTTATTTGTAAAGCACTATTTTATTTCATACGAAAAGAATGCATGATTTAATTATGGACTTTAGAAAAAAAAACAATGCGTTTTGGTGAGATTATTTTTGTGAATACAGTATCTCAGACAGTTTTAAGGGGATCTTCTCAAATTGTTGACAACATGCCCACCTATAAATGAAAAAATGTTTAGATTTTGGGAGTAAAAGGCCAAGGGGTCTTGTGGTCATCTCTTGCTTGTGAGTGTGATATTTTAAGAACACTCAAAGGATTTCCATCAAACTTTGCACAAATATCTGCCAGGATTTGAAAAATACTAAATAAAGAAAAACTAGGAGCAGAAGCCAGATGCAGATATCAACTAAAAAGAAAATTGATTTTAACCTCATCAAGTTTTAATCAAAGATAAAGTGATCAGATTTATTAGGTCAATGGTCAAAGAGACTCATGTTTACCCATTTCACATGAAAGCAATTTTTTGAAAACATCACAGAAATGCTTTGAGGGATTTTTTTCATACTTTGCACAAGTGTCCATTACAACACAGGAATGACTTTATAATATTTTAAAGGTTCAAAAGTCAAGGTCATGGATCAATTTGTTAACCCCGTGCTTGTAAATATGACATCACAAAAATGCTTCAAGAGATTTTCATCCAATGTCGCACAAACATTGACTTCTTTCAGTGAGTTAACTGATAAGGTTTTGGATGTCAAGGGTCAAAGGTCAAGGTCACTGGTCTATGTCTAGGTCATAATTTTGTGAACATGAAATGACAAAAATTCCTATAGTGATTTTCCTCAAACTTTGCACAATGTCATCAGATGAAGGGATAGACTGATTAGAGTTTGGAGATTTTTTTTTTTTCTCTTTGTAAATTATGAATAACACAAGTTTCCAGCTTTGTTTACAAATCAGAGGCGGGTTGTCTCATGAATTTTCTGAAGAAAAATAATGATTTAAGGTCTCAAGGAGATATTGTCAAATGATGGTGGCATAAGAAAATATCCATACACTAGAGTTTAATAATTTATAGCCAGCTGTATTCTGTATTGATTTGATGTATATCATCAATTCTTGATTTATATGAATTAGTGACAGTCATTTTTTGGTTGTATTAAAGATTATGACCACTTGTTGGCAGCATGCATACAGCCATTTGATTCTCCCCCTCCGTCTAATTCTTTCACTTCTAAATTATACACCGTCCAGGACAGTGGTTTTATCCAAACTCCTGCATATATAGAACTAATGTGTGGAATCTATATAGTTTTTTAAAAGGTGGTCGATAAAGACAAGAGACAAGAAGTTTGCTTTTTGCAAGAAAGTAAAATGCCACTGAAGAGTTGCAGTGGATTTGCAAGCTCAAAAGGCCAGATATCCCTGGAATATTCCTGTTAATGGCTTATGTAAAAAAACAGTCTTAGACAGGTTGATGCTTTTAACACCAACCTTGAATGTCAAAGAGGAATCGGCAGTTCTTTTCAGTTTTACTTATTTATTTATTTATTCATTTATTTACTTATTTATTCATTTTTCACCTGCTTCACTAAAGGAGGATGTGCATTGACATCCCATAATGTATGCAAGACTAGTGATTCAAGCTGGTGTGTGGCAAAAAGCACAGATTGGTGACAGGAACCAGTGGGAGGAAAACATGTGAACACTTTAATTTATCTAATAAGTGCCAAGTTCTCAGTGGTTATTTTGTGATTATGTTCATGACCAAGGGTACGGATCTTTAAGCTGTTATGCCTTGTCATATGCATACTCCTGTACAACAGCAGCATTGAAGCACTGGTATATGGCATGCCTTTCTTACAACACATCACTAATATTGTTTTTCCCAAATTATACACAAGAGTTAAAGTGAGGGTGTTGGACTTAGCTCAGTTTAAACTACAAAACATAGTTTTGTATTGTATGTTGCAGGGATTATATTCATGATATCTCTTACTAAACACTGTCCTTGTTCAGATATGTAATGCTTTGTGTATGTATCTGTTTTTCTAAGTGAGTTGGGACCCAAATTTGGGTTGCAGAGATGTTTCAGCAGGTTGCAAATATGTGCCTAAAATGTTGCAAAGTCTTTGCTGTACAGGAGCCCTGAAGAGTCATGCGCTTGGACATGTCTTCTTTACTATTTGGTAAATATTGATCATTGTATTCATTTCTTGTCTAATTTTCTGTCATTATCAAGAGATAACAAAGCTTTTTTATATCATGATAACTTTAAGATCTGCAAGTGAAAAATCTGAGTTTACATGTTCACTCTTTGTGATGTGTCCTGTCTCATTAACAAGTCACGTTTCTTTCTCCTAATGACCATAATGATTTTTGGATATCTGGGTTGCAATTACTGATTAAGGAGGATGAGGTGGGTCGTAGGTGAAGACCAATGGGCCTGTGTCCACAGCCAGGGCTTTTCCACTGTAAGCTTTAGAGCACTTGCCACAAGCACTATAAGTTACCAGGTAACAAGAACTGACTTAGGGCCTGTTTACACAACAATGTTGTCACCAGAAATGGAAAGGTTGCGTCTTTAAAAATGCTTGACGTTCACATGGAGACAGTGTGATAACGATACCCATTCACACAGATCTGCGAGAACAACTGAAAACACGGCAGCATGCATTCCAGGCCAGTAGTTGGCTATGTACATTTGTAGTGTCTTTGGCAAATATAACAAATGCATCTCCGCTGGTCAGAGTATAGATGCAGCAAATCTATATTTTGTTGAGGGAGCAATAACAACCTGAGCACAGTTAGCAGCACACATGTTGCTTGGTAATCAGCCATAGCTATTGTTGTGGTTGTTCTGAAGTGCGTGCGCAACCTTTGAAACCTTCTGAAAGCGACCTACACATGCACTGCGCGTCCCTGTCTTCCCTGCCAACAGGCACCGTTCTCGTGTGAATGGAAGGCGCAAACACAACAAAAACTTTACGTTTTCTGCATTTTTCTGCAACAGACCCTTACTCTTTCCTTTGAACTATGTGTGAGGCAAAGTAGCTCTGTGTGTCTCATATTTCCCTTTAGTCATGAAAATATCTCCCTAAAATGTAAAGAAAAGACAAGAAAACATATCTTACCACTGAAAGCCGCTGGAAACCTGTTTACTTGAGAATTTAAGTAAGATCATTTTAACTCTGTCATTGTTAATGATAAGGTAGATATAAGAGGTCCCTTCCCTTCTTGATTTTGATTGGTCAGTGTGGGAGAAGTGGTATTGGAAAGTGCTGCACCTTTCCAAAAGTTGAACTGTTGTCAGCTGGGAGGGCAACAAAATTAGGAGCTGCTGCTCAGAGCAGTTAAAGCTGAGAACACTGGACTACATTGTTTTTGAACTGAACATAACCACTGCTAGCACAAAAAAAGCCCTTTGGACACAGGCCTTTAAGCCTTGTGAGTTTTCTAAAAAAACTAGATTTTGTAAATTGTATTCAGTTAATAAACATCACTGTATTATTGTATAGCCATTCTTTCCAATACTGAGTGTAAAAAGGCTCAACATAAAAGCAAAATGACTGTGAATGTTGGAAACAGGATATATTTTAAGATCTTTATTCTACGTTCAATAAAATTACATTGTCTCTGCATAAACAATCAAATGTTTGTGAGCATAAAGAATATGCAAAACAATCGGGCTAAGAATGCTTCCACCTACTAGCTTTAAAACAAATACAAAGAACAATTAAAATTCATTTAATGTTCACTTGATGCATTGGTTAAATCATGCTGCACCTTTTATGTCTAATTTCTCATGAAATATGCATCCATGTAACCTTGTGTTGGTCTCTGAGATGCAAGCTTCTATCTGTGTGTTGTGTGCACCTGCATGTGTGTGTGTTGATGCACGCAGGCTGATCAATAGCACTCTGCATTAGCACGCTGGAGTACAGATGAGAGAGCACCTGAAGGTGACCCTGACTACTGGCATCACCACAGGGCTCCAATAAGCTGCTCCTCAGCCGCTGCTCCGCCGAGCACAAATCTCCAACTTTTAGCCTGCTGCTGTTGGTTTGATTATTGTTTATAGATACAGCCGAGAATTAAAGTATGGCCTGCAGGCAGCATAATTATTTACAGCTGAAAACTCATATCATTACCAGCATGCTCCTAATTGCCAGAAGTAATATCAATGTTAGTTGATTAAGTGTATTTTTTTCATCTTCACTCTCCATAATGTGCAGAGATTGTTTTCCCTCAGCATATGGGGTGACGGTTTATCTCAATACAGCTGTTCATCTGGCTTGACTTCTATTTTTTTTCACCGCTCATTCCAAAATACAATATTACAGAATCTTCAGAGGGGAGCGATCGATTGCTCCACTTTTTGTAGTTTGCTCACAAGGTCAAAGAAAACACTAGAGATCCATCCTTCATTGCACAAAAATAATTTATCTCTGTAAAGATTTTCCCTAAATAGCTATGCATGTGACTTTAAGGGGCAGGAGCTGACTCTTTGACTCAAGGAGGTGTCAGAGCTGAAAAAAGGCCACTGGGCTGAAAAAAAAAACACTTTCAATTCAAGATCAAATGATTAATTAAAACAAATGTTTATTTGGCCTGCACCAACCTCCCTTTGCTATGAACATGTCAAAATATTTCATCCTATATTTAAGGCGGCAGGAAAGATGAAGCTATTAATTACAGAGCCTGTGAAGGGAAAAATACATAAACCTTGAAGGCTACTTTATTATTCACATGTAGATTACTCAAACATGAATGCAGCACTGCAGCATTAGAAACCTGTTTTTGGGACCTGTATGGAAGCTAAAAAGGACATGCACACATACAGACATTTGATTTCACCCTGTTTTCCCCTGTGACAATGAAACAATCTAATCTTTTTTCAGACTCCGACTTATTTCTGTGTCGTTTTTTTTCTGTGATCAAATTTAGTCCTTGTCATTTTCTCAAGATCCAAGCAACTTGTGCAGCTTCTGGACCTATGAGCTTTCTGGACAAGGGATTTGGCATTCACGGTAATCGAGCATGAAGACAAAAGTTGGAGTCTGCAGGTCCCTTGGTCCTCCTGGTCTTGCTATACTCCACCTGTGAGGCCTGGACACTGGTTGGTGGCCAAAGATGCCAGTTTTGTAACTATCTGCGATGGGCAATAACGCCATGACAAATAGCATTGTAACTAGCTTAATTACATTTCCCAGTAGCTTTGTGGTAGTGTTGATGTTTTCTGAGTCAAATGAATTTTCAGTGGTTTAGTTATTTTATCAATAGACATGGAGACTTGTATTTGTTGTGGACAGTGTTTCCACATGACTTTGGCGCCAGTGTCTAATCCTTTACACCTCCAGTGTCCATGCTGCAGTCAAGCTTGTGAGTCAAGAGCATTGGGGACAGCCGGTGACATGCACGCAGGTGTTTCACGAAATTAATTACAAAACGAAAACTTATTAAGTTAACCATCACCAGTGCAGTCTGTAATGATCAGCAGGCAGTCATTCAATCACTAATTACTGAGCAGTGAGGAGCAAAATTCATGAGGAAACAGTGGAGAAGTTCATTTCAGATTAGGAGACAGGAACAAGGTGAACCAGTGAGGTAAGATAAAAGACCCTAATGTTATTATTAGGCAACTTTATTAGCTTGTTTTTTGTTTATGTAACAGTGTAGAAACTGCTTATTATTTGCTTACACACAAAACATGATTTTGGCTATTAGAAAATTATTACAGTAGGCTTTCATTAAGGGACAAGCATATAAAACCCATATGATTAAGGACAAATAAGCAGTTGTTTAATTACCCCTATTATGGGAAAAGGGCAATTTTTTTTATCTGGTTGAGTTTTATTAATTAAGAACCAAACAGGGGCAGAACTTAAGGGTAACATAAATATTGGAAAAGACAAATTAAAGAAATGCAACAGAAAAATTAAAGCAGATATAAGACAGTAAAACAAACAGCAGATTCCAACAAATATGTGGAAAAGCATTGGTTTTATGTAATAATAACAGTAAGAATGAAAATCACATTTCTAAAATTAAGTGTATTAATCACAAAATGTGTATATAACTGAATAACAAACTTTTGCATGAACTAACAATAAGCACATGAAGAAATTGTACTTGATAAACACAGTAAAACTTGTTTGGATAACAGAATACTGATGTGCTATGAATCATCTAATTGAAAGAAAATGGGCAAAGATGGTGTACATTTGTGAGTCAGACATGTTCACACTGAGGCCATATCATGAAGCAATGGTAAAGCAATCGGAAGCTTCATGATTTAACATACTCAAAACATAATATTGGCCTTAAACATATCTTTTAAAACAGATCAAGCGCTGTAAATACTTGCCCCAAATTTTCACCAGGAGCTTGCTCCAAAACCTAAGCACCACACCACCGAGCACTGCCCAGGCTTTCATCGCAAGATCATAAGATCATGAGAGCCTTCAAACTTATGTGAGAGATCACGCTATAAAAAACCTTGGAAACTGCCTACAACAAAAAGGGAAGACTGTGCTCGCCTAACAAACAGTCATTTGTGTTGCTGCAATTTCATCTTGGAATTCTTTTACCTTGGACTGTAGAAGGGTGACAACGTGTCATACAGAATCATGTGTTTTTCCAGATAGATAACTCGTCATCCATAGTGAAAAAAACTTCCTGCTACTCCTCATCGGACTTGAGGGCTGATGTGACCGGTCAGGATGTTGAAGGTGGAGGACTGTAAACGTAGTTTTATTTTGAAGAGACTGGATACTCGTGTCATATTTTGTCTGCAAGTATAGTTTTACTTTGGAGAGACTGAGTGCGCAGTTTCATTTTTTTGTGGCTGACGTCCTGACTGGTGTGACCTGTCCTGCGTATATAGAAATGCCAGTGCTGTCAGTGCCACTGGTGCTAGTGCCAGTGCCATTGAAAACAGGCTCCTCACGTATATTTAACGCTGCTGGGGAAATACGACCATTGGCTAAAACAAATTCTATCCTCCTTGGTGCAGCACCCCTGGTGGAAATTGGGGGTTACAGGCAGTGCTTTCTGTTATAACATACGTATATGAACACAAAATAACGTAGCACCACCTGCTGGCTAAACTGAAAGTAGCCCATTTCCTGGCAGAGATCCTCTCTGCCAGCATCGAAAGGTTTAAAAAATCAGCTTAAAACACATCCTGATACCACCTGATACAATTATTTTATTTGCACTTTATGGTAGAGCTCATTTTCACAACTATTGTTGTTTTACAGGTTTTGTGAAACAGTCTGATTTGCCATGTGAGAGGTGTTATGTCAAATAAACCATTCTTACATCGTACTTATTTTAAAGTTCACCTGCCATTTCTGTCTTTCTTGTAGCGGCATGCTCTCTAAGAGTTCATGCAAGTCCATAAGACTTGGAGGTAGCTACAAATTTAAAGCCTGATATTTTATTTAATCAAACTGGGGAGCCATGTATTGCACGGATATTTTCCCTGCATGAAACTTCATAAGTCACACAAAAGAAAAGAAAGTCAGTTGACACTTGTGATTTTTTATTATTTTCTTTTAAAGCATCCTATCCTTTGTGAAAAAAAAATTACGTGGCCCCAAGAGGTTGCGTCTTTTAAGCAGTTAACGATCACAGGAATCCTTCCCATGCTTGGAGAGTTAAAATTGTGCAGAGGAGTGAAATAATTGTTAAAAGGGCAACGCAAATAATGATTAAAAGTGGGCCTAGGGTCATCATTAGTCCATGATGTCAGAGACATTGAGAGCAGGGAGAGTGGGGGACAGAGGGGGGTAGAGAAACCTCTTGCTGACCAACAAGGGGCCTCGCATGCGACTAACTCCTCCATGACAAGACTTTATTATGAGCCGACTGACAGGCGGTGAATCTGCCCCTTTGATGAGCACACTGACTGCAAGTTCACGAACAAAATGCTTCAGGAAATGAGACGACTGTCGGAATGAAACTTTGTGCTATTAATATATATTTTTATGCCTTTGTCATTCACTCAGCGATGCAGTGATGTCATTGCACAGTGAAGGTCTTGTGATCATTTTTTAAAGTTCAAAAGGCTAAAGGCGCTGGTGTGTCAGTGGCTCAGAGGGTTGTATGTATGGGATATGATATAAAAATACAGTCTGGGAGATATTAAGATGTAAAAGCAGATGGACTGAGTCCTTCTTTGATGACTCAGAAATACATGAATATTGCGTATGGAAATCTGGGAGATATTGATGGGTATGCTTGTGCTTTGTTGAACTCATTGATTTATTTTCTATTCTGGTAATTCTTGTTATAATTATTATATTTATAAAAGGTCATGATCTTTGTAGGAGTGCCAAAACATGATAAAAGTGAACCTCCAAGGACTTTGATGCGCATGTGAAGATGTTTCAAACATACATTTATACCAGCTGGTAGTTTGAAATGAAACAATTATCCTGCTAATTATGCTTTAATTTTGTTATTTAGGATTAAGGGTTTATGAGATTTAAGAAATTGCATTAATTGAGTCTCCAGTGTGAAAAAAACAGGCAGGTGGTTTTCCAGACAAATTACTCTGCAGCTTTGTTCATCTTCTTGGATTTGACAATGAAGTCAATGTTTCATGCCTGTCATGTGCTGAAAAGCCGGGGTGATTATCGGTGCCCCTAATGACTAACAGTTTGAATTCCCCCGAGGTGCTGTAATGGCACTTTTACATTGTTTCTGTTGGAGTAATTGTCAGTGTAAAAGTACTCCTGAAACATGACAGTCATTTGAGCAGCACAGACATTCTGGTCAAAGTGAATTAAGCCAAATATGTTTTTATGAAGATTGACTGGATTTACATCATGAATAATGGACACAATCGGAGTTTATAAAAAACTTAATTCTACTTGTTTTTTATGACCAGCCAATACACATTCAATTATATGGCACCACTCTGAATGTGCCTGTTTAGATCACAAATCATAGTCTGTTTTCAAAAGGACACTATATCCCATATTAGAGTCTAGTTGTTTTAGCCCATACATGCTGGTTGGGTCAAATTGACCTGTTTTAAATTCCGATTTTATGAAAAATGATAATGTGATCAGCATGAAACTCTATGTTTTTGTCTTATTTCCTCAGTATGCTTACATTTTGTTATTATTATTAAGACGTCTCTCTTTTTTTAACTGACTGCACATGCCAAAGAATGTCCTTCACAAGGTGAACGGGTCAGTTTCACTCAGGACACTATTGGGGTTTCGTAGCATTGCAGAAATGAAATAACAGAAAATAATCTTTGGCATAACAGTATCACCTTTATCTCAGTTACAAATAAAGTAAAGAAAACGTGTGATTTATGTTTGCAGTAACCAGATCATGTGTGTTCACATTTCACTAGATTGCACCCTTATGCCTTTGAAATTGCCTTAATTTTATGTGGCAAAAATTAAACAAGATGCTGGAAAAATTCCTCACAGATCTTGGTCCATGTTGACATGATAGCATTATGCAGAATTGTCGGCTACACATCCATGATGCAAAACTCCAGTTCCACCACATACCAAAAGTGCTTCAGTGGCTGAGATCTGGTGACTGCGGAGGCTACTGGAGTACAGTCAACTCACTGACATGTTCAAGAAAACAGTCTGAGGTTAACTGAGCTTTGCAAAATGGCACGCTAACCTGCTGAAAGTAGCCATTAGAGTATGGGGTACACTGTGGTCCTCCCAACAAGAGTGACTGTTGCTTCAAGATTCAAGGGGTGGTACATTCAGAAATGGTCTTCAGCATACCTTGGTTATTATGACTGTTTATTTGAGTGGTTGTCTCTTGTCTATCATCTTAAACTACACTTGTCATTCTCCTCTGATCTTTGGCAACGTAAGGCATTTTCACCAATAAAACTGTCACTCCTTAGATCTTTTCTCTCTATCTGGATCATTCTCCATCAATCCCAGATATGGTTTCAAATGAAGTTCCAGGATATCAGTCATTTCTAAAAAACTTAGATCAGTTCATCTGACTCCAACAATTATGCCGCACTAAGTCACTTAAAACAACTTCAATCTTCAATCAATCTTCCGCAATCCCCGTCTTAGTTTGAACTTCAGCTGGTCCTCTTGATTGTGTCTACATCCCTGAAGTCATTGAACTGCTACCATATTATTTGTTTATTAGCTATTTGTGTTGAGGAGTAGTTGAACATGTGTTGACACGTGTTATCGTGAAGTTGCCCTTGAGTGTATATATTTTAATACACTTCATTTTGCTCTCACCTCACTATATGCCATCTCTAAAAACAAAAAAAAAAAAGCCACAATAAAATAAAGCTTCAATTATTTTTATTAATTTGATGACATAGTAAATATTGGTTTTGAACAGCAATCAAACATTCATTAAATCATTATCATGGGTGTGTCTGTGAATGCTTGTCTGTTTCTCTATGTTGGCTCTGCGATCAGCTGGTGACCAGTTTAGGGTGTTCCCCGCCTCTCGACCAGTCTCACCTGGGAAAGGCTCATAATGGACAAGCTGTGATATGGCAGCCAGATGTAAACATTTCAATTTTGTCAGGTGGAGGTCTGTCATAGATGGATTCTAGTTTTTAGCTCAGGAAGAGGAAAGGTTGTGCTGACTTTTACAAATGTTTCAAACTTAGTGTTAAGATACTTCAGAGAAGCTTCATAAGTTTTTGTTTACAGCTAGAAAACACTCATTAACTGATGAGGCACAGGGGCGTAAGCTAGTTTAAATGAACATACCAGGAAGTAGTCTGTTCCTGTTGGACTGCTGCTGTAACAGCAGCTGATTGCCCAAAATGAGATCAAGCCTGATCTCACAGGTCACCGGCTAACCCACACATCTGTCTAAATATCTGGGTGAATGTTTGAAATGTAAATGTCTCGAATGACCAGCTCTACTCTGTTTGTCTTCTGTGGACATGCAACACTGACCCTGAGGGCAGTAGCAAGCTCATTGGACTATTCATAGACTGTGTCCTCTGCCTCCTGCCTTTTAAGTTTTTTAAAGGGTATAATGTTCACTCTGTGAGTTTAACCCACATCTCTTTTGAACTTTTAATGATCTATTTCCTACAGTTAATGATTCAACACGAAGTTTACTACTGTGTGTGCACTGACATATTAACGCTCAGGCAGACCAAGGGCACAGTTACATGTACAAGTTAACTGAGGTAACACTAGATTTCTCTTTATCTGAGCAATCCCTCTAAACATCGATTGATCAGTCACATTTTTATTAGCATTTAAATTATTTTTTAAATCGCTCTTATGTCAGCGAAAAACATACAACCACCTTTTTAATACTAGTAAATCATTGGAAACAGCTCATGTAACCCCCACAGCTGATATGTTTATTGTTATTATAAACTGTTGTCTTTCTGGATTACTGTACACGATATTAAAAAAAGAAAAGACTGATGATTGGATATCCTTGTGTTTGAATTAAAAAAACTAAACCTTAAAAAATGCATGGGTACTGCATGGAAGAGGGAAAACATTTTAAACGTTTCTTAAAAAGCTGTACCTCTGTATGGGGATCTTTAAGTGGTCACATTTAGTCTTATACATGGTTCATATTTCAGATTCTGATGACTTGCAAATGTTCCTAAAACTTTAAGGTTCCCCTCTCCATGTAGACCCAGTCTGTTCTAATTGGTTCATAGGTATACTCTGGGGTAATTGGTCAGTTTTGGATGGTGCAGCACCATGTTTTCATGGCTAATTTTTGTGACAGTCTATGGTCTATACTTGCTACTGTGAGCCAATGGGCTTGAACTATATGGACATCACACTGGTAGGTCTATTCAGGGGAGCTGCCACTTCAGGCTAACCTTGTGCTGCAGCTGACCCGCCTTATTCAATGTCTGTAATTAGCTAGATCCATCTTGCCAAGCTCAAATATGCAATTATGAGCATCCCAAGGCACAGAGAGAGGTAACTATGAGCATGATGACATCAGGAAGTGACTGCTCGTACAGAGATTAGCATACATGCCAACAACTTCGGTATCAGTTTTACCATATCTGGACTGCATTTCTTCATTTATTTAAAGAACAACACAACACCAAAAGTATTTCTTAGTAGAAAAGATATTTTTGCTCCCTCTGACATGTATTGATGTTTTTGTTTTTTGTTTTTTTAAACACAGTGGCTTACATTTTATATTTTACTCTGCGGCAGTAGCCCTTCAAACTTCATTATCTGATTGGCCTGTAATGAATGTGACTGACAGAACAATCAGCCAATCAACTGTTGGATAATCCTATGAAAGGTTTTGCCTATTTCTAAACACCTTCTATGGGCTGTTTTCCAGGTGGACCAGTGAAATATACTGAACAGTCCACCTGATGTGTCAGAGGCAGCACCTGAGGTTCACAGGAGGAGAGAAGGAAATTGCAAAGCCGCACATTCTTTTAATCTTGTGCATGGACACGCCCTATCACAAGAAAGAGATATGAAAAAAAAAACACATAAAACTTTAAAAGGGACGATATGACTTCTTCAGTGACTTAACCTTTGAGTTTTCTTTTTCAATTTTGATGATTTTCACACTTCATTTCATTTCAATGGCTCCACTTTATGTTAATGGCGTAAGGATTTACTGATACTGGCACCCTTGTGATCAAAAAGGACACTTAAGCTTTTTGCTGATCCCGTTCAAAGCATACTTGTGGAGTGTTTCCTGAAAAAAAAATCTGTCTTATTTTCGTCATTTCAGGCAACTATAAATGTTTTGTATGGAAAAATCTAAAATGGCTGTTTCTTCATTATGCTGTTGGTTGGCTCATCTGAGGCATATGTATAGAATAAAAGTACCATAAGAAATTATGTTGCCTTTAAATATGCCATCCAAAGCTATAAAGAAGTATCTGTATTATTGTATTCGGTTTCATATCCAGCTTAAAAAGTATCACTGGAATTCTTAGTCATTGTATTCTAACTACATAAATCACATTTGCAAACTCATTTGTTCATTCACTTCACTTGTGTTTCTTTCGGTACAGTACTACCATTGGTGTAGTGACTGTAAACACAGGAACACTACATTTTAACTTCATCCTTTTATGAAGGCTATCAACAGTATACTGTTTTTTCATGGTTTTTAATCTTGTTCTCCAGTTATAGTACTAATACAACTTAAATCATGTTTTGAAGTTCTCACACACAAATCACTTGTGTGGTTTTTTTAAGAATGCAGTCCTTAAAGCCGGATAATCCACAGACTTTGTCTGCCATACAGCCTGTTTGCTGTAAGATGAACGGTATCAGCAGGTCCTGTGTGAACACTGTTTAAGAGATGAAAAGCACACAAAAGACAGAAGTCAGAGTTAAAGCAGATGATACATGATGTCAGTGCAGCTCAGGCATTCTAATGCTTTAATCGCTGGCGTCTTACTGTCGGCCATGTTGTAGCTTCACACCCCTGACTGAAAGTCTGCTTCAAGTGTTCTTAGTTTGCACAGGATGAGTGAGCACTAGGGCTGAACAAAATTAGGAAAAAAACATAATGCAATATTTTCTCCTTTGCATTATATTTTACATTTTTTAAGGAAACTGTGCAGAAAAATTATGGTTATGTTTATATGTTCACCAAAGATAACATACATTTTGTTGAAATAAATCAATGAATGCCAAAGAGAGAGGAAAAAAAAGTACTTCAAAGTATCTAGTTTAAATGGCCACGTCAAATGTAACACTTCAGAATCTGTGTTTCCGCTATGACAAACACACATGCACTGTCCATTCATAGTGGGTTTTTGCATGAAGTTAAGGAAATCACAAATCTGGAATTGTTTTTGTTTTGATAGAAAAAAAGAAAACACGAAAAGCAGCATGACATACTTTGACTCACGTGACATTTTATGTTCTGTGATTTGACAGTTGCCATTGCGATGTGAAAATCATACGCTGTTCAGCAATAGTTTTCTACATTTGTTCAGTACACTTTTATGGAAACTAGTGATTCTTTTAAGGTATCTATTTACAATTTTGAATTTTGATGAAGGTGTAAAGACCCAAAAGTAAGTGCATTTAAAATGCTGATAATGTCAAGGGCTCAGTTAGTTTAAAAGGATGATGATTTCTAAAATACTGTAACAACACTAATGATAAAAAATCCCTGTCTGTTTCATTTGTACACTGCAAACAGGTATACAGACTGATAAATGATCATTTCTGAAGGCAAGGCAAGTTTATTTGTATAGCACAATTCGTACACAAGGTAATTCAAAGTGCTTTACAGAACAAGAAAAATGCATTAAAGTCACAATACAAGATAAAAACAGAAATGATCATTATAAAATGAACTTTTTAAGAGAAGAGTGCAGATAAGATCCTTTCAGTCATATGTACAGTTAAATAGAGCTGTTTTGAGCCTAGATTTGAACATTGTCAGTGTAGAGGCCTGTCTCACATTTTCAGAAAGACTGTTCCAGATTTTAGCTGCATAAAACTGGAAACCTGATTCTCCATGTTTAGTCCTGACTCTGGGCACCAGCAGGAGGCCGGTCCCTGAGGTCCTCAGAGTCCGAGATGGTTCATATGGCACTAACATGTCAGATATGTACTTTGGCGCTAGGCCATGGAGAGACTTGTACACAAGCAGAACTGCTTTAGAGTCTATTCTCTGAGCCACAGGAAGCCAGTGTAGGGACCTGAGCACAGGACTAATGTGCTCGTACTTCCTGGTTCTGGTCAGGACCCAAGCAGCAGCATTCTGGATGTACTGCAGCTGTCTTACAGCTCGTTTGGAGAGGCCAGTGAGCAGGCCGTTACAGTTGTCTAACCTACTAGAGACAAATGCATGGATAAGTCTCTCCAGGTCAGGTTTAGACACTATACCTTTGATTTTGGCAATGTTTTTTAGATGGTAAAAGGCTGCTGACGTTATTGATGTGATGTGGCTGTTAAAGTTCAAGTCTGAGTCCATTATTACCCCGAGATTTCTAACCTGATTTGTAGGTTTTAGAGAGAGTGACTGGAGGTGACTGCTGACACTTTCTCTTTGTTTCTGTGGACCAAATACAATGACTTCAGTCTTGTCTGAATTTAGCTGGAGAAAGTTGTTCTGCATCCACAGACTGACCTGTTGGATGCAGTGACAGAGTGAATCCACTGGTCCATATTCACCTGCTGTCAGTGAGACATAGATCTCATAGATTCTGAAGCCCTTTTATGCGTACACAAAACTCCTGAAAATGCCCAAAATTTCCAATATGAGCTAAAATTTTCACCTTGACTTTCTCAGGTTATTTCCTGCCAGCCTCCCAATTACTTTTCTCTCTTCCTCCTCTGTTTTTGTCTGACAGGAAAGAGTTTCTGTTGTGAGGAAAAAGTGTGAAAAGGCAACTCCAGAAATATGTGGAAGTAGAGGTCCTTCAGGTGTCTCTGAGTGCATGTTTGATAAAGATGTTCAGCCAGTTCCTCCGTTAATTGTAAATCACAATAAAACCTTTAAGTAAAATGTAGAAGGAGATGATGTTCCTTAATTTTGCTGTCAGGGAGAATGTTCACATATGTTTGTCAGGATTTTCTTTTTCTTGTCTTGCTATTGGCAACACTTCATGTCAGTGAGTGGATTTTGTAAATTTAAAACTAGTTAAAAATATCAAATCTAACAACCAGTTATATTAATACAATAATTGCTTATCTGATTTTTTTTTTAATTTATGAAATGTAATGATTTTGGAGACATGGTTTTTGTAAATAGCAAGATTATGTAGCTTTCTTATTGTCAGATAACTTCATGTTATAATGACATGAACATACTGTATTTCTGCAATTTCTTTTTGTCACACTTGTCCCTCTCTCCCTCTCTTTTAGAGCCACAATCAGAGCTGAGGGCAGACGGCACTGTTCTCACATGAGTGAGTGTTCGATGTGGGCCTGTGTAGAAGAAGTCTGAGAGCTCAATATCTCCTGCACATGAAGTTATAAAGAAGACAGAAGCATCCTCTGTTGTATAAAAGTCAAACATCGCTCGCAGGCACCAGAACACAAAGAAGTTGAGCCGTGAACGTGTTATGAAACAAGATTGGAGAGTGGCAAATTGGTAATTAGCCTCCACATTGCAAATGAGCATTACAGTCTTGCTTATGACTTTCCTCTCTGGTCCCCAAAGCCTCTTCTATTAATTTAGCTCTGAGGGGCCATCCATAAACAGGCTGAATAAGCTGTTAGCCTTAAAGATGAGTGCAAATGAAGGAATGGCTAAATATGCTGAAGGTAACACAGATAGTGAAACATTCAATACTCAAATTAGTGAGAAGACAAGAGATGGTGGAATTTTATTTATATTTTATGCACAGCTATTTGTAGATTACCTAAAATATTCAGAACAAATATTAGAAGAATCTTTACTTTTTCATTTTACTACATTTGTTTTGTGCCAGAAGAGCCTTTTAGTTTGGCAAAGTTATTGTGTATATATTTTGTCATATAATAACCAATCTTACTGCATTTACATTTCCTCTGATAAATTCTCAATATTGTTGCGTTGTGTTGGAGCCATGACAGAGCTGCCATGACAAGACATGACATGTTTATGATCAGAATATGTGACATGTAAGACTGTCACACAAGATTCAGTTACTGCTGCTGGAAGCTGCCAATCTCATTCAACTGGTGTTAACTACTGATGAAGCGTAGTTGGGGCACACTATTCCTAAGGCTTAACACCCAATCTCTGTAGCAGCCTTTCCTGATTTTTGAAGCTAAAGTGGAGATACACTGCCCAGTATTGCACACACCTATAGAGTATTGGAGGTCTTCCTTCTTTTAAGTACTCTTAAAAATACTTGACTCTTTAAGGTGCATTTACAAAACTCTAGATCAACATTTCAATTTCAAGGATAAGGGACAAACGCCATCAGGAATGGGATTCCAAGGTCAGAATGCTCCCAAAATGCACGTAACCTTAACTGGGGTACACACAAAGATTATTGGGCTGTTTTTGTCCCAACTTTCACCCTTCCCTACCAAGGACGGCAAATGGCCGACTATCTTCTGTCTTATAAGATTATCCTATAAGATTATCCTGTGGTCTGAGGTGTGTTAAGAGTGAATTTGTTCCGATAATTGGCTCCGAAATGGATCGGGGCCGACAATAAAGTCTTCATGTGTGTGGGGAAAGCCAACGACTCCCTAGTCATGACTCCGTGAATTGTGACGTGGAACAGAAAGTAGCCAATCAAGAAGCAAGCTGGCTGAGGAACAAGGAAGCAGGCGCAAATAAAAACAAGCACGGCTGACCTGAAACCTAAACATAAAGTTCTGTGGACCTAAGGAATGGAGGACCAGCTCATGTCTTCACGCAGGCTCCAGGATTTTTCCAGTCTTTTCTTTTACTTAGTTCCCTGATTTCCATCAAAAATAGTCCCAAGACCACCATCATTCCTTCTTCTCGTATGTCCTCTCCCAAGTTGCATGTTGTGTTTTCCGGATGTGGCCATAGACAACATTTATGGCTGTTGCTATGCTTCTTCTTTTTCGTTTTTGTTCGATCACGTTTGATCACACGAGATTTCTGTCTTGGAGAACTAGATTTTACATCAGTGGTGGGATAGAATTGTTGTGTGTGTGGTGTGCTGTGTTGAGATTATCGGAGCACACCACACTCAGCAGGATCAAAACTGTTCAATGCCTGATTTTTTATCTTCATGTGTGAAGTGTCTAACAGATAAAAAAATCTCTTCCGATTTATAAAAATCCTCATGTGTGTATCCCGCTTTAGACACAAATCAGTGAGGCTGCTTTTAACGGCTTTCCCCTCATTATGAGAAATTCATCAATTAAACAGAAACTGTGGTTAACATTCTTGAAATCCCAACATAACAAGTGCAGTATATACATAAAAATGTCCTAAATTTAAAACAGCAACTAAACAGTGGACGTGGGTAGATCTGAAGGCACATATTTACGCGTCATCTTTTGTTTCATTGTTGTTTTAAGAGTAAATCTTGTGATTGTTGTATCAATATTCATCTATGACATGTTTGAAATGCTTTCCAAACCATAAAGCTTGTCAAAATATTCTCACCCAAACTTCAATGAAAGTGCTCTGAACTCCTCAAATCCTGCCTTCTGCCTTCATGAGGTCAGTCTCCTGTTTGAGAATTCATTCAGCCCTCTGGTTGTCATGTGTAAGAAGAAGTAGAGCCATTACTACCAAATGAAAAGGAAGTGAGACAGAAACTTCCAAATTAATTTACAGTTGAACACACCTTACAGGTAACTGACTCGACTTTGATGTAATTACTCCAGAAACCATAAATGGCTGTAATTGAGAAAAAGCCTACAGCGCACAAGGATAACGAATGGTAAGATAATGGAGGCAGTGAAAGTCTTAGCCATGCAGATTGATGTTGGGAGGGGGTATCTGGCTTCTTTAAGATGGGCTCTTCACACAAATACACCTCACTAACACTGGTAGCCCTGCTGCCCTGCACGTGCCCTCCCCTAAGCAAGGCGCTTATATTCAGATGAGCCAACCATTAGCTCTAAGTGGTCTTTAGCCCCAAATTCTGCCATTTCACAAATTAACCAATTTCCAACATTTGATGTTAGCCAGTGGCTAAGGTCAAAAGGTCACTTGAGGTAAATATGAGGTGCAAACCTGCAGTTAGAGGGATTAATAAGGGCTCATTAAGAAGCACTTACACTGAGCGTGCAGCACATTTAAAGGATGGATGGATGCTGTTGTTCGAACAAGTGACATGTTAGCCTCTAACATATTTTACTGTGACCAAGCTATGAACTGATCTGACCTAAGAAATGGAAGACACAGGTTTTAGAGCCATATCCCTCTTTGCTGTGCCTACAAAATGTCCTAAATGGCCACTGCATTGTTTAATGCAATAGACAAAATAGCATTAAGCTTTTGCTCAGCACTAGAGTCAGGAGACTCTTTTTATCAGCCCTGCAAAATAGACTGGAAATAGAAGGAGGATGAAAAAGGGCGAGAGCACTCTCCCATCCCTGCCCTTCCACTCCATCGAGTATGCACCAGGGCAGACGGACATATGGGTGACGCTACATTCTTTAAAGAGAGTGAAGCGAATTCCTGACCCTCCCCTACCTCCCCCCATCATTCCTCTCTCCCGCCCCGTCGCTCACAAATTGCACGTTCGGATGTCAGACCTCCTCTTTATCAAACAAGTCCATTGTCTGCCAATTCATGGGGCAATGACGAGAAGAGGCTCGCAAACTGTGGGGGCTCTCGTCTGTGAATAAGCGTGTGTGTTTTCAGATATGCTCGCGAGCTGTCGTATTAGCCGTCAGTCTTTTTTAACGTGGCAGCACACAGTCAGACACACAGTCAGAAAATCAATACAGCTTTGCATGGGCCTGACCCACATACAGTGAGTCCAGTGGCTGCCAATTGGAGGCTGTTTTATTATTTTGAAAGCATGAGTGTATTTGGAGGGGAATGTGTGCACGTGTCTCCATGCATGCCTATATGTACATTTGTTAATCTATGGACATGCAAGTGAGCAAACATGCTTTTGTGTGCACACATGTGAGAGTTTGTATGTTTTTGACTTTGCTTGGAAAGAGAGCAAGTTTTCCATGAAAGCGAGTGGACATGTGTTTGTGTGCACGCGCATGTGTGTGTGTGCACATCTGAGCATCGTGTCCGAGTGGGTGTTGAGTTCACACAAGCCCTTCCTGCTGCCTGACTTCACTGTCACTGATTGCAAGCGACGCAGAGCTAATAAAAGAGCAAAGCTGACTGTCAGCAGCGATTAGGCTGGCTACACAGACAAGACAAAGAGAGGGCAGAGCACAGCGGCATTAGCCATGGTCATTAAACAACTTGAGTCAAGGAGATTTTCAGACTAACCTGGTTTATTATAGGGGAGGAGGGCAGCGCTACAGAGCTGTTGCTGTAATTTAGCCATCGCATTTCAAGTTTTGAATTTCACTCAGACTCCTTACCTGTGCGGTGGTTTTTACAGTCGGATGGAGTAAGGCCTCCCTGATTGAAACTTAGAAGAAGTGCACTGTTTTCAATAGTTTGTAAAATTTAACAAAAGAATCTGTGGCTGTGAAATTATCAAAATGCCCATTTATCACCACATTTAAAGGCAACCAACATTTAATGAACTGATCACATTTTTTATTAGATGCTTTGATTTATAATTTTACATTTAAAACCATTTTTTAACCTGTCTGACGAGGAAATGCCATTCTTTCTATTCTGTTTTTATTTGGCACTTATGTTGTATGGGGCATCAGCGTCTTAAGGCCTTTACACACCCAGGAGGATGCAAAAACTGCACAAAGTTGTGAATTTATCAGAGACAATTTTTTTTATAATCCTTGTCATTTTTAAGACTTAAGTCAAATTAAACAGCCTGCTTGATGCAAACACACCGTGTTTTGACTGTGATGTATGTGCCAACACCAAGTGCGTAAAGGTGAACCCATGAAAAGTGTCAATTCTAACTCATCAACAGAGGATCATTGGACATCACTGAGTCATTATGGGCATGAACTTTCTAAGAATTCTGAGTGAACATCAGTATTAAATCATGTGTTTGACAGAATTAGTACTCTGAAGGTGCCCCCTATACCTCTTAGTCAGAGTTTCAGATGAAATTGATCTTTCATTGGACCATTAGTTTTGTCACGGTTTGAAAAAATAAACTAATAAAAAAAACAAGGTCAAAGACCCAAATGCAGATTAACAAAAAGCTTTATTACAACTAACAAAAAAGGGATCAAAAACCAGTCCTTTACAAGTATATCCAAACAATAACTCAACAAAGTAACAAATTAAAACTGGTGAAACAAAGAAAGACAACACGAGGAACTAAACTCAAAGTACAAATCAAAATCGCAACAAAAAGTTCAACTAAAAAAGACAAACTACAATCACTAGAAAAACACTGGAGACTTACTCAAAGAGTGACACTGGGAAAACAAATGACCCAACACAGACAAAGGGGATTACAGAGACTAAGGGTGAATCCCAACTGTACCTGTTAGCCCTTCTTCTTCGTCTGACCCCTTTGTCTACCCTTTCCCCTTGGCCCTCTGTTTTGAGGGCCAAGGGGAAGTGGTGAAAACACACTCCAAAGAAACAAGACGCCACTCAATTCCCGCTATGTCATCACCCAGAGCTGCTCGCTGGCTGTGTCGTAGGCAGATGTGACAATAGCCATAGCTACAGCTGTGAAAGCTAGCTTGACCGAAGGAAGCGCATAATTATAAGTAATTATTAAATCTTCAAGTAAATATTAATCATGTTTTGAATTGTTGGTCGTATTTTAAAGTTTCAAGGGCTGTGTAGCCCGTCGTCTTAGCCCTTCCCCTTAGCCCTACAGAGAATTGGGACACCCCTTCACTAGACATGAACTGCAAAACCAAGGGGTAAGACAATGGCTAAGGGGTAGAATTGGGACGGACCGTAAATACACTGGGGAAACATCAAGCACAGGAAAAACAGTCACACTGACGGAGGGAATCACAATCAGAGGCACACAGAAGGGAGGGCAGGAAAACACCACAAGGACCACAGGGATTTCAAAATAAAACAGGAAACACACGACAAGACACAAAACATGAACACAAAGTGGGTCACTTAACTAAGACCAGGAACAGGAACAAGACAGTAAAACAGGAAACACAAGAGGTCTAAACAAGGAACACAAGGAAAAAACATACTAAATAAACCAAAACCAGCTGAATCTTGACAAGTTTAATTTTAAGAAATATAGAAATAAACTATATAATATAAAGTTATTTACCTACTTTAATCGATTCAATAAATCAATAATCATAAACTTGTAACAATGTACTTTACTTACCAATATGAACTCAACCATAAAACAAAATATAGAAAACAAAGTACAAATGTTCTAAAAGTGGGATTAAATGTGTTTAATTTTGAGATACCAAAAGTTGGATATCATTTTATTTATCCACTTAAAAGTTACTTGCCAACTTGTCACAAAGTTGTTCACCTCTTGTGTTGCTTTTCTCCAGAGGCTGACTGCATTAGTTGGTACCTGTGGATCACTTGACCAGCATGTAGATACTACTGCGTTTCCTCTCTTTGCCTTTCAGCCTTGTTGGCTCTTTGGTGGGCTGGCTGGTTTACTGGCTGACTGGCCAGCAGGAAGGTTACCTCTCCATCAAACATTTTACACCATGCATACCAATGATGTTATCTCTGCATACATCAAATCTTAACACAGCCCACCCGCTTTTTCAAGTTTAAGAGGGGACAAGCTCTGTGTGCAAATGTGCTGCTAAGAATGTTAGAGGATGGTGTGCATGCATGTGTTGAAACTTCGTTGACGCAAGCAGTTACGGAGGGCTTCTGGCACATGAGCATTTAGGGGACTTTTAATAGCAAGACTAGTTGCCATCCTCAGTGGCCTTGAGGGTAAAACAGAACTTCCAATTATGAAAGAGTTGATAAATGACTTTTGACACGTTTTGATAAAAAGTAAAATTTCCGTCATATATCTCACACTTATAGAACTGTAAATAACTCCCAAACAGCAAACTTGTTTCATACCACAGATAAATCAGAGTTCCTAAACTGTTATCCAGTCCAGGCCTGCAAAGACAACCCCAGTTCAAAGACCCATAACTCTGACCTACAGTGAGCATATTTTTTAATAAATGACGCCTATAAATGTGTCACAGGTCTGCCGTTTACTTTATGACCCTGAGAATATATTCTTTATTTTAATTACATGGGTGGGTCAGAAAATGCCAACATCAACACTCTCCCAAACACACCCTTCAATCCAAGCCACCATTTTTCTGTTGAAACAACATCGTGGCCAGCAATGACAAGACTGTGATCATAAAAGATTTTTAAAAGTATTTAGAGATAATTAAATGTCCGTGTTCAGACATTTGAACTCACAACTCCCTGTCTTGTCTGATGTTCTTCACTACCTGCAATGAACATTTCTGTGTCATTACTAACACTTCAGGTGTCACAAGGAAAAAGGAGGTACAGTGTTTCCTGTTTCTTTGTCCTCTAGATGTGCACAACGTAAGGTTTCTGTACCTGTGCATTTGTCATTCGTGTCCTTTTACAATGAGAATGTTCCCTGAATCCTCCTGTTAACAACACCTTACAGATTGATATTTCATTAACGGAAAAAAAAATAATATTCTAATTAAAATATGACTTCATGTATGAGGACCTATCACTGTAAAATCTGCTTCAGTAATCATTCCCATTAGCTTGTCACAGATGCACAGATGGGCTGTGTTTATGCTCCTATAATGGAACTGTACTTAAGTAGAAATGACATTTTTGATGGTCAGTTGTAACTTTGACCAGGAACTGCATGCAGGCTGAACAAACACCTCGTTTAGGGAGTGTCTCCCATCTGATGGAGAAGACATGGCTTCTAATGACAACATAAGGAGAATTAAAAAAAAAAAAAATGGACTGATTAAGTGCACATTTTCTTAAAGGTGGAAAAGCTAAAGAGGGGAGATTTCTCTGTTGGTGGAGATGGATGGGACATGGATGTATATTATCATATAAAACTGTTGAAAAGTAGATTTGTTTAATATGTAACCTTTCAATGTTTAAATCCAGACTTGAGCATGATTGGCTCACAAACCTTACCCTGTACCTTACAAAAGGTACATTTTTCCTTTTGAATGGCCTGTGTCTAAAGCCAGAAGCGCTCTCAACCTCAGTGTCAGAACACTTCTCACAGAGCCTTATAAATGCTTGGTTAAGAGAATTGGCTTGACCCTCCCTCTGTGCTGTCTTTGAGGCCATTTAACAATGCTTTCTGTGCTTCATATTTGCCTTGTTCATGGAAATGTCACCAGGAAAACATGATAAATCATGTCCTCTTGCTAATAGCAGCTGAAGACCTGGAAATAATTCCCCAAGAATACAAGTCATATTGTTTTCACCTCCACCATTATTTACTAAACAGACATCACAAGTCCCGCCCCCTCTGGATTTTGATTGGTCAAGTCGAAAGAAGTGGCTTTGAAGTGCCATTGTGCAGCTCTGATCTTCTCATTACTAAAAAGTTAAACAGGTTTCAAGTACAAGCTGCACCTAGAAGTGCCCATATTTGGCCTTTAAGGAATCTTTCAGTATTTTTGGAGTTGGGCCGTAAGAGGTACTTGACAATAGTCAGTGAAGTGGCTCCCAGCAGTTCTGCCCCTTTTAGGAAAACAAGCTTAGACTACCAGTAAGGTACACTGTTGTTGGTGGGTACAGTTATGTTGTGTAACTGTTTGAGTTTCCTGTCAAAACAAAACAAAACAAAAACAAAATAAAAAGCCACAAAAGAAAAAAATGTTTCGTTTGAATGTACGATTTGGTGAAAAATTTCATCATGCTTTATTTTCCCTCCAGGGAATTCCTGTGTTTGGCACTATGTTCTAATGCAGCACATGGCTATAGCAGATAGCTCTGTATGCTTATCTGTGATTCACGCCTTTCAACAGGAAGGTTTGTGGGTTAGGGTTAGGGCGTGGGCTTGCAGTTTTACACACGTAGACTATCAGGTAATTTCAGATTTCTTCCTGTCCTCAGTTTCCACAGAAGTTTGTTCCCTCTTTCTTTTGGCTTGCTGAATCTTGTTCTAAAGACTTCCTTGTGCTGTATATTCCAGTCCATAAAGGTAACCCTGTGCATCTGCAGTAAAAGGAACATCACATGAGTCAAAATCACAACTATTTGGTTCAGAATTAGTTTCCTCTGCTGTTGTTGTGTCTTCCTGAGTCCAAAGAGCAAACTAGCATCTACAAAATCATATGCAGAAGAACACAGAGCCTGGAATGTTTTTGCCCAATTGTACATTCGACTCAACATAGTTTCATGGCTTGTTTTAATGTAAAACTTACACAATTACGCAAAATAGCCCATCAACAGTAGTGACATTTCTGGTCATCTGGACTGATTGTCTTTAAAAGGGCAGCAGTGCTTGGAGCCCTTTCAGCCACTTCACTGACTATTTTTAAGTACGTCATACAACCCAACTTCAAAAAACCTAAAACATCCCTTTAGGAAAGACTTTATGACGGATACTGTACATCATTAAATCATTTAAAAAACACTTTTGCCTCTTGCAAAAAAAGCATGTTCCTTGATTTGGGCAATCTAAAAGGGTAAAGAAGAATATAAAAGATGGATAGAAGGTAGTAGATGAAGGTAATAAACGCTAAGAGTTGACCTGAAAGCTCAGGCAGTAGACATTAAAAACAGCAGTAGAAAAAGCAGGTGGGAGCATTTTGAGAAATATGGTGGTGAGGTGTAAAAGGATACCTTGCCTCAGATATCACATCATGGCTGCTTATTTGAAATGAGTTTGTGTGGTCTAATGACACAAACAGTACCATGCTTTTCTGCATAATTTACAATGACCCTCATCCAAAATGTCCTAATATTAACAGACAGAATTAGAATAAGTCAGATATGAAACCCCCCCTGTTAGATGTGAAGACAGCGTCTGATTTACATAATATGAAATGTTAAAGATTTTCTTTTTTGCCCCGCAGGCATTTTAGCCCACATAAAATGGAAGCATTGAACACTTTTGAAATTTATATTCTGCCATTCTGTCATTTATACATTCACACATGAATCTAAAATTTCTTTGTCTCTTTGATTTAAAAAGGAAGTAAAAGAAAGAAGTCCTGCATAGAGACATTTTCAAATCCTTTTGTTGCACTTACAAAAAAAAAGTTTATGGGGGTGGATTCATTTATTAGAAAGTGTGCATGTCAAGTAGGAGTTGGACCTATTATTCTTTTAGTTCCTGATGGATTTTCATTCCCCAACACATTTGTCATCGATGCATCTTCATCTAATAACAAATCTATTTAAGCCTAATCTATTTAATCATGCACACAGAGGCATGCAAGCACACGCTATCATACAAAAAAAGCCCATATTAAATGTGAATGCCAGAGTTGCGGGCACACTTATAAAAATACGCTCATGCTGATATAAAAACAAAAACACACTCACATGCAGAATGAGTCAGAATCAAACACACACACACATAGACCCAGAGCCTGTTTTTCCAGCTTGTGTTAGAAATGACTGCCAAGAAGCAGGGCTATCCCACAAGCCCCGTAGCCAAGAGACCGAGGCTGATAACCAGATTGAAACTTTCAGTGCAAGTGTTTTTTTGTGTGTGTCTGTAGGTGAAAGAGGAAGAGAAGGATTTCTTTTTTGTTTGCCATGTTGTGGATGTGAATAAGAGAGGATCTCTGTCCCAGGGGTGTTGGTATTCAGGTATACAGTTTTTATAATTCAATCTTTTTATAGCTGCCATGTTTTCTTTGTGCTGTTGTGTACTAAATTTATAACCCTGCTTATATCACTGGGGCCTCTTTTGTTTCATATTATGGGTTAGAGTTTAATGTATGCTGTGGGTTGTTTCTTCACTCTGAATCCTGACCTGCTTTTGAAAAACCTGCCTAACTTCACCCGTTCCTCCTGCAGGTCATTGATACTCAGCAGGGGTTTTCAGTTCACTCCCTGAGGCTGGCCACCCTGAGGTCCACTCCAGAAGAACAGGAAGGAGATTTTTTACTTTTCTGCTTCTACAATGATCCTGGCTACATCAGTGTCTGAATGTCGCTGGAGCTGTAAATTGACGGTTCAAGACATCAAACACTTTAATATCTTAACATGCTGCATAAGTATGTGGACTTTTAGTCCCTGCTTCAGTTCACTGTAGCACAGAGTTTCTTTTCTAAAGTACGAGGTATGACTATTTAAAAATGAGACTAACACTAACTAACACAATTTTACTGAACATAAACATTTTTTAGTGTCTCTCCTTCAACATCCTCCTCTTCTGCATCAACACACTGATGCATTTGGGTTCTCCACTGATCAAAGCAGTGCAGCAGCTCTTTTTTGGAGAGTTGTCTCAGAACCTCTGTCGTTCTTTTATTAACGTTTGACACAGACTCAAACATGTTCCTTTGAGCACAGATTTTAATCTTAGGATAATAGACAAACTCACACATCGTTAGATCAGGAGAATAGTGAGGGTGATCAACCACTAGAACTTCTTTTTGGGCCAGAAACTGCTTTACCAGCACAGTGTGACCTGATCTTATGTCTTAATGAAGAATGAAACATTTTTTTACACGACTGTGTTATCTTTCTTTAAACATTTTGTCACATTTTTTTTAGAAGCTGTTTGTAACAATGCTGAGTCACTCTTGACCCATCTGGAACCCACTCCTCCAAAATGATACCTTAAATGTCAAAGAAAACAGTCAACATGGCCTTGAATTTGGACCTGCTTTGTTGTACTTTCTTCATCCTTGACGACAATGGTGCATTGACTGCCATTTAGCCTCAGGATCTTATTAGAAGATCCAAGTTTCATCCTTCAGGATCAAGAGTTTTGGGATGGCTTTGGCACAAACTTCTGTCATGTTCAAATTTTCATGCAAAATTTGCCCATTTGTCTTTCTTTCTTTGAGTAAAAATAAATTCTACTTTGAACTTCCTATAACTGGCTTTATCCTGGGATCCTTTGAAAATACCAAATAGCAATTTGTGTGTAATTTCAAAATTAAAAGCTTTTAAACACTGTCATCATGACAGAGCACTGAAAATAAAATTAGATTCATAAATGGTAGTAGTTGTCATAACTTGGTGGTGATGCATACATTTCAAGCAGTTTGGTCTGGTACAGTTTAGTACAGTTAACTCTTGAATGTGTTTCCACAGCCAACCATTACAGGAATGCTACCCAAGCTCTTGCCAATGCACCAATTATATGGCAGAACAAATTGGATGTTTCTGTACCTTTCCCACTTTTTTTTTTTTTTCAGTGAAAACACAAATAATGCATGCATTGCCAAACCAAACTTAACCAGAGAGCATGGTGGAACACCTTAAAGAGTAAAGGAAGTAATATAACTAGTAATAACATGTTCATGCGCTTTGTGACACTGAAGGAGTAAATCTGATCAACAGCTGGTCGAACAGAGGGCATAAGTTTCAAATATCATTAAATATTTGAAAGTAATTGATCTTTTTTCTTTGGCTTGTTTTATGGACAGTCACTCACTGCAGTCTTGTAGTTGCCTCTGTTAATCGTCATAATCTATCTGATTTAGTATAGCTTCAAGCAAAGAGAGGGAGAGTGATGAGTAATTGGCTATAGATGAGAAATACCTCTGAGGCATAGCTGACATAACCGGTTCATCTAAGTGACTCTGATCAACTGTTTTTATAACTATGTCATGTAATGGAAACAACCATGAAATGTCTTCATGTTAGATCAAAAGACTAAAAACAGCCACAGCATGCTGTCACTAAAGTCTACAATCTGTGCTCCTGCATTTTTTTTCACCCAAATCCCACGATTATAACCATTGTTGGGTGAACTTAGTTTTAAAGCAAGTTTTGGCTTTGGTCTGACAGTCCAGTTCAGACCTAAGATTGACAATGCAACAAGACTCTCTCTGGATGTTTCAAGGGACAATTGCAGCTGTGTGAACTGGGCCGTGGCTGCTCGACTCAGGATGGCTGACGGTGTTGCCAGTGATGTCAAACAGCCAGCAGCTGGATTTAGAACGCAGGGCAGGTCATGTGTTTTGACAGCCCTTCAGCATTTCAAAGCCAGGAGGGGGATATGTGTAATAATATGGTTTATCAATGGTTAGGGGTTAGAAGTGCGGGGTTATCATAAATGCAGTCTGTAATTAGTTTTTAAAGTTCATCTGTTCGTCTAACTTTAATCAGTAAATGGGTTACTTTTTATCTCCTCTCTACGTCTGTAGTTCTGTTTGTTATGAATTTGACCTCATTTGATTGCTTTTCCTTTCTGTTGTTTTCTCGTCTTCATGCTGCTTTTATTACCTCTGCCAAGGAGTTTATGTTTTGCTTCTTGTTTGTCTATTTGTTCATTAGCTAGATCACTTTAAATGTTCAGGACAAATTTTGATGCAATTTTCAAGTAATGTTAGGCATGGCATAAGGAAGAAGTCAAAGATTTTAGTGAGATCTGAATCCAGATGTGGATCCAGGAATTCTTTTAAAGAATTTGACATCAAGAGGTAGGGCAGTTTTTTTTTTTTTTCATTTTCACTTACAGCTTGGCTAAGAATGTCAGAAATGCCTTAGCAGAGACTTTTGTTTTATGAATACTTATTCTGCTTCTACCTCTTTTTAGTGCCTTTTGTTTTGCATATTGTTTTTATCTTATATTTTGGTCCTTGGTCTCATTTTATGCTGCTGGATTCTTGTATTTTCAGGTTTCCTATGAAAAGGTTCTTCTTGTTTTTGGGTTTATTATGTCCTGGACTGGCTTGTTGGCCTGCTGCATACGTCCACACGTCAGCTCTTTTTATCTCGTATCTATGGTTTGAACTGTGTTTAAGACGCTGTTGTTGCAATGAAATCAGAACAGCATGGGCTCTCAAACTTGCATTACATCTACTTGTCTTTTCTCTAAAATATTTAACATTGTGGGCCTTTTCTAAGTTATTGCTGACATGCACACTGACATAGATGCATGTTAAGTTTACACTGGTCCAAAGCCACATGACAACAAGTCCAGGAGGGGAAATGTTGCATCCTACTTCAAGGATGTACATTTATGTGGTGGCAGGGAAGTACAACAGGATTAATTATATAAAAAGTGACGGTATGAAGAGTGCTTGAATCAAAAAAAGGATACATAACACTTACATTAACAAAACTAATCTGATTACTCAAAGATAGTATTTTGCTCCAACAACATTATGTATTAAAACTACTTTTCTTCCACCCTTTGCCTTCTGTATCTAAAATACATATTTGTACCATTATTCACATGAACAGTTGTACAGAAACTAACGGTAATTAGGTGTCAAGCTGATTGTTATGTTCTTTTATCTTTAAATTTACAACTTAAAAATAACCTTTAAAAATTGGGATGCATTTTTCTGATAGTGAAAAGTCATTGTTATGAACATGGCCACATAAACAAACTGAAAAATGCAAGTAAATATATTTGTACTGAAGAATGCAATTGCATTCTTAGTCTCAAGAAGAAAAACCTTATCAATAGACACTTTTGATCTGCTCCACATACTCAACAAATCAATACAATTATCTTTTGTTCTGTAGAGATGTTTCCTCTCCCCAATAAAATCGAAATGTATTTTTATATGCCAAACGCGCAGCCGCAACATGTTCAATGACAACACAGTGTCTGGGGACTGAGGGAAGTCTTTGTCCCGGCAAACAAATACGCGCATGCTATTTTCTGCTCCGCCAAGATCAGATATTTGGGGCAAGGTGTTCGCAGTTTCCTCACGGGTCTCTCGGGGGAGGCATGTTTTGTGCTTCGTCTTCGGTCTTAGATAAATGAAAACCTTTTGACTTTCCCTCCAAGGAGAGAGTGCAAGCAGGGAGGAACTGTGAGCTATGCTGAGGAGAATGAAATAAAAAGAGAGAAGAGACAAGAGGAAAACATTAATAAAACAATTTCTTCTCATTATAATGCTGTTCAGGGTCTATTTTTATTTTGTGTTGCGGCAACGGCATGTCACTTTAGTTGGCAATGATTTGACACAGCACCCTTTGCCACACTGGCATTCAGTTGCATGTTTTTGTCATTACTCAATGTCACTTTTTTATCATATTCCATAATATCATGTATTTGCCTGTTAAATCCTATAACTGCTGCAGTTTAGATCCAACTGCTGCATTTCCTTCTGTCAAGTTAATGTCAGATTTTAAAGAACATAGATTTTATTTAGATTATTGAGGGAGACAAACAAAACCAAAACAATTTCTTGTGATTTGGCTGTTATTCATCTCATCTTCTGTTCAGTTCTTTCTGTCTTTCAGGATTGGTTCTACTTGATGGGGCAAATGTTTAATCTGCTCTGTGCTCCCTTCACCTCAGTCTTTTCATCATGCATCTATCTCTCTCCACCTTGTTACTTTACCTGTATGAGCTTATATTTGTTTGACAAATTGAGCTTATCTTGACGTCAGAGTGGAAACTTCTACTAAATTTTAAGAAAACATCCCTCTAAGCATTTTTTTTAAAGATACTATGGTCAAAAGCAAAGGATGAACATAAAACCAGGTGAGTTTAATCATTGATCTGTGATGAACGTCTGTTTACCTGTGATTTGTGGTGTGATTTGTTGCTGTCTGTGTTGTTGTCTGAATATGTACAAAAAATGAAAATGAATTTCCCCTTGGGGACAATAAATCTAATCTAATCTAATCTCCTGATTCAAGTTACCTCACCTTTAAGAGGATGGTTAAGCTAGTTAGGTCCCATCTGTACAGCTAAAGCTATACAGATGGGACCACCACTCTGCATAATTTAAGTTTTGGATGTAAAATAAACAGCATAGGGTGATTGCACATTGTATTGAACACATTTACAACAACTTACTTTTCCACTTCCAACACATTTTATTTTGACAGTATTTCTACGTGTACTACACTTAACAGCCTATGTGTCCTTCTGCCAACAGCTATGGTCTGCAGGCTTCTCAAAAGACCAGAGAAACCCACGCCACCTGTTGATCCAGGTGTGTAAGTCATGAGCACATGTTTTCGAACTGGAGGAAATAACATTGTGCTGCTGCAGTCTGCAGCTCACATTATGCCGAGCCACCTGACCATGATGAACATTTACAGCTGTACAGACCAGATTCTCAGATTTTAAGCTATAAGGAACAATAAATAAGCCAACTGAAAGTACACTTAAAAGAAAGAATGGGCATACTATTGTATGATTTTGTTTTTAAACTATTAGTTAGCAGCGAGAAAGATGAGGCACATCTCAGTTTTCATCTTAGCATGCATATTGTTAAGTTAGAACTAAAGGATAGAAAATCTAGAGTAATTTAAAGGCACTCCTACTTTTACCAAGAACCATGAGCTTATCGAACTGGACACAGTAGATCATTGTATCCAACTAGTCCATCTGGGCAACAGCCCATAGAAAGTATTTGGTAGTGGGCAGAACCTTTAAAAAGCTTATCCGGCAGGTGATTGGACAATCATTACATCAGTCACATTCATCATGGGCCTCTCAGTTAATGTAGTAGGTGGGTGCTACCGCCACACTGTGAATTGCAAAACGTGAGCCACTTTGTAGAACAATCTCTCACCAAAACATCTTAAAAGAGAAAGTATCCTTCCTCTCGAGGAATGCTTTCAGTGTTATTATTCTTTTATTAAATAAAGAAAACCAGTCTAGATCTGATAAAACTGCGACTGAATCCGTTAGAATCTTTACTAATCTCTGTACGAGCAGTCACTTCCTGTTGTCTTCTCTCTCTTAGCTCCCACCTCTTCCTGCTGTAAAAGGACGCTCATTGGGAAGGGCTCTTTTGGCTGAGCACAGTCATTGTAGACTGGAGCTTGTCAAGATTGATCTGTCTGATTACAGACTGAGAATCAGGCAGATCCAGCTGCACTCAATATGCAAGATAAGATGAACCATTAAAAATACCGTTTGACTTTTCAACCTTTGCAATATATCATCTTTGACATTTATAAAGGAAAGAAAGTAAGAGACATATACTTAATGGCCATCCTTAGATTAAAACCTGTAAAGAGAGACAAGAATGTGAAGGCAAGAAGATGCAACACACGCACCAGTTATGAAAGCCCTGACATTGCATGCCAGAATTGTTACACTCCAAAGTCATCGTGCAGCCAATATGCATGTTACATGTTTAAACCTGAAGGAAAAAATAATAAGGCCAGACTTTGTAAATCTAGAAAAACTTTTTTTTTTGCAATAGGACTGCTCAAATTGATTCTGTTAGCTGTCTGAGAAGTCTAGATCTTGATCTAGAAAAACCTCCCATTAAGAAAAACTTTGACTTATTATGAGTCTCAAACTAACTCCTTCACCATTGCAGGTCAAAGGAAATAAGGTCTAGGCTGGCTAAAATCTCCCACAGCCTTATGCCAACTCAGGACAAGTTCAACATGACTGAAAGTGCTATAATAATCAAGTAAATGTGCTGCCTTACTCAGGCCAGTTTACAATAATATGTTACCTCAGTGTCAATTCGAACTCAACTGTCAGTCTGCTTCAAAAGACATGACAAAACAAAGTGACTTTAAAAGTCTCTGGAACAAGTTAAGTAACATATGAACTTTTAAATTAAGGTAATATATGCTGATTACACTGTAAGCAACAGAGACATGTTTAAGTTCTCAGCTTGCAGTCTTACAATAGCTAGATTTAGCCAGCACAATTTATAGCAGCAATACAGGTCCAGTTTGGGCAGGAAGATCCAGCTGTCTCATTATTTTGGAGGATCTTAAGTTGAAACAGGTTGGTGACCGCTGCCCTAAATGGTACGTTTGGTAATTGAGTTCAAACGTTCTACGCTCTATTGTAAGTTAACTATGTGAAAAAGCAGAGTTAATGTAATGTTTTTTATTAAAAAATGGCGCAGTTCTTCACTACACACATATCCATTGCTCAGTAGGGGAGTAAATAGTTGCAGAATGTAATAGATAGTGTGTTTCTTTTCATACTGTTGAGCTCCTGTATCATCTTATAATCTGATTGTGTAAGTGTGTGTGTGTTTGTCAGTGTGGGTGTGAGGGGTGAAGGGAAGAGAAAAAAAAAGGTGTGGCGTCATTAACCGGCTTGTTACCACCTGCCACGATCACAGATGGGTAGCGTTGTGCCATACTTGAGTGTATTTATGTGTGTATCCTGACACAGGGTTAAATCATGCAAAGCCTGACAGTTGACCTTAAATCATGATGAGCTTCTGTGCTACCTTCCCACGGTGATGAATGACATCGACACACATACAAAAAAACAGACATCCTTACAAAATAAAATGGTCTCCATATTATATTTTATTTAGTACACTCTCTTTCCACTTCCAGTCATTACTTGTCATCTTCACCTGTTAGTCATCTGTGTATCAGACGTCTATTTTTTCTCCAGACTTGTGTCTGATTCCTGTTTCTTTACTATGTTTGGCTGTAGAGAGTGTACGGGTATACCCTTGTGAACAGTTTTGTTCCAGTATACAACAGCGTGTTGGAATTATAAGATAAAATGTAGTGAGTCATTATTCTTCACTGTATTTGTACACACGTATTATCATAGCAACAACGCATTCTATGATCAAGCTGATATTTACTTTAACATATTAACTGTTTAGAAGAAGACAGCGCTGGTATTTTTTTTTTTTTTATTTAGTCAAGGTTCTGTATCACTATACATTGATACTGAGATTATCACTATTTTGCAGTAATATGCTGCAACAATACATCACAATATCTGTTTAACATAGGAATATATAATGTGTCAAATAAGTCTAGTCATTGGATTAATGAAATGAATGATCAAACAGTTTTCTGTCATTTTCACATATCCGAAAACGCTGACATGGAAAGATGTTCTGATTTCATTTTGTTAATTAGATTTACAAAACTATACTACTATAAAAACAAACTTCTTTGAAAAAAGAAATATTTAAAGAAAAAAAAAATCAGACAAGTTCAAAAAATGTTAGAGTGTCAGTAAGGGGGACACAACTGCAGACCTGAGTCTCTTAAATTTCTTAACTCAAGGAATGATCGCTAGAATTGCCAGTGATATCCCAGTGATATCACAACAATGTCGCAACAATGGCATGGGATGGGGAACCGAAACACAAACAAGGTGGCAACAAGTCAGTAGATAAAAAGGCTTTATGTTCTTTGAAAAGGTGACACTAAACCACTGCTGCCTCCTACGCTTAAGGAGGTTTATATACAGCTTAGGTGACTCAATGATCACCTGAATGGTGTTTTAAGAGAAATACAGGGGCTGTTAGAACTCCCAGCTTTTTCCCAACCACCTTGAAGATACGAGAAAATCTCAAACAAATCAGACACAAGAATTCAAAATTGCTGAAATAGATTTGTCATATTGAAAACTCCAACTCAAGAAACACAGAGAAGCTCTCAATACCTCTGATGGAAAGGTGATGAGTCAGCACAGAGTGCTACAAACCAAGAGCACATGAGCTCACCACACCTGAGCCAAATCAGGCCAATCAGTTAGACACACACACCTGGAACTGCACTGAGGTGATTTCCTTCACATAGTGAGTCACCAGCATGATTTACCTCACAAGACATTACCAATTTATGTATGTAGAACTGTACACATTATGCTTTGAGGTTTTAGAAATAGACATTTTCATAATCTGAATGCACAGATATGTCAATAACAAGAGCAAATGTACATAAATTTGTTATGTTGAGATTTTGTTCTACCCCTACGAAACATGCACTACTTGGCCTCCATCATGGCCAAACGTCATGTTCATCACACAGAAAAAATATACACATTATAAGCTGTTTTTTAGGAAGACTGTGAAATCGGACAGCCTTAAAAGTACCACAATCAGACTTTAAATGCACACTTGAAAGAATGAAACCTCTTGAATAGGACAAAGCTCTCTAAATATATATTTTCCATATTATACTTCATTGTGTTTTCATACCTGAAGTAAAATCTGAGAAAGGTATAATATATTTCATATTTGATGTAGATAGAATGCAAAAATATATTTAGAAATTTAAAAAACAACAGGAAAAAGCACTTACAGAGTCAACAGTCATATCTTAATACAAAAGAAGACCGAAGTTGACATACTATATTGCAGTTTAATCCCTCAGTGAGATACACATTGACACAGAGTTAAATTACAGCCATGAGCCTTTATACTTCCCTAATCTCATCAGTTCACCTTCAAGTTGGAGAGGACATTTATTCAACGTTTGAGGTAAATTCCCTCAAAGAACTCTTGACGTATCAAGTTCACAAGCAAGGCATTATCAAGAATATCTGACCAAGTCCCCCCAAAAAATATCTGCTGTGTCTTTGAATCACGCATTGAATGACCAGAAAACTCTTTGACTTTGACCTTTGTCATACAAAATCTAGTTGGTTCATACTTGTGTCATGTTGGCTGTTTGTGTAAAATTATAGGAAAACCCAAACAGCATTTTTTGTGTTATGGGCCCTCACAAGCAGGCATTCACAAGTATGATCACAAATATGCACACTTACATGACCTTGACCTTTGACTCATGACCTTTGAAATTGATTCCATCCATCTTTATGCAAAAGTGAACATTAGTGTTCATAAAATATTGTGTTAAAAGAAAATAGATGGCCATTACACTCAATGACTCTCAAAGTTACAAGCTTTTCTTTGCATTGTGCAGTTTGAAGTAAACATCTTGAAACACCCTTGATATTTGAGTCCTAGAACAAAAGACGACTAAAGGAGGTTTACCTTCACCGTTGACTTCTGGCACCTGATAATGTATTGAATTCATCTATGAGTCAAAGTAGACATCTGTGTAAAGTTTAAAGATAATAAATCAGTTATTTTGAAATATCACATTCACAAGATTAAATGCAGAAGCAAAAGATGACCAAGGGCCACTGTGACCTTAACTTTTGACCTTAGACCACCTACATCTAATCACTTCATCTCTGAGGCATGATGGACGTTTTTGTCAAGTTTGAGACAAATACCCAAGCCATCTTAAAATACCACAATCACAAACTGCTTTTGGTGACACGGTGGTACAGCAGGTAGTATATGTGCGTCACAGCAATACGGTCGCTGGTTTGATCCCTGGTCGGGCTGGGCTTTTCTGTGTGGAGTTTGCTTGTTCTTCCTGTGCATGTGTGGGTTCTCACCGGGCACTCAGGCTTCCTCCCACAGGCCAAAAACATGCTCACTGGGTTGATTGGTGACTCTATTACCTTTAGGAATGAATGTGAGGGTGTAAGGTTGTCTGTCTCTATGTGGCTCTGCGATCAGCTGGTAACCAGTTTAGGGTGCACCCTGTCTCTTAATGTCAGCTGGGATAGGCTCCAGTCCCCCACAACCCCCAAAAGGGATAAGATAATGGATGGATGGACAAATTGTTTTTAACAACAATGTTTGAACATGGGAACCATTGCTGCCTTTAACTTTGTCCTTTGACCCCCAAAATCTTCATCTTTGTGGTAGAATAGATATATATGTAAAGATTGACTGAAATCTATCAAAGCATTCTTGTGATACTGTGTTTACAAGCAACTACAACCACAAGAGTCCATGAACCTGACCTTTGACCTATGACCTCCAAAATCTAAGCAGTTTATCCTTGAACCAAGGTGGACTTGTCAAAACCTAAAATAAATCAATTGAAGACTCTCTAAGATATCATTTTGAAGAGACATGATCTAACAGACAGACAGACAGTTGAGGGAAAATGACAGAAAATCTTTTTTCTTATTAACTTAAACAAAGGTTTTGAACATTAAGGTAATGGTTTGTGATTTTATTGCAAAATGATGTGACATCAGTGTAAAGGAAATAAAAATATATCCGAGGTATTTTCCCTTTAATTAAATCAAGATAGATTATCCAGACCAACTAGTCCAGAACAGACCATTCACGGTCCTAGTTTCCGCAAAGTTCATCTGCTCTGGGGTGGAGAAACAGTCTAGCATGTTTCAGAGCCCATGTCCAACAATAGTTCTTCTTAATGCCTCAATTTTAGAGCATGTTTTTCCTGATTTTTATGTATGCTAGGTTATGTTAGATGACATCTGCTTCCATCAGTAATACCTGTCTTTTGTAAACAGCTCACAGAGATTCACATTTTAATATATTTAGGACATATCACAGAGAAGACATGAGGAAAATTTACAGGAACCATGTCCTGGTATTGGCAGCAGCTCTGGACCTGAAAATTTTGGCCTAAAAGGGAAAATATCAAGTTAGTTTCTCCACTGTCACTGCTATAAATCAACAGGATATCATAAGTTCTCCATCTTCTTGATTTTGATGGTCCAATTGGGGGAAAGTGAGGGGAGTGGGGAGTTGAGAGCACTGTGCAGTATTGTAACTGGACCACACTGGGTTCGAATTGAAAATGAATGCTGCATGTGCAAAAAGTGTTGTCTATGGCTTTTACATCCCAGTGTCTAATTTGGAATGGCCCACAATGAACCATTGTGATACAGCCAATGTTGCCACAAAAGAGAAATATATAACATCTAGAGTTTCAAAGGCTGAAGCGTAGCCATTTATTTTCTCCATTCATAAAAGCAGGAGGAATGAAAGGTCTGAGCAAAAGCCACCCTCATCATCTTCATCAAAGTGTCCCCAACCACATGTTGAGAGGGGAGAAATCCTCTAAACTTGCTCAAGTGGAGGTGTACGTTCAACTTAAGGCAGGGCCAAAACAGCATTAAAAAAGCTCAATGTTCCCCAGTAATCCAATCGCATCACACCAGTCCCTAAATCTTTGTCAAGGAAATGCAATTGTTATAATGCGTTTATTGAAACTTGGGCAAGGTTTTATTTAATCATGCCGCGCTCTAACAGCACTGGCGGTAGATGAGAAAAACACACAATCTTTCATCACACCATCATCCTTGGGAAATCCAATTTGTTGCTGTTCCTCTCACCCTGGTGCACGCCACACATATGATTGCTACATGGTTCAGCTTAGAACATGGGGTAAACTCTGCGTTAATGTGTGTTGCATGTGTTTTTTTCATTTTATGTTGTATTGTGTGTCACAGCAGTTTCATTTTTCATGGGATTATCTCAGTAACTCGGCATGTTGGGAGGGTAGAGTGTCTTTGCTCAAGAAGTGTACTGTATGTGCCAGGAAAGCTCAAAGAAAATCTGAACTCTGAACCAATATTCAGTTATTTTTGGGATAAATAAAGCCTACTTTTTATACCTTAAGATAATGGAACTTTCTATGTAGTTTCATTGTTTACCACTTTACCTCATTTTTCAATTGACATCTTTGGTTTCCTACAATCAAAGAAAAATAGTTTTACTAGACAACAATTTAGTCCATGCACTTGCACTGATGTCCAAAGGTTTAGAAAAACTAAGGTGATTGTTTTTTAAACAAATCCTCAAATGTGTAAACACAGACAAAAGAATAGTAGAAAACATTCAAATCTTTGGTAACATAGTGACAAACTCATCAGCTTTGCAGTCAAATACCCAGTGCTTTTTTAGCCCCTTTCACATATGAACTACAGTCCTGAATGTATAGAAACTTTTGTATGTGGGTCATCTAGGACAGCAAATACCCTAATTTTTCAAATCAGATTTGATTCTTTTCAGTCTAGCCCCTCAGAAAAATAGTGCCAAGTGCTTATATACCGGGACAGAACAGAGGCCTAATTCAGCTAATTTTGATTTGCACTTTTCCTGTTCTATGTTTGAGCTGGACATCCTGGAGCTTTTTTTTATTTAAACAAAGAGAGAAGTTGTTGTATAGGTTGTCACCTGTGGAAAGTGTACCACTGTTGTATTAGGTCATTAACTCTTAGCGTTGTGGGATTCTGTTGAAACTTGTGAAATGTGTATATAATTTGATACATGTGAGGTTAATGCAGGTATCTTTAAAACATTCTCTTTATTTAATTTAATGTGTGTTTTCAAACAAAATACCAATTCTGAAATTTATATATTTCCAGTAATTTAAACTACATTATTTTCTGTGCTCTGTATTACAGCTAGTTTTTTGAATATTGTTGCTTGTCGTTTCATCGTGCTAAATTCAGATAAAAATGTTGAACTAGTCTACCTCCACGCCATGTTTATTGATGCAGTGAGCTGCCATATTGATAAAATTGCCCAACTGAGCTATAGTCAAAGCTAGACTTATCTATGCATTCAAGTATGCTGACTAATAATGGGATTATGTCCATGTACATGTATTGTTGATACAATGGCAAACAATATCATAATGTCAGCCTGCTGCTTCATGTTTTTAACATTACACCATCTGTTTTTTACTTAAAGGGATAGCTTGGAGGTGAATCAGGTTTAATTAAATAGTAAATAACAGTTGCTGTGATTTCTATCAGTGTTACCCAGTTAGGAGAGAACCGGCATAGAAGTTAGACCAAATATTGCTGCAGTAGGTCCAAGAGCCCTGCATAACTTACTGTGCTCTAGGTGAAAAGAAACTATAAATCAGCATCAGCGTGATAGTACACTGTATTGAAAACACTGACTTTGCACCACTTTCATATAAGCAAGCCTCTGTGTTTTACTTCTACTTCACTCCAGGCTTTAGGACACAAAGGCTATGTGGTGTGGTGAAGTAGTTCCAAAACAAAGTGGTTTGTTTTTGTTAGAGTAAAGCATCGTAAAAGTGTTCAGTATAGTGAACAATCACCTCAAAGCTGTTTTTTCTTCCTTGTTCATTTGGTTTTTTTTATTTACACCCATTTTTTTAAGTAATAGTTTACAAAGAGCTATTGGCCCCATCTGCAGCTCTGTATAGCCTAAGTTCATGCCAGGTTTATCCTTTCAGAGCAGAGCTGATCAGAATCACGGTGGCTGATGTATTTACTATTAAAATGAACCTCTCACAACCCAATCTCAAAAATACTGAACTATTCCTTTAATGACCTGACTCCTGCTTGCCCCACATCTCCACAAATGATGAATATCTCCCACTATAAGGAACATGTGTGAAAGGGAAATGATGCAAAGTCAGACACTGACATGTAAGGAATAATATGTCAGTTTTTATCTCTCAATATTTCCAAGAATCTGTTATTTAATAAGTTAATTCAACTAAAGTAAGATTGTGTCTTTAAAAAATCAAAAGCAGGAAAATTTGAATGCACACTAAAAGTTTACCAATCATTCAAACATCTCCAAATGATTCATTCGCAGGTAACCCTGATGACAGCTTTTGTGTAGTGAGGGGCTTATGTATTCCAAAACCTAAAACGCTCTTCAGGCCAATGAAAACTTCCCTATTATTACTATGAATAATGTATTGTGAGTTAATTTTAGAAAGAATAACCGCCTTGCATTTGCCAGTGAGCCTGTTGCTTTGTAGTGCAGTGAATGGCTTTTCAGCTTGAACTGAATGGGTCCAGTGCTGTAACCCACACTCACACACACACACTCCCACACACTCACACCTATGCTGTCAGCCTTATTTATTAGAGTATTTGAGTTGCTGACAGCTCCCAGGTCTGGTGCTTGTGGAGTCTTTGAGTGAAGGCCTGGGTGATGATTGAAAAACGACCTGGGCCATGCCCCCACTCTACAAAATGTTAGTGCATGAATGTTTATGTGTGTGCATGTGACGTAACCTCAGAAGCTGCATCCAAGAGGGTGTGTGTAGGTGTGTGTAAAACAAAAGACGAGAGCTTGGGTGTATGTTGTTAAATTCTTAATTTCGTACAGACCTACAGAGAGAATCTATTGGCATAAGCAGCCACCACGCCCATGCAATGGAAAGTCGGGTCTCAGCTTGTGTAGATGTGTGTGTGTAGTTATAAAAATATACTGAGAGTGCTCCCCGCTCCTCCACCTGCCAACCTGGCATCATTTCCTCCACTTCTCCCCTCTCTCTTGCTTATAAAATTTCCCAGATGTAACAGATTAGTCAGCATTTCACTTTGGGTCTAGTCTTAAGTCAAATGCCATCACCCTAAGCCACCCCTGGGTAACCATAAAGACTTGAGGTTAACAAAATGGAGGAGGGCAACAAAGTATAGTTGGGCATTGTTTGCAGATGGGAAACCTTATGGTTGTAAACCAAAGAGAGGCTTTAATCCAGCTGTGTTTTAAGCCATTACCGTAATGTAGCCTCAGAGAAAAGGAATTTTACTCCAGCATTTCAGCCAAGTGTGTTGTGCTCAAAGCTGTTGCAGTAACAGCTGTGTTTATCAGGGGACCAACGCCAGTGAGTGACTGACAACCCTGACCCGACACTGTTTGTAAGGTGTTCCCGTACAAAATAATTGACATCTGTAAAACACATTAACTCTGTGAAACACAAGGTAGGCCATGTCATAAATTTGAACCCTTACAGCTTTTCATCCATGGATCCAAGTCCGCCACATACATTGAAATGCATTATCAAAAGTATGCAGCATTACAGGTGAGGGTATAAGTGCATCATCCTCACATGAACCACTTCTGTTTTAGCATGGCATAGTGATCATTCTACTAAGTGTTGCAGCTTTTGCACATGCACACCTATAATTTGTTTCACAAAAAGTCAACTTTCTTTAAAAAATCAAAGAAATGCATAAATAACAAAATCCCTATTTACGTCTGCACAGTGCTCAGGGGTGAGTTGCGTGTGTGGAGAAAACAGCCAAATGTTTTACACTGATTTTACCTATCATTTTTCCTGTCTACCATCAAAAAAAATGCAGGAGTTGAATTGAGAAAATGGCAGAAATAGTTAGAAAGATTCACTGTGAGCAGGTTGTAAGGCATGATGCTTTAGCTGTGGGCACATACTGAAAATATTGCACCCGTTTATGTGTTCCTAGTATCCAACTGACCCTACGCCTCGCCTCGCCTTTTTCCGGAAGTGATCAAGTATCACCCTTGGTAACCATTTATAGGTCAGACAAAATCTGTTCTTGCTGGCCTCTCTTTAATTCCAAACAGTTCAAAATAACTTGTGATTTGACTGATTTTAAATCATAATTAATTAATAAGATTCTTTAAAAAAATTTACCTGAGAGAATGAAAAAGATACAATATCGGTCACAGCTATTTGTGTGGGTAGTGTCGACCCAGAAATTGAAAAAATGTCCTGCAACTGGAAGCTGATTTTCAGCATTCAGAGTGGCAGCATTATTCAGTCCTGGTACCATTACCAAACTTAGAACCAAAGTTCGTGAGACAAGGGAAGTCCAAAATAGACCATAAAGTGGAAGATGTTACACCAAGAAAGCCAGTTCCTCACCTTTTCTTCAATGAGGAACCGTAGGCTTTCTTCCTGGGAAAGAGGAATATTGGCACATTTGCTACCAAAATGTTTAGCTCTGCTGCTTATTCCACAAATGCACAATATTTACAAGTGGTTCCTTATTGTAAAGGTGACTAATCAGGCTTTGTAACAATAAAGAATATAATACAAAGGGGAGAAATAATCAACCAAAATAATGTTCCCAAACCTTGTTGAGGAGTATATTTTAGAAACATTACTCAATAAATTACAGAAGTTGTCCTGAGAGTGCTAACAATCATGTAACAAAAGCAAGAGCAGTGGTCTTTCAGACTAAAAGACTAAAGTGAATTGTTTGGTGTGAACAGATTACATTTGCTCTAGTATTTAGTCATCACTGGCCTTTAGTTTGGCCTGTACACAAGCATGCTGCTGACACAGCTTGTGAAAGCAGGACAAAACAAAGGGTTACGTATATCATATCAGTTACATCTGTTTGTATGGAAATACAGCCAGCAACTAATTTGAATATTTTCAAAGAGTTTCTGTAGAAATTTCACCAGAGTCTGGCTACATAACAGTACAATCAAAGTTAGCCAAAGCGTGCTTTTCAAACAATAGGGATATCATGATTTGAATTGAAAATGTCGCATTGTGTTTCACTTTATCTCACAAAATTTGCACAGTGTCCAGGTACAATGGAACATCACACCTTTTATCAGCATGTAGTGTATGTAAATAATAGACTGCAGAGGCCCTCTTTAATCTGATTACTCTATGGCATGAATACACACACATCAACACTCACGAACACACACACAGACTCAAGAGAATCAACCAACTCCCAGACCTTATTAATCCCAAACCCAAACATCACCACAGGCACCCACACGCACACACAAGTGCACACAGGGCTGCACCACACTATCGGATTGATGTTTTTCTTGTTTTTGTGGCTCAAATTCATCTCCAGAACAGGTCAAAGGGACTGTGTGCAGCCCTCTTTTGAAAGTGTGTGTGTGTGTGTGTGTGTGTGGGTGTGTGTGTGTTTTCACAACAGTTGTGATGTCACATGCATGTCAGTGTCGGAGTCACAGTATTTGTGAATGTGTGTGTGTATGAGTGTGTGTAGCGTTAAGGTGCTTCTGATGTTGTGGAAGCTCAGGCCCTCTGGCTGCAGCCAGCTGGAGTTCTCCAAATTAGCCCAGCACTTCATTATGCAGCTCCTGTCTCCTCCTCTTCCCCCTACCCTCATCTCGCTCTTCATAGGCTCCCCCCTCCCCCTCTTTTTTCTCACCAATATCAAACATCCATCCTTATTGTTGAACCTCTCATGACTTCCTTTTCTATTTCCTGATTGACTTTCTTTCCTCATGTTTGACCTCACAATGTCCTCGAAAGTGATGATGGTCCGGGATGCTAATGGTTTATTTATGTTGTACTGACATTTTCTTGTAAATTTCAGTTTGATTTAATTGGCTTTAATGCTTATTTGGCAGTTGTTTTTTTGTGTGTGTGAATGCTACCATGTTTCCAGGTTGCGTTTTGGAATCAGCTCAGCATCCTTGAAACCACACCAGAAGTGACATGAAAAAATGCACCAGGAAATTAAAAAAAAAAAAAAAAAGAAAGTTGAGGCAGTTTAAGCTGATAATGTGGTGAAATTCCCTCATTGATTTAGTGCCTTTCCCAATTTTTGACAGCAGAAATACAAATATCTGTGCATAGTACAAAACAAATGAAAACAGAAGGCTTAGGTAGGTAAAGTCCTTATATACTCTTCAGGCTACCATGCAATACATTTAGCTGTGGTACGCAAGATAGACCAGAGTTCACTGAACCAGACAGTACACTTTAGTCAACAACAAAAAAATACTTTTAGTTTTTGTTAGGAAAAGTGTTACCTTGCAGAGCAGAAGGACCTGCCTGATTCATTGTCTGAAATCCTGCAGGATGATCTTGCCAACATCCAGTACTCTACATTTTCACCGGCCAAATGCTTAATGGCCCAATCAGAGAAGAGAGGTAGGACCTGCAGACGTGACGACAGCGGGAAGTGACCTCATGTTTCGAAACAATGGCAGCGCATGAAGCCGTCTCCGAGGATGGGCAGTATCTGCAGTATTATCAGAAATGGACTCTATTTCTCCTTTAAAAGAGGAGCAAATTATGTCACTTAAACTTCTCTTACGGGAAATCATGTTTTGCTCTGCTCCTGACCAGGGATCACTGTTGGGAAACTGGGAGAGATGCGGAAATCCTCCTTGGATGTTAGTCTGTGGTAGTCATGGTTACTTAGCGATACATGGCGAAATATGCTCTCCTCAGAAGTTTACTGGGAGAAGTTGGTGGGTTTTGTCATTGACGAGGTTCATGTCACAGATAAGTGGTAAATGACATACCTGTGTGGTATAATTTAATGTAAGACCATCGTCTCAAGACTGAAACATAGTTTAAGCTAACAGCTAACAACAGAGTCTAGCTGCTACGTCATACAGTGGCTTGATACGGATTGGTCTGTGATGAGCGTGATGAGCAGAATAATCATCCAATCCCCAGCTGCAGTTGTTTTTGAAGGTTCAGCCTCTGAAAACATTTTCAAACAGCTGGACTAATGAAATATTACAGTGGCGGATATATGGAACTGTCTATCAGGCGTGCCAGTTTAGGAAAAGTGGTCCTTGCATTTAGTTTAGGGCCATCCACACAGAGACAAATTCAGTTTTTTGTTGTGCAGGCATTTTTTTCCACAAGGACACAGTGTTTTAGGTGCCCGACAGTGTTTTAGGTGCCCACAGTGGTTGAATCTAAAAATGCCGGCCTAGCGTTTCTATGTGGACAACAAATACAGATAGCTTCAGAAACAATGACGCCACAGCCCCATCCCTCACCTAAACTGCATGTGTGAACTCTGACAGAATACAGTGTCGCTTTCATGCTGCAGAAGCTACTAAATTTGTTATGACTTTAACAGGAAATTTGCACCTCTACAACCATCGTATGTATATGCCAGTATTTGTTGACATGTCTCATAATTTTTGCGTATACTTCATGTCTTTTTCTCTGGCTTTTGTGTCTCTTTACAGCAGCATTACAGCACCACTTACAGGCCAGGCATATGTACTACAACTTTTTCAGTGTTTTTACATAGATGGTTATATTTACTGAAACAATGCTGTCTTTACAGAGAACGTTTTAAGTACGAAAACCTTTTCATCTACATGTGGACAAGGTGTAATAATTTAGACCAGGGATAGGAAACTTTGGTTACCATGAAAAAAATTAGAACTTGTAATTTAATCAAGTATTAGATATGTAGAATTTGTCAGAATGATGCTAAGCATTTCATGCTCAAAAGAAAACAGTAAAGCTAAATTTTATTGAGCTAAACATCAAATTTAAGAAAATTAGTTATGTGCTCTGTCCCATAAAATATTTCTTCATTAACTGATTCATTTTACCTTTATTTTAGCAGTAAATCTAGCTGAGAATCAAAACTTCAATAACTCTTTTTATGAAACCCTTCTTTATAATCCATTATAAGCACATTATAAGCATGTTTTTAATATATTATAATACTTTATATTGCTCTAGTAATGCTGGATAATCATAAAGCAGTTGTTGTGTGTGATAATTTATGATGCTTTATAATAGTTATCAAAAGTCATTATAATAACAGTGTTACTGATGAGTTAGGGTCATAATTCTCGTGTGTTGAATTGTGTTTATAGCTAAAAGAAATTATCAATTTCAATTTGCTTTATATTTCATAAATATTATTAAGATAATCTGTCAATACAATATAATGTATATGCAGGTCACTGACTGTATTTAAAAAGATGAAAGATAATTGAAAGTTTTATTTTAATTCATAGTAAGGTGTAGGTGGTCATTGGAAGCTCTTAAGTAAAGTAATAAAAATAGATGCACTTAATGCAAGCAAAGCAAAGAAAATGCTGTAATAATTTTTATGTTTGATTCAAATTTTATGGTCAACATTTTAAACCCTCAGTGGCTCGAATTTAAGACAATATACTTTCTCTTAACGTTAATCTAGAACAAGATTAAAACATAAGAAGATTTGACTGTTGAAACAAATAATAAAAGCTAGATAACATTATCAATTTAAAGTGGAATACTAAAATTAATCTTGCTGTAAAAAAAAAAATGAATAAAGAAAATCAGATACTAAACAAAAACTGTGTTAACCCAAACTTTTAAATACCAACTGTAAGCAATGCAAATGCAAACCATGATAAAATTTTTCCCTTTGCCCAAAGTAAATAGCAATAGATACGTTTACAACACATTATAAATGGTTGCATTATAATGTCTTATGATTGCTTTTAAAGAATGCATTATGAATCAACACAAATGCGTATCGCAATGATTATACAGCATTTTAAAAATATCATAAATACCTGTAAACATGCTTATAATGTGGTCAAAATTCATTAATAATGAGGGGCTTCAAAGGAAGTGTTGTCTTTTCCCCCCAAATGCATTCACAAAACCATTTTAGCTAATAATTTCGTGTAAGGCATACATTGTGTCTTTGTGCGAAATCAGACTAATATAATTAATGACAGATTTGTTCATCTTTATGATTGCAGTTTTTATTTATTTATTCATTTATTTTTAATTGGCTGGTGGGCTGCATTGAGTCAAGTGGCGGGCCGCTTGTGGCCCCAAGACTACCACTTGCCTAACCCTGATCTAGACCCTCTGGATGTGATCCCTCAAACAATCCTGCCTTTAAACAATCTCAATAAATTAAAAGAGAAACTGTTTCAAAATGCTGATGAGGGAATTCTCAACAAAACTTTAAAAACCCCATCAACACCCGCAATTGTGATTAACCACCTGCTCTCCCCTCTCCTCTGCTTTCCCCTTACCCCTTCCTCCCCCTTCATCCCAACCTCTTCCTCCACCCGCCTGCCTTCCCTCCCTCTTACACACCCCCTCTCCCCTCCAACTCCCCTCCGCTTTGGATATTTAGCTCCAGGTGAAACAGCGAGCCGACCCTTCTGTTTCTTCTGTCTGTGAAGCTTTTGTCCTCTTCCTCATAATTGCACCGAGGCTCAGTACTGTGAGTGTGATGTGTGTTGTGCAGATGTGTAAGTGTGCGTGTACTGTACATGCGTGTGTCAGAGAGAGAGACAAAAAAGGGAGAAGGAGACAGTTTGGAGGATGAGTTGGGGAGGGGGTGTGTTTGTGTAAATGTGTGCGTATGCCATTGTGTTTGTGTGAGTCCATCTTGTTTGCTTTTCATCTGTTGCCCGTGGTGCAATCAACAATCCCATTCCCAACCGACTTCCTAGGAACCCACACACACGCAAACACACACACACACTTATGAGCCCTGCAGTGAGGTTGTTAGCAGGTGTGTACAGTTTATGTTAGCATTAGCCACATTAGCCTAGCCACAATGCCCCCTAGTGAGCCTCGGTCTCAATGGGTGCCAGGGACTTCTTTTCATTGAGGGCTGAAGGGAGGGTCTTGGTTGCACCCGCATGCTCGCACACACACATACAACCACACACACATTGGGAGGCCTGAGGGAGGGCCAGTAACTGAGCCACCAGCCAAGGGAGCTGGACCAATTACATTGTTAGAATAAATGTAGCGCCGGCTATGCATGGATTGTGGTACTTAACAGCCGGTGCGAAAAAGAAAAACCCTCCCTTCCTCCCGTCGCCTTCACTTCTCTTCAGTTCGTATTTGAAATGGAGGGGAATTTAAAAACAGATTTATGGGTCAGTTAAATATAGTAGGCAAAACTGATTCCCTAACCAACCACCCCTCCTCCGTAACTCCCTCCATCCATCCCTCCCCTGTATCAGCACCACCCTTCCATCCCCCCGGTTTTTGTCTCCTTTTCCCTCCCTTTGGTCTTTTATAAAATGATATATCTCTTAAAAAGGATAGAACAGTTCCCCCAGTGGAACACTCAAACACAAATTGACAATCCGGGCCTTGTAGTTTAATAGGCACCCTGTATCTCTCTCTATCTTTCTCTCTATCTCTCTAGCCTCCCCTCCCTCTCTTTCTTTCTATCTCTGTCTCCCTCCCACCTTCCTCTCTCCTGTCTCTTATTCTCCTGACCAACAAGGACTTATTAAATGAAGCCTTAACTAAATCTGAGTTAATGAATTATTCTAACACCTACGATGTGATTATAGTAATTAATGGGCCGCCGACGTACCTACCTTCACACCAGGTTTCCTAAATGAACATCTTGCGCAGGCCTAATGTCTCTCTTTCTGACACAGATTTAAAGCTTCCCCTGTCTGCCTTTCCTCCTTTTTCAACTTACAACCCCAAATGCATTGTGGGATAGGAATCTGGGTCTGGCAGTCATTTTTTTTCCTCTTAGGAGAAAGAAAACCCATGAGTATTTATACTATGGTTTTAGTAAAATCCAGAGCACTTAAATTAGTGTTTAAAGAATTAGTAGTATCACAGCTGGTACATTTTTGTGTCATTGCTGGTTTCTGTTCTGACTGTGACCTCAGATAATTCGCCCTCCATTTTGTCAACAGGCTTAAGTCCATGCGATGGTATCAGAGGATGTTTGCATTTGGATGACAAGCATCATTTGGCAATCCAAAATGTTTGTTTTAGGGGTAAAGATGATCCCTCTTCCATGGTGGCGCTATTTTTTGGAGATGTTTTTGCTTCTTTTCCTTTAAAAATCTTCCAGAGGAAAGAGGAGGGGGGGTTCACTAAAAATGTGTTTACCTCACCATACTGAGAGTTGTAAATGCAACGGTTAGCAGGTTTTCAGCAGCGTGCATGGAGGTGTGAATCTCCCTCCTCACCACACGCTAGCCTCCAGCACCAACACACAGACGTGTACACATATTTTATTCACACACACACTCTTGCCTGCTGCTGCCTTCTGCTAATCCACAGCACCAGCACAATCCACTTTCGGGGCTCCGCTGCTGCAACCGCGCCAAACAGGCCACAAGTTTGGTTTCTTCTCCAAGACATACAGTTCCAGGCCATGTTTGAGATTCAGTTTCAGCAGTAGACACACAGACCAGCACTGTTCAAAGTTCTGGTAGTATAAAAGCAGATAATTTGACAAAAAAGAAAAAAAAAAAAAAAAAAAAAAAAAAAACCTGCCTGGTGTCGGCGCTAGTTCACAAACCCCGGCCAAGCCTTTCATCCTGAAGCCAATGTGTAAGGGGCAAACATTCAGCGCGCTTTGATTTTCTAACCACTTAAGAAGATTCGGTCATGCTTAATCCACTTTCTCAGCTGAATTTCCCTCCGAGCTGGTAATTATGGCTGAATAAAGTGTAAACTTGCAGTATTGCTGCTGTTGCTGTTGTTAGAGATCTTGCATTGGGTGTAGCACCCTTCATGTTGACCTGCAGGTAAATTGAGGAAGTTAATACCCAGGCTTGGTAGAGTCATCTGCAGATGTGGATTAGAGGCTTGTACCTTAATTGCTTTATTATCATCTTTTTTTATTATTTCTATATGTAGAATATTACAAAATTAGAAACTTTCAGATTGATGATCACACATCAGATTGTTTAGTGTTCGTAAAGGTCACTGTCTTCTTTAAATTTTAGTGGGGTCTGTAATGTTTAGGGCTATAATTGTACATTATTGCTCTTTTCATTTGCCTCTGTTTGCTCTAACACTGCTGTCCATCGAGAACATTAAACTATGTCAAATGTCTGGTAACTTAGCCTCATGCCAATTGGGATGGATCTCAAAATCACACTGGATCACAATAAAGATTGTAATGCTTCATTTTGGAATCACTCACTTAATGTCAGAGCCAAAGATGCTGTTCCCCCTCTGCCTTTTCAGTGAGGTATCACATATTTCTTCACAATTTCAGAACTATCTATTTAGCATTGGTGTTGGCAAAACCCAAACAATCTACTTGCCTGCCTACAGATAGATAAATTTGATATTATTCAGGTTATTGAAGTTGAAATGCATTTTCAAGAAAAGTAGACCTTCATATTTAAACTTTACCATCTGCATTTTGTCTTTTGTCTTTATTATTTCAGCCTTTTTAATCGCATTGCAAAAAGCTTCCTCCTCAGTATTTTTCATCTGGGTGGGTAATATTCTTTATTCAACATGACATCAGAAGAAGTATAGCCAGCAATTTAGTTATTCTGTTGCTCTGTCCTGTACTTGCACCAGCAGTATCCTTTGTATTTTTCACAATTCCATGCTCTTCATGAAAAAAACTTGGGTTTTGAGTAATCCCTCGATAAAGTTAGCTCTAATGACAGAATGGCATATTATATGATATGCAAGCACACATACTTGTACAGGAGGCCCGTGCTAAAATATGAATCTGGTTATATGCCAATTACTTCTCACTGACATGGTTTTTGATAATAGTATTTCTAGTGTGAAGCCCTTTGATACCTTGTATCAATGTGTAAGAATAGTCAGAGAGAGGGAGATGTTTGGGTCTTTGAATATACGTATACTATCTCTATGTAGCTGTTTCCAATAGTACCTTCCATATCTTCCACAAAGTGGTCTGATTTGGTTCAGTATAGTTTGGTACAGTTTGGCACAGTAAGCGCTAATTGCTATTGTGTTTCCACAGTCAGTCATTTCTGTTCTGACTTATTTGAGGGCATGGGTGAAGGCAAAATGATGATAGTCATAGCAAAGTAATTGTGTGACATCACAGTAGCGTGACACAAGAAAAAATGGGAAACAATGAAGGACATCCAGCAATGTGTGATCCTCTTGGCGTGTGGCTGTTGTCACAACAAGAAATGAAGCTTCTTTTAGAAAAAACTTTCAGGCTACAAGCAAAATACAGTCATGAAATACGAGAAAGTTTGTAAATAATACTTAATGTCATGGATTAGTAAGTGATGATTCTTTTGACCAATAAACAGCCTGCAAGGATTTTAGCATCACCCTTTGGGATAATCAGAACTTCAGGTACCCCAACAGAAGGGTGCATAATAAGTGTGAGGTACAGTTGCTTATTAGGGTGCCTTTCCCGACAAGTGACAGTAAAAACATCAATCACTGCATATCGTTCCAAATCAAACCAAACTGAACCACCCTGCTTGGTAGAAATGCACCACTGGTGTAATCTATCCAACAGCAGGCGCGTATATGTGATAACTGGAATCCCACGTTTACTACTTTCTTCCGAGACTTCTATCGCTCTCTGTGGATTTCCATATGTACTTCCCTTCTTGTTCTCATCGGCTGTTTAAAGGCCTTATCAAAAGAAAAAACTCAAGATTTATGCAACTTTGCTTTCAATGACTGGTATGTCTTTATATTTACATTCCAAACTCTCCAACAACCTTAAGCTCATTTAAGATGCAAAGATGTCCATTAAGCCTGACATTGACATTAACTCAAAGAAGGCGTGATTTAAGCTTCAATTGAAGCTTCATAAACGTAGCAATCGCTAACAGCTTGAGTTGGTTAAAAATGTGTTTGTGAAGAATTTAAATTTATTTTTTGTGTGTGTTCTAAGGTAATACTGTGCTTTTCTGCACCTAAGCCCAAAGAGCATAATTTTCCTCTTTGTCTTTCATCAGTTCTGCCAAACCAGCAGTGGAGCATCTCCTAGGTATGCTCATTGTGTAGAGATGTGAGGGGTACAGGGTTGACCCATGTGGACCCTCAACTGGTCTGTGTGCTTGGAGCCTGCAGCAAGAAGTCAGCCCAGCACTGATGAGAATCCCTGTAATTGGCCCAAACCTGCACACATGGCCTCCAGCTCCTCCACTCTACATTGCCAATGAGAGTGGAGGATACAGATGGAGAATGTGAGGAAGAGGTAGACAGCTGACCTGACTAAAGATGAATCTACATTTTGGGTTTACAAAGTCTGGAGCAGCTCACCTCCCTTGAATGATGTTTTTCTGAATTTTTATGCCGTCAATCAGCCACAGAGAAAACCTGATAACTCTGCTTTCCATTTTCTAGTATCTATTACATTTACATTATATCTGTACCTTTATTACCTCTTCTTTCTTGTCCATTATGATCCATGCATTTCACAATCCCCTCATTTCCACCTTCAGACCATGCTTGTGTATGTTTGTGTGCATAGTCCACACTGCACGTGGGCCTGCTATCTCCCAGCCACACTTCTGGGGTTGGCAGTGGGACAGAACGTCCTGAGGGCCCTAACTTTCCCCAGCTCCCCAACCCCTCCCTCCTCCGTCTCTTTCTCTGTCTGTTAGCCATCCAAGAATATGCCAGTCAGGTCCTGGGCAAATCTGCATGCTGCCCTCCTGCCATCTCCAACCTCCTCAATTCATCCTCTCTCCTACTTCTTCTCTTCTGCACACCCAGTCCTACTTCCACTTTTCCATGTTTCGCTTTTTCTCACCTTCTCTTTGCATCTCTCCATCTCACATTTTCTCTCAGCGCACCCTCCATAGCCTTCTCGTCTCTGGCCTTTGGCAGGCACTGTAAGCCTGCTGCATGAAGTGGTGTGTGTTCGTAACTCAGTGCCGTATGTGTGGTGACGGCCTCTGGTCACATTGGCACAGTCGCTGACAGCTTGATTTGGGCCCCGTGTGGCAGAGAGTAGTAGGAAGCTAGTATTAGGACACTTGTAAATTTAGATATCCTGCAGTGCAAAGAGGATTTTTAAATGTTTGTTTTGAACAGTGAAGTTCAAACTCAACTTTATTGTGTTTATTGTGTTTGTTTTAGTACAAGTACAAAGGCTCAGTCCTTGACAAAGAGGTCCTAGGTTTGATCCCAGCCCTAAGCTACTTGCTTCACATCATCCAGACCTGCAAAAATTAACAAAATATGAAAGGATAAAGGGATAAAGAGCAATTTACAGGTGTAATTTCTTTGTCATCAATACACAGTCTTGTCCATTAGTGTCTGTTTCATAATCTAAGCCTTTATTTTATTGTTTTGTATTTTGTTTTAGGTAGCTCTCAGGCTCAAAAAGGTTGGTGACCCCTGTTCTGTAGGGAAGGCAGGGTTGTCAGAGCATGGCTGTACAAAAAAGTCAGAGCATCCTCCAATGAGGAAGAAAACGGAGGCAATAGCGCAGTGGAAGTGGTTGTGGTATGAAAACCTGTACCAAGTACTAAGCATATTCCTAGTAGAAAACCCAATAGATGTGCCTGACCTGCAGTACTATCCTTCCTTAATATTAAGCTTTTGTCTTCTTGTTATGAAACATTTAAAACTTTTTTGTGCCTGCGTGGCAATTTCTTTAGGGGCTTAATTATTTATGACATTATACTTAAAAGACAAAATGTTTGCAAACTAACAAAAGTTTGAGGTTTATTTTTGCATTTATGTGATGTCTTTTGGTAAGGTCAATTACATCCATCACATAACTTCATTTCATTTCGGACCAGAAAACTTTTTTTTTCATTAATATGCATGATTTTGACATCACCCCTATAAGTCTGCCTAAAGAAATTAATTTGTAAACCATATTTTGAGGTAAAATTAACTTTAAAAATCCTTTGGTTAAGTTTAAAAAATGTTAGGGGGTATTTGTTGTTATTTCTTTTGCAACGCACTGGATTATCTATATGCTGTATGCACAAAAACAAGAGGGCGCTGTCAGTAGGTGGGATGAAAGAGTGGACAGGCCGATGGGCGAATGGCCTGTTGTTATTGAATGTTATTGATTGTCTGGGTAATTCCACTGTATAAGGATTGATGTGACTGCACTGTAGGCCACATCTGCATGGTAACAAATGGGAGGAAGCAAAACAGTTACAGTAGCAGGACCCTTTTACTGATTAATGCAGACTCCTTGAGGGGCAAGAATGGAGGGATGGATGGATGCTAAAGAGGAGAGCCTGGCAGCTAACTCCTAATGCTACGGGGAGAGTGACGAGAGGGAGGGAGGAGAAGGAGAGAGAACGTCCAGGGGCAGGCACGCAGGAGCGAATACACACAAGCTGTACACACGTGTGGGGAGGATTTTGACTCTTTAATCTTGCCCTGTGTTGCTTTGATAAGGAAAGAAATCCCCCCTTGCAACCAAGATAGAGCTGTTCTCCTTTTGTCTTAAAGTTATGGGCATATTTATGCATGAGCTGTTTATTTGTGTCAGGGTTACAAATTAATTTCTCATAGTCCTCGAAAAAATAGTAAGTGTGCGCCCAACTTTAATGTGACTTTGCAGAGTTTTGACACAGCGAGTCAGTGCTGAAGTCCGTGTATCGATTGCATCTGTCTGTAAAGAAAAGCTTCCTTGGCTGCAGCTCGGAGTATTTAGGTATACAAACCCACGCATGTTCAAAGAAACACATCCTTTTGAGTTTTTCAATCAAGTTTCTTGAGACTTAGTGCATGCCAAACCTGCAGTAGGTCACAGGATGTCAAGTGCACCACAGTTCCTCTCTTTCTCTCTCTCGATTTTCGTTCCAAAATTAAATATGCACAGGCAAGAAATGGGGCAGCTACTCCAACAAAATGACTCCACACAGCTGGGAAAATCTCACCAATCCAATACAGATCTTCTACAGCTTCCTGTCCTCAGGTCCTTTTACTTACAGTTTTTTTTTTCTCTCTTACAGTAACACACCATTATCAAAGCGTTTTTAGTGTTGACCCATCAACATAAAGCAAACTTCTCCTTGGCAGGCTTCCATTAACACCCACATTTCAGAAAACTCTTGTCTGATAGGGCGCAGACATGCACATACAAACACGCACAGGTATACACACACTTTAAACAAACATAATGTGGCTGTCAGAGGTGCGGAGCTCTGTTTTGAAGCTGCTTCCAGGCTTTGAAGTCTGTGACCTTTTGGTCTGGCTCGTCACACACCGACGCAGAACCGGACTGTCAAGTTGCCACTGCCTTCTGCCACATTCCACTGTGACTGCTACCGGGAAGCCAGTTTTTGAATTATTTCTGTGTCACTGGCATAGACAGGCTTGTTGGAACAAAATAATAGGCAGGGGCATGCGTGCACACTCTCCACAAGTTCAAGATGCACCCATACCTACTATGAAATGAAGAAACAGACTGAAAAAGAAAAGAAGGAGCAGGTCAGTTTGGATAAGAAACAAATCAGCTGCATCAGGACACCACAGCCCCTTATGACTTGTGTCATAGTAAAAAGTGACGTACAAAAGTCCTTAATCAAAAACCTCTGAACTGCTCCAGCCTCAGGATGCAACACCAAATCTCCTGAAAGTTGTCAGCTCTCCAGTTTATTTCATCATCACTGGAGTCAAAACTGTTTATTTATACTTCAGTATTAGTGAAGTTAGTGTTTGCTGTTCTTCTGCAGCTCAACAAGCTGAACAGCTGAAGACAGCATGCTGCTGGAGGAAGAATACGAAGCCCATATGTTGCATCACGAAATAGTTCCATACATTGGGGCTTTGTCAAGGAAAAGTGAAATCCTGTAAAACATCTTACTGTAGCAACTACTTGAGCCAACTTAGTTTTGTGTAGTTTTACCTTAAAAGTGGGGTACTAATGAGGTTTTTGGTGGTACCATTGACTGCTGTACATCAGTTAGTGTTCATACTTGGATATTTCCCCTCAGGGAATTGGGCCATACACACCGAGTAGCCCCACTTAAAAAAAAAAAAAAACTATTCCTTGAAACATGTTCAAAAAGCACTTATTACTAAAGCCCAAACAGCTTGTATGGGTGCTTTAAATTCCTTAAAATATGTGCATTTTAATTCCAATACCTCGAAATAGTAGTAGTAATGACTGCCAGATTGGGCAATGTTCCTATGTCAAATTCAGCAGGCTAGATATTGATGCTGTTGGGTCCAAACATGCAATCTCCTAAATCACTACTTTTCAGGAAACAAATGAAAAATGGCTTGTCACAGTCTGAGTTATGCCTCTTCATATAATCAGTTCCAGTAGGCGTCATTTGATATTTTTTTCGTCACACATTAAACTAAAATGAATTTCCAGGTTTTTGGACCAGAACAATTGGACACAAGTTGTATTGCCAGTGATTAGTAATGTAAAATTGAGTCAGTATGTGCTAGGCAAGACGCTGTCATTGGCTTACACATTACACATTTATTGTGGCCATCTGCCTTCAGTTTTACCTGTCATCTACTATTTTTTTGTCCAAAATGCTTCCAAAACAACAGTAACCTCTATGACCAGAGCATTTCAGAAAGCATTGTGCATGACTATGAATCTTAAACTGCATTATTATCTAATACCACATTAGAGCTGTATAAACTGAAGCTATTGTTTGACCTGACATGCCAGACAGTTCCATACATCTATAGGATGTGTTTCACATATCTGAGCAACAACACATATAGACATTGTTTGGGGAAGCCAGTACATATCCAAAAGAAGATTGGAAGATCATCCTGTCATTTGTCATTCATTACTGGCCAATCAGATGATACAGAAGGCCAACTCCTCCACTCCTGCCAAGGAGTAAAGAATTTAATGCAAGCCAGTTTGCAAATCAAACTCTAGATAGAGGGATCAAAACATCTTTCCCATTGTAAAATGTCTTTTTTACAGGCTAGTCAGTACTCACTGTTGTCACTCATAGCTCCCATCTCACTGTCCTTGGAGGATGCTGATGATGAGATCTTCTATAGACAGAGCTCAATTGTTCCAGCTTGAAGCTTTGCTAAGAGGATCTGCCTGATAGTGGACATGGAATCAGGCTAGTCCAGCTGCACTGCAAGGTTGTAGTCCAAGGTTTCAAGCAAATGTAACACTGTAAATAATCAAAAAACATTAACTGAAAAATTAATTGACTGATTATTATTTTTCACAGCTATGGGACCCAACGATAATAGAGTCTAGGATCAAGCTCACTCTTCACAGGTTAAGACATGTTTGAACCCACAAACAGACATGGAGGGTTACCAGTTAAACAAATGCATGTGAAAAACATAAAGAAAATCATTATAAATTGAGATATGAGGTTTCTGCCTGACAGCAATGATCCAATGCAAAGTCTTTTTACAGATGCCCAGTTTTAGACAAGAAATGTTTTGTGTTCATATCACCTTCTGAAACGCAATCTTAGTTTGTAGCATAATATCATCCAATTAAGTACTTTAACAAAAAATACTTTGAATATTTTGTTCTTTCATTGGTACAAATTCAAAGATAACAGCTGTTTTGGTGTAGGGAAATCTGCTTAAAAACACCTTGGATATTTTTATGTACAAGTTCTGGAAAAGGCAAATCCTCCTCTCTTTATGCTGTGACAACATATACATTTTGGATTTTCTCTCAAGCTCACATACAAGTACATCACAAAATTGGTTTGTTATTACAAGATAACATGACAATTACTTTTAGATCTTGAGGCAACAACCAGCTCAGAAGCCCACTTTTAGGTTTCTAGCAACCTGTTTAGGACCTCCATCTTAAACTGTGTTTGATTCTGGGTGGTCTTTACCAAAATAAATGTATTAACATTTGCTGCAACTATTTCTCTCTATTCTGACAACAGTGGCTGTGAACATAAATCTGTGTTTAAATCCACTCTTATTTTACAGTGAAGTACAAATACAAACACGTACAAAAACAAAACACTGAGAATGTAGGTGTGTATGTGTGAGGGAGACCTTCAGACATCTGTTTACGAGTGTGTGCTGGCACTTTATGTCTCTTTGGACTGCTTTTTTTTTTCTTACCTTCTTCTAGACAGTTACTCATGCACTTAATTTATGGCACACCTGCAGAGTGTGTGCTTGTGTGTGTGTGTGTGTGTGTGTGTGTGTGTGACTCTAACTGTGTGGTAACTCTGCGGCTCACAGTGGAACTGTTGATGCAGGAATGCTGTTCCCTCTGACTCACCTGATGATTTGTCTCTTACTTTGTGATCAGCGCAGCAGGGAGATCCCACACAATAGGCAGGCGATGAGCAACACAAAACAGCAGTACTGTTTGGTTCAAGGGTTAAGATACGAAGATAAAAATTGCTTCCATTATTATCCAGGAGAAAGCAAGTTTTAAGCAATCACTTTGTTGTAGATGCTGTTGTTGTTTTTTTTTCTTTTCTGTCTCTTGTTTGTTTAATTGATTTTTACATAAAATGGAAAAACTAGATGAGGCCAGGGTCCATATGTGGCTTCCCTCCTTTCACAGTGACTGTATTTAAAAGGACTTTGGTATCCTGGTTATGAACCAAATATTGTTTTGATCATATTCAATTTATTTGACATTTAAAGCCGCACTATGTAAGAGTCCGACTTTCAGCTCTCTAGGGGCCTCTGTCGACGTTGAGTGTAACTACGCTGACGTAAAACAGAGCGCCTCACACCAACGTGCATTTGTTGACATACAGAGAGAGGAGAAGCGAGCCGACAGGACGTCCCGAGTTGTTTGTTTATTGCTTTTGATGTTGTGGGAATGCTTCAGTAAAATGTGACTTTGATTCGGGTGTCGACATATTTAAACAGTGTCTCGCTTGTGTTCTGTGTGTAAATAACAGGATGGATGAAATGGTGAGAATATGAGTCAAACATTAAAATATGCCTTTTAAATCCTGCTGACAAATGCGCACTGATTTGTGAGAGCAGAAAACCTGATTGGTTTGATTCATGTTATGCACAAAACACACTTGTGCATAGTCAAGGCACATATCTATCCACTTTGTGCTCTGTGCCTGGCTTTGCATAGCATTTATGCATCCTCATAATACAGTATGTACTAAATACTATAATAAATAATAAACTCGAGACAAATTCCTGTGCCTTTAGACAGCCCTCCATATACTGTTACATTATGGTCCTGAGACATTATAATATCATAATCAATGACTTCAGACTGGGCCCCACAGCTCCTCCTTCTGACAGGCACTGACAGACGGGCAGCAGGAGCAAGCTGGGTATGTGATATTTAAAGGTTACATGTGTACAAGCTTTGAGTGCGGCCTTGGATGGATGGACACACTCATTTACATTTCTGCTTCTTTAGACTCATGTCTGTCTTCTGGAGCATGGTGGTGTGCTGAGGACCACTGCAGCGTGCCCCCATCTCTCAAACACACACATACTTGGATTTTGACTCTGTCTTTGCATCTGTCTTGCTTTCCTTCAACTGTCAAATGTGTAAATACCAGTTTTGTTTACAGTAAAAGCCTTTAGGCTAGCTGGAATACACCCTAATTATATGGAGTATTATTTAGAGGGCACTGTTCTTGGAACGGTAACTGTTACGAGGCTGAGGTAAGATGGACAGATCTCTACAGGGACTACTCTTTCTATGTGTAATACGTTAACTTCGGCAAAGACATTTGATTTTCTTTTTGTCATTTTAATCAGAGGTAATGGTTCTTGATTTCTAATCTAATGTTTACAGCAGCAATCTAAATAAAATGAAAATACCCATACTCTGACCTTATACCAAGTAATTTACAAACATTAAGCTTTCTTTATTTCAGTACCAGTCCCTAACAATGCAAACAGTTGGATTTGCCAAATGAGAGACGAGGGCTTTGCACTCTTGGCTACTGCCACTACGCCCTTGAAACAACACTGAAAAAGCCTGGTCATTTTCTGATCACGGACAGCTATTTCAGTTTGAAGCTTTTCAAAATGGATTTGCCAGCTGAGAGAGTTTGCCAGTTGTTTTTCATTTATCAACTTTTAGAATTGTTGGAAGGGTTTTTGGGCCGTATCCACTGTGGGCTTTGTGGGTTAAGCAGGTTTGCAATACATGATCTCCCCATGCATGCGTGAGCTTTCTCAAGGTCCTCTGGTCTCCGTGCATTGACCAAATACGTGCTTCTTGTCTCTAAATTGCTCGTATGTGTGAATGTGTGCTTATGGTTGTCTTCTTCTATATCTCAGCCCTGTGATGGGTTGGTGACCAGTCCAGAGTGTACCCTGCCTCTTTCTCAGCTGGGAAAGGCTCCAACCCCCAACTACCTCAAAAGAAAGCTGACATTGGGCAAGAGGTGAGGTACACCCTGGACCAGTCGCCAGCCAATTGCAGGGCCACATAGAGAGACAGAAAACCATTCATGCTCACACCCACACCGAAGGGTAATTTGGGGTCACCATTCAACCTAATGAGCATGTTTTTGGTCTGTGGGAGGAGGCCAGAGTGCCTGGACAGAACCCACACATGCACAGGGAGAACATGCAAACTTCTCACAGAAAAGCCCTGACCAACATGGGGATTGAACCAACAATCTACCTGCTGTGTCACTGTGCCATCTGCATTTGTTTCATTTTTAATTTCTGAAATGAAATTATGTAGGTATATGAACAAGAACAAACATCAAGATCCTAAAGGAATATTTTAGTATTTATAAAGTTGGTTGTATCAGGTACTTGACAATAGTCACTTAAGTGATTGAAAGGGCACCCAGAAGCATTGTACCTTCAAGGAGAACGAGCTCAGACTACTGGTAAGGTACATTGTGGGTAGAGTTATTTCACGTAATTGTGTGAGTTTACGTAGCTATATTGGGTCAAATGAGATTGGGTGAAAATTTTCTGAGCGTTTTATTTTTCCATTAAGAAGTCTCTTTGTTCAGTGCTACTTAATGATGCAACAAATGCCAATGTGTTCTTTCACCTGTTTGATTCTTCCAATCTCCTTTTTCAGTCTATGGACTTAGGAGGACACAACAATGGCTAAACTAATACTAAACCAAATGTGAGTGAGTTTGACTCAAGTGACAATAATGTTCCTTTTACTGTGGGTGCACAGGGTTATCTTTATGAACTGGAGTATTCAGAAGAGGAAATTCTTCAGAACAAGATTCAGCAGGCGGAATCGATGTGCACAGGCAAAGGAATGCATTGGCGTTTGCTGCATCGTAAAATAACACACATAGACTTTGAAGGAAAATAAAGCACTCTGATTTTCTTTTGCACATTCGTACATTTGACCCCACATAGTCCCATGGCTCTTTTTTTATGTAGACCTCACACAATTATGTAAAATAACTGTACCTGCCAACAGCAGTGCACCTTACAAGTAGTCTGATCTCATTCTTCCTAAAGGTGCAGCTGGGAGCCTTTTCAGCCAATTCACTGACTGTTGTCAAGTACCTGATACAACCCAAAGTCATAAACACTAAAATATCCTTTTGATGTCTATCTTTCTGTTATAAAGTAGACATTTTAGGTCATTCTTGACAAGATACTCTTACCTAAAACGAAAGCTTAAAACAAAAAAATGTCTCAGTTTGTGTGACTGTGTTTGCTGTTATGTCTGCTGGCCCGTCTGCAGAAATTAAACCATGTGTTTGTGATCAGCAACAACACATGGCATGAGCGTGGGATCCTGGGAAAGAGAGGCGCGAGACGGGGCCCTTGCAACCTGGGTCAGGAGGAAAAAGGAGAAAGCACAGAGACGACAAAACAGATCCCATCTTTATTAGCAGGACTCGGACTGCAGGCTTATGTGTCCTTTTGGGCTCAGGTCAGAGCTTATTAAAAGAAATACATATTTCTTATTCTCAGATTTCCCTTTTTAACATCCTCCACCCCCACTGTCTCACGGGGCAGAGAGAACATTCAAGTACCTGAGAGGGATCAGCGTTAAAAATGGCTATCGGGTGGTGACAGTCGGGAGTAGCGGAGGAGCTGTATTTTTCGGGCCCCCGCAGCCATGTGACAGTGATGTGATCTAGTTTAAACAACAGCTGTTTGTGATTCCAGGGGAAATTAGGAGCAAGATTCCCCTGGAGATGACAGCAGCTCCCTCCTCCAGTTATCTAAATGAGGTGTCTCGGAGTCTAAAACATCACCTTATAAAAACACTACCAGCCTTTCAACAGTCTCTGGTGTGATGCTTTAAATCTTTGTGTCACATATATCCACCTTTGTCTTTCTTTCTGTAGAACACAAACACATTGACTCTTTCTCTATCTTCTCCTCATGCTTCCTTCCTCTCGCTCCTCTCTTCTACCTTATCTGATGTTCTCACACTGTCCCTTCAGGTTGCACGAATAACACCTGTTGTAATGCATGTGTGTGCTTGCATTTCATGAAGCCATCCTCCTGCCTGCCTGCTTGCCTTGGTTCTGTATTGAAATGATTAGTGAGCCATTTTTTATGATGCTTGCCTGCTTTCTGGGCATGTGAATACTTGCACAGGACTTATACCACGCTCCACTCCATCCCCCAGCCTTACCCTGCAGCTATCCCTGCCCCGTCCCATAAAAATGATGCAATAGAACTGCATTAAAGAGGCTGAGATAATCTGTGAATGTAGCAGGATGGTGCCCTCCATAAATTCCTTGAGATAACTAAATACTTTTAATGCAAGTCTGCTATTTTGCATCACGTTTGACCTCAGCATTAACATTTTCATAGCAGGGGTTTTAACAGTGTTTCAGCACTTGTGATATTAATGAATACATATGAAAAGTAACTTTTGAAAGAGGTAAGCAGAACAGAACAAAAATACATAGAATGACTTGGTAAAACATGTTTTGGCAAATACTCTGGGGGTGCAAAGAAAAGAAGTTAAGTTGCTTGGCACAAGTTAATGAGGCTTTTTCTCTACATAGTATTAGTTTGACTTGACTCGGGTCAGTTGTTTTGGTTTTCCACTAAGTGTTACACCAATTACCTGGCACAGTTTTTCATATCACCTCTAGCAAGGTTAAAAGCAAGCAAGCTAAGGCAGGACTAAAATGTGATGTGGAGACACTGCTCCACTTTATCGTCAGAGCATTGCCACAATGACACAGGGGTAGTTAACATGGAAACAAAATGCTTCCTGTTGTGGGACCACCTAAACTTCCCTCTGCTTTTAATAGTATGATGTTCTTCTGCTTAGTATTTGGCTTAAATGAGTCTAAATGCTTGTTAATCTTATTTCAAAAGTATTATCATTTTTATAACCAGAAGTTACTAGGAATCAATTTCGTGTCCTGTCAGCTGCAGAAACTGCAGCCTAACAGGACATTAAGGTCCAGCTCTTCAACACAAAAAGAAGCAATTATCTCCATGTCTGTATTCTGTGTCTCCACTCAATGTTCCTAAGCCCATTCACACATCAACATATAGCAACTAATATTGACCATTGTTGAGAAATCATCAAAACTTTGGTGAAAGTACATTTGCAGTCAGTTTTGCTATGTTGAACGTAGGTCAAAGTAGCTAGAGCAGAGAGAAAAGTTGTGCGAGTTGAGTACATTTTGAGTACATTTCTTATCATTCAAAGGCAAATCAACCAGAAGTCTATTCATTCTGATAGGAATCTCTGTGACATTTTTCTCTCAGTAATACCTTTGTCCAGTTTACCTCAAATATGTAGAAAATGTAAAGTTTTGCAGTGGATTTAGGAGAGACTGTACAACTTATTCTGCCATGATTAAATATTTTTGAACAGTTCTCTTTATTTTTTTTGCATAGAATACAGTAAATTTAATCAGTTTTGTATAAAAGACTGTTGGATTTGTCAGTCAGATATGACGTGCAGTTTTATTGCTTTGACAGTATGATATGTATCTACACATTTAGTTGAAAAAATACATGGCATTTATACCTAAAAAAGATGAGCTGATAATTGCAACAGCTGAATAATTGGTTATTATTGCTGCAATAAAGACTGTAATTCTTTTAAATGAAATATTTCACATAATATGCTTTGTTCATGGCAGACCATATTCTTCATATCTTCACTGTCATGCTGCAAAATCATTCCTACTTGTGTCTCTGGTATATCCTTAAAAAGCATAGTACAAGAAAACAGACTAGACTTTCATTAACTTACCACAGCTAGTTTTTACAGGCTTCTTCCAAGCACAAAGAACTTCATTGAGTAGAAAACAAACAAAAGTACAAAAAAGACTCCAGGAGTCGTTAAAGTGAATTAATTGATAGAGCTCAGTGACCAGTCTTAATAAACCATCTTTTGAGTGGCACATAGATTTACTTGGTGCAGCTGTCAAAATATTTTGCTATTTGGTGAAGCCAATAGCCTCATAAATACAATTAACCTTAAAGTACTCTCTCAACTCTGGTCCTTCAAGCAAACCAACCAGCCTATGAAACCTTAGAACAGCCTGATCCATTTCTCCCTCACGTCTTTTACCAGGTCATATTGTTGCTGTTCCGTGTTAAGTGCTTGTAGCAGTCGACACATGTGGGTGTGTTTAATTAAAGTTATACAGCCATCATAAATGGGGTCGCCATTATGGATAAGGAAAATTTATGAGAACTTAAAAAATTAAGGAGTTTCTTTGAAGTAGAAACCACATCACGGCTTTGAATTGTAAAAGCCAAGCATTCAAATGATATTTACGTTTACCATGAAACACCTGGGTTTGGTGTCAAACTTTATTGTTCTAGTAGAAGTATTAATTGGTCATTTTAGAAACATTATATTGGCCATCTTAAGAGTTTATAAACTGGAGAGCACATTGGCAGCATATGTCTTTCTGTATGGGAATGGGACAAGGTGCAACTGCAGGCTGTACAGAAACACAGCCTGAAATACTTTGGGTCCAGTTATTTGAGTTTAATAGAAGATGTTGTAAAACCCAAGCATGTTGTGTGTGCGTTCGACACAGGTTTGGCATTGTTGTAACATCGAAAACCTAAGATTTTGTTTGTCTAAAGCCCTGTTCGCACAGGACCTCTAACAATTTCATTTATAAATTATTTCCCTGACTTTAATGTTTAGTGCAGTGCTTTGGCACTAAGAGAATCTGTAATCAATTCAAAATGACCAAAGTTTCTGTGTTTAAACTTGAAAGTGCTACATCATGATGCATAGATTCTTTTCTTTTTTATACCAGAAGGGCATTGTTGTGCAGCAGTCCCCAATATTTTTTCTTCAGTTTTATGTCAGACAATCTCTCCTTTCTTAGTAGCTTCTATTAGAATTTTGCCACGAAAAAAACAAATAATTAAGTAAACAAATAAATACATTGAAGAAGCACCCATAATTTGTTGCGTAATCATCATAAAGGACGTCAGTTTTTTAACCATGCATGTCTACATGTCTTTTGTATATAAGCTTATCTGTTAATTTTGATGTATAACAAGTTGTCTTAGATAAGGAGTAAGCCAGCTGCTTTGCACATTATCGGCACACAGCCTGAATTTTCGCGAGATGTACTTCACTCTTTGCTTACTGATGTCAAGAGAATAGTGTATGGACAGTTAGGTAGAACTGGTTAGGCCAGTTTATTACTTCAGATGCCATTATGTGCTATATACTACACTATATCAAGAACAAAGTGACAGCTGTATTTCCTAATGAAGTGGCCAGTAAGTGTTCATTACCTTAATTATTTCTTTTGCTGTTGTGCTAATACTGCTATCTAACATTTTTGTATTTTCTTGTGGGGGCTGGATTTGAGTTTTATTAGAGGTCTCTTTTGTCTGTTTTTTTTTTTTTAACTCTGCAACCTTTGTGTCCCAACTACTAAAACAAAGACAAGAAAATAGGTTTGGCAGTTTTTGTGAGGCACAATGAATTTTCTGTAAATTTTGGAAAAGATAATTGAAGTCTGTTCCATGAAACTAGATACATCTTTGGCAAAGAGAGGGACTGACATATTGTGTTTATATACCTTAAGCAGTCCTGGTAAAAGACAAAAAAGAAAAGGAAAAGTTTTGGAGCCACTGCCTTGTGTTAATGTAGATGGTTAACTTTTTGCAGCATGTTTCATTCATTAACATTATGTTTCTATTGCACCTTTTTTAAGTTTTGCATGTCACTGATTGCATCCTTTAACTTGATGCACATTTTTCCAAATGCACATCTTTTTAGCCATTTCAGATCACATCCCCTGTTGGCCACTGTAACAGTCAAAAACTACATATTATAAGTTCTTAATGTATGCTGAAATGCTACAGCAAGACTCTTATCCTTCAGATAAAGACAACATAAGAAAAACATCTGTGCTAGCTTCTCACTGAGCTGTGATTCTAGCTCTCTGCGCTTAGAGCTAAAGGCTTTGTTGTCAAGTTCTAGCCACAAAAATAACTCCTCGCACCAGACTGCACATTGGCCACCAGTACTCCCACAAATATGCACTCATTCATCAAATCAATGCATTCCCCTCTCATTCACAGAGATCTCCTCCAGCAGAGAACAGCACAGCACAGCGCAGCAGCAAGCTAGACATGTCTGTTGGAGACTTTACAATGGTTCAGCAAGCAAACATACTTCCCTTAAGGCCCTTGGGACAAACACAGCATCAAGCGGAGGGACTCCAGGAGTGGTTGCTGCTGTCTTTTTTTTTTTTTTTTTCTCTTGTGCATGTGTGCGTGCGTTTCCTCCATGTGCACAGTGTGTTTATGAGTGTTTTACTGCACTAGTCCGTTGGGATGTCTCACTATCAACAGATTTTCCTTCAGATAGAAGACATATTTGTGAAATTACACTTTGCTGGATAGATACTTGTGTAGAATTGGGTAAAATTAAAACACATTTGGATTCAATGTTTCCCATCCCTTTTCATCTTAGTGTATGTTAGTTATGTAACACACTACAGCCAGTGCGCGCTGAGGAAGCCCAGCACACACTTCTTATTTTGGAGGAAAGGCAACACCACAGGGATGTTAGAATGAAGATGTTTTATCCTGAGGCAATCTTGCATGAATAAATGAGATTGAAGCTGTGAAAAATGAAAAAGTTCAGATGATTTTTCCACTTTTAAAAATATTTTGGTAACATTTCATTTTAAGCTCATAATTCTCACCATTAATAGCTACTTTTAAGCATGCTAATTAGTAGAATACTAGTTGCTAATAATAATAAATGACTCTCTGAATAGCCAGATGACCAATCAGAAAGCCCCCTTTCATAGCAACTGTCATCTGGCAAAACTTTTGTATAAGCTGAATCTGTTCAATGCATTGTGGAAACATTTTCGTTGTTAATTAGTTACATCATTTGCAATCAGAAAGAAACCCATAGGCACTTGAAAGCTAGTGAAAAAAAATCAACTGGAAGTGCTTCAACAGCACAAACCTCCACCAGGGCACTACCTTGGTGGACTTTGTTGGGCCAGTTATTGGCAAAACTGCCCTATCTTGCATGGTTTACAAATACTTGAAAGAAATCCTGGATCCACATCCAGATTTTGATCACCTCCATGATCTGATCAGTTCCCCTAAGTATCATGGCCAACATTCCCTGATTATTTAGTCAAAATCCACTGAGAACTTAATGAGTTATTAGCCAAAATGTGGAAAATTTCATACAATGTTAACAAATCCTTTAAGAAATTCATTGATCCACATCTGGATTTGTATCACCACAACAATCTTATCACTTCTTTCGTGTTCTGTGACCGATTTTCCCTAAAAATATCATAACAGGAAGATAAATTTAAATTTTCAGGGAATGTTGGTCATAACACAAGAGGGAACTGATTTGTTTTGCTGATGATCCAAATACAGATATGGATACTGGATTTTTTCAGAGGCTTTATGACACTGTAAGATAGGGCAGTTTTCCACTTGTCCACTAGTAACTAAAACGTTTTTCACAAATTTTGATGAATTTTTCAGGGAATGTAAGTGATGACACAAGGAAAAAGTCAGCTGATTTTGGTGGTGATCCAAATCCAGATGCGGATCAAAGATTTTTATTAAACCATTTGAAAACATTGCACATAGGTTTTTCACATTTTCACTTATACTGTTAGCCAGCAATTTCAGAAATGCCTTGGTAAAGGTTTGTGCTCTCTCTATTGAAAATAATTTGTAAGAAAATAACCATTCATATCGTATTACTTCTTATTAAGGTCCGTCCTGCGCAAAGCTGCATGAGTTCAGAATAAACGTACAAGCCCTTTCATTCCAACTTAAAACTCTTAGTAAAGGGTTTATAAGCTACAGAATGTGATCACATAGAATAAGGTACAAATGAACTCTAAGAAGGTACAGGTCCATACAAGCCCGAACCATACCCCATCGTTGTAATAGCTGTGAACTGGTCTTTGCACTGCTGCAAAATTGAAACATCACTCAAATAACTTTCAGTATGTTCCCTCAGTGTGCCAATTTTTCCTATGCTGCTACTGTTTAATACATTTGTTTGTACATTTGTTATTTATTTATTTATATGACTGGGTGCTGATTCTACACAGTGGGTGATCAAGGGTTGGGAGGAAGAGTTTTTCCACTTTATCTTTTTGCTATGCAGTGTTTGATTGCGCTGAACAAAATTTTGTTGTTATATTTAATGTGGCAATGACAATAAAGAATTGAAATGAACTGAACTGAATTGAATAGCGTCCAAAAAGCAGCTAATAACACAAATAAGTATACTGATAAGTAAGTAGTTAATGGTGAGAATTTAGACCTTAAAATAAAGTGTTTTTACTTAAAGTATTTTACTTTTTTGCTGATCTATATTCATTTTACCACCAACTCCTATGGGCTTCAATTATCTTTTCTTGTTGATAACTAATCATTAATTATGTAATACGCTCTAGCTGATGCTTATAGAAAGGAAGGAAATCAGACTTTACTTTGGGCACAGTGATAGTCCAACATATTTTGCAATCAAATTCAAGTTAATTTAATTGGATATCATTTTGGTAGAGCCAGCATGTTTTTGGTCCTAAGTCTAATATTGCTCCTAAAGTGTGTAGGACAAAAAGCTATTTATAGTTTGGAATCACTTAGCATTGGGGTGGGGGTCCACGTTGGCCCTTACACCACACAAGGCCTGTCAGACAAAGCAGGAGGGGTGCACATCCTTCACCTTCCTCAGAATGGCACCTTTCAAAGTGGATCCCCCTGTCTACCCGCTCCCCAGGCCCCAGATAAGAAGCTCATCCGTCATCCACTGGGGCTGCATTAAATTTTAACTCTGGTTACCGAGTGTGGCCATTCAAACTTTTATCTCAAACCTTCTTTATCTTCTTTTCATTAAGTTCTCAAGCACTAATAGCCCTGCGAGTCTCCGCCGGGGTAAGGATGATGTTCTGAATAATGAAAGCTCATTATTTCTCCACAGAATGCTTGTTAATTCAAATGATGATATTAAAACTATAGTAGCCCTCAGCAGTCGGGTGATTTCTAGCATACTTTATCATGTATCAATATATACTCTGTTTGTCAAAACTGCCTCGAGCCTGGGCTGACATTCTCCTCCCGAGGAGTGGAGTGCTTCAGCCAGGCCCGCAATACTCTAAGGTGACAACTGGCAGAGTTTGTGCCTTAAGGAGGGTGGGGGGGCTGAGGAGGGATGAAGGCAGTGATGGGGAGAGGGATGAGACTCAAAGAGCAGTCATTGTGCTCCCATGTCTATTCGACAGTTTTCCATCATGCTCACACGAATCCTGAGCCCACCCCCCCACCCCCACTCCCTCCTCCTCTGCCCACACACGCCCATGCACAAAAACACTCACATCTGTCATCCTCATCTGTCTGGGCTGATGTGTGCAAGTCAGCAGACATGTGCACATATTCACTTAAATTCACATATACACACACAAGAGTGCACATGCTCTTGCAGATGAACACCCATGGCTGTTAACCTTTAAAATGTAACACTCGTCTGCTTTATTTTCAACACATGAATCATGACCAGAGATGTTAGTTTAATGATTGTGAAGGAATTCTGATATCATTTGCCTTTAACAAAATTACAAATAAAAAAAAATTAAAGTGGCAATAAATAAAATTAGACATATGAATAGAGCACATGGACTCAAGCACAAAGAAAACAAACCAAGGACACTTAAATCTCAAATTATAACCCGGAGAACTGAAACAATAATTCCAAAGTAACAGGGAAATCTCAAAAATAACAAGCAGACAATACAGCTAGAACACCAGAGAACACCAGGCAATGTGAGACCCCAGCAACAAAAAATGACAGACCAGGAGGACCTATGATAAAAAGAGAATAAAAGCAATAAATGAGTAAATAAATATAATAAAATGCAATGGAATACATAAAAACTTGAAACAATTTAAAAAAAGGCAAAAGCCAAAGAATGAAGGGGTTAAAAATGTTGGGCCGGATGAAATAAAAAAATAGGATTACAAAGTGACAAAATACGAAATTAAAGGACATTAGATAAACTTAAAGAACATAGTTGTCAGATCTAAAAACATACAGAAATGATGTGGTGATGCTAACATAATAATATAGAAATGAATTAACTTTAAATAAAAGAGGGCAAAAGAGGTAAAGGTGAAGAAAGAAAAGAGGCTAAAAAAACTAAAAAGATGACATCACATACAAGCAAGTCCATCCATACAAGACCAGAAAGCTCTTGGAGAGTGTAAATCTCTACTTAGGCACCTTAATTAAGAATAAACATTTAAAAAAAAATATTAAACAAAGTTACTTGTATTTATGTGCATTAGTTGCACTTATATAGCTTTATTTGTTAGAAGCTAATTTCCTATGAGCCCCAACAAATAAAAACATGGCCCCCTTCACAGAGGTAAAAGTGTGTGTTCAGAGAATAGAATACTCAGAAGTTATTGACTCTGAACGTTTTTTCTCCACAGACATATTTTTCCAAAGCCAAGGAGGTCTGATGGAAAAAAGCTAGATCACCTTTAGTTTTAAGCCTTCACAGTGGGATGACCAGGGGGCCCTTGCCCAAGGATCTGAGGCTGCCGGCTGGCTCAAATGGTGTCAAGTAGTCCAATGATATAGCTTGAACCCATACCTGTGGTCAGGAAAATCTTAAAATCAATTATAAACTAACAAGGAGCAAATGTAAAGATATGATGTGATGTCGTCTTTTGCAACTAGTTAAAAGCCGAGGTGTTGCATTCTGAACCAGTTGGAGGCAGGAGAGTGATTTTTTGATTCAAGCTGAAGAGAAGTAAGCTACAGTAGTCCAGTCTTGAAATTAAGAACTATTATCTAAATACTAAAATCCCATGGACTGTGACAACATTACTCTCTGATACTCCTGTCACATCACAAGCCTTCCATTATGTCAATGCTATGTTCAAAAAGGCATGTACATAAAGAAATGAGCTGTGGCATTTCTTCAGTTGTGTTATCTCCACCGCTAACGAAAGACAGATGACTGTAACAGATGATATGACACTGTGGTTAAATTTTCCCAGATCTTGAAAAATTCAGTGTGTCAAATGCTGCACTGCTCCTTCAAATTTCACCAAATAAAAACATCAATATAGAGATTTTTTAATGTGATAATTGCTTGTCTTTGTAGATGGCCAGGGTTTTCAGGCAGCCTTCCAAACACCAGATAAAAAGACATTCAAATTAGATGAATAAAGAAGGAAAAAATGAATGAGTCAAGTATTTAAATTCCACCGCTCTAAATATATCCTTTTTATTCCATTACCTGAAGCGTAGCATTTATGTTTTGGCATCTCCTAAAAAAATGCCTGTAGTTCTTTACTTGAAATGCATATCTGGGGGGTAATTGTGATGACAATATGTGTTTCAAATAGTGTGGAGGGCATATTTATTCTGGATTCCTCGAGAGAACAAAACCAGAGGAGGGAGGAGAGAGAGACACTCTAAAAGGCCTTAGGTGCCGTAGATGACACACTTTGATAGGTGTGCTCCTGGACATGTCTAGTTATGCCAGGCTGGATGCAAGTAGAAATAATATTTAAATCATAAGTGTGTGTGTTTATATCCATTACATGTGAATGAATATTTGCAAGCTCATTTTTGTGCATGTTCTGTTGTTGCAGAATGGTGGGCATGTAAGAGAGAGAGAGAGGGTTTGGAGTCAAAGAGCAGAACACAACACAACAACAGGCCACACAGGCCTGACTGGTTGGTTCACCCCGCTGTAGTCTGCTATTCCCCCCAAGGCTCATTCAACCTGACTATCTGTAAGCTCCCGCTCCAGGCGTCAGGTTTCAAAAGGGGCAGCCTCAAGCACAATGTCACTAAGCCGCGGGCCCCAGAGGCCTGGAGCAGTGCATGAATCTGCACAGCACGCTACACACATGCAGAAATGTGTATGCTCACAGGGGCCAATGCAAGAAAAGGTGTGGGAAACATTTCTTGACTATTGTTTTATAATTCAACTGTGTAAGGCAGGGATGGGCAACTTACAAATGACCATATGTAGCCGTCCTTCTTAGTTGATGTGGCCCTTGATTCAGTCTCAGTTGTTAATAGATTGTTGCCTACACATTAGGAAAACATGTAAAAACGTCCCATAAAAGAGTCAGCAAGACACTGATAGTACTTAATAAATGTTGCATATATTTGCATATGTATATGTTTGTAAATGTGATGTATAGACCATGGTGTTTAATAATATGAAAAGGGGCCATTTATTGACAAGAAATTTATATAGTTTATATAGTTGGCCAGAGTTGTATTTACTGAACTTTTTCTGAAGCTTTGCAATATATTATTTAAAATGGTGTGAATGTAAGGTAAATACACCACATACACATTATTAACTAATTTAATGAATACAAATAATGGAACCCATAATACTTGCTCCTTTTTTTATCTATAATAATTATGTAGTTAATATCCTATCAGTAAGTAAGAATTCAACCCCCTGCCACTAAGAGTTAAATAAATATATCCCTCTCAATAAACAAAGTTACTTTTTCCTGGTTTTAGGTAATATATTGCCAGTTTGTGTATAGTAGGAGTTTCCAACTGTTGGATTGGGACCCAAAAGTGGGTCACTGAGCTGTATACACTGGGTCAGGACTGTGCCTGGAGAGAAGTATGGCAAAGTGAGGTAAATATAACAAGTGCATCCATATCTGTCAGAGCTTCTGTAATAACAGACTTTTAAACTTTTGCTGAGCCACATCTTTTTTTTTTTTTTGTCATACCATATGTTTGTTTGATCTAATGGCCAATCTACAACACATTTCATTGAAGAAATTTAACAAAAAAAAGGTAGAGTTTCAGGTCGATGTCAAGTTTCATGGATACAACTTCTGGATCAAATAATTCAGCTTGAACTTGTTTGGAAGTTGGCTTGTTTGGAAGTTGGAACAGTTTTACGCACAAAGAAAATCCATATTGTCAGTATATTTGAGAGATATGGAGCAAGTTATTTAATAACAAAGATTTTGGGGGGGACTTTTTTAATATCTGAAATTTGCTGATTTACAGATTTTTCTCCCTTTTGCTTTTTTTTTCCCAGAGTCTGTATGGATAGTACTTTACACAGATTCATTTTACAATGGAAGAACTCTGACCATGTGACTTTAATTATACTTTATTGCAGAATGAAACAAAAAAAAAAGACTGCCTCATTTCTCCCCAGACAAATATCATCTAATGCAGTGCCTCTCTTTGCCTTGTACCCTGCACAGATAAAATACCTGTCTAAAATTTTTATTGAAAAATAGTGTTCTGTGTCTTCCTCGTTCTATCTGTTTATTATCTTGCTTTTATGCCCCGACTTTTTCCTTGAAAAGCTTTTAAAGGAGCATAGTGAGTACTGGGAGAGTGGCAGGCAGCCAAGGACAGTGGACCTGAGGGGGAGACGGCATTAGTCTGGAATTAGACACACTCACGCTCAGACTGGCACACTGGCCATCACTACTGATGCTGTGGCCCCCTGGATACTCCACAGTGTACATGTTTGTTTATGTCTGTTTTGTGTGTGTTGCATGTACTACATTCTGCCAGTTGCTGATGGTGTTTTAATATTGTCAGTATATGTGTAGTATTTCCTCAAGCCCAACTTACTGCAACAACAGCAATGCAAAATCAGAGGTCTATTTGCACATACCTTCCTGGAAATTTCCACAAAATATCAAGAGAGGCTGCTCTTAAATTCTTCCTAACCTTCTCACACATACTGGACACACACATCACAATGGTAAAATGTCACTGTCTAAGGAAGGAGGACATGTTGGACTGCAAAAGACCTATACTGAACAATAAGTCCAGTGCTATGTTGGCAGTATTTGCGTCTATGTTAAAGTATACTGTTATTTGAAGTATTATCTGTAGAATTATAAAAACTATAGAAAATGTAGCCGTGCTGGTTTCCCACCTGTTGAAGGGAAAAAGTTTAATGTCTTCCAATGTGTTCCAAATGCATATTCAAGACTATTTCCTCATTTGTTCATCTTGACTTCATGCAAAACTCTTGTTAATGAAATATTAGGGGAAAAAAAGGAACATAGCAGATTGAATAATTTGGCTTTCGCTCATTCATTCAGCTTGACAATGACATTTCCAGAAAGACTCTATTTTTAGATGTCTACCAGCGTAGAGTAAGAACCACTGTGTTTGGCAAAATCTAAAACCTACAATTGTTTATTAGCTGTGTTGCTTACTCTGAAATTGATTTATTTTCCCACCAGTGTGTGAAGTGGTCGAGCTCTTTGCACATATTGACATATATGAATCAATACAAACAGTTTGAAAAAAGTCAAAACTTGTTAGTCTGGCTAAAACTGGGCTATTAAGTTGAATGTGGACACATAAGTCTAGGGTGACCAATTTAGCCTGGAAATAACATTTTCAGGCTTTGTGTTCTGTGTCCCTAAAAATATCCATAAACACTAACATGTCCTGATTGGGACAGTCCCTGTCCCTATTTTAATTAACAGGAATAAGATACCCAAACCTTTGATCATGCTTGCAACACTGATTTTTTGGTAAATTTGTCAGTAAACACTGTTGTGAAAAACTTTTGCCAGTTTTAACCAATAAGAAACATCCTAAAACAGCATTTTAAAGCTCACTTCTGATTTGGCCTGTCCATGTGTCGGTCAAACTCACCCTGCACTGGAGCCTTTGGCTGGCCCGCCTTATCACATGGACAGCTGCATCAAGTTAGGTCAACTTATTCCCAGGAGAGGATGTCAGCTTTTTCTTCAGGTGAGGCATGGCTCTCTTCAGATTTTAGAGATGAATTAGCCTAATGCTGCCAACACTGTCAGAACCTCTTTTACATTCCCGCCGCTGAGGAAATGCCAACATATCACCCTGTATTAAGGCTAGCAAATGCTAACGGAGGTACAGGCTGGAAATAGGACTGTTCCAATGTTGAAATGATGCTGATATCAAAATATGTATTACTGTTATCACTTTAATTCTCATGTTTGCTTCTGTTGATGTTACAAAAAATAACTTGTGCCATTTGTTGTTGTACAAACATAATAGGAAACAAAGCATGGTATAAAGACCTAAACCAAACTTTAAGATAAGAAGAAAACGTGCGTTGTCAGCACGTTAAGTATTCACCGTTTATCAGTGAGAATCTGTTACCAAAATAGGCATGGTGTAAGAAGGATAAAGAAGAATACTTTCCTTGACCACATCCTCTTAGGGATTTGTAAAAAGTTGTTCAGAAGTCTGAGTCTTGTCCTTATCCACTGAACATTACACTGGAGATGCTCTAGCTAGGGGGCAACAAGAGAAGGACATGCCATTAATGCCCCCAAAAAAGGATCCTATAACCAATACTGCATGATACACATGCAAGAAACACATCTGTTTATGTAGACACTTACTTAATCTCATGTATAAATTTCTTGCAATTCTTTCTCACATTGATCTTATCCTTATGTATGTTATTTTTCCACTCCCTGTGGATGGAAGAAATAAACGTGAGGTGATGAGTATTTCATGGATAAATTGCTAAGTAAACTGTATGAGAGTATGTAGTTCATTGCCAATAAAGTCAACTTTAAACACAAAATGTATATATATATAAATTTCAAACATGCAAACATCAATAATGATGATATCTATTAAGACAATAAACCTCCAATTCAGCGAAGAAAATAATTTGAACAGAAGTGTAATAATAAAAAAAAATAGTGGGCCCCAGTAGATAGATTTAATTCAGTCTTTTTTCACTGTGAAGGGGTATTTTCACAAATATTGTGATGATAGACAGATTGTTTTTTCATGCAAAATAAATGTTCAGATTTAAATTCTGTTTAACTGTTTTAATTCTGGAGTTTAGTGAAAGCAGACAAGGGGAGTATACACCAATTAGATACTCTGAGTGTTTTAATGGGTTACTTTATAAAGAGTAACCCAAAACACCGGTTAAGCATTTCTCAGTATTTTATGTTGCCTGCACCATTACATAGGATGTAGCCACATTTCTATTAGAGGCAAAGAAGAATCAAAAGTGTGCTCTTTATGCTACATTTTAATGTATCTCAAAACGGTTTGCCCAGTTTTATCCTTGTCCTGAAAAGTTGTTAAAAACTCTGCCCTTATGTGAGATGTCTTCAGAATCTGAATACTGGAACTGAAAAAAGAGACTCACTCGACACACCTTGTGCTCACGCTTCTTTTAATCTCATGTCTGTAGTCATGCAGCTCATGCTTTGAGCTGCTCAGTTGTCAAAATAAATCACACTCCTAAGTTAAATTAAACTCATCCAACTTTTTGTGCAGACTTGTCCTCATAATATATTACATACAACAGTGGTAATTAACTTAAGCCTGAGAACACTGAGGTACACACAGAGGATGTATGTAAATCCCTGCAGGCTGATTGCAAGCATTAAAGCCATGTTCCCTCCATATACAGTCATACTATGGCACATATGTGGTCTAGATGACACTTTTGTGGTGTGAACTGCCTTTGTTGTGCTTCATTTGTGTTTCTATTGGTTCATCGCCTAAGTTTAAAACCTATTGCACACCTCAGCATCTCCCATACATCTCCCCTGTCTTTTCTCCCACCTTTCCTCCCTCCTTAAAGAATACAGTATGAGTGAAACAGTGTGGAAACTGTTGTCCTACCTAATAATGGATTTGGTGGCCCCCCTGCAGGCATCCACCATTGGCAGATACTGAATACCACTGCGAGATCAATGGGAGGACTGGAGGACAGAAAAGGAGGGAGGGAGAGAGAGAAGATGAAGAAGGGATGGGGCGGATAAAAACAGAAATCCCATGGCTTCCCCTATTTGCAAGCTGGGTAGGGTAAAGCTGCCACCATAATCTGTTGTCAAGACACAAGGCCGCTGTAATGTCTTCCATCAGCAAGTGGATTATGTGCAGGGGAATTGTAATTTACACCAGCTTCACTTTTATGCTTCACTCGGCTTAAAAGTTAATAGCATTTACCTCAACAATGGCCCAGCCCCATCCAACTGGGTCTGCGGCGTACCAATCTACAAGTGAGGTGCCATTGAAGTGCAGTAGTCCCCAACCAGAGACAATAGGGTGTTCCCACTGAGCTAATTAGAAAGCGGCTGCCTATCTCCACGCCACACATGTCCATTGTTGCTGTCACTGCACGAATCTCTGCACCTCTGTATCTCTGCATGCTATTGTCTGCTCAGGTTCTCTTCAATAATCCTATGTAACGCCTGCATGTTTTGTCTGTAGCTTGCTGCATCTGAGTCCTGGAATGACATGACCAGACATGGCTTTATAGACCATGTTTGATTTTCTCTGTTGTGCTTTTTGTCTCAAAGGATTTAGACGCCTTAAGTGGTAAAGCTTTATGTTCACAAGTACAAGTTACTGAAGATAACATTCAAGGAAAATACAGAGTGACGGTTTCAAAAAAGACCGCAGCATATCTCAAAGCCATGTCTGGAAGATTATCTGAACAACACACAAGAAAACCCGATTTTGATGTGCTATATATACATAAAGAGTTTCTATTTGACCCAGACAAGATGTAGGTCACCCTCTTAAAATTAGCAACAATTTAGAGGGCAAGTCAGTTATTTTGAACATTGAGTACTTTGCATCAGACTTGGCTTGGAAATTAGTGGAGGGATTGTTAAAACACAGTAGTTTCCAGAATTCTGGGGTTGACCTTATGAGAAGCTCTCCAGCAAAACAAATACCATCTCTTGAGAAGGAAAGAAAGAGAGAAAGACTAGGAGGGAGGGAGCGAAAGAGAGAGAGAGGGAAGAGAGGGAAAGTCAAGCCTACCTCAAATATTTTCCCAAGCCATGTTGCCCTTGGGGAAGGCAGGTGTGATGTTACGAGGTGTCCTCTGTTCTCTCTAGGAGTACTTGAGAGGTGGGTGGGTGTAGGGGTGGTAAAAAATGGGTTGAGAATTGAGGGTTAGGGTTAGATATACAGATAATCTAATAACATGACTTTTGCATTTAAGAAAGTGGGAAAACTGCCGCTAAGGTACCAAACCAGGTGGAAGGTAAACTCTGTCAATCTTTATTAAAACAAATTCCTTCTTCAAATGAATGAAGGATTCCTTATAATGCATTGGCCTGTTTAAAGATTAACCAACATGCAAACCCCACAAGTAATGCCTGGGCCATTATTACCAGAGGCTGATGTACTGATAAAATGCACTTGAAGGCCAATATTACATGTACAAAATGATCTTGGCCCAGCTATGCAAAAAACTTTAAAAACATGGGAGACCATGGACATAAGGATAGTTTAAACAGATTGTTCCTGTTAAAATCCTCTTAATGAATACATTACATGATTTGGACAGGCCTGATTTGGCCAGACCCGAAGACCACTTAACAACTGTTTGTGGTAACAATTACACAATGGTGATTTCACTATTACTCCTAATATCACTGCACTTTCTACCCTGCTCCTTCTCCTTGTCTGCCATATTGTAACATGTCCTTCTAAAGGCTCTTGTGTGGCTGCCATAATTCCACGAGGGGTCTTCTTGTTCAGTCTTCCAGTTTGCTCAGGGCACAGCTGTGTCTATGTTTGCCACCATGTACATGAGCTGTATATGTAAAATCCTACTGGTGACCCTTCCAGGTCTGTGGGCTCTTACTGGCTATTGTTGGTTTTCTATCAAATGGGACCCAAAATAAGGCTAAGAATAATTTTTCCCTGTGGCCAGCCTTAATAAATCAAGGTCTTTTAAGAGTATGTATCCCTCAGATATAAAAATACTTCTTGTCACTAGGAGTAGACCAAAGCACATAATGGTGCTTCCTCTTACATGCTGTGGCCTTACCAGCCCTGACCTTTTAATATTACTTTTTGCACTAAATTGGTTATTAAAAACTGTATCTTTCAGGAGAGTTTCAAAAATGTTTAGTGAGTCAGAAAACAATATATGGTATCACTTGTACACCACTGTGATGTTCAGTGTTCGAGATTTTAAAAGAAGCTGAATCATTTAGAGGCATTCAGTGTGTGATTTGTGATATAAAATAACTGTGGTTGATGCTCCAGCACAGTCAATGGCAGTAATGCACCTTGAATGTTATTTTCCACCTGCCAGAAAAACATAAAGAAGCGGGATGTAGCATACTGAAAAACAAGTGCAGTTTGCCAGTCATACTCCATATAGAACCAAATACAGTAAACAGTATGTAATGATTACTGTGTTTGACCCTATTATGTAGTTGGCTAGCTAGGTTTGTGTATTCACAAGGGTTTTGTTGTTGTTGTTGTTTGTAATATGACAATTTAAACATATTGTAACAGTCACCAAAACTGAATGTATGAATCCCAAGTTTAGACTAAATGTGATATATTTAATACTCATGTCCCCTTTTACATCAACTTCCCCTGTGTGTAGCTGTGGTGTCTTCATTATTTAGTGTAAAGTGCTTTACAGGTATAGGCCATTCACAACAACCCATCTTTATTCTCAGAACATTTGGCATCTTTGTTGACAAATCAAAGTTAAGAGGTTGCACGCTTGGTGCCCCTGTTCACTCATTGGTTTAGACATGTCAAAACAACGGAAGTTGCTTACATGCATGTTTGTGTGAAAACTGAAATGGAGGCAGTAAAAATGTTTTGTATAAATATCTGCTGAAAATCAACACTGATTAACACTGATTGGTTCCACCAAAAGTATTAGCTCAATGCTGGGAGAACAAAAAATGTACAATGGACATTAACACAATGAATGTACAGTCACAGTTAATAAGTGGCTAGAAGGTTTCCTGCTGTATGAGAACACAGGTAAGGGCTATGTTGACTTCAGCCCACACTCCTGCCACACCCAGAGCCTATTATAATCTTAAGGTATATGAGGCGAGTAAGTGCAGTCTTGAATAAGTAAAACTCCATTTCAGCACTCTGCTCTATTATTAATACCGAGCAGGCTGATCTTTGATTAAGATACTCAAGTGTTCTTCCTGTGTGGGATTTTGATTAAGACTGAGCTGTGTCTTGGAGCAGGAGAAAATGGCGGTTCTTTCTTATTTGCTTTCGCCATGATTCTGCCCATGCATTCTGATTTTTGGTGTTTATCTCTTTTTTGTTGCTTGTATACCTCATATTTTATGAAATAGATCACCTGTATTATGTAAGGTTCAGCTAATACTCATATGTCAACTTTCAACCTATTTACTGTAAGTTCCTATCATTTTTGAAATGTTGCAGCTTAAAGCCTCTTCACCACAACACCCTAAACTACAGTAATCCCACATATGCTTTCACACATCAGTCATAGATTCCTTTTTAGATTTTCAATCTTTTGAAGTGTGAAGCATTCATATGAAGGCCCTGTCATCCCTTCACGCTCAATTTGTCACCCCTTCTTGGTATGCTTTCAATTTTACTGTGACAGGTTAATAAGATGCTATTGCATAACCTGAAGTGGTGTGGCATGTTTCTTGTATGACACATTTAGACAAAAAAGTGATCACTGAGGCTTGTTGCATGCAAGCTGAACTGAACCAAAGTCACTTGTCTGTTAACAATGTTGAGGATTTTCTTCTCTGGGTGTCAGTTTTTGAAGCAGCTTTTTTTAAATCATGTAATGATGTGTTTGCAAACAATGTATTTCAGTTGTTTAACTGGAAAACTGAATCTCCAAGACAAACAGTTCAGTTTGTGAGTAAGAGGGTTGTTGAAAGATTATCACAGAGATAAGGTAAAACTTAACACATGTATGTGCCTCAGGAGGAACTGTACACTTTACATTGCATGTGCTAACTGTGTTTTCTTAAGCAGGAACCTGAAAACAAACCCCAAAATGCTACTTTCGTTATAGTGCTGGACAATTTTCTACGGTTTGATATGTTTGCATGCAGAACTACATCATGGTTTATGCTACCATTGCCAAACAGTGAAAATACAGGGATGGGATATGCATAAGGGTTTTTTTTTTGGTTGTTTTGTTTTTTATTTGTTTGTTTTTTGGCTGTGTGGTCTGTAGAAATCTTATAAGCAATGTATGATGACCAATCTACAAATTAGGGGATCATGGGGCTTAATGACCCATGACCTATAATTCAAATCAGTTTACCATTGTATTAGAGTGAAGATTTGTAAACACATTTTATTGGAAATCTTTCAAGGTATCCTTAAAATATTACATTTCCAAGCAAGGACTGAACAAAGACACTGTGACCTCTGACTTCTTCACCTCCACAATCTAATTACTACATCTTTGATTCAGAAAGATCATGTGTAAAAAGTCTGACATAAATCCCTGTCATCTGAAAGAAACACAAGGTACTTGTGCCAAAGGAAAGGAGAAGTGCTTAGTAAGAAGAGTCATGGACCTCACTAATATTCCTACACGCCACTAGAGTTACATAATCTATCACATGGTCCTTTGATACTGGTGTCGCTGTGACATATTCACAACCAAAATGAGAAACAGGAAGTTTTAATTGTTGGCAAGGCAAGAGTGCTGACAGGTTACTGCTTTTTGATTGTAACACAGTCACATACTGGATTGTTTTAATAGTAAGAATGCCAAAAACTGTCTGTCAGTAAATCAACTCTTTCCCAGGGCTTGTATAGAAAGACAAGGGCGAAATATAGTTCATCCCATTTCCATAAAGTGCCCAAGTCATCTGCTTTCAGTCCGGTGTAACTTTCCTGGGTAGCATGAGAAATGTGAACATCTTTAAGACACTTGTTCACACACCAGCTTTCAGCTGAGGTGAAGCCAGTTACTCCATCTCAGTGCTATTTGATACAACAGACAGGTAAGAGCAAAAGAATATCAGCACCACTCTCCCCTTTAATAGTTATCCTGCTGTCATAACGGTTTTGTAACCACCATTTTAAGACGGAACTTTTACATAGTGAAACTTTAACGGTGCATAGTGTGTAGACGTTCTGTGTGACAAACTAATGAAAATCCAAATAATGCTCACCCTTACCGAGCATGAGAATATAAGATACTGCCCAAAGAAGAGCATGGAAATCTGTTGCAATGACAAAAATAAAATATCTTTTAATCCATTTATTTAACCTCATAAATAGGAGCTCAGAGATATTTCTATGGTAGCACAGAGGGAGAGGATGGCACATCTATTTCTGTGGATTATTTTTGTGCTTAGAAAGAAAGCGTAACAATGTATCCCCTACGAGCATCGTTTTATCTTCAGCTGTGATGCCAAAGTCTCTTGATGTTCATCGTTGCATCTGTCGTTAATTTAAATGGCCTGTTTGTCGCACTGAGCCACCAGATCAATCCCTCCTTGTGCATTACATGCATCGTTCGCACACACACAGACACACACAGACATACACAAGTGGGGAGGGATGTCAGTTGTCTTCTTCTTTTCCTCGAGGTGCTTTGAACAACATCTCAGCATGCTTTTCCTCTTCTTCTATCCTCTCACACCCGTTTTCCCATGATCCTTTTATGAACACCTCCTCATGCAAAGCTTCTCCCTCCACTTGGGGCTACTTCTGTTCCATTATGCATGGTGACGGGATTAAAACTGTAGACGCGATGGCTTCCCCCCTTTTGGTGTCACGTGCAGTCACCAGGCGGCCAATGGCTTGCCAGTGTGACACGCAACAGGGCGCCCCGCTTGGCCACCCACACATCCAGGGGAGTGGGGAGTATATGCGAGGAGCACAGTATCAAACGGGGAACATCTGTGGCCACTGGGCTGTGGAGACCGGGGACAATGGTGGCCCGGGGGCAGCCGCAGAGCCCTGGCCCGTGCCGCAAAGGCTAGACACAGGCTAGGGAGCCAACCATGCACACACACATAAACACACACACTCATAAGGAAAGACAAGAACCTACGCGCACGTCCCATTTATGCAGGAAGCCATGCAGGGGTGACGCAGTAAAGAGCTGGACACATGAGCTGCACCTGCAAGAACCTAAAGGCATGAAAGACATTTTTCAGTCACCTGCAGAAAGAGAGGGACAAAAGTAAAATAATATTTGTCTTAGTCTGATATTTAATGAGGTACCACAACTTCAGGTAAGTAATATAGGCTGTCCCTTTAAAACGATTATCAAATCAGTGGAAATTACTTATACTTTACTTTCATTTTAAAATGTGATTGCACTGCTCACGATACAACACCTGTCCTTTTCTCCACTTTTACACTCTTAAACATAATTTACGGGATTTGTAATACACATTTAGACCCTATACTTTGTCTGAATTCAGGCGCTTTCAATCAGTTTTACTGATTTCTTATAATAGCAAAAAAATAGTTTAAAAAAAAATCTCCCAGCTTTTATAAACTCAGTACCCCTGATCTATCTGTATTCTTTCTTTGTCTGAGATGTTCTGTTGGACTCATGTCAAAGGACTACCCCTGTGGGCCCGGGCTTTTCCGTTTGACTGACAAGTCATCTGTAATGGGTCAGTTCAACAATCCTTGGCACCATGTTTGCAGCAACTCTGCATTCATTCTATAGTCTTTGCTTTGTAATTTTGGTCTACCACAACACATAGCATGCAGTGCTACTTTAGCACTGCAATGAAATGAGCAATTAGGGCTACTTACCAAACCATTATTGGCCTACATTTTGAAAGACTGCATAATTAACAAATATTACACTTTTTTATCTTGAGTTGAAAGTGCAACATTTTAACTCCTACATGTCCACATAATTTGTGTTTATAGTAGTACCTAACTGCTAAATGCTATCTTTAACTGCTGCTTTGCACCATGGGGTCATCCAGGAGAAAGACAAGCCTGGTAAGTGAGAAACTGTTGTACAGTGGTAAACAGTGTCTAACACTTTAGAAAGTCAAAATATGACTGAATTAATATAAGCCATGGTGTATCAGTCTAGAATGTCAGCCTAGCTAGTACAATCATGTCTCTCTCCAAAATCATTCTTAAAACTAACTTTTTTTTGATACTTTAGGCATATTCTGACCAAAACATCTAGAGGGGACAAGTTTTGCGGAGAAATCACATACTGTGGGGATATTTGAAGGAATAAATAGATTTGCTTATGTAAAGGCCTCTGAACACGACATTTTTTGTGTAAAGAACGCACATGTAAATCTTTTTTTGAACCAATAGCTAGTCAATGCATCTTTACACACCAGCGCTAAGATTATGGCAAATTAGTGGCTTTCATTTTTCAGACTGTGATTGATTTTTTTTAAGGTTTCACGTCCCATAAGCCCACATCTGACCAATGAGGCCACTTGTTGGCATGAACCCCACAGTCAGTCAAAACGTTTAACCTGGCAGCCTGCTTGATTGTGTGTTGGAGTCACAACAGCCCATTTTATTTAGCAAAGTGCTTGAAAATACCAAGGATTTAAATATAATGTATGGAAAAAGATAGACTTAATTGGAGCTGCATCATCAAACTGCTTCTACCTTTGTGAACAGTTGGTCCTGAAGTGGCTGTGGTGCAGTTTTAGCTCCTGATTTAATGGCTCTAAGTTCTTCTCTCCTTTACAAAATCATTTAGTTTCTGTTTGATTTAATGGAGCACCAGATTATGGCCATTTGATGTCCACAGTGCGTGCAAAAAAGTGTTACTTTTAATCTGAATAGGACTGTCAAAAATAGCCTCCAAAATATTAACAATTTCATTCCATTTTTTGCATCACCTATGGTGTGTATAGGCCTTTAACATAAGCAGGCTGGAGAGTAACACAATACATGTAATGGCGTTACTTAATTGGGTTACAAAAAAAAGGTAATTGTATATCACAGGATTACAATCTTAATAAATGTTATGATATATTTTTCATTTGAAATGGGAGAGATGGAGAGAGATGGCGCTTGTCTCACACATTAAATTTTTCACACAGTTTCCTGACCCTTCTCTGACCTGACGTTTGACCGTTTACACTGGCTTTGCTGCGCAAGCTGTTCGCTCCCTCCTGCACTTAGTCTGATCATTCACGTAAAACAGTGAACAAAATAAACACTGCCTTAAGTTAAACAGCGCGTAACATGAATGAAATATTCACTGATTTAAGTAACGCTTTCACACAGAGCAAAGGAAGGAAGGAAAACGTGAAGAAAAAGAAATTTTCATACCCATAGTGATGCAGCCACCATCCACTCTGTGGACTACAGGCCTATTTTTTTCTTTAAACTGTGGCTGTTGGGTGTCAGTTATGCCCTTTTGCAATTCAGCCCATGTGCATGTGAACATTTCACTCGATAACTCCTGAATTGCTCTGCATCTTCATGCGCTGACTCCTCCTTGTGCCAGTGAGCGTAAAGATGTGTAGCGCAGGGGACAGTGAGGATCATTAATCACATCATGTGATTTTTTTTATTTTAAACGGTGTCTTTTTTTGCAAATGCACATGGTTTTAGTGAACACAAAGACTTAAAAAATTAGGAGTCAGCCTCTTGGTTAAGCAAAACTCAATATTCTTAAGCAGTCCAGCTCTGACCCTTTGATTTTACTCATATTTTTGTCTAAATGATAAATTCATCCGACATTACTTATTACCTCCACCAAGGAGGTTATGTTTTTATGAAAATGTTACCAGAGGTGTGGTTTGGTCCAAGGAAGAAGACGTTACATTTTGGTGCTGAAGCTTGGTCAATCTGGTCTGATCCAGATTGACGTCACAAAAAAACATTGAAGTTAATAATGACAAATCCAGTTATTTACGTCATTATGGGAATTGTAGTTTATTTGCAAACTGACGTCAACGTTTTTCAAGCCTGTCACTACATTTCCCAGCTTCTCTTGCAATGCCAGTGGAGGACTTCTGCTAACACAACTGCTAACAATAGCCTGGTAGATCAGCACATTTTTTCCCACTTAGTAAATGCTGATAATACAAGAGATCACGTCATTCACACTCCCCTCTTCCCGGTTCCAGTGTAAATGGCACGTAGCGTTCTTCGCATGGGCAGACATGAGCGGACACTGGGCTGCCCAATCGGAGTGGAAAAGCCACTGCCGTAACTGAGCTGCAGAAGTCTGCGCTCTCTGAGTGCTTTTCTAGTTCTCCAAGAACAATCTCTGAAGGATCAAGCTCCAAATGCAGTCTACTAGTGCAGCGGTTCTTAACTTGTGAATCGAGGCCCAAAAGTGGGTCTCAGGACTGTTTTCAGTGGACGGTGTATAAATCAGGTAAAATATGTGGCAAAATGTCTTTGTACAGAGGCCCTAAGTGGACCAACATCCATAATTTATTTTGCTCTGTTGTGCTGTAATATGTAAATATTAGTACTTCTCTGAGGATATTGACATATCTTGTCATCTTAGGATAAAAAAATCGGGTTTTCCTATGAAAAATCTTTGACTTGGGATACTTAGAAAACAACCAACCTATAAAGTTGTGATAGGACACAGTAAGTAAGATTTATGGATGTGTGTTCTCCCAGGCTCTTACTATTATATAATGTTTAATATATTTTTGCATGTGCCTTTGCTCAAATTTTTTTTTTTTCAATCTGAGGTCCAAACTGCATTTTTTCTCATTAAACAAATTTAAGTTGTTGATCTTTTTTAAAATTTGGGTCATGATGACTGTTAAGATGGTGATTGTTTCTCAGGATAAAGGTGTAAGAGCCTTCCTTTCAGCATATGTTTATCTAAAAAGTGCTAAATATCAGCATTTCCTTCCAATTCCCAAATTAACTAATACTAAAACCTGCTATACATTTCCAGTAAAAGTGCATAGTCACCCCTAGAATTAGAAGAAGCAGTTTAATTTTTGTTAAAAAGAAAAATTATACTATGTGGTCAAGACTTGAGCACTTTCATTGTAGGACTGTAAGCTACTGCCTAAACTTGGTTTCCTCAATGTCTTTTACAAGGTTACATTGTTCAGTTGTCTTTCAGAATACACAAAAGTTTGTGATTTTATTTAGATTTAAGTTATTTTGTCTTTATGGATATTTGAAATTGGAGTAATCTGAAAGTAATTGAAAGTAATCAAGTTATATTACTTTAATAAAATGGTCCTTGGATTACATTACAGACTACATTTTTTTAACAGGTAACTCGTAACTGTATCGGAATACATTTTAAAAGTAACCCTCCCAACACTAACATAAGTAAGTGAAGACAAGATGTAAGTGTGGTAAAACACTACATAAACACTACAAAAGGCAAATAAACACTGGATAAAGACTGACTATTATTCATACAGCTCCTTCTTTTCACATCACTGCCCTGTATTTGCCATTTGAGGCATAACAGCCACTGTTGTTTCAAAAGAGCTTTTTGATTGGATTTAATGTTTCCTGTCCCCTCCTAATACGATAAAGAGAAAAGAACTGAGTCACTCATTGTTACGCTGCAGTAAGAGCACAGAGGTAAGTGATTCTCTATAAGCTCCCCGCAGAGACACATCAGTGGCGTTTATTCCTACAAGCAGAGATGATAACACGCACACGCACACATATTAATGCCGTGACACACAAACAGTCACACACCATTTGAATAACATATTCCACAGCTGCTGCAGCTCTCAATGGCCTCCCATGTGGCTTTTGTGTGTTGACATGTGTGAAGAGTGTGGGCTTGGAAACAGACACAGATGCACATGGACACTGACACACACTCACACACATGCGCGCCTTGGAGATCTGCTTACAGTAGGTGTTGTGATGTCACCTTGCAGGAAAAGCCCGCTCCACCTTGTCATGTTGTGGTATCTCATGCCTGCGCTGAAATGCCCACTGACATGAAATATGACGAGGAACTGTGGGTGTGTGTGTGTGTGTGTGTGTGGACCCAGGTGCACAGGCCTCCCATTAGGGATCTGTAGGCGGGTGGTGCTCCATCTCACCAGGTCCCTAGTGTGTATACAAATGTGCACACACCTGCCTCGTATGGACAGGGGCTAGAGTTGGACCATAAATACGTTTTTTTTTAATCTACAAATTGTAAAAAAAAAGACGTATAATCTGTACCAGGGGTCATGATTTTCTGCAGATAAGTGTTCTGGAGTCATTGTAGAAAAAATGGACCAAATGTGAGTCATATGAGCCATTTGGTTCAGAAGAGGCTTTAGAGTCTAAATGTTAGCAGTCACCATGAACACTCGCACAGGCAAAGTAACTTTTTGTAAACCCTTAAATAACCCATATTATGACTTTTTATTAGTTTTGTCCACCCTATAGTGTGTTTTGCATGTTTTCTTCATATGATAGAGCACTTCTGCACAAGACAGGAAGTCCTTGGTATCAGGGCTTCTCCTTTTCTCCCTCTTTACGGCACAAGAAGCTACCCCCTCCGAATAGACCTACCAGTGTGATGTCATTTTCTATTATTACCATTATTTTGACAGCAGTTTAAGCCCATTATCTCAAGGTTGAGAGCCCAATGCAGATTATAGACTGTAGAATGAATGCAGAGTTGCTGACCACATGGTGCTGGGCAGAAAACCAACCAATCATCATGAGAAGACCATTCAACCAATTATTGAACCTGGGTTAAGGCAAAATATGGGCTCTTTTAAAGATTCAAAGTCAGGCATGAGGCCTCCAGATACATCAACACTGCCATGCTCCTTAAGGACCCCTTTCTCTCTGATTGGTTGACCAGTCTACCCTGTGGTAATTGATTCAGTTCAGCAACTGGGCCCCATGTTGTCAATGACTCTGTAATCAGTGGTCTGATTTGCAATGAGCTTGCCCTTCTGAGTCAAAGATTTAAAATGCTGACAAAACAATGATTGGACATAACACTGGTACTTCTAATTGAGGTGTGTGGTGTACATAATAAACCACAGGAAGTAAAAAAAAGAGCAATTTAAGGGGCAATTTCATTGAAGAGGAATAGCGAATTTCTTTGTGAACTGAGTCAAGTAAAAGGTGTCATGTTCTTCTGCTCCTCAAGACCCTTTTATCAAAATTAAAAGCAAAGAAAATTGAATTTGCAGGACATGGGACCTTTAAACACAGCAGTTCAGGGATTTTGCTCCATTACTGTCCGAGACAGATGAGAATATAACTGGATAAGGGGTACTCTGAACATGAAACTAGAAAGTTTTTTGAAAAGTAAGAACTGTGAGCATACTCTGTCAGTCATGTACTTTTAAATGGTTTAAAATTAATTAAATCCACCCACAGACATAAAGAGTGCCTAATAGCACTGATCTATGAAAATTATAAAAGATGGAGTTATGTGGTGTTCTTTCAATGGTGACAATTTGCGTCCCTCTGGCAGTATTTTGCTAAAGAACAGTGTATTAAAATTATTTAGGAAGTGTTATCAGTATGATTTTCAAAAAAAAAAAGATGAAGGAGAAGGTTGCAGGTAATCATTTTTGAAGTAGATCATTCAATAGGAAATCTTTGCTTTTCAGCCGATAAACTATTATCTCTGAAAATAACAGCTGAAAACATTGTGCTAATCATTAAGCAAGACGATATGTCACACATTGGGAATGTTTATGCATAAATTTAGCTTCAATAGATTTCCTGTATTAAGATTCATTGTCAGAATAACTTGTATTTCACCTCTGTGTGCTTCTGCTCTCACGTTTGAAGTTACTGATTCCTTTTACCTCTCAGAGACATGTATTATTATTAGCAATAAACTAGCACACTTTGACTGGATGATTCATTTCAATTGGAGACAACAACACTGGCTGCAAGTCATGTATTTGTGCTTCCTGTTTAAGTTTTGGATTTCACACACCAGCCTTAATTACACACATACACACACATAATCAGTGATGCACAAATACATTTTCTACACACACCCTCTTCAAACACAGAAAAGTCATTCAGAGGGTTTTTTGACAAGTGATTCCTTCCTGTATCAACTGGCCTCCGGATATGAAAAATCTACCAGATAACTGTGGGAAGGAAACCACAATGACAGCTAGGAGGAAGCTTTCATTGATGGTCAGAAAAGAAAAAAAAAATTCAAAGTCAATCAGCAAAGGTTAAATGAAAGATTGTGGTTTGAACAAGAAATATGATTTTGTGTCAGAGATGTGCAATTTTTAGCCAAATGAATAAAGGTGTTCCCCTGGGAACGTTTTTATCTTGACCCTCAGGTGACCCAAAAGTAAATGCGACACATAACACCCAGTGTCCAAAAAGTGGACACATAAAGAAAGGCCAAAATTTATCTTAAATTTAAACAAATTTCCAACAAAAGTAAGACGCAGCTGGGGAGGAACAATCAGGAATCAGGTGTGATGAGACCAGACAAGAAGCAACTTACGGACAGAGACAGAGATTAGTAACATACCAAAATAAAACAGGAAACACAAAACAAAAAATGAAACATGAAAGGAAAAAAAAAACACTTAAACGACTGACCATGACAATAATATTGATTTGAATGCAGTTTAGTTTTTTGTGCTGGGTCAGTTTTTGAATAAATGTGTCCGTGTCCAACAAGTTGACACATAAGAGTAATAAGCCAAATTTAGTATATAATCAATGTAAATCGAAATAAAACAGTTTTAATATTTTTATTATCCTTAGTTATTTCGAAAATATTAAATATCTAATAAATTGTTCCAAATTTAACCCTTCAGTATGGTTCCATCAACAGAAAACCCATGGGATTATCTGATGGGTTTAGGATTATCTCTGATTAAAAGGTCTACTGTGAACAAAAGGTTCTTAAATTTTCTGAAATACATTTTATTCATTATGATAATTCTTACAAAATACCCTATTTTTTATCATTTTGAGGCATAAATGTAATCGGAAAAGCATTAAGCTAGTGTCAGGCTTCTATGTTTCATAGCAGATGGCCCCACCAATAAGCTTTAACTTTTATCTCACACTGTTCCCTCTCATATAATGTACTTTATTCTTAGAGTGACCTGATGAAGTTAGTGTTTGGTTATTTTAGGTATGTGAACAGCACTGTTTTAGTTTTTAAATTAGATTTAAAAAAAGAAAAAGATGATGTTAAGGGTCCCTGACCAACTCTAGTTCTGGTTAGTTTGTTAGCAATTGTCCTCCCAATGGACCTTGTATCTGGTGTTTACTTTTTTTGTAAATTCCTATTGACTTTGAGACGGAGGGCAAAAGTGCTAGAATGCTTACTCTCTTCATCATTTTTGGCTTAATTAATTTACCACTCTAGTCACTGCATTTTTGCCACCCCTTAAGCTGCGTTCACACCTAACGCAACTTTGCGACCATAATTGCGTCGCCCACTGAAGTCGTGTGTTCAGAAATACCTCATTTTGGTCACTGTCGTCGTCGCTCAGTGACGTCACATCTGCTCAACTTTCACTGTGATCATATCATTATATCATATAATAGGATGTATTAGCTGGTATTTTTCCAACTGTATCCTTTTCACTCACCTACCAACCACAAACCACTGCAGCTGATGACCCTGCAGCATTGTCTGTGAGTTCTCTGCGGTCCGTCTAGGCAGAACTAATGTACTCACTAGCTCATGTTTCCCACATGGACATGGATTGTCACTCTGTGAATCAGAATAAAAACAGTATGTCACAGGCGTTGTCACACACCCACACAACACCGATTGGCTGTTGTCGCACAGCCCCACGCGATATCACCTGAAAAGGTCAACTTTTTCAACTTTGGCAACGGAGCGACAAGTGACCAGGTCGCCTTGATTGTGGGAGGGTTAACCCTGCCCCATCGTGGCTGTACATTGGCTTTACATGGAGAGTGGTCGCCGAGGTCGCAAAGTCGCGTTCAGTGTGAACACACCTTTAGAGATTTTGCCTTGAGTGAAAATCTTACATGGCCATTGTGAGGGGGGAAGTGATCCCCTCTCTGTGCAGGCTATGAAGGTAATAACAGATATGTTGCACAGTCAGGGATGCACTGTTAAAGCCAGTAGAACGCATTGTTTGAATGCATGTCTGACTATGTGTGAATATGTCATGCTTTCTAATGCTTTCACAACACTGTAACAGCTGCCTTACACTGGGTGCTTGATAACTGTTGTGCATATCAGTTTTAGGCTCTGCAAGTGTTGTCAGGTATATTTTAGACTGCTGTATGACTGGCATGATGTAAGTGCTAAGAATCTTGATTTTGAAAAAAAAAATTGTCTGTTTTTATCATGAACCAGGTGTTGATCTCAAACAAAATATTACAGGAAAATGAAGAATATAGAGCCAGTGTGTTCAGAAATATCTTCTGATTTATAAGACCTGATTTACAAATAGCAAACTGAAAAAACATTTAATTCAACTCATGTTCATCATGCACATAATGGCCAGAAACGCTGGGTCCCTGAGTAACAGTTTCAGCCTCTGTGCATTTAATAACCCTGTTGATGTGGATAAAAAGTGCCATTTTATTATACCAAGATTTAAAGCTGATTGACGTTTGACCATTGCCATGTCTCTTTTACTTTCTTCTGATTAATCCCACTTCCTTGAACAAAATGCAATTCTGATCTGCTCATTCATTCTGTCATTCACTGTGCTGCACTCATAGTTCATTTGAAAAATAACAACCATAAAATGTCATTTTGCTGCTCTGTCTTTGACATCCAGTAATACATGCTTCACCTACAGAGTGACAGAGCATGATGGATCGACTCACAGGTTTACACACATACAAACTAATACACACAGGAGGAGAGACACTTTAAGAGAGACATGAAGGGAAGGCCAAATGCTGTACAAGGAGGGAAAAGAAAGAGAGAAGTAAGCGTAGAGATTTGAGTGTGAGAGGTTTGATATTTCTGCGGCCGTACACTTGTAAGCTCAAGCAGTTTCTTCCCTCCGAGGGACAGGGTCCGTTAAGTAGCTCTCTAGTGCCTACAGTTTAGAAAAGGACTGAGGCAATACTGGACTAATTTAATCAAAGGTTACAGGCCCAGCATAGAAACACAATATTATGGCGATTGTACAGGAACAGGAAGGTGGGAGGGATATGTCATTTCACCAGGCAAGGCTTAGGCCTGCTACTTTATCTCAACAGAATGAAGGCTAAGTCCCCCAACAGTCTCCAACTGCTGGCACTAACACACATTTCCATTTTAGCTAGCGGGCCGGCTAGAGAGGTTGATATCGTATGAGTGGCTGGCCAGCAAGATGAGTGACTGACTTGTCATGGCTGTAAGAAAAAAGAGTGCAAGGTTGTTTTTCTTAATAGAATGTATTCACGCTGCGATTAAAAGTTTTGCATTTAAAAAAAATAGCCTTTAACACCAACAGGAAAGTTTTATACATGAACTTACATAACTAGTGCATGCAAATAGTGTGTGGGATCTAAACTATTACATCAATTATTACATCAGGGTACACATATATTTTTGTCCACATGTATACAGTGTATAAATATTTCTTTTTAGGTTATTACACCTGATTAGGCAACATTTTTCGTTGGGTTTGGATTTGATTAAGTGTGTTTTGTTGTGTGAAAGACCTGTGAGAAGTAGATTTTGCTATTACATGACAGCAGTTGCACATACATACTGGTGGTACACAGCTGTAGATAAAAATGCAGATGCAGTTTAGAGCACTGGTAAGCATGACCAGCACCAGGGCATATAGGGAAGAAAGAGTTCAGGAACAACGCTGTAACCATTAAACACCGTGTGGAGTTGCTGCTCTGTTTTCCCCCTTTATTTCAAATCAACTCAAAGACATTGATTTTAATTAGTGTAGTATTCACATCGTTTGGTTTCAGATCATTTGGGAGAGTTGTTCCAATACAAGTTCTCTGTTTGGCACTCTTTTTTTTTTAGTATGAACAGGGCAATTGATGCCTGTTTTGGTGCAAAAGAACTGCACTGAGCTCTCCTGAAAGAGGTGGTCTACTATCCAACAGTCACCTTCCCAAAGACTCCTGGAGGTTGACAACTCATTACTCTACTGTAAAAACAGCAAATAGAAATAATTAATGGCATTACTGCTACCAAGCAGCCAGGCTGACAATAAAGTACCACTGAATAATTATGTTTTGGATCCCACAGAGTGACTTTCAGTGCACAGGCACAACATGCAATGAAAATAGTAACAGGTTAGTATTATTCATGTCTCATGAGACATTTGACCTCCCCAATTACAAAACATGTTTTGCAAAAAGCTTAGCCTGCTATGTTCTTTCTTACAGTACATCATAACACTGGCTGAGATGTAATGATGCAAGGCATGCCTTGCCATTTCATGTTATTTAGCCTGCTTCAATATACTGCCGTGTTGACATGAAATGATCCAAAGGAAATGAGCAAATTGGTACCATTTTCTTTGTTTGCTTCTTTGTTTTTACTAAACTGGAAAACAGCAGTCAAACTGTAGGTGTAAAAACCACTAATGAGTTAGAGGCACTTTGGACCATTGCACAGCATCTGGGGTACTATTTAAATTTCTAAATACAGTGAAGTCTTTACCAGACTGTTACTTTATTGATGCTTATGTATGGCAGTACTGGAGAGTACGTTCCCCTACATCCTTGCCAAGATAGATGTCTTTTGAAAGTTGACAGTTCTTTGCATTTTTAATGTGTTTGGATCAATAATGCTGCTGCTTAAAAGTAAATGGAAACAAATAATTTTAAACAAAATATATGTGGGTTAGGGCTAGTAAGCTAACATTAACATATTAACATCCTTTAATTAGGATAGCTACAACCATCATTCTTATAATATTCAGAGGCAATGAGGTAAGTTAAAAGGCCATCATCATCGGTTCAAGTAAAAAAAGAACATCTATCTCTTGAGATACCCTGCAACCAAGGAACGTCCTACAGGAGCACCAACAGCACTTGCCTGCTATTTGTTCCTCTCTAGGTTTTCTTTCTAAGATGTGGCTCTGTAAAAATATTATCTGGGACTGTCCCCTAAACATATAGTGCATCCAACTGAAACAAGTTTCTTTTGTTTAAGGAAAAAAAAACAATCAAAGGACATAAGTGGCCACCAAGACCACACTTCTCCTTAGCCTACAGAACTGAGGAGTATTTCTTGTAGTCTAGTGACCTAATGTGCTCCGGTAGTTTCAGGGACTTTAACCGATTCATTTAGTCTTTGTACATTGTAAACAAGGTTGCACGGCGGTTTGAAAAATAGTGCTGTTGCTTCACACTTGTTAGGTAAACTGGTTACAGTAAATTTCCCTTAGGTGTGAATGGTTGTTTGTCTCCAGCCTGTGATTGGCTGGTGACCAGTCAATGGTGTACCCTCACTGGCCCCATGAGAGTATGGGCTTCAGCTCCCCAACAACCCCAGGAGAGTCAAAAGGTCCACAAAATGGATTTATATTTGATCAGTTTGCATCATGCTGTGACTGTGCATTGTTGGACCTTAATACTTCAGGAGTGGTTGAAAGGAACTTTAGATGCTATTATAAAAGTGAAAGGCATATCAAGCCAACAGTGAAATTTTATCTCTGGTTCATCATTCATTTCGAGAGGGAGTGCACAAGTGCTACTTCAGTGTACTATAATGTGGCTCTACAGGTATTTTAACCTATACCCAAGACACTGTATTACATTAACAACACTCAGCTCACAAACGGCACAGACTTGACTGGATTAACAGGATAACAGTTTGAATATGCAATTCCCAGAGACCACACACTACGATATGATATCCCAAACTTGATTTTCACAATTATCATTTATCCAAAGCTCTGCTGACAGTACAAAATACTAAACAGATCAGCGCTAATTCAATTTCCATAAGAACAAACCCCAGCCTGATAAGTTCCATTCACATGTTCACGGCCAGCTGCCCACTGCTCATTGCGCTGACTTTTGTTTTGTAATACAGCCAGTGCTGGATCCATAGGCAGAATTAACACAATTGGTTTATTATGAGATTAGGCCTCATGCACACTCCATCCCAGCGCACACATCGAGCCATAAATACCTCTTGATTAAAACCCAACATGGTTTGCTCCTAATCATTCTGCATGCTGGAAATGTAACTGAATAGTAAACAAATGAGGTATATTTAGGCTGTGTTTCGTCATTTCAGCCATGCATCAAAAGCTGTTCTGGGCAGCTGTGGGGAGAGCCGGGGAGGGGGATTATCTTGTGTGCATGCATGTGTGCAGAAAGCTGTCCACAAATCTGCAGTAGCTTGTGGGAGAAAAAAAAACAGTTCATAGTATGTTTAGTTTATTGGCCCAGACAGCCCAACATTTAGAAAACATTACTACAAGCTAACGAATAGATAGTGGAGAAGCAAATGGCTTGCATTGTGGCCATTGCTTGATGGTGCTGTGGGGGTTTAGTGGGTTTGGAGTTTGTGGGGGGGTGCTGGTGTCAGGGCTTGAGCCTATCAAAAAGAAATCAGCTCGCCAGCTCTCTGGGTGCAGAAAGGCACATCTCGTCGGCTTTCACGGACCAAGATTGCTTTCACCTGCATTCCCCGGGGCGACGCACAAAACACAGGCCTCAGCCGGCCTGCCAGTCACACACACTCATGCATGGGTTCAGACACACGTACATACATAATAACAGACACACACACACTCACGTTTTCTCTATCTTTCATGCCTGACTACAATGGAATCATATTAAGTCGCTTCATGCATTCCCAAACATGCAGTGTTACGTGGGAACACTGGACGGTGCAGAAAATCACAATTATAAGCGCATACATTTAAAGTGCCTTTGTTCCTGTTCCTGCTTGCATTTGTGAGTGTGTGATTGTGTGTGCATGTGTGTATTTGTCAGCATCCATATGTGTGTAACTTTGTGTGTACGTGCAGGAACTTGCATGTGCATTTGAGTGTGTGTGAATGTGTGTGATAGCTCGTATGAAACAGTCTGAAAGCTGCATTCAGTTGATCTTCCAGGAGGTGGAAAAATGATGTCAAAAAGGCAAATCTGTATTTACCGGCAGACAGGTATCCTTGACTTGACAGCTATACAGTCATTATCTGCCTGTCATGTGTCGCCCCGGGCCACCCTGCCTTCTCCCAAAGCCCACGGTTCCCATGCATCAGACGCAGCCCTATTAGCTTACCTGTTTCCAATTCAAAGGCCATCGCCAACCAAAAAGACGCCAGAAGGACAAAACAAGGTGTCATATTTATGAATGTGTCAGCACGGGCCCTCCTGAAACCCAGGGCAAACCTTGAGCAATGAGCCTGACAACTCAACAGGGGCCCTTTCCAGTCAAGAGAAATGATACCTTCAAAAACCTCTGGCGGGATGAAACCAAAATCTGTGCTGCAGTGGTGGCGGCACAAGGAGGGAAAGCACTCGTAAATCGCCTTAGTATTATTCAGCCCCAATTAGGGGAAACTCAACCTGTTACAGGGAATAGAAGACAGTGAATATCAAATGCTGGATAATGACTGGATGAGTTAAAGAGGTCGAGCTGAAGACAAGGAAAGGGGGAGGGCGGCAGGTTATGGTGGCAGATATTACCTCAGCTCTGAATCTTCAGGTGTGTTTTCAGGTGTGTGTGCATGCTTGGAAGTTGACAGTTTGAACTCTTGAGAATATCCAGGTGCCGAGAATGCTCCTCAGTTTCTATATCTGTATTGTTAAAAAAGGGACACTTTCTGCTAATTACCTTATCCTATTGCAGTTAAAAGCTGGATGTTCCGCCAAGAATTCACAATTAGACAATACTGCAGTGTACCATTTCAGCTTGTGGCAAGTTCTCATTACTGTCCAATTCAAAAGTATGACTGTAGAGATGTTAACATGGTTAAAGGATTTTGGGGCTAATGTTCCCAAACTCAACAGTTATTAATGTCTAGAGGACTTATTTGTCCAACACTCCACACTCATTTTCAAGAACTCTTACCATTTCAAGCCTCCACTGTGGCCCAGTTTTATGTAAGACAATATAGCCATGAACCGGCCAACGAATAAACGCATGCTGTTCATGGTATAATTTGTCATAACGCAGGATCAGAGTGAGCCATGGGCTTGTTTCTGAACCCCAGTAAAGACACATCAACAAGGACTCACTCTGTTTTTATTAGTTGCTTAAGACATTTTGGAAAGCAGTCAGCTGAAAGTCACCAGTGGATGCAGTAAATAATTAAACCACTGACAGTGTATGACTCATCCATTCAGACTGATTCATTCATCTGACCTGACTGATTTTTCTATTGCTAACTGATGGATATTTTATTGGGTCTTACCTCTGAAGTGAATCCTTCAACATCAGGAAATTGTGCACTCTAGTGTGCCTTGCTGGCCCTCCTGTAGAGTCAAACAGATTTGCAACCACATCCAGAGCACAGGAGGACGAGTGCATTAGCACAAGGTTCAAGGTGAGTTTATCTCAGGTCTTACTTTACTGTCAATCAAACACACACATGGTGTTGAAAAATAACAGAGAATGGCTTGTTTACACTGAAACTTGTAGATTGTAAACTTATTTCCAACCACCTCAAGCTGAAAAAGCTGATAGAGCCTGGAATCAACTTGATGATGGGAACCACGGGTCTAGGTGTTAGTTTGACTCCAAAAAACTGAATTTAGTGTGATTTAAGTCAGACTGGCATGTTTTAAATGTAATCACAAGTGGTCATATTTAGATAAAACTTTGGTTCATATTTAATATTTCAATGGCTGCTGGAGCATGTCCACAATCCCTAATGTTAAGAAGACTTACACATTCTCACATTCTGATTATTCCTGACCCACCTCTGTTCTCACTCTGTCTGAGAAGCTTTGTTGGAGCTCATGTTTCAGAAAATATTTACACAATGTTGTATGTATACATATCAAAATATAAAATCAACCTTTTCAATTTTGTGCAGATACTAATATGTGCCTAGTTTTATATGATTGTGCTTTTTGGTTTAAGCTTTATATATCCAATTAAGTATTTAACTACAGACCAAATTGCTCACCTATCACTTAACCATCAAAAAACTTCTTTTTGTGATGAGATAACTTTTGTTTTGTAGGCACAAAGAAGATGTGATGCCTTAAATCTGTTGGCTCATAAAAAACATTAAATGACATTTCTTTTGTCTTCCCTCTTGCTGTGTAATTCCTGAACTCCTTTTAAAATGCAAAAACTGGCATTTACAGTTACTTCAACACATGTTTTGGAGAACTACAAATATTCAACCAATATAGAAATCTGCAAAAAATTCATACCAATTTGTTTTACTGTTTCATTTTTGTAAATGGATCAGGCACTCATGACGTCTGTATTTCTTGCAGCCATGTATATTTGGCTTGAGATTTCTCTATCAAAACTATAGATGAGCAGGCCCACAACATTAATCTTTTTTTTTCTTAAGTTCTTTGTTGGCTCCATCTGCCAACCTGAGAGCCAAAAGCATTACAGCCGGATCAATACAAAGTAGCAGCTCAGAATTTATATCATCAGCAGTGCCATTGATCTTTATCAGCAGTTAAAAGTTTCTGGGGCAAAAATAGGGCAGCCATTTCTCAATGCTTCTTCCATTTCTTTGAGCAAAGCTTGCAAGGCATAGACATTTAATGACCATAAAGAGACAGAAACTTTCTACATCCTGCTGTTTCATCTGGTAACACAACTTTATTTTACCTGCCCACATTTTGCTTTGTGGCTAACAGAGAATGATACACAAGTGGGTAGTCTGCTCGGTGGAGCAGCAGCACAGCCGCTTTGCTCAGACACAAAGTAAAGAGGTTGCTCTTGTTTGTTAGGTGTTAAAATATGTATTTTATATTAATACATACAATATAAGTTTAGTTTCTGTGGGTACTTGATGACTAGTTTTTGCAAGTGAGTGATACTAACACTCATCTTACTGTATGCTGGCTTTAGACCCAACATTTTCTTGCAACCTTAAGGTTATAAAAAGATTTCCAAAGTCAGAATCAAATCTCTGATCATGATCATTGTGTTTAAGTTGGAACTCTTTTTCAGATTTTGGTCCCATGATAAAATCAAACATATTTACGACTATTGTAAGTCTATACTCCTGACTTGAGAAAATTGTGCTGTTTAATGACTTGACCATAGTTGAAATCCAATAGCAGCTGGCTCATAATCACAGGAGTGTACAAGTCTACATTACTGAGTGAGTTATTGAAAAAATGTCAGATTTGTAGAGAGAGCAATAATCTCTTTGACATGTCCTCCTACAGCATCAAAAACAGGGGAAAAGGGAGAAAACAATGTACAGAATTTACTGAGGAGTGGGGATAGCTGAGTATACTATGACAAGCCAGCTTGAGAATTAACCACAGGCTTGAGCTAAATGTTCATTTCCGTTAATAAGTGCTATTTTCAATCAAATAAATCACACTGCTGTGAGTCTTCCATTCCTATACATAATTACAGATGAGGATTTACTCTGCACAGCATTTTGTAACAGCAGTCTTAAGCCAAAGTAGCTGGCTTATTGGCTTGTATGGCATTCATGTTTAATGCTGCATGGTCAGCAATCTTCTTTTCAAGTTGTCTTTTTATCTTGACTTAATACTTTAGGAGTTCTTTTTCTTCTGAGATTGGGTGGAGTTGCAGGGAATCCCAGCTATCCCTAATGTAATGTTTGTTATTGCTCTGATTACGGGATTCACGCTCTGTGGGATTAAGGCATACAGCTATATGTGTGTTATGCATAAGGGCATTGATGTCTTTGATCACTGCTTTTGTTTTTGACACCAAGTTAAACCCACACCACAGTCACTCTATCCCTTTCTTGATCGTGGGAGAATGACAGGTGTCCCAGCCTACTGTGGCCTCTCTAAAAGACAAAGCAGCTGGTCAGGACTCGCGGGTTAATGTTTTTGTGTCTGCCAATGTTTGAGAAACAAAAATACAGAGAGACTGAGGATATTCCAACTGTACCATAATTAGCAGACTAAAAGTTCTATAATAAGTAGAATATCAGTGACACTTGTGTAAAACTACTATTATGGCTTAAATTGTGAGCGAGTATGGCCTGTTGATGGGAGAAGCATCAACCTAAATACATATGTTAGGAAAATATGGTCTATACCTTAGTATGTTTCAGTAATGCTTCAACCCGTAATCAGCATCCATATGTGCAAACTCAAAATACGTGGACTCCCTGTTTCAGATGGTTTGCCCTGGTGTTACTGTAAATAACAGTTCAGTATAGGCCCATTGCTATTAATGATGGTAGCACTACTCATTAAAAATAAAGGTTTTCTTTGCTGGCCTTGAGCTAATCATTATTCTGAGGCACAAAGCATTACAATCCATTAATTATAATAGAAAACAAAACCAAAAGAAGCACATTTATTGTCCCCGAATAAACACCATGCATTCTAAAATACAGTTCACTCAGTCAAAAGCATTGTGTTACTAGAAGAACAAGCATCTCTTCTCATTACTCTGCACAACAGTGATGTGTAACAGAACAGCCCAGCTGTGTCTTGTTTATTGATTCCAAACTTAAAGGCTATGCATAAAGTGATTAGGGAGGATTAGTTTAAAAGCAAATGTAATAGTCTAAATGCCTTGTAATTTCATGTACTTGTAAAAGCTCCACAATGTCTGGATATTAATTGTCCCTCCAATGTATTGGTTTATGTCATAATCAATATTCATAAGAGCAATAATAATAATAACAGCACATCCAATGCCCCGGAGAAAAAGTTACTGTGACATTGTTAATTTTTAAGGTTGAATTATGGAGGGCATTACATGCATTGACATATTATGACTAAAACAAAATGCCTCTGAAGTTGGGGGATTTTTGCCTCCTGGTGGGTTTCATGAGTGAGTAACCCTTCTGTCATAGTGATGAAAGTTGCTGCTTTAGGCCAAAGTCCTGTAGAACAAACAAATGTCATTCATTAAGTCATATTCGTCTGTCTGTCTGCCTCAAAGCACATCTGTCTGCTCTTTCTACTGCCATTATAGATTATACTATATTTCTGGAAATAGATAGATAGATAGATAGATAGATAGATAGATAGATAGATAGATAGATAGATAGATAGATAGATAGATAGATGACACTCTACAGAGAAGATGCAGACACTAGAATGTCACTATGACAGCTCAGATCTCCCTGAAATCTCTCTCAAGTAACAGATGCAGATTTTCCCAGGCCCTCCGTCAATATAGGGACACACACACACACACCCACACACACACACACACACACACACTGCTGGCTCAAAGGGGACAGCCGCTCAACTGTTCTGGAACAGAACACATCACACGCTCTCCGCTCACTGTCGTTTCAGCAGTACTCCCAACAGCAGTTCCTCCACAGACTTGTCAACCGGCCAGCCAGCCAGTCGCTGATCAACCTCCTCCTGCTACCCACTGTGCAGAGAGTGTGCAGCGGATCCCTGTTTCCTAATAAGAAACTCAACAATGAGATCATATTCAGCTGCTTCTCTTGTCTGCAATGATGTTGAGGGCCCTAAAGACTCGGTGTTTAATTAAATGCACAATTTCAAGGCAAGCTGAAGCACTTTGTCCCAAAATAATCTGCTGTTTCTAATAATTATAAGGTCTTTGAGAACTGTTTTTATATTTAGGACAAAAGTTTTTGTTACCCTTTTCTTGTACCATTATACTAACATTTGGTATCCCATAATTTTGAGTTTACACTGGCTGCTTATCAGCCATTATACAGTGATTAACCTTATCTTTTTTGTTATGAAGCAGCAGACCATATTATTAAGATAATCTAACCAGCAGCAGTTTAATGTGCTCAAAACAAGACCCATGACTAGAGATAATCACACCTTTGCTGTGGCTGCTCTTGTTGCTATAAGGAAACATCTCCTGTCCCTGGTCTTCTTTTTAAATGAAATTGATTATTTCTAACAGAACTTTACTATTATTGTTAATGCTTTAAGATGCTCTGCACCAAAAGTGTTATTTCAGTTAATGGATGAATGATGTATTTTTTGTTTGTTTATGTTTTATCTCCTTACCTTCTTACTTTGTAAAGTAATTATGATGAACTTTTATTTTAGCACTGGTATCCTATAAAGGCAATACTAGTCAAAGCTAATTAATAATTCATGCTCAACAACATCGGCAGTAATGAGGATGGTATTGAGGAAAACTGAATGTTAATAGCCTAGTAGCCATAAATCGCCGTCAAATAGAATAATGAAAGTAAAAGCCATATACTGGCTGGAACAGTAAACACACCTTTAAAAACAACATGAATAGAGTTCATTATACATGTTTTCTCAAGTCTTTGATGTACAGTGAAGTATATATTTCATGATTTGCAATTAGTCTTTATGTTCCAAACACATATACCACCACAAATTGAACAAATAAATCTAATTAAATTTAGCTCCCTGGAGGTTGCCCTGCATTTAAAAATGGATTTCAGCTGAAAACGACCTTTTACAGTAACATTTCTGAGTGGATTTAAGTGTGTACAAATGTGTATTTTGACTGAGCAGCCAGTGCAGCTATGTGCTTTACAGTGTATTGTGTTTGTGTTTTCCTATTACTTTGACTGTTTGTGTGTTGGTGTTGTGTGCTGAGCATGGCACCTGTTAACTGTGCCAAATAATGTGCTCTGTTGAAATTTTAATCACCTGCAAGTGCAAAACAAGAGCAATGCAATCAGGACCTAATTAGCAGAGCAATTAACACCTCTCTCTCTCTCACACACACTTTGTGTTTGCCAGCGCTCACACGTTCTGCTCGTGTGATTGCAGGTTCTCTTTTCATTAGCATTTATGCATTGATTGAATATGTTTTATTTATCAGCAAACATTTGTTTGTTGTTGTTGTTGTGGTGCCACTGTTGGCTGCTTGCGTCCCTGCAGCCTGTTGCTTTTCAAAGATCAAGTACTCCTTTGTTATGGACAGAATTTTTAAGTGTTGCTTTGCTTTTTTTAAAGTAAATATTTAAACAGAGTGAATTTATTTTTTTATTTTATTTCCATTGAAAATTTAAAAAACTGGACATATGAAGGCATTGTAGAATCATTTTACTTTTGAGGATATTATTTGGTGCATTGTGTCATGCAAAAAATGAATGAATCAAAGGAACAAATACACATAACGAATAACATTGAAGGACACAGTTGTATCTTTCTTTCAAATATTCAATTTAAGATATATCTATATGTTACTTATAGGATGCCTCAGAACATTCAGTAGTCTTAGTCTGAAGGAAATCATATGGAAGCTCTGCTTGACTGAGCAGTCAGTGCTGCACAGGCATGCCTGACTGTCCATGCAATAACTGCAAAATATGAATAATTAGGTTTTGATTGGCATATGTGACGATTGATCAGTGACCCTAACAAACAATTGATTACTTTATTTTGACACCCTGTTAGTTTTGTTGGGAAAATGCAGATTTAGCAATACACGTGACCTGAAAACATGCAAGCAGACACGACACGATTCAGACACTGCAACTGACTGCATAAAAGTAACTTCAGTTTTTCTTTCATTTAATCAGAAAGTATGTTTCTATTCAAGAGCTGTGAGTGTGTGTGATTTGCTGAATTGTGTCTTACCGTTTTGTTTTAAGTGACGGCCAAGTGGACGAGGTCACTGATGAGTATTGATCAGGCAACTGCGCAGCGAGCCGGCTGGCCTGTCATTTGGGGAATGAGGATAGATTTGTGTGTCACTGTCTGTCTGACTGTAGGCCTCCTGGGGAGTGGACGTATGAGTTTGTGTTTTCATTTGTGTGCTGCTGTTGGCATCTGCGTGTGTTTGTGTGTGTGCACACTGGCCTCATTGGGTTATCCATTACAGCCTGTCCAGGAAACCAATAAACTTCACTTCAACATGAGAAATATTAACTTTTCCCTGGATGGTGAGCTAATTATGGCTGTGGAGCTCCCACACCTAACCCTGTCAAAGGTACACAGTGTCACTGCTGGGAAGGCGGGTTTGCCACAATGACAACATCCAATCAATACATTAGCCCAATGGAGATGAAGAAGGGAGGGATTTGACTTATGTGCCTGTTTTCAATTGTGTTTGGTGGCTTTGTTAAGTGGAACAGGATGAGATATTTGTCAGTCAATGACACTGGTCAGCATCCTTAGGCCATATTCACATGGATGCCATTTTCTCTATAAGTTATGGTTATAAAGGTCAGGTTCTGTTGTGTACTCTTTAGGTGTACGTTATATGTCAGGATAATCTCATTAGTTATATGTGCCACCATATGCAAGCACAAGATGGCCCATCCCATAATGATTTATATTTCTGCATCAAAGCTATGTCGTAACATACACTCAGTGAGCGCAAAGCATATAAACTGGCGCAGAGGGCTAAGCTTGTAGCCTGATGTAGACTGAAGGCCTCTGATTGGCCTGCTCCAAAGCACCTGCTGATGATGACATCTCAGATTTATTCGTATGTACTATAACGTGATACCGAGCTGCAGAAGTCAAATAAGCACATTAGACTTACTAATTGATAAATCAGGTGTATTTTTTCACCATTTTTGTTTAATTCAGCGTCCAAACAAGTCCCAAAAATTCTCGTCATCTGCCTCAACCCATTCATCAGTTGTAAATTCCCGAGGTGCCAGAGGGTCTCAGAGGGGTCACAAGGCTATAGGTAAGCTTTGAAGGAGTCAAAATATGATTTACATATATATATATATATATACTAAAATATTAGTAAATACTTTAATCAAAGGTCTTTGAATAGGAATGTGTGGAAGCCCATTTTTTTCTTGATTTCATCCCAAAAAAAGTCAAATTGATGTTTATTTTGCTCAACAATGCATACATTTTTTTGTGTATAGGTCCTGGGGGGTCTCAGAGAGCATAAGGTTGGTAACCACTGCTCTACACCATGGTGTCGTCCTTACTGTCAGTCAAACAATCTTCACTTTCACTAAGCTCTTGGTAGTAGCAATAAATGAATTGGTGCTCATGTTATCTTTAGGGACAGTTATTCAGTAATCTGTTTTGTGTTGATTTGCAAACATGTTCTGAATTTCAAGCCAACCTGCCAAAGTATGATCACCCCATACAGAACTAGAAAAGCTGTAAAAGATACAATTCTGGGAAGCTGGGAAATGTAGTGGCATAGGCTTGAAAAATGTTGACATCAGTTTTCAAATAAACTACAATTCCCATAATGAAGAAAAGGGGGCAAAACCCTCACAGCAGCCAAGGAGAAAATGAATGGGATTTGTCATGATAAACTTCAATGTTTTTTTGTGACGTCAATCTGGATGGGATCCAGATTAAATTTTACCTTGATGATAGAGTTATATTATATACATTATGCTGTAAATTTTGAAGCGAATCCATCAAGTGATGTTAGAGATATAATTTCTTAAAATACAGCCCAATGTTAAGTTATGGGATTTTCAGAAAATGTGGGGAACTTTTTGCATCCAGACAAATATGCGGATCATCACCAAAATTTAATGGCGTCTTCCTTGGACCAAACCACACCTCTGGTAAAATTTTCATGTAAATCCATTCAGTAGTTTTTGCATGATGTTGCTATCAGACAAACAAACAGACAGACCCTGGGGAAAACATAACCTCCTTGGTGGAGGTAAAAATCTGACCCTCCAATGTAGACCATTCACCCTTTTTTTTTAACACTGGAAATGGGAATGGGAATCAGTTGTGCTTACTTCTACAGACTATCTCTCTCTGTTAACCAAGTAATGATATCAAAAATAATGATAAAGATATAAAGCTAATATTTAGTTAGTGAAAACATACTGTTGTCTGACAGTGACCAATATGATTTTCATCAGGTTTAATTCTGAAATAGGAACAGATATTCCTCTTTAGTCTTTTTGTTGATTCAGCCTTAAAGCAGTGAACATCATCATATCCATGGCGTGTGCAGTTGTTCAGGCTTAGTCAATGATGAAGAAAACCGCCTGCTGCTTCCTTCACACAGCCCGACTACTTGCCCAACTTGCTCTTATTGTATGACACTCTTTTAGCTCTCCATTTATCCTCGCAGATGTCAAATCATGGCAGCGTCTTTGGTGGTATTTTGGGTAATTGAATGTGCCAAGGCGCCGTAGATCTAATTTGATTCAAACAGATACAGTTTTAGTAGGCGTCTGTGATGACTTCACTTCCCTCTCAGAGCACATACTTCGGCATCTGTATCATCAGGCTCATTTTGGAATTCAACAAATGACTTATTGTTGTGGAATTGTGAGTCTTGAAGGGGTAAATCACAACTTCTGTAATGTACACCCAAAAAAACAGAAACAAGTGTAAATGCAGCATTTAATGCTCCAAGCATGTTATCACCTTTGCCCTTGTTCACAGATTTTTTCAAAATTTTCTCACATTATCTGTTGTTCTTGTTTCATTATTACAGCTACTGATGATAAATGGGTAACATTCTGACGCCTCTTCTTGAATATACTGACATTCACAACCACATCAAAAGCAAAAGGCAAAAGCTTGCATTGTTCCATCAAGACTGAAGCAAATAGGAGGCGGTGCAGTACATACAGTTTGGTTTGAGAAAATCAGAAGTGTGAAAGCATAAAGGAGAGGCTACATGCTAGAATAGGACAAAGTGAGATATTTACTTCACCAGTAGTCATCTGATCTGATGTCATTATGCAAGAGCCACGCTTATTTTCAAGAGGAAAAAAGAGGGGAAATACAGAGCACAAGACAGAGACTTTCGTATGCCACCAAAGCCCCTTGGGGCATCTGTGTTTTTTTGGCGTTCCAGAGCGATGCTGCGATCAGGCTGCACGTACATCCATGACTCCCCAACGCTGCCACCCCTTCTCGGCCACAGTTCAAGACCAGAGGTTGTGAAGCTCCCTCGTCTTTGACACGATTTTCTCAATTTTCTGCTTGAGTGTGGTGGGGGACGTATGAAAGCATGCTCTGTGCCTTTTTCGAAGGCTTGGTGCGTGGCTGAATCCCCCTCACAGATGGCCCTGTGTCGAGCCATGACTGCTGCCCCAGACCGCCACAGATGGAGGACAGAGAAGAGAAAATGGCAGCCATGTTTGAGCTAAGATTTTTTTTTATTCTTTTTGCTTCTTGACTTTAAATGTCACATCAGAGACAATCAGGGCAATCATTTTGGCATAAGGTATCACATGTTGGTACACTGTTACATACAGATGTTGTGTTCCTGTTTTCACTTGTTGCCATCACAACACTCATCACCAACTGAAAGAGGGCATTGATAAAGATATGGGGCAGAACAAGGGACAATGATAATGATTTATTAACTCTTGGTAGTTTGTTTGTGTTTAATGTTGTTTATAACAAACTTTCTTTAGTGGTTGTGTCAAAGGTGTCTTTCTACTGCACAAGGTGGAATATCAGATTGTGTATTTGTCTAATGTCTTGTCAAAGTATCTCTTTACATAACATAACTTGATAAGGCCTGATAAACATCTAAATACAAAACATAGAATGGCATTTAAGGCATTGAATGACCTGAGGAATGTTTGCTCCATAGGCCACTTTATTGGGTACACCACTTGCAAGTACTGGGTTGGACCCCCTTTTGCCCTCAGAGCTGCCTTAACTCTTCATAACATAGATTCAACAAGATATTTTATTCCATGTTGACATAATAGCGGTTGCCACAGAATTGTTGGCTGCATATCCATGATGCAAATCTCCCATTCAACTACATCTCAAAGGTGCTCTATTGGACTGAGATCTGGTTACTATGGAGGCCAGTACAGTGAACTCAATGTCATGTTTAAGAAAGCAGTTTGGTCTTCAGAACTATTGCTCACTAGATTATTGCTTTTTATCTGGATCAGGGATGTGCGTGAAATCCAAGTTGATCAGCAGTTCCTGAAATAATCAGACCAGCCTGTCGGGTAAAATCAACCACGCCCCCCTCAAAGTCATTTATTCCCTATCCCAATGTTCAGTTTAAACTTCAGCAGGCTGTCTCAAACATGTCATGCCAAAGTACATTGAGTTGCCATTTAATCTGCTTATAAGCTATTTGTATTAACAAGCTGTTGGATAGGTGACCTTAATAAAGTGACTGTTGAGTTTGTTATCCATATGTTTTAGAGGATTTTATATTTAAATTGCTATGTGATTTTGCTGACAAGAAATTTGGTGATTTTCAGCTGTGAAGCACAATGAATCTGATTGTGTTACACTGTTCCTCTCACTAATGTTCCTCTGCCTCATAGGTTAATTCCACTCCTCTGATTTTTTTACATTCATGAATCAACACTGTTGTGAGTTCAATTATTATGTCATCAAGCACTGTGATTTGCTTTAAGCGTGGACCGACGATCTAAAACTGTTTTTGTTTGAGGCAACATAGAATCCAGATGGTGAGGGTCACATTAAAATTATTCATTAATTAGGAAATGAGGGATTTTAAAATAACACAATTCAAAAGAAAGGGCTGATGGCTGATATTTTAAATCATTGAGTAAGGAAAATAAAATTAGTCTAAAATACACAAACAAAACCTAAATAACCACACTCCAGTGAAATAACATAATAACAACAACTCCCCTATTGTGTCCATCATTTTATCAAAAAGGTCTCGTGAATGAATAATGTGAAGAAAATGAACTCAAATTTAGTCTAACAATTTGTAAAGCTTAACAACACACAGAGTAAAGCAGGCTATGTCGAGTGCTGATGGACCCTGGCAGCTTGGGATGGGAGATTTTGAGTATAGAAGTATCACTACTTTCACAAGTCCCCTTTTAGTATTGATTACTTCCTTAAAATATCGACACCATATTCTAACAAAATGTTAATCTGTGAAGTTCTATGGATGATTTTCAGTCTTTTCTCTGTCTTCATGCCAAGACAGCACCACTTTCTGTTTCATTTGAAAGTGGAGACAACTGGAAGAAAGAAAATATCACAGCTATGGTGCATTTGTGTTTATTTCAGTAAACATGTTTATCAATTCAGAGCTTTCAGACTGCCCACATGAGCCGCATATCTTACGCACACCAAACATGCGTATCTTGACCAAAATATACAGGAAAAATGACAAGATAGAGCCATATTTACCTTGTTTCAGCAGATACATGTCAGAATATGTCAACAAAGACATAGCTCAGTTACACTTCCTTGTTTGCTTTTCAAAGTAAAAGCTCAGTTTGAAATGTCAGTGGAGAAACTCTTTCACTGACAAAATGCTTTTATTTTGAAGTTTTACCAGATCAGTCAGTCAATAGCCTCTTTAAGAATGCAATTACATAAATGCACTACAATGAAACTCTGTTTTCATTGCACCTCGAAATATACAAACCCCAGTTCCAGTGAAGTTGGGGCATTGTGCACTATGTTTTTAAAAACAGAATAAAAATATTTACAAATCCTTTTTGACCTATATTCAACTGAATACATTACAAAAACAACATAGTTAATGTTGACACTGATAAACTTATTTTTCATTAATTTATTTATTTATTTTAGAAAATATTAATTCAGGTTGAATTTGATGCCTGCAACACCTTTCAAAAAAAGCTGGGACAGGGAAAACAGAAGACTGTGGAAGCTGAGGAATGGAACATTCCACAGGTGAACAGGTTAATTGGAAACAGGTGAGAGTCATGACTGGGTATAAAAGGAGCACTCCTGAAAGGCTCACTCATTCACAAGCAAGGATGCAACAAGATTCACCACTTTGTGAACAACTGCATGAGCAAGTAGTCCAACAGTTTAAGAACAGTGTTTTCAATGCACAGTTACAGAGCATTTAGAGATTTTATCATTTACAGTCCATAATCTCATCAAACGATTCAAAGACTTAAGAGAAATCTCTGCACTTAAGCGGCAAGGCCAAAAACCAACATTAAGTGGCCATGTTCGATCCTTCATGTAGTACTGCATTAAAAACCGACATCAATCTGTAAGGGATATTACCACATTGGCTCAGGAACACTTCAGAAAACCATTGTCAGTCGACACAGTTTGTCAATACATCCACAAGTTCAAGTTAAAACTTTACCATGCAGAGCAAAGGAATCAAATTCAAAATGAGAAAATATTTGCAAAAACGATGAAAGTTTATCTTTTTGAACACTGAATATCATGTCTTTGTAGTGTATTCAATTGAATATAGGCTGAAACGGATTTGCAAATCATTAGATTTTGTTTTTATTTAAGTTTTATTAAACTTCCTCACTTAATTAGAATTGGGGTGTGTATTAACATAATTCTGTGAGGACATTAAATTTGTGTTAATTCACCATGCAATATGGCTTGGATGCACAAGACACAGCTTGTCCTCATTCCCCTCTCTCTTTTCAGTGTTGCACCTCTGATTCTAGTCTGGAGACTAGAGACTAGAAAACATGGGGTTAATCTGGTTTCCCCATTCTGTCTATGCAACCTTCAGATCAAAGTTGAAGGATCATGAGGTGTAAATAATACAGCCTGATACTGTAGTGTGAATGGGGCTAATGAATCAGATCAGATAACTTGAGAGGAAATCAATCGTGGTTACTCCTAAACTTTCAGTTGAAACTTTTAATTTAGGTAATATTTATGACTGTAGGCTGGGCAGTTGCACCAGAGAGATGCAGCCACAATATAGCACACACATGTGGCTGTCTGAAAGCCATAACTTCATGACAGGGACTGGCACACCACCCAGTGTGTGAGCCATCCAACAACGTGAATGTGATACTAATACCTGCTTTCAAACACAAGCTTGCTCCATGTAAAGGCCTCATTATCTGAAAGTCAGGAATTAAAGGCATTGGCTGTTATTTGTGTTATTCTAGGATGAGAAAGAGCAGAGAAAACAACTAAAAGGACAAATATTAGGAATTCCTCACCACACCCCTTAATGGATCAGCAGGACTGCCTTTTAAAACATAATATTTGTGAGATGGTCCATTTCTAATACATTAAATTTCTTCAGAACTATTAACATCACACTTAACTTTCTCAAAAGCACTGCAGAAATGACACAAAACAGATCTTCACAAAAACACAAGCATTACAGTGGACCTCATTACAGCCAACAGTTGTATTAAAATTGTAACAGTTATTATCTGCTTAATGACAAATTCATCTGACTTGCTATCAGATTTGGAGCAAAGACACTGGGGACCTCTTTTTGGTTTTTAATTTGGAGCATATTTGCGCAGGGGAAATCATTCCTCCTTATCTCATTCTCACCAGAGACTTTGCTGCTCAGTTCGGAGTTTACTAACAGCTGAGTACAACTGGGCCTTCAAAGATGGTAGCCTTATTCACTGGGATGATGGAAGAAGGTGAAGAATGCAACTCAGACTGTACTGTCATTTTTTTGTCCTTTTTTAGAGGAATTTTTAACAGAATAACTGCAACATTTCTGAGTATGGACTGTATTAGGTAAAGTCTGCTCTTTCGGATCTTCTGTACCTCAGCTTCAGTCAACTTAGTGCTTGTCTAACACTTCCTCACTTTCTTCTCTACACCTACAGTCCTCCTCTTCCCTCCTGCTCCACTATTTTCGCCGACCTAACCCTATGAAATGCTGCATCAGCTATTATCAAAGCTTGATGAATTTGGATTTAAAAATGGAGTATTGCCCAGAGACAAATTCATCCTATGAGGGAGGAAATTCTGGCAGAGGAAGTTGGTTTGATGATCTCTGTTGCCTGTAATTTGTATGAAAACATTAGCATATTTATGATTTACAAATACATGCAGATCGATTGAAAAAGAAAGTGTAGATGTCGTTTTTATTCCTGAATGTAAGAGCAAAGAGTTTGAATGGGGTTGCTCTGTTGCATCCACAAACAGCTGCATTCTGTACAGTATCAATTATAGCAACATGGAAGGAAGGAATGTGTCAAGTTTATTTAGATGCTCCCCCCTCCTTGTCTATCTCCCCATTGGTGGTGGATAATTAGGAGTGAGCGTGTGGGGGTCTGGGATTTCGAGGGGAGGTGGGAGGTCCTGTAATCTTTTGCTGAGAAGGCACCTTGTCCTCTCCCCTGTTTATAACATCATCAAAGTTGTGCCTCTGGGGGCCCCCAGCTTCGTTAATAATTTAGGTGTGCGCCGGCCCGCCTGGCTGAGGCAGGAAGCCCTTACTTATTGAGTTTGTAAACCATGTGATGATTTACGAGAACACCTTTGCGTTCGTCACGCTCATTAAATAAAGTACTTGCCGATTCTTTCTCTTTGGCCTGTTTTAATCAAGAACACGGAGGTATAAACAGCACTTTTCAACACCGCATACGGTTGTGCTTGGTGGGGGCTGCTAAGCTTGAAGACATGCCAAAAGGTAGGTGGAACACTCAAACTGGTAGGTGAATTGTCTAAGGGGAAAAAGAGATATAACTACAGTGAGTGAGTAAGAACTTTTTTTTGGTGTAGCATTTTTCACTGAACAAGGACTTCAAAATAGAACAGCTGGAAATATGAAAATTCAGTCAAATGTCAAAAAGCCACTTTGAAAATATGCATCTAAAGCTCTACAACATCAGAAACATACAGAAAAAACTTCCACATGATGAGTGCAAAACTATAACCAATTATTTTTGAAATCTGTGGATAAAACATAGAGGATCTCACAGGTTGATTTTCTTATGCATCAAATAAAGGCAGGCAGTAAACATTTATCTTACATTATTTACAAATTGTTGGTTATATTCTCAAATCCCTGCATAAAACTCACTGGTCAGCCTCCATAGATTTATCGATTATCTGTTTTACTCATCCTTTTCTGTATCAGGGCCTGGAGCCCATTCCAGCCAACGTTGGGCAAGAAGCTGGATACACCATTGACTTATCGCCACCCAATCATAGGGCTGACATAGACAGACAGTTTATCTCACACAGTATAATGGTATCTCTCCTTGATTTGAAGTCATCGATTAACCAAACAAACATGCCTTTAGCCTGTAGAAAGGAAACTGGGGTACTGAGAGAAAACCAGCACATGCATGAGGAGCTCATGCATACCCCACCCAGAGGCCCTGGCTAATCGGGAAGTCGAACTAGCAACCTTCTTGCTGTGAGGCACCAACACCACCTGCTGCACCACATTGTACCTTGCCTGTATTTCTGTGAACACAATTACTGATTACATTGGTTATTATGTATATGATATGAATATGAATTAAGCTGTTATACAAGCCTTTGATTGTGTGTGTGAGTGTGTTTTTCTTGTTTTCTAGGTCTATCGCACAGGCAGGAAATCACAGAGAAAGAGAAAGTGCTTGGAGACAGATGTGAGTTGTCCCTCAGCCCTCTATGGAGTGGTGTAAGAATGACATGTTTCTGTAAGCTAACGTGGAAGTTACTAGTTGGCATTTTCAACTAAAGGCCTGTGAGATTTTTCACTGTGTTTTTGGATCATTGCTGGGTCTGTAGCAAACAAAATATTATTTCACTTGCATGTTTTGTTCTTGTGATAATCTTGATGAACACATCTAACTGTCAGGATTTTTAAAGGTTAACATACTATGGGGCTACAACATGGTCTTGAAAGTTGTGGCACTGGTTTGTGAATTAATGTTCATCATAAAACAATCAGAAATGCTTGTTTTAGGGTCCCCGGCCATTTTTGTGGTCCTTAGTAGCAGTTGTTTGCAGCTGTCCTTTTAAACACACAACACTACTGCATCCTCTAAATAGCAGGAACACATGGCAACAGCTTTTTTGAAGCCTTTTCCCCAGCCTCAAGTTAGGACGAAGCCAGCCTTCAATATGACTTCCTCTCACTTTTAGAACTAGAAAAGCACTCAGAGAGCGCAGACCTCTGCCAAGCAGCTTTGGTCCACTTTGGCAAAAATGGTCCTATCTGGCAATGTTACAGAAACCTTTAAAAAATTCCTGGATCCAGACAGTTATCCGGATCACCCCCAAAATTTAATCAGTTCTTACATATCCCATTTCCGACAGTTCCTGAAAATTTCATCCAAATCCGTTCAGAACTTTTCAAGTTATTTTGAACACAAACAAACAAACAGACAGACATCAGACAGATAAATGCTGGCAAAAACATAACCTCCTTGGCAGAGGTAAAAATCCACCCATGGGCACAAACAGAGGGCATGTTCATTTGCTGGGTGGTAAAACTGATGATGGCTTCAGGTGGAAAATAAGAAAGTCACCTGTGCTGCATGCATGCTTTTCACTGGGGGATGACGAAAAGTCAAATCATGATAAATGTTTATTTAAAGAATCAGATTGGTGAAATTATAACTTTCTGTTTCGTCTTTAATTTCACATTAAATATGTGGTGGTCAGTTAGCACTGCTTGTCCTACTTACTGTTGCCAATCTCTCTAGGCATTAGGTCTGTCATCTGTTTTATTTCTTTAATCAATTTAAAACAAACTGTAGCTGCATACATGATTTTTCTTTTCCATATATCTGATTTTGAAATATATTGATGTATCAGAAAACTCAGTATGTTTCTGAGCCCTATTCACTGAATAATATCTCTTAAAACTTGAAAAAATCTGATTTTCCCTCTTCATTCTATCCAGTCATTTATTATTCAGCGATGTCTTTGTAAATTAATTCCTCATCTAAAGGCAGTAATGTATCCTAAAGTCTTTCTTAAGATGGAATAAATGGGGTTGGGTCACCCCGCCTAAAGCAGTTACTAACCCACCTAAAAAGGATTTCATTAGTGTGCTGTGGTGTGAGGCGATCTCACCCTGATGAATATAAAATCTGCCAGATCCTGTAATTGTTTGGCATTAAAAAAGGTCAAATGTAATGATACACAAAATAATAATCAATAGATAACTGCACGTGAGTATTCAGCATTCAGAGGCCTGTGTCTGTCAAACCCTGTGGGAGTTTTTTAGAGCTGGAAGGTGGGATATTAAGGTTAAGCATGGCAGCTACTTTGGACATGGTGTGGAGGGTAAGTGTGTCACGCTCAGATGGCAGTCAAAGTGAGTTTTTTTGACCCTCATAGAGCAGGTTATAGCCCAACTTAGCTTATGGAATTGATGGTGATATGGCGTGGCAGAGCCTGGTTCAGAGGACGCTGCACAGCGAGGGGCCAGAGAAATGAAATATTTCCTCACCCTGGGATTTATAGAAAGCTGCTCGATGCATGTGGAGTGGATGATTGTACAGTGTCTGTGTGTGTCTAAATGTGTGTGTGTGTGCCGTAAGTTTGTGTGTAATTGTGAGGGAATGTTTTGTAGAGGTGAACTGAGAGCAAATCTGAGCAGTGGAGAAAAGAGAGATAAATGCAAAATATGAGGAAGAAGAGTGAAAATAAAGGTGAAAGGGCATCACAGAAAAGAAAAGCTCATTACAGGACGGTTGGCACAAAGGAGGGAAAACAACAAATCTGCCAAGTTAACGTATGTGCAAGCATGAGCAAACTACTGTCTTCCATGGTCTGTAATCATAACATGATGTAAAGTCAAAATGTGAAAGCAGTGAAACAGTGTATAAGCTTTATAATAATGTGCATATGATATTTCAGTTTCAATTCATTTAGATTTGCATTATCCAGTATTTTTTATTTCACCGAGACTACATTGCTACAATAAAATATTGCTTTACAATTGCACTGCATTTACATTAAAAGAAAGTGAAAATGAAACACTCACAAATAGAAGCACATGCTGCACATTGTGCACTGTGTGCCTGGCTTTGTCAATTACGAGGGATGTATAATAACGACTGTTGGACTAAAAATTGAATATCGCTTTTGGCTGTGATTTAAATTTTGCCAGATTTACAGCTGCATAAATCAGCCAAATATATTCCATACCATGATGCTTCACCTTATCGTCACTGCATCCCTTTTTTTCAAGAGTGTATGTTTGTCTTGTTTTAAATCTGTTCCTTACACAAATAAGTAGTCACATTGAAAGCAACAAGTCAGTTTTTTTGTGAAGACTTTATGCTCTTGGCTAAAAAACTTAGTATACATTTCTGCAATATTGAGTTCAGAAATATTGGCAAATAGGATGTTAGCAAAAATCCAATGATGTGTATCCCTATCAATTATCTAAAATATCTGACATATTTACACGCTTTGCTTTCCTGCTAGCAAGCCTGCATTTTGCACAATCTACATGTTCTTTTACCTGGAGTACATTTTAGAAGTAGTACTAAAACAAAGAAGCTAATAGAAAGGCTAAATACTATGAATGTGACTATTACGGTGTACGAAACTCAAGCTTTTTTTTTTTCTTTTGCTAATTTTACCTAAAAAGGTCTTAAGTACTTTAAGCTCTGGGTCCCTACAACTGACCTGAATAGCCAGTCTTCCATGCTGGTTCTCAGCAGAGCTAACCAAAATCACTGTGGCAAAAGTTTGTACTGTTAACATGAACTTTATACCCCATTTACGAATTTCTGAACTACCCCTTTAATTTGTGTATTTGGGTTTGTGTGTGGCAGGCAGTTTTTTTGGCCTCGTATGCATGTTTTAAGCAATTCAAACCACATCTGTGTGCTCATATTTGTTTGCATCCGTGTTCTGTCCCTGTATGCCCTTATTGTTGTACATGTTCATAGTTTCCATGTTATTATATTATACACAGTCTTCTTATTCAACACTACTGTATAATGGCAGGTTCTGATATTTTTCTTTCGATAGCACAGATCAGAAAATTTATCATTCTAAAAGTAGTTGTAGCAGTTACTTTTTGCCCAACAGCACAGGGCAGTACCAAACGTTAAACAATATTTATTTGAGTTGAGTTATGTTTTGAATCCCCCTAAAGGCAGGCCAGCTAAGGAGATTTATTTGTTTTACTGGCTTGGCTGTTGTTTTAGAGTCAGTTAGGCCAAATTAACACCATCACATCTCCTCTGTAAACACACATTACGTTGTTTAAACCACCTATCGCCTGTTTGCTCAGGAAGCGACCATCCATCCAGCCAATTATTGTGAATATATCCCAGGAAATTTTCAGAGTAAACACACAATTTCTCCTCTTCCTCGCAAAGTTTATAAACCCACTTGATAGGCGTCTGTCACATTTCAGAGGCCCCGCTAAGTTCACTTTCTCAGCCCCTCTTCTTCTCTCTCTCTCTTTCTCTGAGGATTTAGATGGTGTCACTCTAATGGGTTTTACAGTTTTTAAAGAGATTATTCTTTGGGATTACTACCTGAGCAGGGAGGGCTTGGAAAAGTTCAGCAATGCCTTTGATGTCCTGGAGTGTAAACACAACCTAAGGCTACCTTGCAAGGAGGGGCCCCGGTTTTGTTATTCAGAGCCAGGGCCCTTAATTGTGTCGGTTAGGACAAAAGACGAGAAAAAAAAAGTACCATTTTTCTAAAAAAGCGTTGGAGGAGTAGCTCAGCAAACAGTTAAGAAAGGCTGTAATTTTGCATAATAGTGTAAACAAGAGAGAGATTCCAGAGTGAGATCAATTAAGGGCATCACAGGTTCTCCTTGTATTCTTTTATGGCCTTGTATTCTTCTTACATAAATACACCACTATCAGATACAAGGATTGCTTTTGAAGGGAGGCATTACAAAGAAACCCCATGTGGACAGTAAATACAGTCTTTTAAATCATCCAAAACAAGCTAACATGGGGACCCATTACTTGTTCTGTAAAGGAGTCTTTTCAGTCAGCACTGAATGCTCGGCTTCCCTGCGATATTTAAACCTTCGGCTCCACTGAGCCTAAGTGCAGGGCTGGGGTTCTCTGTTGGTGTTATGGACATGCAAATAGGCCTTAATGTGTCCACAAGGCCCTCTAAAGGCAAATACCTCCAGTCTCACTCACAGAGATGAGCTTCCTTCTGGTGCGGGTTGCTCTGAGCTGCACTACATTTACACACTTGTGTGCTTTGGAATTAAAGTTAATGACTGTTAACTTAGGCTTGGTTAACATTCAGTGTTTATTGTTTACTATGGTGCATTTGCATTTCATTTACAGTTAAAAGGGCCAGGGGATCTACAGGAGAAATTGAGTGGGTGTACTTTTAAATGGGAAATATCAGTGTGTTAAAACCTTATTAAATATCTGAGATTAAAGCTCCTGTGAGGAATGTTGGTTTGGCACCACCTGTGGTTATACGTGTGCATTAATCTCTCTGCTGTTCTTGTCCTGTAAGTATAGTTTAATGGAGAAAAAAACCAACAATATTCATTTTGAATAACTGATTGACATTACAGAGCAAAGGATAAAACCAGAACAGAGAGGAAAGCAAGCATCCATCCAACAAGGAACAAAATGGCCCTCTGGGAAACCCCTCATTTATGTTCTTGTGGATATGCTATGCTTCTGCTATGGGTGTTTTTATTGTATCTAAGGTCAATAACAACCCTCCTCTAAATTCCACATCGATTGAGCGGCTAAGAGTAAAAAATCAGCCCATTCTTCTCAAACATGACTATATATATTAAAAAAATAGGGGATTTATAATTTATAATCTCTACACCCCTACTTGCTAGCAAATACCATACCTTAGCACAGTTGCATTCACATCTTCCATGTACTGGACTCAAGTACACATGCATCATGTCTGAGGCAACCTTCAACAAGTGGAATAAAGCACAGTGCCAGTGCATTTCTTGTGATTTTTTTTATTATTACTGCTTCTCTTGGTGAAAACCCTTTTTTTGACTTGTCCAGTGATTTCTGAACTGTAAGATTGTTCAGTTAATAATATTTACAAACATGTGAAAAGTGCACTCTGGTATAGTTTTCCAAAACACTTCAAACTTTCGGTAACCATAGAATATGACTTTGGTTTGCCATTTGCTTACCTGGTATTCAAAATTAAAGCACCTTTAAGGTTACTTTTACACCTAAAGTCCAGTGGACTTGGTTTGGGGGATAAGTTGCAACATTGTTGCAGGTTATCCTACTTGGTTTGGTTTCTTTTCACACTTGTAAAACAGATGAAACCCTGTCCAATGCTGTGCAATAACTGCAGTCTTAGTTCCAATCACCTGCACTATTGTTGTACTTTAACATAAAGAATTGGTTTTGAGTAATAATATTGTTGAGCTTGAAGCATAAAATGAAGGCAAGGCTGCATTTAGTCAGTGTCAGGTGGTACTGGTATATTCAATGGAGTTATGTGTCCATATTCCGCAGAGTGTGACTACCATAGGCTGGTAGCCACACTCTGCTTGATATTGTTAGTAAATGCAACATTGGCCTGCTAACTGTTGTTGTATTCAGCCAAATACGCCAAGCCACACTGCACTGCTTTGTGGTTTTCCTTGCCTCGTTTGGTCCTTGTTTGGTTTGGATGGCTTTCACACGCAACCAGACTCTGGTTTGCTTGGAAGTAAATGGTAAATGGACTTGAATTTATACAGCGATTTTCTAGTCTCTTGGACTACTCAAAGCAGCTTTACTCTGCAGGTCACATCTACCCATGCACACCCATTCGCTCTTACATTCACTCACTGATGGTTGGAGTTTCTATGCTAGTTGTCCTTCAGTATCAACTAACACATTAACACCCTTTCATAGTCATTTACATGCCAGTGAGCAACTTGAGGTTACGTGTCTTTCCCAAGGACACATCGCCATGTGACATCTCGGCTCAAACCTGCAACCTCCTGATTACTCACCAAGCACACTATCAGACACCACCAAAAAAAAAAAAAAAAGAAGAAGTGTACAAACACCGCCTGTTTTCAGTGGGACCAGACTTCAATCTTTGGTCCACACCAGAGTTCTTGTGATCTTTTCATCTGTTTGTTTGTTCAAGAATAAGAGAGTTGTTTTTGCAGCCTATTAACAACCAGTTCATTCAGAAAAGTGACTCACAAATGCAGTTTCATTTATAAAAATATACATATAGAGAAATAATTAATCTTTATTTTTATCATCATCTTTTTTTAAGTCGTGAGGAGTTTTTCCTTTTAATTGAAGTCTATTTTATTATCTGCAGAAAACTCGGCAGTGCTGCTTAAATGAAACGTAGAGAAGAATACATGTCCCATATGCACCCTAACCCCAACTCTGTATGCAGCAACACTTAATATGACACCAGATATTGAACTGTCTCTTGAGAAAAAAAAAAGCTGCAATCAAAAGAACATCACACCACAGGCAGATGAAACAGCAGATACAGAAAAAGACTTAGGAAAGAGTGAAAGACAGAAACATGAAACAGCTTCTTGTGACAGTTATAGTCCCCATTATCTTTGATTCTGACGCGCTATCCTGTCCTGTCAAAAGGGAAAAGGCAAATCAATATTGTCATTCACAACTTCAGATTAAACTCCCCTTGCTTTTACTGCCTCCATGTTCCTTTTTGGGCCATTCAATCTGCCGTAGCAGTGACAAACGCATCTCAATCGATTGTTGGTGAGATCAGCGAATTAACAAGTGGAATCCTTTTTTTTTTCTCCCTCGCTTTGTTTTTTCCTCTAAAACGGACAGGGAGCGAAGCAATGGAGCAAAACACATAAAAAGACGGCAGTCATCAACAAACACAATAAAACCCTGATCTAGAAACTACTTTCTGAGGCGAAGGAGTATTGCCGTGCAAATGTTTTTGCAATTTAGAGTCAGTTGCCACAAACCACTAAATGCCCTTAAATAGTACTGTGCAGTTAAGGTTTTCAACTGAGAAGTAGTTCCAGTGCTTTATGCTGGGGCAGACATGGGAATCATTATGACAAAAGGATGCTGGGGTTAAAAGCAAACACAGAGTAAGTATTGAAAATATCCTGCTAGATTCATGCCAGACATTCGCATGTATTGACAATGTGGTTTTAATAGATCTTCATTGTTCCTCACGGCATTCACAGAGATGTAAACAAAAGTCATTGGTGTCTCTTTGCCACATGGACCTTCCACATGTGTTTCTGTAACATCAAGTGTTCTGGCATCTCTGAGTTCTTCTGTAATCCTTGCATACAGAGACACAGCTTGCATCGGAAAGAGGAGGCACAATTGGAACGCAGTGATTAGACCCAGAGTAAGTCAGGTCAGGGTGGGTGGGGTGATTAGGTAGCTGCTTTAAAGCTGCAAAAATGACATGTTTGATGACAGGGGGGTTAGACATCACTGTTGTCTAGGACAGCGCCAAGGTAGCTTATGGCGTGGCTTTAGCGCGTGAGTGTGTCATGGGATAGGCTCTAAGGGGAGGATGCTGCTTTTGGGTGTGAAAGGTGCAGGTCGGGTTCACATTCTGAGCGGATCAGCATCATTGCACGCTCAAGTGCTGCAGTAATACTCTGGTCCCATCTGCTTTGTGAAGAAAAAGCAGAGAAAAAAGCAGAAATGTCCCCAAAACAAATCCTCCTCCTCAGCACTGACTTAATGTCTCCAAACCCAATCTGCATCTTCACATCTTAGAGAAGAATGGAAGTATTTAGTCAATGGATAAAAACTGATGACTGCAGCTTTGGAAGAGTCGCACAGGGGGTTTAGAGGATAATTCCTGCTTTTTCAAGCAGTAGTCCTTTGACTTTTTTGACCTGGTCGGGGTCAGAGAGAACCAGGTGAAACTAGATTGTCGAGAGCCACTAAGACACAAGGAAATGCAACAAAAGATGATTTTAAATGACAAGGAGTCAAAGGAGCAACCAGAGCACATTTCAGTAAATGCTTTCTCTTCATTGTTTCTTAAAGGAGTCATAACGAAAAACACATTTTTCCTTTCCATTGCACTTTAAAAAAATGGCCATCCGCCTGTCTAGCAATCCATGAGAATAGCATATGTGGTTTAAAAAGTCCCTGCAATTTCCATGAGGCCCAAATATTTTTAAAGTCCCACTGATTCTTTTCACTTCTTTACACAACCAACTTGCAGTCCATCATCTGTATGCTAATCTGTGTGGTGGGGCACTCCATATTCCCCCTGTGAAACACCACCCCTGAGCTCTCTGCGCTAGTGCCGGACCGCCATGTTTGTTTTGCTCTGATGCTGCTCAGAGCTATGCTGGGTGTTAGAGCAAAATAGGCTACCTGCTCTGCTGTTGGTGTGAAAAATCAATCCAGAGGTTTATTTTCTGGCCCAGCTCAGCACCAGAAGAACAGAGAAAACTTTAGAGATTTTATTTTTTAATAATGATTTGCCTGTTGGAGCTACAGGTGAAGCTAACTAAGCCCTGGACTGCTGACAGGGAGAATCTCCTCTGCCCTGAGCCTCTTAAAAATGTCTCTGCCTACAGCTTGGGACCAACAACAGCAGCTAAACCACCGGCATTTGTTCAAGTTTAATATAAATTGATAAAAGTGCAGTTAGCTCGGATCATTAGCATGTGCTGTGCTAGTGTGTAATGAGCTTGTTAGCTTGTGTATATCCTCGCTGAGCTCAAAAACATCATGAAGCTCTGTGGCCTAATCTGTAGATTTGTTTGGAGGACCGGGTGTGTGAGGCTAATCATCATGCACAGCTGGTCAAAGACACCAGTCATCACTGATGTTACGGTTTAACTTGAGACCATGCTAACAACTGTCCTGTGTTGTTCTTTTCAAACGTTTCTCTCTGTGGTTTTCCTACGAGGCACACTGGATGAGCTTTTGTTGATGTTACAATATTATTAATGAGATAAAGCTTGCTTCAGCGCTCTTGCATCTTTGAAATGCTGCTGAAACAACAGCAACAAGATCAAGGCCGCCATAAGTCACCAGTCAACACGGTCACTCTGTAAACCATCACACCTGAGTGTCTTTTGCTTGATCTCTCCATGGGTCTTATCCTAATTATGTTTAAAGGAAGCAGCTGCTGCAGGAAAAACATACATGTAGAAAAACATTTGTAAGTAAAGTGAAAATGTGTGCAGTCAGAGTGTTTGGATCTAGAAGAAAGCTCCTCAGCTCATTGATACCAAAGAGAAATGGTGGAGTAATAATGGCTTATGCTGAAGTTTAGCTTCAGAGTCTGTCACTGCTCAGAGATTAAGCATCTGGCCTGATGAGAATAGGCTAATATAATCTTGGGAATAAACAGTTCATGCAGACACAATAAATGTGACACTTTTATCATCAAAATGTGGTTGAGCTTGTCTTGTTTTAGTGTGTGAAATTCTGCTGCTACATCTATTTTCAATGTTTATCAATAAATCTGTCATAAAAATATGTATTTCTTTTCTGTTTTTCCTCCTAAGACTGCACAGGTCTGCCACACATTTATCTGAGAAAACCCCACTGCCCACAGAAGCCAGCGGACAGTCAGCTGCTCTTCAAGGTCCGCTTCACCAAGTCTGAGGACAAGAACACAGCCAAGCAGGTGGGAGCAGATCCAAACCTCAGTGTGTTCAACAGTAAACATTTTTATTTCATGCATAAAATGGCACCATTTAATCAAATTAATAATAAAATATAAAGCCATAAAGTAAGGTATAATAAATACATTTTAAAAATTGAACAACAGTTTATTTCTGTTCTTTTTACACGTGAGTCTTGATACATAGATTATTATGTGCCTTAAGCATGCTGGTTCAGTGCCATGTGGGAAACCTGGGTTTGATTCCCGGCCTATGCCTAAGCCTGACCAAACCATGCTTGGAAGACGGTTTGGTCTCTGGAGAGATGCCAGCTGATGTCATGGGCACCGCACGAAGTGCCCTTGAGCAAGGCACTTAACCCCAAAACTGCTCAGAAGCACTTCTTCAGGAGCAGCAAGCTATCACTCTGACATCTCTCCATTAGTGCATGATCGTAGGATCTGCTTGTGCATGTGCATGTGTATTTCAACCTATGTGTGTATAGCATGTCTACAACAGAGTGTAAAGAATTTGAATTTCCCATGAGGGATTAATGAAGTACGTCTTCTATCTATATATCTAAATCTATGTTATATATATCATATATCTATCTCTCTCCATATATATATATATATTTAGATAGATAGATAAATAGGTAGATATAGATATATGTATGTATATATACACGCATATATGTATAAATAGACATATATATGTGTGTGTCTGTTTTAGGATAAGCAAGTAACAGTAAGTCAAGACTCTTTAGTTCAGGTAAATCTGCTTTGCCTCTTAACCAATATAAAGGATATTTCTTTTCCAAGCCCTGCAATGTGTTTTGTGTATTTACGTAGTTGCCATTTGGATCCTTTGGACAAACATAAGTATGTCATTGTAAACTTGAATTTTGTCTCAGCTTGAATATGTGTCTGTATGTATCTGTACTTTAAAGAGACTCACAGTCAGACCCTTCTGAACTCATCTGGCTGTTAATTTCTCCTGTTGCATCGTGCAGAGCAGGGGTCACACATCAAAGCGACCAATGATGATTGAATGAGAAAAGTCTGCGTCTTAGGAGCCTGCCCGAGCCTGTTCCCCTGGATTTAGACTCTTAGGAGGGGATAAACAAAAGACACAGGATTTTACTTCCTCAACACACATCCAAACACACTTCTACCTGCTTTGTATGCATGTGTTATGGCACATGTTCGTATACTAAAGCCACATGCTTGCCCCAGCTTCTGCAGAAACGGTCTGCACAGAGACGGCTCCACAAGATATCCACGGAGAAATGAAATACCAGCCTACTTTGTATCGTCAGCATTAAATAGAATTTGCTTATGTATGCGGCAGAGCTGAGTAAGATTATTTTTTATATCATTCATAGCAATAGCCTGTGGAAAAGATTGCACTTCAAGTCCCAGCGGAGAGCTGCCCAGTATAACCAGTCATGCCCCGTCTACCACTGCACAGATCTGCTGGAGTCATGTGGGGGTGAAATGTCTTCACAAAGGCAGAGAGATGTTAAAAAGAACAATAAGCTTCTTTCATTCACAGCCACCTAGATCAACCACTCTGCAGTGCAGTTTCTTGTAAGTTACCTCTGCAAAATAGTATCATTTGTCTGTGCATCTTATTAAAGCTACAAGTGCCCCAGGAAGCTACACACCATTGTGTGTTTTCCTTTTATTGGACATGACTTTAAGACTCATCACTTATATGAGTTATGTCCTCAAAGTAGAATATTTTCTTTGATAATGTAACGTTTCCTTTTCTAAGTATTTTGTGATATAATATCTCAGTGAAAGGTGCTCTACTACTTTTTTTCCTCAGTTTTTTAATGTTCTTTGTTTACAACAAGAATTATTTATAAAGACACACAAAATCACATCAGTATGCCTGATACTCAAAAGCTCTTGTTAACATGGAAACCCTGGATAATAACTTATATTTATGTAGCTTATCTTGCCTTTTACTATAAGATAATGGCAATGTGTTGTTTGTTGTTGTCAGCTTAAATTCATTTAAAAAATCAAGTCATTTTAATCTTTTAATGATTTCTATATCACATTACTCAGTCTTCTACAGTTAGTCCAAATTGGTGCAGTTGGACTGATAACTGGTTCAAGAAAACAGTAACACTACCCCGATCCTGCCATCATTACACTGGCTTCCAATCAAGTATCACATTGATCTGAAATTCTATTATTAACTTATAAAGCTTTTCATGGCCAGGCCCCTACATCACAGATCTACTGACCCCGTATGAGCCTGGACATACCCTTAAATCAGCTGATCAGGGTTTACTTGTGGTGCTCAGAGTCTGATTACAGACAAAGGGTTGTCAGGTACCAAGGCTCTGGAATAACATACCTGCTAAAAGCTGGATTGCAGATGTGTCTCCTCTTTTATGTCCTTTCTTAAAACACTTTTAGAGAAAAGCTTTTAACCAGATGTAAAAGCTTTTATTGTTTTGATAATGTTTAATTGTATGTATGAATTAATGTCACTGTTTTTATATTTTCGTCTATGCATAGGTTTTAATTTGATTGTGTCCTTTTGTAAAGCACTTCGTAACTGTGTTAAGAGAAGTTCTACATAAATAAAGGTTATTTTTATTGTTGTTGTTGTTGTTGCAAGCACAGAAATGTGATACCGAAATGGTACATGTGGGTGTTAGTCATTTTCTGTCGTGCATCCCTCTCTAAAGGACTAAAAGATTTGCTTTAGTTTAAAAAAGATAACAAACTTTATCGTTTAGGTTAGTATTTAAACAGGGACAACAGATGCAGCTTTCTTTGGTTACATTCAAAATAAGGCTACAGTATCCTAATTAACATTATTGATATGATAGCGGGGGAAGACAACTGTTTGTAGCAGGTGGGCTGTTGCGGGATTGATGGGTGTCACCAAAACAACAAAAGGCTGACAGATCAGCTCCCATTCTTTTTATCAGACAACACACTCAAACTTGCATGCTCGCACAGTATTAACAAACGAAACATGCATGCACCAATGTTGCTCCAAAGTGCTGCTGTCTCAGGAAATTATACAGATTAACTAGCACACTGGTGCACATTGACACACACACACACATATATCAAGGTGTGTCCTCCTTGCACTGATGTTAAAGTAGCCAGGTATTTACGCTCCTGCTCTGCTTATCAGGTTTCAGTATCTCCCCTGAGGCGCTGTAACACAAAAAGATAGATAGCCATCCGGGCATGACCTCAGACATACACATAACACGCACAAAGACACACACACATGCACGTACACATTAAGCAGAGAGCAACCCAGGCATGACGTCAGACATTATCAGAGATTACTGTCTTACAAAAACTGTGATTACACAGAAGCACCAACAGAAGAACTCTGCTGGATTTAACAGTGTTTTAAAGCTTCTACAATCATTTTAATCATGTTGGTAGCTCTTTTAAGTACTTTGAAAGGATCTGTACATATATGTGTGAGTTTGATTTGTTATATTTAACAACTGTGTTTTCAGGAGGACAGGCATGTTTTCTGTCAAAGACGAAAAAATCAGAGTTTGTGACCTTTAGACCAAAAGTACTGCTGCGCAAACCCTGAATGTCCCAACAGCATATATTAAAAGATTCCATTAGAGAGACAAAAATAAAAATGAAGATCAACTAGAGCATGAAGAAAATAAGACAGATGAAAGATCAGCTGTTGCAGCTGATGATGATTAATATATAAGGTTAACTTTGTGTGTGTGCGTGTCTGGTTTTTTTTCTTGAATGTATGTGTGTTTATGTGAATGTGATGTTTCTTTAAGCTATCTCTGTACCTCATGTTTGTAGCAGTTTGTTACAGAGTCTGCAGCATGTTTTTGTTCACCTCATGTTTTTGTTCTGTCTTAGAGATACCAACCTTTATTCTCAAAGAGGCCACACAATTTCACTCTCACTACCATTGGGACAAATTGTTACAAACTGAAGAATGCAAATTTGACAATTTTAATACCTTGTAGCTTAATAAAAGAAGTAAATATAACAGTATTATTAGAATGTATCATTCCCAAGTGTAAGGAGTGGTAAGTAAACATGAAATAACTGTGGGCTTTATGCAATTAATTTTTACGTTTCCCTGCAGGAATCATTGCATACATAAAATACATGGTACAGCCTGTTTTATTATCTGTAAGAACAGTTATTGGTGATATTTATTGATATACAACTATATAAGAAATGCAGCTCCTTTTTTTTTTTTTTTTAGAAAATCTTTACTCCTGTGTGTGTCTTCTCTTATTCCTGGAGGTATTACACGCAGTGGAGCGCACAGGGATAGCACACCGAGGGGTGCTGCAAAAAAGCCACACTGCCTCAGCTTTAAAACCCATTATTAACATTATTAACTAAAGTAAATTTTTCAACAAATGCTATAATGTAATGTAAAATAACAAGCTTAATAAAGTCTGAGTCTTGATCTTGCAGATGTGTACCAATCACTCCGGTGCACTGTTCAAACAGCAGAAACACTCTGCACCACAGACTTTAGACTAGGTATAAAGAGGTTTATATCACAGTTATTGTCTGTGTCCTCAAGTAAGGATCACACCAGCTTGCTTGACCACTACTCAATTTTCAGACAAACACGCATATGGGTGCAAACGGGATTTCATGTTCATTTGCTATTTCAGCAGCGTGAGTGCATGCGCTTCACCCCTAAACACGTAGAGGCCTGGACACACAACAGGGCTCATAGAGTGCCTAATCCACTGAGCCCAACACAGAACTGAAGGAAATTAAGGTGCTTTTTAATGCAGGGGATTTTGTATTTTATTGTTAACTGGTTACAACAGTATATTAAACTTACTTGGTGTTTTTCTCAAATGCATCCAGTTATGCAAAGAAAAGATCTAAAGAAACAACTGAAGCCAGTTTGAAATGCTAACTTTCTGCAGAGAACAAAACACATTCAGGCAATCACGTGTTATTTAAAAAGTGATTTTAATGCACTGATCAGAGTCTTGGGCTACAATGAGTTTGGATGGGTCTCAAAGGTTTTAGAGTATTTCTTTGACAATAATAATAACAATTGTAAGCATACTAATGATAATGACAATGTTAATAATGCAGATCCTTACACACAGGTAATGTGTTTGTGTAAAAATGTGTAATAGCGATTTGAGAGCACTAAGAGTCACGGTAATCAAATTTGACATTTTCCATCATTTTTTTCAATGTCCAGTCTCTGTCCCTGTTTTAAGACAAAATCTATGTAAATCCTGATAATTCAGCAGTGTGTACAGCAGTTATGTTGTTGTTGTAGAGCCAGGTGAGGCCGGCTTCACCTGGCTGATAGCATCTGATTTCACATCAGCTCTGCCTCCAGGCCCCGGGGCCCTGCCACCGTTTATTTAACTCTAATCATTTTAAGGCATCTTCTCTTTACCAGCATCACTAGAAGATAAATCGAAGGAGATTGAGTGAGAGAAAAATGGAGCAAAAGAGAAGGCCAGACTGAGCGAGAGACGGAGATGAAGAAATGTAAATCCACGTAGGGATGAAGCACACCCCCACATTCTGATTCCTGTCCTTTTCCCTTCCTCTCTTCTGTCCGGTCTTATTCTCTGGTTCAATTTCATTTTGAGCAGAGCTGGTTCAGAAGCGTAACACACTGGAACAATAATATGATGATGGGGTTTGTAGGGAGTCAAAGGTCAAATAATGTAGGTGACAGCCTGGACTTTGAAGTTTCGCAGCAGGTAGAACTCCACCTCCCCCTCCTCCCTCATCCTCCCTCAGGCTCTCTACATCTCCCCCACTCTCTGTCAGAGTGTCTTTCTCTCACACATATTTCACCCCTCTTCTATCTCTTTCTCTCTGAATACCTGCCATCCTGCTTAAGAAGCATGACTTGTGTTGCTTTACACTGACAGATGATAATAATGTGCAGAATTTTCAGACACGGAGTCTCTCCTAAACAGCAAGATTTTCAATTTTTCACATTTTACCCACTCCTCATTTGTCCATTTGTTAAATTTCGTTGTTGTAATTATAAAATTTAAGTTATGACCTCAAGCCTCATCAAACTTGTGTCTTTAAACTCTTCTCATATCTTTTTCAGCTTTAGATTAAACTATTTCCAGTCATCCACAACTGCTACCTTGTCAAGGTGTGCCATAAGTCAAGCATGCACTACACCCTGTCAAATTTTCGCCGCAGAAAACAACACTTTTTCAGGAGAGTTACAACCTAAGTGAGAAATAGACTGTTTAGTGAAAACACTCTGGAGGAACTTATTGCCTAGGGGATGGAACTGAGATGTGTCTGTGGCCCCCCGCAGTCGGTCCATGGCACACTGAAGCATTCACAAGCACACACGCCTCACACACATCCGTAAATATATATCCCTACATGTCTAAATCAGGGGTGGGCAACTGGCAGCCACATGTTTTTTATGAAGCATTATTAATGCATTTGAGGTGAAATGGACCTAAATAACCATCAGCAACCAAGATTTTTATAACTGTTGCCTTGACCATGTTGCTTTTGTTAAAGATTTTTTAAGTAACAATTTATTTACAAGACACCATGTTCACCACTAACTAACTGCTTATGAACATGCTAACTGGCAATTTACTAGTTGCTTATCAGCCAGTATTGAGAGCTTATTAGTACCCAATTCTGAAAGATCATGACATACAGTTAGTAGGCTATTAAGAGTTGGCTGAGATAACCTCTTAATCACTGCTTACTGGTAATTAGTTAAGTTGTACAAAAATTATTACCTAAATTAGCTTTGCTTGGTAAGGTCTATATAAGATATCATAAGGATAGTTATTCTCCCTTATTTACTCTTAGTTAGTATGGTCTATTTTTATGAAACCAATAACAAACCTCTGGTCTTAACGTGTAAAATGTATAATAAACTAAAGAAATGTCCTGTTCATTGCTGATTCACATGCAGTTTCACACTTCTTAACAAGAATTTGTCCCCTAAACCATATATATATATCTATATAGATATATATATGTATGTATTCACAGTATATATAGAGCAGAGTCAGGTGTGTGCCTGATCATTCTTGACTAAGATCAGGTGTGGTGAACTGAAATATATCTGGGTCTTGAGCTCTCTGCTGACTCATTGCCTCACCATCAGAGATTGTGAGAGCTTCTCTGTGTTTTTCAAGTTCATTTTCTTCGTGCGAAAAGTCTTCTTCAGCACTCAGAAATGCTTGTGTGTGATTTTAGTGTAGTTTTGTAGTACCCCTAAGAAAGTGTAAGGAACAAAAGATAAAGCTGGAAGTCATCATCCAGCCTCATTGTTTTTCTTGAAACAATACAAGGTGAATTTTATTTCGTTATAAGCACTGAAGTTTAGCTAGTTACATAATAACTAGATAGAACAATAAAATATAAAGTCCAATGTGTCAGCCTGTTGGCCCATGGCCGTCTCAGTACAGGACATCGACATGAGAAAGAATGTAGAGTTGTGGAAAATAGCACTGAACCAGTAGTTACCACGGAGTAGACCAGTCAAGAATCAAAACAGAATGGTCCCATGTTGTTTATGATGGTCTTTCAAGAAAGGTGTTACAACATTGCATCTCAGATTTAATATTTAGTAAGGGTTGATATAGAGGTGGATCAGGGGTACTCAGTTTGGAAGACTAGCAGATTTTTTTTTAACACCAACATCACGTCAGGCCATGCAGAATTAGGTTCACATCAGTCGAGCAATGCTGTTGTTAGTCAGGTACATCGAAAAAATGTTACACTTAAAATTTCCAACATTTGTTCCAACAGGCTTGCAAACTCCATAAACAGTTGACCTCTGCTTATCTTACAGCCACTTTTGTCTTTGTTGGCAAACGTAGGCACCTGTCTGTCTGTATTTCAACATACATTAGCTCTTTCTGGTTCTGCTGATTCCTCCTCAGGACTGGACTCCTGTTGTACGACTTTTGGGGACAGCCATCTTTCACCCTCTAGATATGGTGTTGAAAACTGAGACCAGCTGCTGCTTGATGTGTGAATGGGCCTTTAGCGATTGTGAGCATAGTCTAGTAGTCATTGAAATCAAATATATGAACCAGAGTTAAGAAAAATGTGGCAATTGTGAAGCTCTCATGATACATTTATAATGGTTATCATAGAGATAAATTATGATATTGGAGCCTACACATGGTTGAAAAATGCAATTAAGACTGTCAATAAGAGGGCTGATTATTTTATGCAATGTTTTTATTGTCTCAAACATCATCTACTGGGATGTGGTGTTAAATGTGTGGAAAAATATACACATAATAAGTAAAAGAAAGAAAAAACAAAGGAAAGAAACATATTTAAAAAAAATAATAAGGAACTGTATGGCTTTGACCCACTCTTTTGCAAAGTGTCTTGAGATGTTTGTTATGAATTAACTCTACACAAAGATATATTACATAATTAGCGAAGCAATCAGCCTTTTACTTTTTACTGTTGGTAACATATGGTTTTGAGATTATCATCAAATTGAACATAATTATTATTATTAGTAGTAGTAATTTATGATTATATTATATTATATTATATTAATGTGATTTTATCTGTGAACGTTGTTCATAATTTAAAACCATGATAACTACATGCAAACTTGTTCTTTTAACCATGTGAACTTCACTTTGAGCTGGAACATACAAAAAGTGAGCCTGCACAACTCCAGCTGTAATGCTAAACTGTGCAGCTATACAGAATAGACCCTCAGAAAGTTTACATCAAGTGCCCCAAAACCAAGGAATCTTTGATCAACGGCCATAAAAAGCTGAATGTTTATCAAAAAAGCGACTGTCTGGTGCATTTCTCTTTTTATGAGACTGAAATTCATTTTGACGTATCTAATATTATTGTAAAGGACGTTTTTTTCATTTGATTCCTCATCTCAGTGAGGGCAACAGATAAAATGTTGCCTGAGGGCACATTTTGCAGCGGTCGTTCTAGCTGGAGGCAGACATGGATCGCCCCCAGGCCACTTTGTGATCACCCCTTTATCTGAGAAGGCCTCAGGAGGCACTGACATGAATTCATTTTTATTAATGAGATTTTTTCATTTTGGGTGCAAAATTTAAGCTTTTTTGATAAGATTGACTCATTAACTCATATTTAAAGAGCTCAAATGTGCTTTCTAATTATGCTCCGTGAAATTTGAAAAAACATTTATTTTTGATATGCTTTCAAAAGAAATAGATAATTATCACTAAAGCATAGCATAATTTCAGGAAAAAGTTCCTAACTGTGCATCACCCAAATGTAACTTCCACTTTCCTGACCCCTCTCTGAGGACCCCTTCCATTCAAGTGTTTCAAGTTGCCCTCAGACTGGACCCACTAATGGCTTCTCTCTTTCTTCCTCTCTCCCTCTCTTTCTCCTTCTCCCTCCTCACGCTGTGCTCTCACTAATGGACAGATGGCATCCCATTGTTTACTGGGCCAAGGTACAATGCCTTATCGGCCATAGCGGCGGAAACTGGGCTAGCGTTTCTGCTTGACCCAGCTCAAATCTGCCTCCAAAAAGAAGGAGGAGGAGAAGGAGGGCGGGAAGAAAAGGGATGAGAGGGAGGGTTAAAAAAAAAAAAAACTCACTCCGATATGATTTCTGGCCCTCTGTTTACACCTCTTTGACCCTGGATAGTGTGTGTATTTCTTTATGTGTGTAGCGACGGTCAAACCCTCCCCCTCTGTCCCCCTCCTCACCTCCCAGTAATCGAGTAAACTGTAGCAGCCCCCTTCATATATACTCACACACACACACACACAGCCGCACAAACACACACACTCACACATGCCTGAGGCTAGTGGTGATTTCTTGATGATGGGATGCAATCAGCTCACAGCCAATCAGTAATGAGTGATAATCAGCTGATCGATCAGAGAAGAGGGGCGCTGTGGCCACACTGTTTTCCTTATTATGACTGCAGTGTGCTGTGGTGGGTGGGTAAAGGTATTGTTGTAAAAAATGAAAACAGTTACATTTGTTTTGATTGATGAAATATAACATAGACATGAAGCCATCATTTAAAAAAAACAGGGCATTCATGTTAAAGTCACAAAATAAAGATATTCTTGATGTAGAAAAGTAATGCACAGCTTATTGTCTGTCCAGGTGAAAGTCTTAGAAGTTTTTGCTATAAAATACAGAACCAGAGTGGACAAGGGTATGATGAAGGCATGTTTGCCAACTGCAGATTTGATTCTTCTTGTTTAAAACAATATGGCTATTTGTTTCAATGTGGGTGTGATATTTCCCTTTCAGTTTAGATTTTTCACAATTTAATGTTTTTACATGTAGTGAAGTAAACTGGAGTCCAAATTCCTTTTATTTTTTTCACCTGGTCAATACAGCTGATTCTGATTGATGTTGAGATTGTTAAATGTTGGGAAATGAATCTGCTCCATCCTTTAAAATGCTGTAAGACTTAGGGCCAAGTTTACATAGAATGGACTGCCTCTTTTTTGACTCTTTCACAGGCCTGACAAATTTCACCACGAATAGCCCTGTTTTAGCACAGTATCCTCAAACTACTTTCTCTAATCATATGTTGGTGCATACACACCAACACAGTTTAGCAGCTGAGCAATATTTGCACCTATATTGCCACTATCCTTGTGATAAATCAGAGCCTCTGCACAGGGTTAACAGAAAAAGAAAATGGGAGGGTTGTATTTGGACGGAAGAAGCTTTTGTGAGGATGCTTGCTTTTGCCCCACACAAGGAATTATTGACAGTAGACTCAGGTGTGTGTAGCTCACACTGACTCGGCTCAGAGCAGACTCGGGTGTGAGGCTGATTGGTCTTGATTAAGATCAGGTGTGATGAACTGATATAAACTTCTGGGTCTCGAGCTCTCTGCTGACTCATTTTCTCACCATTAGAGACTGTGAGAGCTTCTCTGTTTTCAAGTTCTTGTTTTCATGTAGAAGGTCTACTCAAGCATTCAGAAAGTTTGTGGAAAAGAGAAGAAAAGGAAAAACTGGAAGTAAAATCCAGCTTCTTTGTTTTAATGGCACACCTACTAGGTGAACTTAAGCCCTGTTTACAAGACAATATTGTCACCAGAAACTGAAAGGTTTTTCCTTTGCGCTTTCAAAGCACTCCGCTTTCACACAGAGGCGATGTCAAAGTGATGCGTGTTCACACAGATCAGCTGGAACGACTGAAAATGCTGTAGTGTGCATGCCAGACCAGTAGTTGGCGATGCAGGTTTTTGTAGTGAAACAGCGGTGTTACAACACGTGGACACTTTCCAGTGAAGACAAACATTTCACAAACAACAATGGCGAGCGGCCCAGGAGTTTCTTGTCTGGACAACAAATCTGTCTGGATATTTTTGTCTGGATAACAACCAAGAACAGTAAGCAGCACACATGTTGCTCGGTAGACAGCCAAAGCTGCTGTTGTTGTTCTTATTCGTAGTTTCATTACAAGGAGTGAAGTTTAGTTTGTACTCGGCTACATGGCAGAAGTCAAATCAAAGTTTATTTCTAAAGCATGTTTAAAAACAACCTTGGTTGACCAAAGTGCTGTACAGGGGTACAATATAATCATGTATACACTTAATAATAATAAAAACGGATATTGAATAAAATCCACTCCACCGTTGTGTGTTTAAGGGCTCCTGCACATAAAAAAGTTTATTTAATCTCGTTGCTTGTATGAGTCAACTCCTCTGACTTTTTTTTGACTCTCATAAGTTCTGTAAAGTGATCAAAAGAGAAATCAAATAAAAAAACAAGTTCTAAAGTAACATCTTCCTGTACTTCTCTGAGCAGTCCCATAAATTCCCATTGGTTTAGCTTTAAAAATCTCTGATAATTCTTATCTATTTTTCTCAGTCAGAAAATTCAGTTTCAACACATCACAAATTAAGTCAACACTTTTTAGATGACAGAATAAATCATTTTTTGATGGAAGCAGTGTATTACATATTTAGCTAAATGCATCTTAAATTCATAAGACATGTTTTGACCAACTTAAAAATGATTTGATTTTGGTGGTGGTCCAGATAACCGCCATTAGCGAACAATCATTTTTGCTCAACAACTATCAAACTAACAATGATATCAACATGATTCTGAGTGCTAGGTGTGGGTTTTCAGGGTCAAGGAATCATATTATGATGGTAACTTTATCATGGAACTATTGCTTATAGATATAACAGCAATATGTGAGCTACCTTGGCAGAGATTTGCGCTCTCTGAGTGCTTTCTGGTTTGTAAGTGTGCCGTCCTCAGACCAGGTTTGCAGTCAATTGTGCTTATAAAAAGATGATTGAATAACAACACTGACGAGTGAGAGAGCGAAAGGTGGGGAGGTGGGGGGTGGAGGGGAATCTAAGATGCATTTAGCTAAATATGTAACACACTGCTTCCATCAAAAAATGATTTATTCTGCATCTAAAAAGTGTTGACTTAATTTGTCATGTGTTGAAAATGAATTTTCTGACTCTGAGTGAAATAGATGAGAATTATCAGAGATTTTTAAAGCTAAACCAAGAGAGAGGTAATATAAAGAATTGTGCCAACAGAATTTCTCGGTGTTGTTAAGTTCCTGCACTTTTACTGCCTGGGACTACACATTTCTGAATGAAGTGTTGTTTGCAACAGGATTTATTAGCATAAGAAAGCATGTGCACATAAATTTTGCATGTTTTTCTCATTTGGATCCATGACAATGTATGGGCACTCAAGGATGCAGTCTGCTGGGCAGATTAGTTTCTGAGCAATTTGTGCACATTTTTCCCTTCACACATGGTCTGTGGATCAGGGGTTATGTTTGTTGCACTAGTTTAGCCCACAAAACCAGCACAAACTCCTTTTTTTAAGTTTCTTAATTCTTACCTTACAAGAAACTGCTCTTAAGGAAAAACACCAATTAGGACCCATTTTATAGACCTTTAGAGTTAATTATTCTTAGTTAAAAAAAATAAATAAATAACACTAACAGAGGAAGTCAATAACAGACATGGAGAGGTAAAAGCCCTGAGCTCATAGAAAGTTTTGTTTTTAATTCAAGTGACAGACAAACCTTTGGTTTTGCTTTGTTGCTGAACTCCACTACAGCCCATGTAGCCACAGCTGATTCCTATTAGATGTTTTTCCCAGCTAAGTTTGAGTGTTTGTTCCATGTTTATACAACATTTATTTTGTCTAATTGCATCTGATGCTGTTTTATTTTTATTTTTTATCAATTTGTTTATCACATATGCTCACATCAATGTCATCAATCAACTGTGCAATCCTAAATTAACTACAAAGAAAACTTTGGCTTATTAATGTGATTGGATTAATATTTATATTTTGTGGTTTTTGGAGGGACTAATGCACAAACCAGCCTGACTCAGATCTGTTGTGTTGGTCCAGTCCACCAAAAAGAGCGTCTTGCACATCACCACTGAGAGGACCCCTGTTCCAGCCCCTCAAACCCCCAGCTCCTCCCCTCTTTTTAACCCCTGAGGGGCCACAGACCCAGGGAACTTTAATTATCCACAGCTCCAAGTCTCTTCTCCACTGGCCACTGAATGGTCAACAGGCTTTTTACTACTTACTGCAGCATCAGTGGCTGAATAATAATAGAAAACAATGTCAGCATGCAGGGAGAGGTGTCTAAGGGGGGCCTCAGCCATGAGAGAGAGCAATGGACAGAAAGCAAGAGATAGGGGTATCATTAGATAAGCCTGTTGGTTAATTAGCCTGGCCTCATGAGGAGGGGAGCCCCCTCCTGATGCCAAGAATGGCCATCAGGCGTTATCCCCGGTCGCCTATTTTTTATGGTCCTTTGCAGACTCCACTGACAAGGTTGTTAAGCAGCATGGAGGGCATATGGTGCCAGGATGGAAACACACTGCCGTCAGTCAGTTGCACATTGACAGAGAGAAAAATAAAAGTTTACGTTGTTGCAGAGGCGGGACTGAAGAGGTTCACTCAAGCTGCTTGTTAGCCATGGACTTTAAACGGGATCCCCTTCGGTTATGGAGCTGTTTGATGCATTCATTAGGTCTGCTGTGTGGGATGTCCTGAGAGCTGACGACACCATTTGGATTCACAATACATCAGCTGGGGCAAATTTTCCCTAAGACAACTGCCAAAAACTGTGCTGTGGGAGATGTTGAACATGTCAGGAGGTTTATTTAGATAGGATTTTGCTCTTATTTAAAGGGTCACTTCAGATACCTAAAAGCATATTTTCCCAGTTACTCCTTGTGGTATCTGGCCTTGCAGATAGATTTAGTTATATTTGGCAGTGTGTCCTGATCTACATTGGCTGTTGCAGTTGAAGCTAGAGTTTCGAAGAACAAATGCATGTAATGTACAGCGCAGAGCAGCCAAGAATGTTTGGCAGTGAGGGTCTCATCACGTGTTACGACAACATTATTTCTGGATACAGATGTAAGAATGGAAAATGCAGGAGCATTTTTCAGATATTTTCTTTAATGTTTCAACCACCAAAAAGTAAATATTTAACTCGAGATGTAGCAAAGTCTCAAAGTGAAATGCCAAGAATTGTATGTAAGTGACCCTTTAAGAACTAGTAATTTAATTTTAAGGCTCATTACATGGATTTTTTACACCTAAGGGTCTAGAGAAATTAAAACAGACCCCAGGTGAGGCTAAGTACATGTGACATGTCTTTACTCCTGTCACTGACAGGAGTAAAGACTGGTGGGACACAACTGTTGCTGCATGTGTGAACTGAGGAGTGGTTATAAGGAAAGCCTGCAGAACTGCAGCAGATTATGTCAGTTGAGTCGTTACAAGCAAATCTATCCAAGTGCAAGCCACCCAGACCACCTCGGTTTGAGATAACTGACATTAACTAGTTTTAGAATGCTTTGAAACATGTACACTCAAAGTGTTAAGGATAACCACTGGGTATTTAAATGCCCAAAATAGATCTTATGTCATTTTTAAAATTTGTTTAAAGGCATTGTATTCGTGAGAAGGGAGCATGTAGCGTCAGCAAGGGAGTGCAGCACTGTGGGTGTGTGTTTCTGCCTTTGTGGGTCAGAAACAAACAGTATCTCTCTTGCATTTCGACATAGCATAATCCCATCATAATTAATACCAGTATTACGTCTTCATAAAATAAATGCGAGTGTGCCGAGTCATAGAGCTTCATTGTGGTGCTTTTGCATAAATGCATTTTTAAAGAGGGCTTGATGTCAGAATTCTTTGAAATAGTCTAACTTCAGACATTTACCTTAAAAATTTTGACTCTTACTTCTCAGAATTATAAGATAAGAATTCCCTCTTACGCTCAAAACGAAGAAAAAGTTCTGAAATTGTTTCTTCTGCCAAGGAGGTCGTGTTCTTGCTGGAGTTTGTTACTTTTTTAAGAAGATATCTCAAAGTTATCAGTGGATTTTGATGAAATTTAAAAGGAATGTTAGTCATGGCACAAGGAAGAAGTGATAAGATTTTGGTGGTGATCCAGATGCATGTCCCAGAATTCTTTTCATTGATTTCTTAGCGTTGCAAAAAAGGCCAAATAGTGTCATAAATGCCTTGGTGTAAGTCTGTGTTCTCGCAGCACTTCTTTTTTTCTGTGTCTGAATTTCTGTAGTCTTCCATACAGTCTGTGACATTTGTTCCTCATAATAAAATTCTAAACAGCAGAATTTAGACAAATCTTTTTCAAAGTAGTAGAATTTTAACCCTGAGTCTTTGCCATATTTTACAAATCATCCAAACCCTAGAAAAAAACAAAACGCTCCCTTCCAGAGAGGAAGTGAAGGAGCCATAAATAATGCATTAATTCAGCTGAATACATATTAAGAGCTTTGAACACTCCTACCTTGTTTTTCACTCCCTTGCCAGCTATTTGCATCGCATTGTGTGGTGCTCATTTAGTATTTATATTAGTGTGTGCTCTGGCTTTTGTGCAGTCACTTCATAATAGTCCACTTTTTTCCAATTAATCACAAAAGATTTTTGTTTTGCCTGCAGCATTTTCAGGGGGACTTACAATGGGAAGCAAGAGCCCCTACATCAAACACAAGTTCTCTTTTCTTTCTTTGCGTCTCTGTCTTTCTCGCTCACTCTTTTATTGTCTTCTCCACTCTTTTATCACTCAAATACTTCCGTCAGCTCGACCGTGAGTTTTACCTCTTACCACAACCTTTCTTCTCTTCTTACTCTAGTTCATCCTCCATCCCTCCCCCAAACCCTCTCCCATTTTGCCATCCCCTCTCCATCCCTTCTCTCTTTACCCCCCCTCCCTCTCTCTCTCCCTCTCTCTCTCTCTTTCTCTCTTAGAGAAGTGGTGGCTGGGCAGGCCGAGGCCCCAGGGCAAGGGAAGCAGCGCCCAGATCTGCTCTGTGTCGTGTGACTAGTTATTTTTATCTCGAGTCACTTTCTGGTCCCAAACAGCTCCCTCTCCATCCCTTTCTCCTCGCTCCCTCCCATCCTCACCCGCTCTCTCTTTCAGTTTCATTGTATTTTTCCTCTCCTCATTTTGATTTTTTTCTTCCTCTAGTTTTTGGCAGACGTCCTGGTTTACTCACTGTACTGTATTTACTTCTAACAAGCAGTGTAAGATAAGACGAGTGGGCAGTGTTTGTGTGCATACAGGGCTGTGTGTGTGCGCGGCAAGATGATTCAAGCTGCTTTTTTGTCATTGATGTTGACAGGCATAAACAAAAAGCTGCACTCTCTGCTGCTAAATGTTCCTGAAAATCACAGAAAAAGACACACAAACACCTCAGGTTATTACTTCTGGAATTTAGGAAATCAAAAGTCAAGCATGAAAACTAAAATTCTCTATCCATCTTGCCACTTTCAGTATACAGTTTTAATATCAAATGTCTACCAGCATGAACATCTAGTAACGTTTTTCAAACATCAGAATCAGCCTTTCTGGAATGCACCTTGGAGACTTGTCCTGGAGAGTTCTGGGCATGTTGCTTAGAACAAAATATGTTATAAGGAAAGAGGATACACACACATACGCATACACAAGGTCTGCTCTTCAGGAGGAAGCCCATTGTGCAAAGAGGAGATCGATGGAGGGGTCAGGCCATGTCAGGAGAGGTAAAGCAGAAACAAGCAGAAGATTGTTTTTTGCGTCTCTCTCTCTCTCTCTCTCTCTCTGCTGTCTGGAGAGGCCGCTGGTCAGTGCTTTGCGTCAGAGTACAACCTTACAGCTCAGGGAGAAGACACTGTTCACTCATAACAACAAGGTCTTTCAGTGTAAATGTACTGTGAAAATATGAAAAAATCTATATGTCAGCTGACCAGTTCATCATGATGCATTTAAAATCAGACTGATGCCTGGATGTACAGAACAGTGAGTACACTTACAATCAGCTGTTGTTTTACAGGATTATCAGCTGTCTTCTGTCCTTTTTTTGTCAAAAGGATGCCTTGGAAAACAGACTCAAATAAAGAACACTATACCTAAAAAATATTGAAATTAGAAGTGCACCGAAAGCACAAACCTCAGCCAAGGCATTTCAGACACTGTTTGGCTAATATTAGCATTGCTAGCATTGACAGCCTCCAGTTCTCTTAGCGGGTTAACATCTACAAGTCTGTGTGGGATAAAGATGTGCATAGCTCTGGTCAATATGCCAGTGCCACCTGATGCAGCCTATATGCATATTTGTTTGTTTGTTTGTTAGTATACTAACAAACTGTTGTGGGCGAAACGATGTGAGAACCCAATGCTAGTTTTGTATTACCTCATCATAGCGCTTCAATAGGAGGATAGCAGGAAAGACTGCAGCTACAGCCCTAATTTGTGGTTAGTGGCTATTTTATGCAGCATTTGACAGAACTGGTCCACCTGGCAAAGAGCAGTGTGAAGAAAACCAAAGCAGTTGAAAATCGCAAGAAAATGCAACTTCTCCCCAGAACTGAACCAAGTTCACCAAACTTTTGGAGCGAAAGCAGCCTAAGACTGTCGTCCGGGTTCCTAACTTTTTCACATAGTTGTACCTTTCAAGTGTTGAGCCCTTAGTTTGAGGCCCCCTGATATGTTCTGTCGCCTCCCTTAGGGAGGTCGCAACCCCAGTTTGAGAACCAAGGGTGTAAGGGGTACTATTCTCCACTTTTACACCCTCTAAACATAACTGAAGTGGTGTCCTGATACAGACTATTTTTTTTATCAATTAGTATCTCAGGTGCTGAATTTAGAGACCTAAGTGGCTAAAACTTAGTTAAATAAATACCTCTGTTTTTCTGCAGCTGCTAAATGATGCACACATAAATTGCTTTAAAGAGATGAAAAATTCACAAGCCAGTGCTGCAGGTCCACTTTGTGTTCGCCGATGACAGCCTGGTTTCTAAGCTCCATGGCCTCAAGGCTCAAATCTGGTTCAGATCTGATTTAGCCACTGTCCTGTGTCATACAATTATTTCTCTTGCAGTTTCTGACTCTATACACTGTCCTGTCTGTAAAACAAAGACAAAAATGTCCAAAAATAAATCTTCAATGAAAATTAAGAGGAAAAAAACTCTGATATAACTATAATCTCCTGTGATCAGCACACAACCATAGAATAAATAAATCTGATCAACAACATCCATGCCTGTTAATGAACTGCCTCATCATGTTTTTGGTTTCCAGTATGTTCTTACCTGCTCCTTTTGTTGATATTGTTAACCTTCAGATATTATTCATATAAAGGCAAACATACTCATTATGACACTATACAGCACACTCTGTTGCCTTGTCTGCCACTTCTGTCATTCTTTTTACGTCACATCTTGCCTCTGGCAGAACAAATTTTTCAAGAACATTCGTTAGAATTGGCCAGATTGGTTTAAATAAGTGAGCACATCAGACTGTGTCCATGTGTTGGTTAGAAATCTAATTTCAAAACAATTAAGTTAAGTTGAAATGCTTGCTACATCAGTTTTACTTAAGACAAACAATTCAGGCCTTGTATTTTGTTTTTTTTTTATAAAGAAAGATATTTGCTTGAACTTGTTGGGTGAATATAGTTCATACTTATTGTAATCAAACTTTAAACAAATAAATCTGCAATAAATTTGACCCATTGCAGAGAGTGTTGTCCATTATCCACTAATTTTCTGATTCAGGCAGCTACTTATCTTGCTTCCTTTCTTGTTTTTTCAAAAAACCAATATGACCTATTAGGATACATTCTTATGCAAATATTTTCTCATACAAATAAGAAAGTACAAAAACTGTTATCAAAGACATCATATTATGCATTCTCGAGTTTTGCATGATATTCAGTGGGCTCTACGTGTCTCTTCTGTATAAAAAAGAACCTGTGTACATTAAATGAAGCCCCCATTAAACAGGACTTCTCCCATTACTCTTGTATACTGTGCCAGCTAGCTTTTTCAAATGGCTGATATTTTTGGCCCTCCAAAGATACCTACCACTGTTATGACCAACCACTGTTGCATCAGAAAGTCCATTGGAGCCCAGTGCAGAGCATTGACTGCAGAAAGACTTTAGAGCTGTTGAAAATGGTGCAGAACTTTCCAGTTAATAAAGACTGATAAATAAATAAAGACTGATGATATTATAATCTCATAACACACCATAGCACAAGATCAGAGGGAGCCATGTTTTTAAACTCCAATGAAGAGACATCTATGAAGAATCACTCTGTTAATATCAGCTGTTTAAGTGGCATACACGCACCAACGTTTTTGCCAATGTAGAGGGCATCGAGCCACATCCTACATGCAGAATATAGTACAGTTAGGAAGGACATCAGGTACATCAAAACTTTTACACTTGCTTAAAAATTTCAAATGTTTGATACAGCACACTAGTAGATTCCAGCAAAAGTTGACCTTCACTTACCTTCACTATCCTTAGTTACACCTCCGTACAACTCCTGTTGTGTGACTTAAGGTGCCCTTCTGGGGGAAGACATCTTTCACCTTCTAGACATGATTTTGGAGAACTGAGACCAGTTGCAGCTGCACGTGGTGAAATGACACATACATCCACATTCGTGGAGTGGCATCTCAGTACTTTTTGTACAATATTCAGCAGCGCCACGTTCCATCAGGCCATAGTTCTCAAAGTTGAGCGTGATCCCCAAGCATTGCGTCTATGTTAGTAAGCATTTTAAATCTGTCTACAATTAGTCAGGGGACCATCAGGAAAGGTTTGATCAGATATTTCAATTGATTATTGATATTTCTTTTTTTTTATTTGACCTCTGAAAGTTAAACACATCATGCAAAGTCAAATACATTGACAACTACATTCAGAGCACAGGTGGAAAAGCGCATGAGCACGAAGTATAACAGTGAGTTTATCTCAGGTTTTACTTTTTCATTCATCACAGAGATGACAAAGAGCCTGTGTGTAAAGTCTCTGTAGTCAAGTTTTTGTTTCTCCATGGCCCGATACATAAGGACCTATGGCATGGTACTGGTCTTTGGCCCAGTTGTCAGGGACCTCTGTTCCAATGTGTTTGCTAAACAGTCAGTAAAAAGTTGGGAACATTTACATTTAAATTGCAGCAGGGCATTTCTTTTACCTGTATTTCTAGTTTATCACCTCTGGAATAAAATAACAGAGTCATACTGGATGAATTAACAAAACACATCTCAATCTTGTTCAGTTGCCAATGAAGGTTCAGAGATAATATATCCAGATATCACATGGCTTGGCACAATGTTATGCAACAGTAGCTAATTTTGCATAATGTACATGTGTTTTTCTCTCTGTTGGGTAACTGGATAAAATATAAACAGCGAAAATGTGAAATTTAGTATGATGGCACCGTAAAGGTTGTTCAGTGCAGTTTCTATGTGATTTAGCGCATGTTGAAAGGAGACAATTATCATTTTATGCTAGTGAATTTAAAAGTTATGTCAGCACTGATGCCTGTAAATAACAGAGTATGAATCTAAAAATAGATTTGAACACACAGAACAGTGGCTTCCTCTCTCTATCAAAAGTGTTAATTCCTGCCTTCTCCTGCTGTTATTTTGGTACACTGGTCCCTGCTGATAAATGTGGGAAAGGAGCATGTGGTTCTCTATAGAAGCCCTCCACCATCTCCAACAATGATCTGCTTTGTCCACCTCACCTCCCTCCTGCTCTGTCTTGGGTGCTACATAAGGTTGGCATTGTGCTTAATAAAGTTACAGTGGCCCTAGGACGTCTGACTTCCCTTGATAGCAAACACCCACACACTGGGGGTGTCACACATTGAGACAAAAGGTTTAAATGCCACTTTTCCACAGCTGGGCCTACAGTGTAACTCTTAAGGGGTATGCTTAAAACTGTTAAATAGGTTGAATCAAGCCATGAAATACAATTATTTAAAAATCTATCTGCATGATTTTAAGATGTATTTAAAACAGCGAAGATTCTGTCTGGAGGGCAGATCATTGACACAGCTAATGAGTTGGCCTTGGCTGGCACCAAACCAAGCTAATGATTCACTTGGGCTTTTTTATGACCCCCAAGCCCTCATGTGCCCTGTGTCACATCTTTTTAGGGTGGGGGTGTTGAGGGGCTTAGAGGCTGGAGAGATGCTAGCTGAGCCCTTCATGACACACTAAACAAGGTGACGAAGGTTGACAGTAAAAGTCTTTATAGAAGGGGCAGAAACAGATGCTCACTGTTATTAAATTACCTGCAGGTTCATTGATAGTCATTTTAAAGAGAAACGCAGAAAAGTGCAGTGATGTGTGGAGCATTGACAGTGATGGATTAGAGGGGGTAAGGGTGAGCAGATTGTTTCAAGACCAACCTGTGGCTCACTGAGGAGAATCTGCAAAGGAAAATGTCTGTGTCTCTGCTATTTTCTCACCACACAGAAATTATTCATAAATGGATTTAAATAGTCATATTCAATAACAAATTTTTGAATTTATAATATGATACAGCACAGTATAATGTAATCAAGAATAAGTCAGGCAGGGGCAGACCAGATGTCAAGATGGGATACTAACATGGGAAAAGATGTAGTGTTGAACAGTGTGACTCTTCAGATAGTCCGATTGGTCTGTAAACTGCATTTTTCAGGAGCTCTCTGATTTTGTTTTCTGTTTCAAATAGCTTTTCTATAGTTAAACTGCAGTATTTATCACAACACGTTTGGTGTCCAACATGCTTCATTTCTGCACAATTATGTAAAAGGGAAGAGCACAGCAGAGCTCTTCGTCAGAGTCGAAAATGCAACTTTATTGGAAGCAAACATCGCCTCTACAGCCTCACTTGCTACAGGCAAATATATATATCTTTTTGCTCACAGCATTATTTAAGAAAAAATAATTCCAGTATGTGAGGCAGATTAAAGGCAAGGCAGACAAGGCAGGTTTATTTGTAAAACCCCTTTCTGCAGCAAGGCAATTCAAAATGCTTCACACAATTGATCAAAACACACTGACAAAGAAAAAATAAAGACATCAAAATGAAACATTTACAGTACGAATCAATGAAACCACAAAAGAAAAAAAGCAAAAGTTAAAACGATGACAACATAAGAAGAGCTATAACAAAAGCTCAAAATGAAATCATTTTAAAAGTTACAGCCCAGTGTTGTAAATAGTGACTCAAATATACAAGATATATATAGTGTTTAGGATTATATTTGATACTTTAGATAATACATTAAATACAAAATCTAAAGTATCTTATATAATAAGATGGGTTGGATAAGAAAGGGTAAACACATCAGATATGCTGCAATACAATGGAATTGACATGGTCAAAATAATTCAATGTATACGATAAGTTGATATGATTTAGTACATTTAATAACATTGCATCTGATACAATACCTTAGATAAGATTTGACACAGCAGCTACAATACATATGATATAGTATAATACAATATCAACAGACATGAATGCCATCTTCTCATGTCATTTATGTCTGTAACTGTCTTGTAACACTATAAACTTGATATCGCATACACAGTAATTTAGGATAAAATATGGATAGCATAATGCTGTTGAACTTGTGCATTCTTACTTAACATTTATAATTAACATGACTCAGCTTGAAACAGATTCCTCTGTGTAAGAGATGTTCCAATTTTGGAGATAGAGAAACACATGAGCAGCTATATTTAGCTTTTTTAAATTGCTCTTTTATACTCCTTATTTATTATTATCACAATGATCTTTGTGGCGACACCACTTGCAGGAATTCCAGTACTTCTAACTCTGAAATAGCTTGTTTGCCAGCCACGCAGATATCTTGCTTATGTCACAGGCAGCACATGGCCAGCTCCTGTCTGATGGCATGCTCCCTTTCCCCAGAGCTGCCGGGTCCCCTGGTAGACTCATTCCCCCCTGACATAACACTCCCTCAGGGTGTCATAACCACAGCAAGTGTATGTGAGTGTGTAAATGTGTGTGTACGTGTGTGCTGTATCTCCCCTGTGCAGGTAGCTAACTGTGACAGCTCAGTCCACAGGTAATAGTCAGGCGGCCAAGAGGAGGACCCCCTTGGGATGATCTCCATCCACCAGACCCCAAGGGATGGAAAGAGAGAGAGAAGCTAAGTTATATATGAGAAGAGAGCTGGGTGGGTCAACCATCAAGGGGTTTCAGAGCTGAGGTGAATGCTCCACAGTGGCCTGTGTACAACCACAATTTCACCCTGCACAGGCCCAGTCCTCACATTCAAATGTTGTCTTTCTGTGTGTTAATAAATTCAAGTCTTTCTACAAAAACACAGGAACAGTTCATCTGAACACCAGGCAACAACTGCCACTAAAAAGGTCAAGATCTGACAAGTGCATGATAGATGGCCCTTTGATCACCCACTTCCCGTTTCAGTTTGGTCTGCATGAAGCTCTTGCATTGGCTTCTGTTGAACCAGGAATTGCAGCGGTTTGAGAGTATGGGCCTTTCTAACACTCACAAGACAAGTTAAAAAGCATCTCAACAGTTTATGTAATATTACTTTCAGCTGACACAACAGCAACAGCAACAAAAGTGCCATTTTTTCAGTCTAACTTTGCAAAATATCTGGGCATGACAAATATTGAAATTATGTGTAGGTGGGCAACTCAAACTTTTGGTTGTTCAGATATTTATTGTTTTTTAAAAGTCCTGTCTGTTGCTGGAAAGTACTTTCTTACTACTTAAGCACTTTTCTAAATGAGGCCAAGCCAAATCAATCTGTTCCTTAAGTGTCCACTGTAGGCTTGCAGACTACAGTCAAAGAATCACTGTTAGGTCCTGTGATAAAAGGTAAAGGAAACCATATCTTAAAGTTAGGAGACACCTTTAAGGTGCTTGTTCAGTCAAATACATTCTTTAATACCGCTATACATTTAGAAGTATGCAAAAGTTCATTTACAAAATGACTCTGTGATGCCCAAAGATCTTCTGTTAATGTGACAGTATCTACACTTTACAGGAGTTCTGTTTTAGTTCATTTCTCTCTTTAAGTAACCTAGTCAAGGTTAACAATTAATATATGAGATGTTTTTATAAAATTGTTCTTTGTTGCACTTTTACTTTTTCACCTGAGGCTATTCAGTCTCATCTAATCAGCTCTGAAATAAAGGCCTTGTTTGCATTTATACAGCTATCTTTTAGCCATTTTACCTTTTACTGTAATTTTGTGCATACACATTAATGTTTGTGAATGAGTAAGAAAGGGTTTACAGACATGTGCACATACATATGTATGTCTGTTTATTCACAGATGAAATTATTATTTCTTGATCTTTTACAATCATGTTTTAAAAATATGTGTATGCATATACATGTATCTATCAAATGAAGAGCATGGTTTCAACCTGTCCTATTGTAAAGTGCCTTGAGATAACACTTGTGATGAACTAGTGCTATACAAATAATGGTTGATTGATTGATTGATTGATTGATTGATTGATTGATTGATTGAGGATCACAATGCTTCAAACCCCTAATTAATAAACCAATGCCATGACACTATGTGTCCATATTTTACAGTCTCTGGCCTCAGCTGTTTTCTGATCTGAAACTCCACTTTGCTTGGTTGTCAGAGGGTTTGTTCTAGTCATCATTTCCAGCCTAACTTCTGTACCGCTTCTTTCTGCTTTTATTGTGTATAAATAGAGTCCCTTTCTGAATTAAACATGTACAAAGTAAATGACTCACAAACCTTAAAATATAAATCTTATTGTTGTGAAAACTTTCAATTGAGAGCAATTTATAATTTAAATTAATACTGTTATTTGTGATTAGTTTAAGAAGATAAAGAATAGTATGACAATGACCTACTTTATGTACTATACTATGTAAAGGGTCTTGGGATAACATCTGTCATGATTGGGCTCTATTCAAATAAGGACTGATTGATTGGTTGGTTAATTTATAAAAGTTCAAAGCACTGAAACAGTGACAGTGTCAGTCACGTTTTAGACAAACCTCCAAAAAATGTGTATTTGGCCTCAGAAGTCCTGAACCTAAATGATGACTTCACAATGGATGTTTCTCTTAACTGAAACACATTTTATAATACATTTTTATCCTTCATAAGTAAAGGCTTATGTTCTCTGAGACTCTTGCACAGACAGGTGGTGATTTGATAGCCACTGCAGAGTATTACAGCAGGTGTTTGCAGGGATTCCTATTAGCTCCCCTGTGCCTGAACACGCCTTGGCCTACACTGACAGTAAGCGTGCATTCAGAGGACAGATCAAGGAGGATTTGCACGAATGCTCTGCAAAACTTTTTTATCTTCTTAGACAGACATACTCGGTTTGGAGGTTGATGGGAATGGGAGGGGAGGAAGCTATTGTGTTGTCAGTTCCTCAAACCAACCGCACAATTTGAGTCTGACCGTTTACTTGGTCGTGGAAACATTCCTACTCATGTGTCATGAGACGCCCAGACCGCTCCGATCTTGTGCTGCATTGCCAAGTGAACCCCATTAAGACAACTCTCAGACAAGGCAACACAAACAAGAGTCTCCTCCTCTTGACTCTTCTTGTCAGCCTGCCCTTTATCACCCTCTCTAGTTTTTATGAAGGGAGGCCTATCTTTGGACTATCATTTGACATCATGTACACATTCCTCCTACCAGATGCTCCCTTGTGATATGCTGTGTGTGTTCTCCCCCTTGCTGTGTGGCTCAATGGGCTGCTTTCTTCCTTGGTTGCATCCCCCTCCATCCACACACAAACATAGACCATGTCAGCCACAGCGTCCATTCAACTGGTGGGGACTGCTGGCTAAAGTGAGAGAAAAGTCACCACATGATAGTGGGTACTGCCCCACTTGCAGAAAACCACCTTTTCTGTCCAAGGGGGGAACAGACAATGCTTTGTGGTCCATGTAGAGGGAGTCTACCCCTTCTATTAAAGGCACTGACGCCCAGCTGCTTAAGCACGTCCACCAAACTATGGACCATTGTTCCACGCATGCCTGCTTTAGTCACATCCCTTCCTTGATAGGCCCCTGGTGATGATCAATGGCCAGGCCCTGCTGAGGTGGCCAAGGGTCTGCGGCACCCCACAGGTTGCTATACTGGGCCCACTCATCTTGTGACTGATTGCCTGTCAATCTCCATCCTTGCCACACCCCTGGCCTGGAAGCGGCACTCGTCCTGTGCCAGTCAAACCCTCACAGCAGGTCACAGACTCCTTGGTAGGGCACATAGAACAAAAAAAGTGCAATTTTTTTCTCTACTGCAAGGCTTTTATTGGCTTAGTTTGCAGGAGATAGCATTCAGGTCCTTATGTTTTTCACCCTGTATCAGTTTTACGACAGTCTTTTAAAAGCTAATGTCTGTCATCTCATCTGTTTGGTGCAATTAAATTCTTCTTTTAGTGGTATTAAAAGAAGGCCTCGGCTAACACGTCCATCAGAAGAGGAGCTGCATATAGGAGACATGCTCAGTTAGACCGTATGGTCATAAAGGTTGTATTAATGGTTTATGTACCCCACTGCAGCATTGTTAATGGCAAATGGCATTTACTGGGTGCTGCAGAGGAAGGCTATTCAATCCACTGTATGGTTTATCTATCATGTCAAGAGCTCAATAAAAAGCCTTCAGTAATATCAAAGGAGACTCAACACAAAGGCTCTACCCCTGGGCTAGGTTTAAACCTTCTCTTGTGTTCTATGTAACAAAATGAATAGTTTATATTTTCAAAATCCTTCTGAAATTAATCAAATTTAATTCCTCTTTGCGCCGTGCCTAAGTACTTGTACACGGACACACAGAGACAAACACAACGGTACGTCTGTGTGTGAGCATATAAGGCAACAAAGCGATCCACACAGAGTGAAACAAACCCTATTAAAAGAATTTCAGGGGTCGTTTCGAATCTGGCTCTGTGAAATAGCTCATGCCTGAACCAGCGACTGATTGCATGAGCCTTTTTTGATTGTTTAGTGCCCCCTTATCCGTGATGATGTCATCAAAGCGAGTCCCCCGTACTACGGTGGGACCTCGCCGGCTTTACTGTTAAGCAATCCCTGCTATGCTGGCTGAATGCTGGAGAAGATAACGATAATGATGATGGAGGTTATCGTGGAGTAATTACTGTGCATGGAGGACTCGGCACAGTGTGAATGAGTAAAACACCCAGGCGAGGGAGATTGTGAGGGAATGAGGAAGAAGCATTGAAGGGGGAAGTGGGGTGGGGGGGGGTTGTATCTCTTAATGTGTCGCTTGATTGAAGTGCGTAAGGTTCTGAGCTAATTACATCCAGAACCGCAGCCTAGGAACAGATGCCACACTTGTGCATCAATAAATGCTTATAAGTAACTTATTTAGGGCTGCCTGCCATGCAAGGAAATGGCATGACTTAAAGCACAAGCGCCCGGGGGCTATTCCCCAGCTCTTTGTCTTGTCATCCTGCATCTTTTAAATCTATTCAATGCTTCAAAACAACGCAGGCAGACAGCAGGGCACGCAGAAAAAAGAGTAGAGGGAGCAAAAAAAAGATACAAATATTCACACTTCGCAGACAGTATTATGTTTGCCGTTTGGGTTGTCTGGCATCAAAGAAACACTGTCTTCTCTTAGATTTGTGAGCGGTAAAGGAGTGGTGAGAGCGCTGTTTTAAGGCCAAGCTCCTGTTTGATGAAATGCAGCTGCTCTTTAAAGTTTTAAGATAAATATGTTTTGACTTGAGTGTAGTGAGATACATTTGCTTGACAAGTCGGCGCTATGTTTTATTTAGCTTTTGGTGTAATAAACAGCATTAGGCCTCCATGTGCAAGAGTTGTGCATTGTCAAAAATTCAAGGTTCCTTCCTGCTTTAAGATTTTGTTTGGTGTGAACACAAAAGGCGTTTTTTTTGTTCTGGTTGAGTACACGCTGACATGCCATCGTCTTTGCTGACCGCTGTGAGTGACAGATACAAACAGACAGGTTGACTGCCTCGTCAATTCAACAGTGGAGCACATATAGAGGAGAGTATGTAATCAAAGCCACACCTCAGCTCTCTGCAAAGATAACAGGCAATTAGAGCTGCCACAGCCACACAGCTTTGCTCTTCACTACTCGCATTTGATTGACACAATTAATTTCAGTGTCAGCTCTGAATTTTTTGATATTTAGTGCTGCAGCAGCAAATGATTTACAGGCAAACACACAAAGACTTTTAGCTGATCGAGCAGAAAGTGACACAGTGGACACATACCATGGAGTCAAAAACCTCTTGTAACTTTTTGTGTTCAGAATTGCTGGTGTATGCTGGTGATACTTGCCCTACTAGCAATGCTATTTAAAGCAGCAAAGCTGGAAAATCAACTGTGTGTAACATTAAGGGCCCCTGCACATTCACAAGAATTTGCATACAACAAGAAAGAGCTTCTTCACTCATTACTGTCTCTGCTACAACAAAGTCCCTGGGAATTCTAGTTGGTTTCGGTCGGCCTGCACGAGTGACCGGAGCTGAAAGCACTGCAGTGCTTAACACAAAAATGCAAATGCATAAAGGAGAGAGAGAGAGCATTTTCCCCTACAACTATTTGTTCTTTCTTCCTGAATGCGAGTAGCTGTTTTGCAATTGATGATTGTCCCAGAGAATAATTAGACAGGTTTGCATTTTTCATGAGATTAATTCATGGCTTTCTAATGTGCATTTTGTAACCTCACACTGCATATATTCCGTGCTGTATTAACATATTTGAAATATGTATGATCTTTAAGGAATATGCCATATGCTAGTAGCAGATTCTGCACTGGATTAAACCATGTGAAAGCAGAACATAAATGGCCTTATATGTTTGGAAGTACAAAGACTAGCAATAAGTTTCCTGTGGCATTTTCAAGTAGACTTGTCAATTTGATATGTATCTTAGGTGGTTGTATATGACACCTACAAACAAAAAAGCACTTGAGAGTTGAAAAAATAAAAATTTGCATCCTGAAAGCATACAAAACATAAAGATGTTTACCTTTTCTTTGACTTGAATACACAGAAATATTTACGGTTTGTATGCGTGTGTTTGTGCACATATGTATTTAAGCACACAGGCCTGTTTGCATTGGTGTGCATGTATATTTGCACACAAACATAATACTGCGTGCAATTAGAAGGTGTGTATGTGAACTGTCATCCCCTGTGTGGACAAACAAGGAGGTGGAGGAGGTGGTGGAGGAGGCAGTGAAACATGGCTAACTTTTCCATGACATCACTCATCTGGTATTAACAGTGTAACATGTCCTCTCCTCTCCACTGCCACCCAAATGAGAGCAACACAGCAGAGAGAGACCATGCATGTTGCTGTTTTATTAGGGCTCCAAGTGGCCAGCCGCCAGAACCTCTGCTTTGCATTTCCTCCCAGGGCTAATTTATCACATCCTTTTCTCACATATTTTTCTCCTAGGATGTGAGTTCTCTTTGGGACAGACTGTTTAAGTGTCCGTTTTGTGCTTTAAGGCCTATATTTTTTCTTTGAAAATGAAGCAAAGTATACAGCTCACCCTCAAATGGTGTCTGTATCACGTAGAATCCAGTTAAAGACAAGCCCTGGTGTAAGTTGCAGTAAATGGCTGCATTCGTGGACTTATTTAAAAAAATAAAAAATAAATAGGTCATGGTACTTTAACATTCAAATAGATGAAAATAATTTCTATCAAAATTAAAAACAGCTTCACAATGTGAAAAAAAGACGCCTAGTATGCTAAAATGATTTTGTTTTGTTTAAAGATTGGATATTTTCATCAGTTAATAGGTAACATGACATACATGTCTATGGCCTGTCTACAATCGACCCAGCATGAGAAAAATCCCTTCTCTCCCTCTTTTGTTGCTTCACCTTTTATTTATGTGTATCCTTAATTTAGCCTTTTGCTTTTATTGATGAAGAAGAGATAGTGGATAAAGTCAGTAAGGGGGTGAGGGAGCAGAGGAAGACAATGTTTGTTCAGCCCACAGCTGGCTTCAGAGGAGGGAGGGTAAACATGCAACAGTAAACATTAGAGTAAAGCACTGGAAAAGCAAAGTCACATCAACTTCTTTGCAAGACATGAGATCAGACTCAGCTCATGAGCCTTGAAAGCTATAGATACCAAAACAGTCTTTCTAGGCAAGGCTGCAACAGAGGGGTTAACGGGTATCCCAATATTCAATATCTGAGTGTCATTTCTTTTACAAAACATAAAAATCTTATAAGAGCCAGGTAGCTGTTCATGAAATATATTTAGGGTGGCACAAAAAAGTGAAAGCAAGTTTTTTTTTGTTTGTTTTTTTTTTTCCAAAATAAGCAACTTATTCTGGCAGATACACGCTGTAAATTGTATTTAACATCAAATTTTGGAGTAAAAATAAAGAAGATGTGGTATTTTAGTCTTGATATTTCAGATAGCAGGAACTGGTTAGATTATAAAACAAAGCAAAACCAGTTTTACATGTCCGCTCATTTCTGTGTTGTGGCACTAAAAATGGATTTCTTCCATGGGAAGATGGAATTTTGGCACATTTTTTGTAGCGCTACCCAAACATTAAGCTGCTTTGCTCATTCCACGAATGCATGCTCCTCGCAAGTTTTATCACGTTGTAAAGGCGACTTGTCAGGTTTTCCAACAATATGAAATACCATACCAGCTGGTATTTTTAAAGAGGAGAAACAATCAACTGAAAAAATGTTTCTAAAGTATTTTTAAGGAGTATATGAACATATCAACTTCAGTGACACAGAGTTTTCCATCGGCAATAATCAAAAAACTCAATGAAAAAAACCCAGAGGGCTTTGGTCAATGGAATCAATATAATGCTAATATCAGATTGGTCATCAAAAATACAGACAATCTACTCTATTGAGTCACAGAACTTTTTTATTTAACTAATTTAAAGCATGTGCATGCAGGTTCCTACCATCACTAAATTATACAAAGTAAATACAGGATGCACAGGCTACAGACACAGCATCTGTATTTTCATTAACACTCTATTAAGTCAATCTATGGCAGGAAAACCTGGTGGATAAAAGCCTTTTAAGTGTCAAATAATCAGACTAGAGGTGTCGTTAGTACCAAAGCAGCTGGAACATACTTTCTCACAGTGTGGAATGAGTCTTTAAAAAACAGGCACAGTATGTGATGAATCTGGAAAAAACATAATCCAAGGTGTCTGATTTCACCTCCAGGGCGGCGCAGGGTGAGGGTGAGCAGCTCTTTGGAGAGGTACAATATTTTAATGCTGTTGAAAATTGCAGTCGACTATTTGTCGACTTGTTTGGACAGTGAACAAACACTGGTGGCGTACGCATATACCTCCTAAAGCCCCACCTCTCTCTCCTGCACCCACAGCTGCAGCCGCCACCCCCGATCGTTTTGATCTAATTTCCTCTTTTTTTCTTCTTCCTTTACCTTTCCTGCTGAAATTGATTTCTGCTTGTTTGCTTTGGCAGTAATAAGATCAACAGTGGGATCATGTTTCAATGGCATACTACCTTGAACCCCAGGCAAATGATTTGTCCAAACTTAATAATGGAAATACTTAGGATGTATTGGGAGATGTAAACAGTAGTTGTAATAAAACAGTGCCGGAAGCTAAGGGCTCCTTTAAGTTGCAAAGCCTTTCTACTTATGTCGGCCGTACACACCTCAGGCTCTCCCCAAACACTGCGAATAAAATGTATCCCCATTTAGCCTGGCGAAAAGTCACCCAATAAAAGCTATTTAACTGGAGTGCGGTCTGGAGTGTGGCATGTGCAGCCCGCTGCAAAGTTTGACCGCCAATGACAAAGCTGTCAACAGAACAGGAAACAGCTAATGCTTCACAACACCAACAATTAGTTTGAGTCTGGTGCTTACACATATAGACAAGTCCCACTTTATACTTGCTGTAAAGCTGCAGAGCTGTTTCTCTTCTATCACGAGGTGTTAGGTAGAAAATCCCACAGCAGCCATGTGAAGACAGAGGAGTCTTACATTTGTTTTCTCTTTGAAAAGGGTGCCATAGACAAGGAGGGGTCATTACTAATGATTGCTTATCCAAGTCAGATTTGTTATTCTCCTCTTTAGAGCAATAATTCATATTTCGGTAGGTGTTGTTAATCTTGGTGCTGGGTAATCAGACACCAAGTTGACTGCACTTAAGATCATGTGTTCACGCAAAGCATTAACAATAGGCCTACATCTCCAGTAATGGCCTGCAATAGAAATCACTTTCAGCACTCAGCACTCTGTGAAGTTTGTATAATTTAGCCTTTAACTTTTCTGGCATGTTTATGAAAATGAGGTAGAAAAGCTGTAATGAGATTCACCCTTAGCCCCTGAGTTTGTGGCTTGTGTCACTGCATGTTAGACCACTGGCAATACAAATGAAAAGGGCTGAATAAGCCCCAAACTAAGGGACCACAGGTGTCCCATGTTGACAGCTTTTCTTCATCTCTTTTTAACATACTTTGTTACATACTTTAACATACTTTGGCTGAGCACTGCTACTCCTTTAGCTCATAGGTAATTTGTCTTCTTTTATTAGTACTGCTAGCTGCTTTAATCCACACAGAGTTGCAAGTTACACAAAGAGAAAAGAGGCTAGCAATGTCTCCTTGTCTGTCTTCAATGCATGCCAGTAGCTGACAAATCTTGATGAAGGTATCCAGGACCACCTCTGTCTGCAGTGAGAGCTATCAGATCATAAATCGCCATCAGTATACAATGAAGTCAGTGAGTGGGGCATTCAGTCTGAAATATCTTATTTCACTTATCATAAGCAACACCCACTTGTTCAGTCAAAGAAGATCATGATCTTATTTCAAGATTTAAAAAACATAAAATAAGGTCTAAATTGTTTGTATACGTAAGAATATCTGACTGTGCAACAAGCAGCTGTTTCCTGTTGAACCACTTGTATTGACATATTTAAATCTAAATTAGCTGATATGTCTCATTTCAAGACGCAAGTCCCTTTTCCACTGAGTGGTCTAGTTTGTGGGTTTTGGACTTTAGTTTTTGCTCAGTACAGTTCAGTACGGTTTGGGGTGTAACGCTGAGATCACAAAAGAAGTAGAAAAGTTGCTCACACACGGCGTGATCTGCTGTTTTCATTCTAACTGCCATTGCACAGGAAGTGAAAATACTTGCAACCATGGAACATACTGTAGCATTTTTAGCCTCACTTCTGAGTTTGTTTAGGTACACTCAGCACCCCAACAGAAGGGTGAAAAAAGTTGGATGACACAGATCCACTTATTCAGGAAAAGGTATCCAAATAACATAAAAAATATGAATGCTCAGTTTATTTCTCTCCAAAAATATGGGCATGTTCAGTGAATGCTGCTCATATAGCACATCAAGGTACAACAATGTAAGAGTCGGTATGCTTTGTCAAAAACTAAAATGAAGGAGAGCAGCTTTGATTTTATGCTGTTAAATTTTGGAAACACACATTAAAGGTTAAGACTTTTTGTGCAGCCTTTATTTATTTTAATTTTAGTTGTATTTTAGTTTTTGAGCTATTTTTCTGTACAACTGTAACCTTAATCATGACTTAACATGATAATGATGCTTGTGAGAGATATTTTCATATAAATTAAACAAACTGATTTAGTAAAATTGATAAACATACATGATTTTTGAAGCAAATCAACTCAAATCTCCTCTTCTGTTGCAGTTTAAGCTGGTTATAAGGAGTCAGTCAGTGTGACTTCTACAGATTTCAGGATATGTTTTTCTTCTCAAATCTTTCAAAACTTGCATAGACATAATAGCATTTTTAAGCAGCTAAAGTAGAAATTTTAAGTTATATTTAGCTTTTAAAAAATATTTCTGAAGTGCGTCAGTTTCTAATTAAACCCTGAAAGAGTTTTGTTTACAGGCTGCTGCCTCACACCTTGTATGCATTGGCCTACTTACATTCCTCAAAGTGAATTAGATTAGTTTCACTCCATGCAGGATGGCAGAGTTACTCCCTGTCTTCTGCCCTAACCTGAAATGTATCCATTCAGGAAACGCTTTAAATCCTTCCTCTCCTTTCCCACAGATTTCTCCTCTTGTAAAAAATACTTAATAAAACCTTAATGTTTAAAACTACACGGACATGTTACTGACACCAAATTGTCTTTTGAACATTGTCCTGAACTGTAGCTTTCATATACTTCTTCTCATCATTACACTCTGATTGAAATCAGATGAACTTTTTTGTACCAACTGTGCAGCAATCACTCATTAGATTCACTCAAGCATGGCCCAGTGACTGAATATAAATGTACCTTGACTGTTAAAATCAATCCTAAAATTAATGACAATAAGAAGTGTGCAGAGTGTGAGCAGATGTGAATGTGTCCAGAACACTTGTGCTGCAGCTCTCTGTTGCACCATTGATCCAAAATAGACCAATTCATGGTGTGTTATGTTCTGTGTCGTACCCACTGTTGTCTGCCACATGAAGTCCTTGTGACTGGACCGCAGAATCAAGATAAAAGCTTGGTCCTGCTACAAGTTCTTAATGAGGTTTTCTGGCTCAAACACACAAAATGTTCCTTTCAGTGAAGTTCAAATTTAAAAAGATGGGTTGGAAAAAGACAGTTTTAGTCTGCAGAGTCTCAAAAGACATACTTACATATTTATTTTCCTGGAAGTGCTAACATGACCGCTGGCAGGTTTTGTGACAAATCTCTAGCAAAAAAAAGTTGGTCTTCATCTTCCACAACATGCACAAAGACTAACCTCCGATCCAATACCTGTGATCAGGCAGATCCATCATGCAAAGCTTTAAGCAGGAACATTGCAAAGACAAAGGCGGGAGTTCTTGTATGAGCATGACAACAGCAAGAAGCATCTATAAGTCCTGTGAAGAGATTAGTGTGGGTGCCGCCTGCTTTCGTGGCAGTTTTATCAGAACTTGAGAACAGTGTTACCCAAATGTAGATGTAAAAACAACAATGAAAACTCAATGGAAATGATATGGTCACTTCTTTCCAACAGGTTTCAGCAGAGTTTGATTTACAAAATGTCTCGTGTTTTATACGTAACTCCTTGGCAGCAGTACCCAGTTACTCCATCATCTGATTTGCCCCAAAATAAATGTGTTTGAATCATTTGTCATCCAAACCCCGTCTGGATAAGTTTTTGAAACGCTCATACTTCCCCAAATACTGTGTATTGACTGTTGCCCAGATGGACTTCAAAATATATCCTGTTCATTAATTAAGCCGTCTATCTGGCATGTCAGGTTACAATAACGTTTGAACTAGAATCAAACCCGCAGTAAAGAACTTGAACTCTTCAAATGAACTGAGTCTTTGTTTATAACAAGCCAATGTCTTATCAGAAGATGTTTTTCTGTTTTCTTGCATGAAATGGGATTCTGAACTATAAAGGAGGTGATGAAATGATTTTAAACTGACCTCAGATACTTTCCTCTTGCATCTTGCGTTATAATGTGTCCGTGCTATTCATGGTCAAGTGCTGACTCATCATTCAAACATCTGGCTGCTGTGCGTATACATACAAATTTATATTTTGTGACTGTGTGTGTTTACAGACAGTTGGATCAATTAAAGTCAAAATAAATCAATCAGTCAAAATAAAATCAAAATTAGCAAAAATCTGGATTTTGACTTCAAATCTAAAAGGTTTTGCAGGTCAAAGTCAAGAAGCCCCATACTCATTATTTGCTTGCTGATTTGATAAAACAAAAATACCTTTAGATTTTCACATTAACCCAAGAATGATCTGGTCAAAGTCATATCCCCATGTTCATTTCTTGCTTGCCAAAATGAAATCTCGACAGTGTTTGAGCAAATTTCTCCAAAATTAGTAGGATGGAGAGATTTAATTTGAATTTACAAGGTCAAGGATCATTTTCCCTTACTATTTAATTACCACAGTATTTAACGACACACCAGATGGACCGCTGATTGTATTTCACTGGTCCATCTAGGGAACAGCCCATAGAAAGGGTTTGGGAATGGGCAGAACCTCTCAAAGCAAATCCAGCAAGTGATTGGATGATCGCTCCGTCAATCACTTTCCTTAAGGATCAATCAGATAATGGGCAGACGTTATTCCTGTGGCATAAATTACCAAATGTAAGCCACTACGTAAAAGAAACTCTTATCAAAATATGTCGATGTGGAGCGAAAATAACTATCAAGAAGTGCTTTCAGCGTTGTTTATTGATTTTCATTTAACAGAGAAATGTGGCTCAGATCAAATAAAACTGCTACTTCACTGTTAGCATCTATGCTAATCCCTAGTGGAGCAGTCTTCTTGCTGTCGTCTTGCTCATAGCTCCCACCTCTTCCTGCTCTAAAGGACGCTGTTTTTCCTGTGTTGGTTTGGGCTACTCACAGACATTGTAGACTGGAGCTTGGCATGCCTGATTACAGACATTGAACCAGCTTTAGGAGATTTTGATCAAACTTTACAAAAACACGGTGGTGGTTGAGTCTGGTATCACAGTCAAGGATACTTGACCCCAAGTTGCTCCAACAGCTAAGTTGATTGCATGTAAATTGGTATGAAAAGGTGGGGATGTGTTAGCTAATACTAATGGACAACTTACATTTAAACGAAGCACTACTATTCAGTGAATGTAAGAGTCAATGAGTGTGAATGGGTAGATGTGACTTGCAGTGTAAAGTTCTTCGAGTGATCTATAAGACTAGAAAAGAGCTGTAGGTTTCAGTCCACTGTCCAAATGTCCACTCTGACTACAGGAAAAACTGATCAAATTTCAAAAATCAGAGATCAGAAACACTTTGCTTAATGTTTATCCATAGACTGTTAATCTGATTTCTCAAGAATGCTCAGGGGAATTTCTTTTTCATATCTGCACAAATATCCACCCTGACACAAAAAAAAAGTTATTCAGATTGTTATGTACTATGTCATTCGGCCCTACTATCAGTGGATTTTTTGGATCATTTACTTCAGTGATCTATCTGTCATTCCTTTGTGCAAATGTTTCCTCTGACTCAGGAATGAATTGATTAGTTTTTATTATTGAAGGTTAAAGGTTATTGTACGTTAGGTTTGTCCCTTGCTTGGGATTTTATTTAAAATGTCTTTAAAATTGAAAGACATTTACTTGAAAGGAGGCAGACATTTGGAGTCAAAATCAAGTTTTGAAGAATTTTCTTCAGAATTTATGAGATATAATGTCAAAGGTGATTTTGCCATTTTATAGGGACTCTCTTCAAAACTTTTATCAAATTTCCTTTCTGGTTCCAGGATGATATTAGATTTTGGAGGTACAGTCAACATTCATTAGGTCTCATGATAAATACCTCAGACATGCTTTAAGAGTCCTCACTGATTTAAAAAAAATGACTGGATTAGTCATTTGGCCACATTTTCAAGAAAAGCTTGTGGGTTTCATTAACAGCTCTCCATTCTTACATCAAACTAAACTGATTTGATATACCAGGTCAAAGAAGTCGTTGAGACGCGTGTGAAGTATTTGCCTGTTGGGTAACTTGAGTATTCTACAATGGATTTTTCTTTCCTCTCACTCCAAAGTGAAATGGTTTAATTTTGAGGTCAAAGATCATGCCTCATGATCATCACTTGCTTGTGAATCAGATAATTTTGCAAATGTCATTCTTTATCCCAAATTTTCAAGATCTAGGGTCCTTTTATTAAACACTTCAGGAGTGATAAATGCCATACGGCTTAATAACTGTTTCAGAGTGCTGTGTTTCTTTGTCTTATAATGCTGTACTTTGGTCCAAGCTTTATGAAACTCACTGTTCTGGGCTTTCCATGCATGCCCTGGGCCTCACTTAATTTTGAGTCAATGGATTCATTCTGTCATCTTTCTTTACCTGTGGACATTTCATACAACATTGCAATTATGGATGCATTTCTGGACCTTTATTTGGATGATAGACATTCTGTCCTTTAATGAAACTATTGATTTAATTCCCAAACCTACTTTTCAATATTGGATGCTTAAAGCAATCAAGCTTTGTTTAATGTTTTCACAAATGTCCACCCTGGTTGGACAATAAGAATTTTGTTTTCAAAATGTTAGGTATTTGGGTTTCATAGCTGTCCTTTTCTGAGTGATCTATAAGACTAGAAAAGAGCTGTAGGTTTCAGTCCACTGTCCAAATGTCCACTCTGACTACAGGAAAAACTGATCAAATTTCAAAAATCAGAGATCAGAAACACTTTGCTTAATGTTTATCCATAGACTGTTAATCTGATTTCTCAAGAATGCTCAGGGGAATTTCTTTTTCATATCTGCACAAATATCCACCCTGACACAAAAAAAAAGTTATTCAGATTGTTATGTACTATGTCATTCGGCCCTACTATCAGTGGATTTTTTGGATCATTTACTTCAGTGATCTATCTGTCATTCCTTTGTGCAAATGTTTCCTCTGACTCAGGAATGAATTGATTAGTTTTTATTATTGAAGGTTAAAGGTTATTGTACGTTAGGTTTGTCCCTTGCTTTGGATTTTATTTAAAATGTCTTTAAAATTGAAAGACATTTACTTGAAAGGAGGGAGTGGGCAGACATTTGGAGTCAAAATCAAGTTTTGAAGAATTTTCTTCAGAATTTATGAGATATAATGTCAAAGGTGATTTTGCCATTTTATAGGGACTCTCTTCAAAACTTTTATCAAATTTCCTTTCTGGTTCCAGGATGATATTAGATTTTGGAGGTACAGTCAACATTCATTAGGTCTCATGATAAATACCTCAGACATGCTTTAAGAGATTTCTTTTCATCTTTACCCAAAATTCCCTTCTGATCAAAATGAACCGACTAGATTCTTAAGGTAACAAAACAAAGTCACTTGATCTTCTGCTTACTTTCTGCTTATGTACATGAAATGAACTGATTAGGTCTCATGAGTCAAGGTTCATAGGTCATGAAGCTCTGTGTTCATTATTTGCTTGTGAAAGCAGTATCTCAACAGTGCATGGAATTTTCATGGAATTTTCTTGAAAATTATGATCTTAGACCTGCTACGATATGGGTGTAAGAATAATTTGGCTTCATAAAAATCTCTGTATTGTGGTATTTCAAGATTTCTTTAGGGATTTTCATAAAACGTTTCATAAAGTGATTCAGTTTTGGTAGGTAAAGGTCAAGGTCATGGTCCCCTGGTTTATCCTTTGCCTGTTGAAGTGTATCTCCAGAATGCATCAGGGAATTTCTGAAAATCTATTCAAAGTAATTTGAATAGATTTTGGAGGTCAAATGTTATTTGGCCTCAGGATCAATACTTGAAGGGGAATATACTATCATAAGAAATCTTTGGGAGCTTTATGTTGATCATTTCTGTCATGTCTTTACTGAATGTTTTTTTTTCAAGGTCATAAATTAAAGTAATTTGACCTCATGTTTAGTCTTTTGATTGTGGTTGTGGTGGTTCAAACTTTTCCCTGAAGGAATTTGTTTGAAATTTGCACTATGTCCTCAAAATGCAGGACTAATTTTTGGATTTTGGAGGTTAAAGGTCAAGGTCATTGTCTCCAAGTTAATCCTTGCCTTTAAAATTTTATCTCAAGAATGCTTCGACTCCTCTCTGACTTCAGGGTAAAGTAATTCTATTTTGAGGGCCGTATAGATCATAACTTGCTTGAAAGTGCAGTGTCTCAGGATGTCTTTGTTGACTTTCTGTCAATCTTTTCTTAAAAGTCCTCACTGATTTAAAAAAAATGACTGGATTAGTCATTTGGCCACATTTTCAAGAAAAGCTTGTGGGTTTCATTAACAGCTCTCCATTCTTACATCAAACTAAACTGATTTGATATACCAGGTCAAAGAAGTCGTTGAGACGCGTGTGAAGTATTTGCCTGTTGGGTAACTTGAGTATTCTACAATGGATTTTTCTTTCCTCTCACTCCAAAGTGAAATGGTTTAATTTTGAGGTCAAAGATCATGCCTCATGATCATCACTTGCTTGTGAATCAGATAATTTTGCAAATGTCATTCTTTATCCCAAATTTTCAAGATCTAGGGTCCTTTTATTAAACACTTCAGGAGTGATAAATGCCATACGGCTTAATAACTGTTTCAGAGTGCTGTGTTTCTTTGTCTTATAATGCTGTACTTTGGTCCAAGCTTTATGAAACTCACTGTTCTGGGCTTTCCATGCATGCCCTGGGCCTCACTTAATTTTGAGTCAATGGATTCATTCTGTCATCTTTCTTTACCTGTGGACATTTCATACAACATTGCAATTATGGATGCATTTCTGGACCTTTATTTGGATGATAGACATTCTGTCCTTTAATGAAACTATTGATTTAATTCCCAAACCTACTTTTCAATATTGGATGCTTAAAGCAATCAAGCTTTGTTTAATGTTTTCACAAATGTCCACCCTGGTTGGACAATAAGAATTTTGTTTTCAAAATGTTAGGTATTTGGGTTTCATAGCTGTCCTTTTCTGATAAAATTTGTACAAATCACACCATGACAAACAGCACTCCAGCTATTTCTCTTGGCCCTTTATTTTTACTTCTGTTTATTTCTTTTTTTTTTCACTTCCCCCTTAAAAGTATGATCAGTTTCAATTTAACCTTTTTGTAAATAACCAAATGTGACTTTATCTGATTGTAAACAGTCTGTGTGCATGACATTAAAAAGGATCAAGTTGCTCTTTTAGTGGTGTGATGATGCCCCCAACCCTGAAATCTTTACACTTTAGTAGTTTGAGGCTTCACCCCATCATGCTTTCTATCCCCTCAATGGCAGTTTTGATCCTCTCAAAGTGTTAATTCTTCTGCCTCTGTGGTGACAAACTGATGAAGAGAAAAGGCTCAACAAGGCAAATATTCATCCCTCAGCTTGCAAAAGGGCCCAGTGTTTCTAATCTTTCGTCTCTCAGTGAAACCAAACAGGAAGTAAGAATAAACCATGTGATTTGAGGCTGTCATCTACTGCGCTGGTTCATTTTTTTAACCTTTGGTCTGGAGCAGAAAATGGAAACTCTGAAAAGTTGGTGGAAATAAACAGCGGGCGGACTCGTAAAACACCTGTTTGCAGTATGGGGGCCTGAAAGCAGGAGTTGTTAATAGCCAGCCATAAATCCCTCACTCCATTGTTCTGTCACCAAGTTGCAGGCCTGCATTTCTCGGCAGGGTTCATGAGGTAAAACTTTGTTGAAAAGTGTAATGTCTGCCCCCTCTTTCGCGGCTTTGACATCAAACATTTTGGAGCATCAATCACCACTTTTGAAATAGAAAAATGAACTCAACATGCCAACTGCCTTTTGGTTTTTGCAAATATTCATCTCTCTGCATATAAAACATTTAATTAATTAGCTGTCTTCTCTTGCGGCACACAATCTGACTTCACTGTAAATTAGTAACAGCTATTTAAAGCAGCTTTTTGGTGGATTGCTGATACAGAGAATAATGTTTGCACTCAAAACACACAGATTTATCAGACTTTAGCGGCTGTTGACCTTTGTGACGGCTCCAAAGTGCCAGCAGTGAGGGGTCTTTTTCCTAATCAATCTTTTGACAACAAACATGGGCTGTTTGGGGCCACAGAAAGCATTAAAGGTGTGTGTGAGAGTGTGTGAGGAGTGCATTCATGTCTGTGTCACCTGGACAGCCTGGGTAAATCCCCCACCCCTTTTTATTCTGTGAGCGTCTGCAAACCACTAGTCAGTCAGACAAAGGAGGAGGCAGAGAAATTGCAGAGAGGGAGGTTAAAAAGAGCAGTCGCCACAGACAAGCCTGGACGGGACGGGAGGGAGACCTCTGGCCTCTCAGCAGTCATCCCTCAGAGTCAGCATGGGACAAGGAGATCGGCTGACTGTAACAAACGGCACAAAGACAGCGGGAGGAGCAGAGGGAGGAGAGATGAACACCTGAGATCAGATCTGATGATCACATGCCTGCTGTAAAGGGTCATTCCTGCATTTATTCCGCCTTGAAAGAGTCAGAGAAAACATCAGGGGCTTTAGAGATATGAGATATTGTACCTCTTATTTTGAAAATGTCATGATGTTCCTATATTCATTTCATATAACTCAGAAGACCTACCCCCTCCCAAAAATGTATTTCTTGGATTCTGTAGCAGACAGGTTTTTTCTTTAATAAAGTAAACATTTTTGTTTTCAACACTCCCCAAATCTCAAGTAGACTCACTTCATTGACGATTTCTGTTTTAAAAATATAACGCAAATTTTAAAAGATGAGGTATCTGTGAACCCTGCTAAAATCAATATTTGGTAAAAAAAAAAAAAAAAAGTCAAGACTGTTAATAACAGTTTTTGATGCAAATGGCATACTCGTCACCAGGCTTCTGATGTTTAGAGATGTTATGCCACTGTTTGTGAAGATTTTTGAGCAGATGAATAATTTGTGGTGCCCACAAAATCAGCACCTGGTTGCACAGAGTAGAATGTACTTGTGTTGAAATAAAACAAGCAAAGAAAATAATGACCCCTTCATATTAATGATTTAAAGAAAAACTTGTACAATGCATTGTATTTCTATGCATCCTTGTGTCCTGTATTAAACATGGGTTGTTTCTTAACCTGACACCTCTGATGGAACATTCAATATATACTATACCAATTTATTTCAACCTTTCAAAAGCATATCCATCAGGTGATTGGACAATTACATTTATTATGGGCCAATCAAATAATGCAGTAGGCAGGCGCTACTGCCTTGGTGTAAAGGCCAAACATAAGCCACTTCATAGAACAAACTCTTACTGAAACATAAAAAAACAAAGAATTATACTATTATTTTCACCCTTAATCTTATTTGTATAACAGACCTTATTCCAGAGAGGACAATGGACATATAAGAAAACCAGAGAAGACAGAATAACAGTCAAGAAAAGTAGCCATTTATCTGACCTGAACCTGGGCCTGAACTTTGGTCTACATATATGAAGCCAGATTAAACCACTGGGACAGGGGAAATACAGGAAAAGATGAATTTGTTGTTGTTGTTTGTCTGTTGTTGGAAATGTTAAAGAAGGGTGGTTGTACACATATAAAGTCAATATATGTTATTTAAGGATAGCATTCTCAAAACACAAGGCTTACTCAATGCAATAAAATTGAATTGAATTACAATTATCAGATTCCTTTAACCAGAGATCAATGTTTAAGGTTCTCTCTATTCTGAAGATTGTGAACCATGACCATATGGATTTGGGATTTTGGACCAATAGCCTGACAGACATTATGGTTATATTTATCAGACATTTAAAAAAAAAAAAAAAAAAAACAGCCCTATTGTGATTATGAAAATTGTGATAAAATACAATTTTTTAGTCTTTTTTCCTGGATCCTAAGGATGAAAATTGGTTGCTTTTATGTTGATAAGTTGCAAATCAGATATTTACAAAAATGAGGGCAGCAGCAGGTTAGTGCTCAGGCCTCACAGCAAGAAGGTTGCTGATTCGACTCATGTCGGACAGGACATTTCTTTATGGAGCTTGCATGTTCTCCCTGTGTATGTGCGGGTTTGCCCAAGTCCTCCAGTTTCCTCAAACATACCAAAAAAACATTCTCATGAGGGGGATTGGTGACTTCAAAATTGCTCAACAGTGTAGGTGTGTGTGAGTGTGTGGTTTTCTATCCCTATATAATAGCCGTGTGATTGGCTGGTGACTTGTCAAGGGTGACCCCCACCTGTTGCTCAGTGTCAGCCGGGATAGGCTCCAGCCCCTGAGATGGAGGGTACAGATAATGGATGGATGGATATTAAAGAGTTGAAAATGACCAATAAACTGTATGTGCATGAATCAGGTTGATGTTTTGCACTGGACCTAACTGCATAATCCTCTTTAAATAAAAAAAAAAACTAATCTCAGCCCAATTCTGTGTGCCTACTTTGAGTAAATGGCCGATACTAACAAGGGAATTTTTATTTTTTTAATGGTAGACAGAAAACAACAAATGAAAAAAGACAGTGGCCACAGCTTTGCCCCATTCTGTCTAGTTAATGTTAGGAGGCTCTAATAAAAAGCCACCGTGTGCCAATTGAGCGCCTACAATTAACAGATTAGAGTGATAAAGAGGTTGCATGGCTGCGAGGCACAGGGCCGCCTCCCCGGGCCCTCAGGGCTCCACTATGGGCAGGAGGAGGATGAGGTGGAGGAGGGTGGGGGGGGGGGGGTTGAACCTCTGATGAAGGGCCTAGATAATCTCCTTCTCTCTCCCTTCCCCTCCTCCTCCTCCTCTTCTCTCCCTCTCCCACTCCCTCCCTACACACAACCACCCCACCCAATCCCCTCACACTCTGTGCCCTGGAGCACCTTTCGCAAATACCTGCTCAATATTCCAGTTGGGGGTGCAGCAGTGATGGTGGTGGTGGTGGTAGTGGTGGTGGTGTTGGTGGTGGTGGTGGGGGGGGGGTTCATGTGGTGTGTCTGCAGAGGGGAGATACAACGCACAAAAAAGCGGCTTGAAACAAAAAGCGGAACATCTGCTAAAGCGATTGCGAGGTAAATATGTTTGACAATTATTGTTTACAGTGACAGTGGTAACAGTTTCAACACCCAAATCAAAACCCCACCATTTCTCTATTTGCAGTGAAACAGATGGGCCTACAGCGATCCATTAGCAACCTGTCAAATGCTTTATTCTCAACTTACTTTTATGTCTCTGCTGCTCTGCTGTGTGACTGAGCACAGCCACTATTTGGGCATAATGATTATTATCTATTTACCCAGCATAAATCAGATACCTACTGCTCATTGTGTATAGGATTTTTTATTTGTGAGCATCTCTTTCTTCTCTTGCCAGTGTTTACTGTTCAAGGAGAGCAGCTTGAGTCCACATTTGTTTCTCCCTCTTCACATATTATTGTATTATTGATGCTGATACGGTCTATGCTGCACTTGAAAGAACCTGCGTAACGATTTTTGTTGTTCGTCTTTGCTGGTTGTTGTTTTTGTTTGTTTGCTTAAGCAGTGAAATACATTTGGGGCATTTCTTATTTGTGTGAGGGAGATTATTCAACATTACAAATTATTAACAAGTCTGTGCTTTTATCCCACTCTGTGTATTCTCACGCTACCTTAAGAGATCAATACGGGTTGTTATGAGCGAGGATGGAGAGCTAGGACTTTAAAATGATGTGAGGAACCCAATCGAATCAGTTGCAGTAAGTATATGAGACCTTTAACTCTGTTTAACAAAGCATACAGGCAGCACAAAATCAAATTACTGCTCAAATAAGTAAGAAAGTTACTGACCCTTAAGGCTCATTTTTGCTCTACAAGGGATACGGGTACAGGCAGAGAACTTTTTAAGAAAAGATTTTGTGAGTTGAAATTACACACATGTATCCAACTTTACCGGTGCATGCAGTAACACCTACATTAAAATAGCTAACTGGACATTCGAGAAGAACTAACAGCAGCTATAGAGAAGTGGAGTCCTGTGTGAGACCTCATCCTCTCATGGATTTATTTTTAAATGTGTGCCCCAAGTTACAGACATGCATGTAGGCAGTGGCAGTCCTAATGATGGAAGTGTACAGATTATTTTTTACATGCATCAGAACCAACACTCATTCAACATGGCCTGTACTGGGTTGTATTGGATCAGTGTGTGTTATGTAATTTTCATTCATTCATGTTAAACAGAGGAAAGTATGTCAAAAAAGACACCAGTACACCTTTTTATGCTCTATTGTTAGTTTTCATGTGACATCACACACCGATGGAGCTGTCCGCGGGCAAGCTAGGAACACTTCCCTTTGCTGTAGGCTGCAGGGAAGTTAAGATCTTAGTTACAATGAATTTTAAGCTGTTTCACTTCTAATATTGCATAGGAGAAAGTTGCTTTTCGATTTGATGCACTGATAGCTTGGGAGACTTGTCCAGATTATACTTAAACACAGCCCAATCTCAGAAAGAAAACCCAGAGAGAAGCAAACAGCAGATTAACATTGTCAGAGATGGACACAGTGGTAGAGATAACTGCTGGAGTAATTACAAACACCGGTCAAAATAATGCTTTGTTACTGAGTTACACACAAGTGAGGTTTATTCATCCAAAATAGGCTGTTGTCATGATGCCATACATGCAGTGCCTAGCTAAAAAAATCAACATAACATAGACCATGAAAGACAAAGAGTAAGCTGTACTGTCAACAACTAATAACAAGTGCTATCTTTACTTTGAGTTTGAGTTCCTGAAAGATGTCAAGAATAGTCAGCAACAAGTAATTTCATCATACAGTAAATAGTTGTATTTAATACCAAATAATCTGTTAAAATAATATAACTTTCAGATAGGAAATAAGGAATTGGAACTCCTTTTATTTTTTGCGTGTTCGTTCCTGTGTGTTTAAAACATGGCACCATATGTTTTACTATACACTCACACATAAATGTTGTAATTTTTAACCAGGATATTACATCAATCAATCACAGAGGTGAAAAAAATGAAGATAGTACTTACATGCAGGGGCGCTGCCAGAAATTTTGGGCCCCATGAAAATATATCAGATTGGCTCCAATCCCAAACATCAGCTATTCAGAGTTTCTCAAATCAAGCATCTAAAGCTCATTGATTAATTAATAAATACGACCATATATTTATTTTTATGGACCCCTCATAAGATATTCTGTTTGAAGACAAAAATTAGCTTCAGACAGTGGAGAAAACATTTTAGCTACATTTACAGACAAAATGGTGAATTAAACTAAGCACTGTACAGAACTTTCTGGTATTTGGGACTTTTTTAAGCATTTAAATTGTTTTTAATCAGTCCTAATAAATGTCTGGTCTTTTAATCCTGTAAAAGATACTTAACTTGTGCAGATTATACATTAGTTTCACATATCTTTTCCTAAAGAACTGATTAATAATATACTATTTGGTACAGAAAAATCATAAACAAACCTAATATGCTCTAATAAATGTTCAAAATGTTTGCTTTTTCATACAAATGTTACATCATGGGAGTTTATTAGTGCAAAAGATTCCTGAATTTTATATTTATTTTTGTTATTAGAAGCAGAAAAACCTTGTATTGTTTGTATGTGAAAAAGTTGTTAATAGCCAAGTTAAAAAAAAATAATAATAAAGTACTGATAACATTTTAGAGGCCTCTATCAGTCATGGGCCCTTAATTTCATTAACTTTTATCCCCCTTAATGCCTCCCCATGTATGTCTGTGCAATGTTCAGTAAGCATACATCATAATTACAGATGATAAGAATACATGGCTTTCCTGTTATTTTAAAGAAAATGCATTCAGGTTTTTGACTCAGTTATGGAAGCTTTGGGAAAATAACACACAAACAACAATTCCCTTAAACTCATAGAAGATAAGAGTAACTTTCATGTGAGAAGACCTTAGAGACACTTTTTCAGGAATATCTGGAGTATTAAATTACATCAGCTCATAATTTCCAATCAGACAGTCACTAAAGCTGCCATGGAGCAGCATTAAGATGTGTGTGGTTGTGTACATCCGTGTTAGAATCCAAGTGTGTCTGTCACTGTCTGCTAGCAGACATCAACAAAGACTAAAGCGTTATCCACTGTTACCCCTGTCACCATTTTTCTCAGCACTGTATCGCTCTAAGTACACTCAATCAAATAATGTGTTGGGAATAATTAACCCCTAAGCTCCCATTGGTTCTAATTGGCACCTATTAGAGAGGCTGCATGATTCCTCGATAAACACCAAGGAGAGAGATGGAGAGAGAGAGGGAGCAAATGGCAGCAGCCGTGGTGGGCGGAGGTTTGATTGGTAAGCAAAGTGCGGGAGCGATGCATACCAGGGGTAACCAACATTTAATTATCAATGAGGTTTTTTCGCAACACTTTAGAGAGGCCCCGGGCACCATTTCCTTCAGTGGTAGTAATGGGCTCTGTTTAATGGAACTTGTGTTAAACACGGTGCTGCCATTGCAAAGCTTTGGCGTTCAGCCTCAGCCCTTTTAGTTGTGGCTGCTTCCATTTAGGCGACGACTGAAAAGAAAAGGGAGCTCATTTGGGGTTACGCACTTTTGGAGAAGTGTGTTTCAGGGCCAAGGAGGCAGAGAAAGAGGATGCACAAAGTTCATTTACACAGGCTGCTTTTTCATTTTCTCAGGGGAACTGGCTCAAGTGCAGGACCACAGTTCAGACATAACTCATCAGACACATCAGTATGTATTTAAGGGTGGGTGACACAACAGCTTCAGGGGGTGAGGCTAAAATTTATACAGTAATATAAAAAATCACCATCCCCATGTCATCAGATGGGACATGGGTCAAGCCTAGGTCACATTCACCATACCAGACTTTGACACAAAAGATGATTGACATAAATTTATAGCATATAAGCCCCTTCTATGCAGCCATGATGTTTTCACTTTCACTGAAAATCTTGCAGATATGGAACAGGGGCGGACCAGTTGACCCCCCTTTTGCTATGCCTCCAAAGGTGGCATCACAAGTGTAGTATAAGAGGGGAGCAAACAAATGCAGCAGCAGGAGAGAAGCGCTGTATGTGTGCATGTTTAATGGTGCCGCCATTTGATCTCAGAGGTCAAATTGTCCAAGTTATGAATAAGATGCATCACAGGGAGCACCCCCTTTGGTTGGAATTTCCTACTGGAAAGTTGGATATTCTTCCAGTACCCCAGCTTTATTCCAGCTTCTCGCTGAAACACACTGAAATGGGATGGGACGTGATTCCCACCTTCCATGTCTGAGGTCTGAGGTAAACAGAATGCCCATCGACACATGCTGTGTCATGCTCTCTTGTGCTCCCCCATAGTCATTTCACTATGTGAATTAACAAATGTCATGTCCTTGTCGAATTAATGTCAAATATTCAGAGGCGTGTATGTATAAATGCATCGTAAGTACAAAATGTAAAGAGCTAAAAAGTTTGTATAGCTGGTTAGCAACTTGCTCTCATGCTATCATGATCAACAGGAAGTATTGAGCTGTTGTTTGGGACCATGTGGTTATGTTTTAGGGCATTTTCCACTACATGGCAATTGCTCAACTTGCCTCAAGTGTCCTTGTTCTTTTGTTTTTCCGCAAGATACCGGATCATTTTTTTGTGGAAACCAAAGTAGGATGCAGGGACATCTGTGACCACTGAATGGACATGCAAGTACACATTTGCTGCAGCATATGAACACTCTACCCTACCTTTGTTAATGTATGTCTAGGATCCTGTTTGCATGTGCTTGTTTCTCAGCCTACGTGTGTTGTCACGGCGCTGTTTAATAACAAATTTAAGAGAGCCAGATTTAAGAACCACAAATTCCAAGGGGCCAAACGATTTTTGTCCTATTGATATAGAAGAACTAAAAGATTTATTATTACTTTATTATTGTTTGGTGTCTGAAGTATGACCAATAAATACGTTGCAGTCCTAGCTTGGTTTAACTAGAAGTTTTTTTTGTCACTTTTTGTGTGAACAACAATATTTTTAAAGGCTCAGCTACTTACCGTGTTCTGGATGTTTGTGTTTCAAAAACAACTCTTCCTCTGAAATTGCTCCGATCAGCGTTTCAGTCGCAAGTAACTTTATACACTGTTTGATTGTTATTTATAAATTCGATGCATTGTACATATTGATATAGTCAATGGTTGCAAAGTGTAGGTCAAATTTCCTGCTCCAGAAGGTAGCATTTTCCTTTTTTTTTTTGACCCGTTTTCGAATTTCTACAAATTGTAGGATAACGACTAAAATAATCAAACTTTGAGGCCCCAGCACTGAAGCCATGCGGTGTTATTGATGTTTGGTTGAATGTCATTCTGTCAAACTACAGCCATTAACAAGGTTTCTGATAAAACCAGTAAGAACTTGATATCAGTCATCATTTGATTTGACCAAACAAACTCTCTTCTATCCTTTATTTGACCCATTTGTTTACTCTTTAGTGTCAAAATGCTTTTTCTTCCCATTTTGTTTGAACATGTGTTTTATAAACACTTCACTGGGTCATGAACTGAACATCATGAGGGCGCAACATGTTAACGTGACTGCAATGCACTAAGTGAGTTCAAAATAAATTACATTCCTTATCATAGTTACTCATAATAATAATACACAATGAAAGATTAATTAAAGACTATTTTAGGAAAATGCACTTTTATTTTGAAGCTCTGATGTGAAACTCTGGCTCTCCAGTACTGTTGTCTCCACGTGTTCTCGTCTTTCTATTATTTGAGTGCAGCAAAAATATGAAACCATCCAACACACAAGCACATTCCTTTGCCGTTAATTTATGAATTACATGTGGCGACCACCACTGTTAAAAAGGATGACCATGTCAAAGTACAACAAACTGCAGTTCCTGGCAAGCTAAAAAAGTCAAGGATCTTCCACCATGTCCCCTGTCAAAATGTCCATTTTTCAGAAAGTGATAATCATAACGGGATAAAGAAAAAAAGTTGTATTTATCTGATGGGAGGTATAATTGTACTATATATATGAATATACATCTCAACGTAAGTTTTGAAACACTGGTCCGGTTGATATTTTCTCCACTATTATTATATTTGTATTGTATTTTATATATCACTAGAAAGTCTTGAGAACTTGTAAGGATTGTGCATTTGTGGAATAAGCAAAACAGCTAAACGTGTTGGTAGTGCCCCAAAACAATGCACCAAACTCCCCTAGAAGAAATCCTATGGTTTTCTCACTGAAGGGTTGTTGTCTTCCTGGGATGCCCACTTCATGGTCTGTCTTTGGCTTCACCAGTCTCTTCGCTGGTCCTACTTTCGGAAATGGTACCTAACAATATACCTGGTACCAGGACTGACACCAAAATTGCTGCCACTCAGCGTACCGGAACACCACCTCCCATTTGCAAGTGATCGTATCACAGTTTTTTGGGTGCTACCCACACATTTATCTGTGTTGCTCATTCCATGAATGTATGATCCTTACCAATGGAAATTATTGTGAAGGTGACTAATCCGGCTTTCCAACAATCTAAAATACAGCAACAATTGTAATTACTAAAGGGGATAAATAATACACCAGAATAATGCTTCCAAACTTTTTTTTAAGAGTATAGATAGCTAAAGAGTTGATCTTTAATATCTCATCATTCTGACAGTTTTTGAAAGCGGCCATGTTGATTGATGTGCGAACACTCTGTTGCTGTTTATTAGGCGCCTTAAGGTCCACCAAGAGTTGACTCTTGTCCTGTTAATTAAAGTTTGGGGGAGGTTGTAACTCTGGGTTGGAAGAAATGAGTTTACCTCTGAACTCGATTATTAATCTCTGTGAGGTCAAATTTTATTTTTCTCATGTTACTACAGTTTCAGCACAGCAAACTGATCTCTTGCAGTTTTCCTCCTTGCAGCCTCTTAACAGTCTTAGCAGTTAAGCTAGCCGCCAGTGTTTCAGTGCTATCTGTATTGTCAATACAAGACACTCAGCACATCTCATCTTTATAAAAAATAAGAGATATTTTTTAACTTTAGGACAAACTGGATTGTACACTCCCTCAGATAAGAGCTATCTCGGCCTGTTGTGTATGTTAACCCTGGGAAATAGAAGTCTGGAGAATTACTAGCGGAGCAGCTAACAACTTCTAACCATTAGTTTTGCATCTGGCCTTAAATTCTAAACAGACAACATAAGGAAGAAGAATATCAGTTTAATTCCAAAGGGCTGCACGTCGACAGCATCATTAACAATGATCATTTTAGATATATGATCTATGATATGTGACTTCTAAAATTCACTGATGTGTGATAAATACTCTGCCAGCCGTTTTAAGCCTTGAATTTATGTTTAAATTAACGTATTTTTCAAGTTATCACATATGTGTTATTTCCATATTATGGTTTCCTCTATGTTACATTGTCCTAAATTAGCCGAAAGGAAAAAAAACTCAAGAAATGTAAGAGTTGCATAAAAGTTAACAAAATATGTGTTTTTATTGTTAAATAAATTGTAAGAGGTTCTTTCACAGCAAAAATCGATGAATGCACTGCAGTTTTCTTCATTTATTCTCTGTTTTTCAACAAAAAAACAATGTAATGTGGATCAATGATAGTTTTTTAGTCACATCATGACCCTCAGAACTGTTATCAAATTACATTAAATCTAATCATGAGATTTACACGCCAAACATCCACCATTACTGGGCTCCATGCCATTTGTTAAAAACAATCAGTGTATATTACTGAGGTTAGGTTCATGTGTCACAGAAATTAAAAGCAGTAAAAAGGACAAGAGGACACAGTGTATGCTTTAAAACTCCATATCAGCAGAGTAAATTGTACTTATATTTAAATGTGTCGTCAAATTTACTTAAACTACCCAAAAAATCATGTTTAAGAGGCTACAGTTAAACCTAAATGTGATTTTTAGCAGTGAGTATCATGGGAAGGTTGAGCTCTGGCCTTCACTCTGGGCCTGAGGCCTCATCCTTCTCTTCCACCAGCTTGTCCACTGGGACTAACACAGGGGCAAAGGGGGCTCGGGGCAGAGCCAAAACCCAAGTCTGACCCAGTTTTTTGGGGGGGTTCCTACAAAACAGACGGCTGGGAGTCTCAGTGTTACCCTCCATCAAGACCAGCTCCTGTAATCCAGCAGAGCATGTGCCAATCACAGCGAACACGATGACAAGCTCGTGATGACACGGCCATCGTCCTCTCTCCTCTCTGTGCTGCCTGGACATCTCAAAGGCAGGAAAACATCCCAGTGATTATGGCATTTCAGTGTCAACTGGCATGTTGAGTTTGGCTGGAACGCTGAGATTGACAATGGAGAGACAGCATGTTTGTGAGCTCTGCAAAGTTTATTGGGAAAGGTTGAGCTTTTTGGCACACAAGTGTTGAGTGGTATTAGATGAAAGTTGTTTGTGGAGACAAACTATCAGATCACATTTACATCGGAGAAGCCTCCATAAACCATGAAGCTTGAGTGAAAAATACACAGACTTCCCCAGATATGTTTTTTAAGTCCCGTATAAAAGTAAACACAGCAGAGGGATTAAGTACAAACTTCAACTAGATTTATATATTGGCAGAAAATTCATTTCTCATGTAACTTCACACTCCTTTCCTCCATTTTGAAAGTGGTCTTTCCCATTTTCCAGCTGTCAGGAGGGAATCCTTTTTCTGGACACTCACATAGAAGAGAGAGGGAGAGGGAGAGAGGGAGAGAGAGAGGGAGGAGAGAGCAGCACATCTGACAATCCACTGGCATGAAAGTGAGCCCCTCAAGCTAACAAATTCAGAGAGAAAATTACAGTTTTGCGCGTTTGTGTCAATATGCATGTCAAAAGGTAATTGGGAAATTGTTCTGCAATGTCAAGTCCTGTTGGCAGTGTTTAGCCTGTGGTAAGATCAAAACCATTTCTTCACAGGCTCCAAGAGGCCAGAGCGAGCTCTCTAACTCTCTGTACCATACAACCCTCTCCTTTAAGCTTATAATGTGGCTGCCTATCGTCAACTTATTACATTATTATCAGCTCGGTACAGGATGAACTCAAGATGACCAAAAACTGTTGAAACGCTGCATTTAGACATAACAAAATAACTTTTAAGGAAAGTGCTTTTTTTAGAACCACCCCTGGTCTCGGCACAGACACATCAATTAACAAACAGAGATAAGATTAATACAGGACTAATTAGGCACTGTTTTTTTTTAAATTTGTGAATATTTTTGAATGGTTAGTGTAAAAAGAAAAATAAATAAAGTAGAAGGGATATTTGCTGAGTTTATAAAAACACATAACCTCATGCAGAAGCAATTACTGACTGATTTTTCACCATGTGATTGAAAGAAAATAGTAATTCTTTTAGCCATTTTTCAGATTTGCTTTGTATTTTTTGTTTTTGTTGCTTTTGTTTCCGTATCTCCTGGAACACGAAGTTATTGCAAGCCTAAAATCAAAGATTGTTGCTAATTTCTTAAATGTTGACATAAAATTGATGACATTTAAAGGTCTTGTGTGCCACCAGAGAGCAAGCAGAGACAACTTGATTATTTTCTTAGCTTGTCTTGTACTTGATTAATGTTTTTTCGATAAAATTAAATCCTCTGCAGGGGTCTAACAGGAAGTTTACAATAATCTTGTACAGAAATTAAATAAAGACATTCTGGAAGTATTCAGGTAGTCCTGCTTATTGACGTCTTGGTTTGAGGAATACAAAATAAATTCATGCACTTAAATATCATCTTTTTGATTGTCTTGAGACCATATAGGGGCATCAGAATTAAATTCAGTGAGTTTTAAAACTGAATAATAAATCCTTACAGGAGCTATTAAAGAATGGTTTTCTATTTGGACATTATTGCTCCTCAAGGGTTAATGAATGATATTTGCCTTTTTAAGCTGGTGTTTTCTGAAAACCATTGGAAAAAAGTTTACTCACGAAAAAGGCAGAGTTTCTTTATCTTCAGACAGCACAGTGGTGCAGCAGGTAGTGCACATGCCTCACAGCAAGAAGGACGCCAGTTCAATCCCTGGTTGATCAGGGCCTTTCTGTGTGGAGTTTGCATGTTCTCCCCGTGCTTGCGTGGGTTCTCTCCGGGCACTCCAGCTTCTTCTCACAGAAAAAAAACTTGCTCATTAGGTTGTTGGTGACTCCAAATTGCCCTTAGGTATAAGTGTGAGCATGAATGGTCATCTGGCGACCAGTTCAGGGTGTACCTGGCCTCTTACCCAACGTCAGGTGAGATAGGCTCCATCCCCCCTGTGACCCCGACAGGGATAAGCAGAAAAGATAATGGATGGATACTTTATCTTCAAATAGAAATCTAAAATGAGACCAGAGAGAGAAAAAAGTGTTTTGGAAAAAAATAAAGGAAAACTGAAAATAAGGATCAGTCTTGAGTTTTCAATTATGTAAGGGCACAACCATGTAAAAAGAGGATTAGCAACCCAGCTACAGCTAACGCTCATTTTTTTCTCTTAGCTTAAAGAAAAAGTTTACTGTGCACCAAGTTCAAGTAGTTAATATCATCATGAAAGCTTTAAATATGACCAAATAGATGTAAAAACATATAAATATTTGTTTTACTGACAACCAAGTAGCCTATTTTCAGGTGTATTTTCTTTTCACCTTGAGAAAAAAAGTTTGAATAAGGATGTTACACCTTTTCAGACAATAAATATATATCATTTATGATAAAAGGATAATACATTGAATAAAAGTTGGTCTTCCTTTTGTGCTGTTTTGCACAAGCACCACAATATAAATAGAAATAGCAGCCTTGTACTCGCCATTGCACATCTCCACATCTTTGTTTTGTGTTTGTTTGCGAAGCATGGAATTTAAGATTAAGCCCAACGGTGAAGGTTAAAAAAAAGTTATTAAAAAAACATTCTTTTCAGTCTATTTTCTTCAAACAAGAAATACTTTGCAAGGGAGCTTTGAATGAAGCATCAAGCCAGTAGGAGTTATTGGTCTTTATCACATGATCATTTAAATATATATTTTTATTTGGGTTTTCTATGAGTCATGTAGGAAAAACTGTTTACTCGTAAATCGGACAAAGTGGATTTGTACCATCGTAAAAAACTGAAGATGTGACCAACGGATGAAAAGTTATTTTGATAGAAATAATATTACACTTGAAAATAAAGATTTTTATTGTTAGATACATGTACCACCATGGACACAGAGACAGAGGCAGTTTTGTCACCACAGCTCCCCATTATTGTCCAAATATTAATGTACACATTTAAAGGTTAATCAAAAGTTCACTGAAACACTTCAAGGTTTAAACATTTATTTTAGTGAAATTAATGACCAACAGAAAACTCTCACCAGAGATTTAAATGAATCATCTTTTTTCTTAAAAGGCATTCATTTAAAAGAAATGATTAATATATGCCTTTGTGTCTTGTGTTGAGTCTGCCTGTTGAAAAATATCCACCTATTGATTGAAAGTTAAAAGCTTTTAAGCTTGACCAAGCAGATGTAATGTTATGATAATATTAGTGTTACTGACAAACAAGCAGCCTATTTTAAAGTGTGTTATGACCAAACTAAATAAAACTTAGTAAAACTATACTGAAACTATAACCAAGTACCAACTATAACCACACATTAAAATACTTGTCTTTCAAAAATCACTGAGTTTGAGTGGAGACAGTAGCCCAAATTCTTCAGACAACAGAAGTGAAGATAATTTTACAAAAGAAAGAAAGAAAGAAAGAGAGAGAGAGAGAGAGAGAAATAAAGAATAAAGGAAAAGATTTTCTTGTTTTGGCACAAACACAGCAGTTTTACAGACTCTAAAGTTTCTAAATGAAAGAAAAAAAATGTTTTTGCATAAAATACTGAAAAATTAAATGCAGTAGGTGCCATGGGTTTAAATTATAATTATATTTAGGTTGGTGAATGAGAGGTTGTCTTTCTAAGTTTGTGTCTTCTAGTTGTGGGAAAATGTCTCATACCAAGTTTTTCAAAGTGAATGAATATCATCAGATTAGCCTAAAATGAATCAAATGGATGAAAACGTTATTTTCTCCAAAAAACGTCTAAAAGAAACTCAAAAAAATAAAATGCAGTCATTAATTCTGATTGAATTTAACCAGCACCAGAGTTAGTCTTGCACCAAGCCTGTCATTGTCTGATAGTTTTTCATTTATTACAATACCCAAACACTGATTTTTAAAAGTTAATAAAAAAAAGTTCACTCTTAAAAATATGTGCACAAAGGTCAGTGCGCCTTGAGGTCCAGTGAAACTTTCCAAAAACAATCCCATTGGTTTGAACAGAAACTGAAGAAACTGAAACTTTTCAACAACAGTTTACTTTTGTTGCACTGAGTTTTGCACTTTGTGTGTGGAATTCTGGGTAAAAAAAATAGATAACTGTGTGATTATTTAAAGAACCAAAATACTATGTATGATTATACGGTCAATAGATTGACAAAGGCCCCTCAGGCAAACTGACTTCTGGGTAAATGCATTTTAAAACAACCCACATTTTTTTCTTTGTTGATTTTATTTGGGTAATAATATGTTTTTAGCTTTATCTGGCATATCAATAATGAAGATCTGCCTCCACTTCATACTGTAAGCTGTGGAGGATCAGACATCATGTGTCTCCAGTGCTCCGTAGGTTAAAACTGTTTCATGACCTTTGTCACACGCAGCCAACTTGTCACATTTCTCACTGTCTCACACAGACATGACAATCAATATGTGACAGCAATCAGATCCTGCACACTTGATTTTACAAGCGGAGAAAATGCAAAAATGCTTTTATATTCTAGTTTATTTGCGTTTTTCTTCTGGACAGATTAGAAAATCACTGAGAGCCTCTTAAAGTTAGGCTCACTTTATTCTCCATAGAGAGAAGAGGACATTCATTTAATGTCTCATCTTCCACCTTTTAAAAAGCCAGCAATCACACAAAAACACACAACAGCAGCAAAACAAATACTCAAAAAGCAAATAGTGGCATTTTTAAAAATTGAGGGCACTTACATGAGCCCACCCCCCTTAAGATGTGGAAATAAATACTCCTGACAGTGCATAAGTGTTTATTTTTCCTGCTGGTTGAAGTTAAAAGTGTGTGACCTGCAGGCAGAAGAGGAAAACCCATATGGACAGAATGAGTCCCATCACCTGGGATGAGACTTTTAGGTCCCTATCAAACTCAAGCTTCAGGGGACAGGGTCTATAGTATGTGTCCCATTTATTTATACAATTATTTCTGGGGGGGGGTTATCCAAGGAGATGAGTTGTCACTTTCAAGAGTTGAGAACTTTTTTTTTCTTCATTCAAATATTGTAATAAAACATGGGTGCAAAGTTTTACCCATTAAAATATCTCTATATATTTGGATTAAATTTCTGTGTTCACTGATCAAATGTAACACTTTTGGTGAGTTAAACTTAACTTTGAATTAACTCTCGGTGTTTTATCGGTCCTCTTAGGTTGCAATTGTTTACTAAATGCCTTTTCTTATTTTGATAGGCTGATGGATAATAACTTTGATACTTTTACTTTTTGCACTGGACCATCACAATCTTGTTGGCGTCTTCTTTCAATTCTTTGACTTTATGTCAAGTTGTGAAATTATTATTATTATTATTATTATTATTATTATTATTATTATTGTGGTCGTTTTGTTTTTGTTTTGGGACATTAGGATCAGTAATTATATGCCAATCACCAAGCAAACTTACAGAAAGAAAGAGAAGGAGAAAGAGGGAGAGAAAGATGGAGAGAGAAAAGTGAAAAAATAAAAAGAGAGAGATGGGGGGAGGGGGGGTTACCAATCGTTAAAGGGCCCAGCCAGAGAGTTGATTAGGTTCGGGAGAGAGAGGAGCTGCTGCGGCTTTCTTTGCGCGCAGACACAGTCTAAGTCCTTTATCATGGGGAGGCACCGGCGTGGCCCCGAGCTATAGCTGGCCTGAAGCGAAGTACCAGAGAGAAGAAAAAGAGAGAGAGAGGGAAAGAAAGGGGAGGGGGTGTCTATCATCAAACTTCATAATAACGCTTGGGGTTCGCCACAGCTGCGCAGTGACCCTTTTATTTTGCTGTGATGGAACAGATAGCTCACTATGAAATAGTGTGAAATTATCATGTCTATTAATTCAGTCAGACATCCACGGCTCTCCGCTGCTCCCTCTGTTACCCCCGCGTCTCTCCTCTCTCTAACCCGTGGAAATGTGTGATTTCCCAACAAATGCTACATTTCACTAGACTGATATTTTTCTGGAAAAAAAAAAAAAAAAAAAAAAATCGCTGACGGACGTGGTGCGTAAAAAAGCAGGGTGTTTGTGCGTAGGCCCATGTGGATGTTTATACTTTATTAACATGCAGGGAAAATGTTTATGTTTGTTAAATCACTTTTAAAATACTTATTTTATTGTCATGTTATCGAAAATGTGTTTAAAATAAAATCAGTAAACATTTAAGTTTGATAAAAGTTGGGAGAAGTTGCACCTTTGCTGTTTTGCGCAAACATTTGTGCGCAGGCGCGTTTTCTCCCAAAACAATCACTTTAAATCAACTGAAGTATAGTTAGTCAAACTTTTGTTTTATGTTTGTTTTAATAATATAACTTTTACATTGTTTGGCTTTGAGTGTCTTTAAAAAATTAATGAAATAACAAAAACCTGGATTTTTTTTTTACCGATCAAAATACAGCTGTTTAGAGCACAATGATTTTTTTTTTCCTCGTTGGGAAGAAACTGCAATCTTGTTAAATTTTGGTGGGGCGGACAAACTCTAATAAAATAAATCCTCAGTGAACTGGATTTTTTTTTTTCTTTGAAAAGTGGATTTTTTATTATTATTATTTCATGTTACACTACCCTTGGAGAAGAATTGATGGCATTTAGATCATTATTGTCATTATTTAAAATATATTATTATTGTTGTTGTCATTATTTCTACTTCTATTGTGATTATCATCAATGTTATTATTATTATTAATGTTTCTATCATTATTATCTTGTCTCTATGCTGTGCTTTTTTATTCAACTTGCAATGTTTGTCATAGTTTCTTTGACCTGCTTTAACGTAGATGTTTGCACTTTTGGAAAATTCAGTTTGCTAAATGCTTGTAAATATTTGTACTTCTTGCTTTTTTAAGTAGCCCGGTTTACAAGTAATAGCAGTAGTTATTTTTCTAAATTAGGTTTTCTTACATAATAACATTAATTATACTGTAAATCTTATGAAGCTTCACGCAGGATCAGTAAAATTTTACCTCCTGCTATTTGTCACTTCATTTTAATATTCTCCTATAAACATATTGAAGCAGCTCCTCTGCACAAATCCAAGCTACTCATAATCAGCTCTGTCAACTTTCTGCTTGGCTGGCTGAGTTGATTCTCTCCTCCTGACTGAATAATATTTGGTGCTCGGAATCTGTGAGAAATTTCTCAAATAGTCTGAGGCGCTGAAAAAGAGGGGAAAAGTCACCAAAAAGTCATTTGCACTCATAGCTCACGCTACTCCTTTGCCAATCCAGCCAGCCAATGAGCTGCACTGTCAGTGTTGATGAGGATGAAGCTGCAAATATGATGAACCCTCGACAACAAAACGACAACAAATGCCTCCTTTTGTAAAGATGTGGCTGTGTGCTTATGAAGCGTGAGGGTCTGCTTTGATAAAAGGTCCGAGGTTTGATACAGAGAGAGAGAGAGAGGGAGTGAGAGAGAGTTGATTGAAATGGCGTGTGCCTGGCTGACGGGAGCCAGTGAGGGACAAAGCCCCTGCGAAGCCACGGCCACTCGAGCAATTATTCCTCCACGCTGCATTTGGATTAGTGCAATGGAAAGAAGCATATGTTTGGCCCGGGGCGACACTCCCCCCCTGGCTGACTGCAGAGGATGCAGGGAGAGACAGAAAGAGAGGGAGAGAGAGAGAGGGTGAATGACTAAAACTGGAATATAAAGTGCGTTAACCAAGTGGAGAAACATTAACACAATTTTAATCCGCCTGTTTTTATGTATTCGAGGATACATAAGTCCATGAAATTGGAAGAAATGAGTGTCTGTTAGGTGAAACAATGATTCTTGATAAGTGATGTCACAGTGCAAAGCCTTTGTCTAATGAAGAGAATAAAAGAACTAAAATGCAATTAAATTATTTGAAAACTCAAGATCGTTTTTTCCTGTGAATGAACGTGCGTGTGTAGAAGTTAGAAAGCCAAACTACAATCACACACCTCCCACTTTTATGAATGAGAGTGGAAGCGGAATTATCCAGCTCCAGAGTCCTTCTGTTTATTCAAAGTCGCTTAATGTTTTCTAATCGATTACCAAATGTCTCAAGTAATCAGGCCTGATTTGCTGATTCGATGGAGTCGTTGACCTCTCTTGGCTCCAGAGCCCTGGCCCTCAGAATGGGCAAAGGAGGCCCATTGTGGGGGGGTCAGCAGCTATGAAGCGGGAGGGGGTCCAAAATGACCCCAAAATGATGGCTGATGTCAGAGTTGAGGACAATTAGCCATTTTGCGCTTCACTGCAAACTTTAAAGTCCCATAATTCGATTGCACCAATCGCCGTACCAAATGCCATTTAGATGAGCCGTGCGTCTTGTCCAAGCCACTTATTATTAAGACCTCAGATTGAAATTCACTTTGGGCAAAAAAAAAATGTGATCAAAGTAACCCAGTATTAAGAAAAGGAGCATTTGTTTCATTATTGCGTAAAAGTTTCCAGTTTTGCGCACACACTATCGTCTAAAAATGTAACTTTTTCCATAATGCGCAATTCTGGTCCTCTGAAACATCCCCTTATCAGACTCAGACTTTTCTGTTTTTATGTCAACAAGGACAGCTGGGCTTTTAATCAAATTCCAATCATTCCATCTATTTTTTGGAAGCATAACCAGTGAACAAATCTGGCGCTTGTAGGCTTTTGTCCTAAATCTTCCCATGCAGGCAGGGTAGCTCCAAAGCACTGCCTGCGAGCGTTTACAGTACAGACTGTTGTAGTGATGGTGCTGCGAGGTAATTAGGCCATGCAGACACTCCTTTCAGTAAGCAATGAGCTCAGCAGCTTCAGCTACATTCTTTTTTTGACCACAAGCATGACTGCTGGCTTCAGAAAAGAAAGAAAAAAGCGAAGGGGACACATGGAGGTGCAGCAGTGATGTACAGCTGGTGATGGATGAGAAATTGCGTAAAATGCGCGAAAGGGACTGATCAACTGAAGGCGCGCTGCATGGAAGATAAACAAGTTAGAGGCCTGAGCATGCAAGCGACAACTCGAGGTCTGAATTATACTCAGGGTGCATGCGTCATTTGTTCACATCTGGTGCTAAAATTTTACATTTGCATGTTTTGCGCAGCGTGACGCCTAGTGTTTTTGATCGGCAGCTTGTTTTTCTACTTCACATTTGCAACAAACTCGAAATATCAAAACGGCAACAACCTTTCCTAGCAGAGAAAATATAACACTTCCAGCAAAAGACCCTTTATTGCACAAAATGTATCTTAACATCTGTTTTTTGCTTTTTTTTATTGCGCATTTTATCCAGAATATTTGATAACAACAGGCATCACACATTAATTACTTAACAGGAATCAGCTGTAATTGGTTCAGTTGAGACAATCAGCAGTTATGGATTGAATTAACTATATTCAGCTGGGTATTGCTGACTGGCTTTTCAAATTTCAGGCCTTGTTTTTTTGTGCGTTAATGACTTTCGCTCTGAGGCATTATTACAAACTAGCTCTACCTGTTTGGATCAATTTGGGGTAAAATAACAATTTCGTATTTAAAAAAAAGAATGCAAATTATAGGCTAGTATCAGTGTAAACGAACGACACACAATGGGATTTGGAGTTTCTCTAACACCTCCAATTCCATTACGTGCGGAAAAGGCGCAATTTCAGGCCTTGCCATCCTCCTCATCTCAAACTAATAATAAGCACAAATATCCACTATTGTCAAAGATATAGCACTATTTCTAATGCGTTCGTTCTACCCTCAAAAACCTGTTTTCATCCAAGCAAACCACGATAAATTTATTAAATAACATTAGCATTAATGACACACGTGAGGGGCTTCCGTTTGAATGCTGTTTTAATACGATTGTTTTCCCCCTTAAAGTGACTATTTATGCTATCCCCCCCTAACATCCAAAGCATAGCAGGAGCAGCCGGGTAGTCTCTCCCCTTTATGAGTGAGCTATTGTGCCTGAGGACAGGATCCCACACACACAATCTGAAGCCTGAGCCAACAAAAACAGGGGCCTGACAGACAATGCCTCGCTTCACCTGCTCCAGCACTGTGCATCGCAATTATGCCAAGGACATGTACAGTTGGGCTTCATTCACCCTCCTGGAGAACAACAACTGCCTCAGAATTAAAGGCCTCGGAAAACATGCAGATAATAAATATGGCTGCAGAGATTGGAGAGAGGGGGAGTATAGAGAGTGGGGGGGGCAGTACAATATTTTAAACTGCATGGTTACCAGACAGTGAAATGGGGAGCCCAAGAAACAATACCAAGATGCACATATCACCATTCTGATTCATGCTCCACGCGAGATTGATTTCGAGCTATAGGTGCCAAGCCATCAATATACAATCAAACTCAACTCAAATGTTATGCAACGGTGCAAGCTCTGCACGCGAAATAAAGCAAAGGCCAGCGTCAACCATCGTGATAGCCACATCTATAGACTCAGTCAGCCAAACACAACGAAAGCAGACTAAATACCAGCCAGAGCATGCAAGAAGATCGCTCAAGAAATGATTAAAAATGTGCGTAAAAAGGCAGCATGGTGAGCACTGATTGTTCATTGATTACACTGAGAGGCAAACAACACAACAAATATTTGATGCATGTGTTTGAATGCAGCACAGAATGCAGTGGGGAAGGAGGAGGGGAGAGCCAAATATAGCCTATAACAACCAAACATTGCGCACCAGGCCTGTATACATCTCAGAGGGTTTTAGCTGGAGGGGTGGCGCTGCGCACTTCAAACGCGCATCCATCCATTGTTGTGAGCCATTTGGCCTGCATAAGATCCTGTGCTCTGAACCAGGGAGTTTAAAGTAAGATTTTTTTTTTTATTATACTTGAGGGAAACAATGAGTTCAGCTGCTTATTGCAAGGAGCAATCGTCAGGGGAGACTTAAACTCAATTACTTCAGCCGTTCAGAATGGGAAAAAAAAATACAGAAAGAAAGAAAAAACACACCCAGCGTGTCAAGCAGTGAATAAAAAATTAAAAGATATGAATAATAATCGAGATGAAGCGTATCAAATATTTATTTTTTTTCTGGGCAACAAAGGACTATAATACATTGACAGGCATGGGAACTATTGCCAGCACATGTCTATACAATACAGCTAAAACCGCCTCCAATTTTGGACATTATCGGACAGAACAAGATATCAGGTGGTCCCAAAAAATGTTTTTGAATGTCTTCCAACATTTAAAAAAAGACAATATTCCATTTATTGCTTTTATGGTGCTTCAAGGAGAGAACAAGAGGTGATCTGATTGGCACAACACATAAAAGCTTGTATAAAAACGAAAATAGAAACACAAAAAAAAACAGTTCTCCTCAGGGTGTCACGTATGCTCTGTCTCAAATTAAAAAAAACTGAATAAGGATGATATATATAGAGAGAGATGGAAGTTTTATTTCTATTCAATTTGTTCACTTGCTTCAATGTCGCCTCAACATGCTACAAGAGGGCTGAATTGAAATATCCCAGAGAAATAAAAAAATACCCCAAACTTCTGTTTTTTTTTTTCTAAGAACCATAAAATCACATGAAGAACTAACCGAATATTCAAACCCACTAAAACAGGAGGCACCAGATAAATAAAAAAAGAAGTTTCAACAGACGCACCATATTTACAATTCCCATTAAATTACACATAAATAAATATATACATACATGAACACTGATTCCCTTATATAACCGTGAATCGTGTTGAAATTCAAAAAGTTCAAGTTGGTCGCGTGGAGAGAGAGTCTACAACTGAAGTCATGACATGGAGCTCTGTGGAAATTCTCTTTGTTTTTCAAGTTTATTATTCACAATACTGATAAGAATTCGTCCTCTTTTAGCTTCGTTTTTTTGTCACAATCGTTCAAATGAGATATAGAGGGCTTCGCTGGATTTCAGTCCATTCTGTTGCAGCTCATAAAAAAACACGGGGAGTACATAAAAAGTCCTCTGGCTGAGGCGAACACACCTTTTCCCTCGCCCTGGAGCTGTTCCTCTGCAGCTTTTTTCTTTTCTTTTTTAACTTTTTTTTAGTAATGTTTCTTATGGTTCAGGTGTTGGAAGAAGAGGAAGATTCTTGCGTCGTTTTCCCGTCAATCCAAAGAGGGATGTAAAAAGAAAACATGTAAAACCGCGCAAGATCAGGAAGTGGCACGTTTAACTTTATCAATAGTATTTATAAGGTATTTATAATATTTATATTGGATGGGTGGGGGCCGGGGCGAGGCGGAGGGCTGTGGGTCGATGTAGAAGAAGGGGCCCCGGGGTTGTGGTGTGTGGCCCCTCGGTGGAGGTGGGATGGAAACATCACTTTCTGTGCTTCTCGTCTTTGTCTCCGCCTTTAGTGCCATTATCTGAGTGACTGTTGGGGTTGTTGTTGAGGTACATTTTGTCCATGGCTTTGATAGCCTCGGTCAGATAGTTCTGGAGGGCCGTGACGGCCGCGCACAGCGCCGGGGTCCCGAAACCGTGCGAGATTAGACTGAAGTGGGTCAAACAGCTCTGGATTCCCGGTTCGAGGATGGGCTGCGGCCGTGAGTTCCCCAGCGGCGAGCGGTCCTGGGACAGGAGGTCTGTGAACTCTTTGCAAACTTGCCTGAAACGGAGAGAAGGAATGTTAGGAACCAGGACAGAAAAGTGCAGACCCATGTTTGCTTCTAACGTCCTGATAAATAGAAATCAAACCGAGCACAGTGGAAAATTAACCCATTTTTACTCAGGGGGTGCTGGGATGTGAACTGTGAATGTGCAAAAAAATGCGCAAAAAACCCCTGAAATTAGTAAAACATTACGATATGGACATGTCTCATCTCTGTTTCTTTTCGAAAATTAAATACACCATCTAATTCTACATCCGAGGTTCAACTGATCTGTTTTTCTCTTCCTGCTTTTTGGTGGCCAAATAAAATGTCCCGCTGCTATAACAGGTGGAAACGGTGCCCAGGGCAGAGTGGCACAAAATCCTTTCGTTAATTAAAAGAAAGAAAAAAAAACACTAGATAAAAAATATAACATTTAAGAGAAAATATTTACACAAGTTTAATTTCGGTTTAAATAAGGAAATGTGCCCTGTAAACTTTGAACTATAAGTCACCTAAAGAAAAAATTAATACATTTTAAAAAACTGGGATATAATTTTTATTCCTTCAAAACGATTTTTTAAATTGTATCTGATTTTTTTTTCTTACAGTATTTTTATTTACCTCATTTTTTTTTCTCTTACAGTGAGTCTAATGTCTTAATTATCTATTCGATAAATTACCATGTTGCATTTGGCCTAATTGTTTTAACCTTTGCTATTGGATAAATGGGAAAACTGTAACTTAAAAATATTTTGGGATCAATAAACATCTATCTATATATCTATCTATCTATCTATCTATCTATCTATCTATCTATCTATCTATCTATCTATCTATCTATCTCAACCTAATTTCACTACACTGTAAATATCCGTGTAAAATATTCCATAACGCACAGAAATGTATATTCCACCATAAAAAGCTGAGATAACCAGTCCCCTCACTCCATTTCATGCGTTTGGTATTTTAATAACAGACAAGCAGCCGGTAATAAGCGGTTATAGCTGACAGCTGTTTGATTACAGCGGTCCATCATCAATATTAAATGCAGTCTTCTGCCTCACTTTGCCTTTTTTTATGATAAGCCATGCCCATGTTGCAGTACACGCAGAATAAAAATAACCAACAGCAATGGTAGCGCTGCTGGATGAGACCCAGCTATGTGTCAATGTCACTGAAATCACAAAGCAAACACAACAGCGCTGTGCGTGTGGATGAGAGGAGGGTCCAGGCAGCACAACCAACAACAGGAGCTTACATCTAACAGCACTGGAAGATTTTGGTGATTACTGATGATATTAGATTAAATAAATAGAAATAAGGTGCCAAGAAATGAGCAAAGTTGCAGACAGGCATGCGTAAAATGCGTGCGTAAAAACAATACTTGTTATTGTTCCTTAATTAGTGTGAGCCAAAATAGCAGTGTTTCAGAGATTTTACTGCAAATAAAAATGCAACCCCCTTCTTTATTTCAGCACCACGGATCTGTATTAAAATTATTTCACCTTACATAATTTTGTGGCAACGGGAACACAAAAAAAGCAAGAAAATGGTAAAAGGCAAAAAAAAAAAAAAAAAAAAAAAAAAAACAACAGGAGTGCGTGTGAGTGAGTGTGTGTACAATTGTTGCATTCGTTGCTGTGACACGCTGAAATGTGATAATAGCACTTACTTCGTGGCCAATAGCATGTTTTTTCTTTGGACTTGTTCGTTCGGGTCGGTGTGCTGACGGTTTACATATTCAGCTACCGCCTTGGCTGGAAACTCGGTCTCACACACATACCCGAAATCCCTGGCAAGATGAACCGCCTCGCCTGAGACAGAAAAAGGAGAGAAAAAACAGGGGAAATGAGGATGAGTGTGTTTTTCTTTATTAAATATGGTTACATCAAATTGAGGGCAGCCCACACTCCTTTCTTGGACTAAATCATGATTGATCTAATGTGAGCAGCGCGTGCTCGCAGCAGGGTTATAGCACCTGTGCATCAACAACACTAATGATGATGGTTACCAAAATAAAAGCCCCGGAATAGTCATAAAAACAGGCCTGTGAGCTGTCAATACGCGTCAGGATCTGAGCTTCATACCGTGAGAACGCTTAAATATGGAGCAGAAACAATAAGTGGATATGAAATATAGACGGAGCGTCATGCTTAACACCATGTCATTGATTACCAATGCCTGCACATTACTGAAAGTCCAGCAGATCACACAGGCATGGGGAAGCAATTTTAAAGGGCTATACCTAAATCTCTCGTTCTGTTTCCATACTCCAGCTCTGAGAATTTCAGGTTTCATTCCGTCCGAGTCTAAACTCTCCCCTCTTCTCTCCCTTTCTGGACATTTTTTTTCCTCCCAAAAGTCTTTGGTTTTAATTTCCTGAAGCAGTTGAGTTTTTACTGCGGGGCTTCCTGCCCATAAGCTTCTGCTCCGGAAGAACGCATGCGCCAATTAGCATCAAAGCTCAAGTCCAGTAAACTCGTTTCCATAAAATGGAGTGGATCATAAACAATGACAGCACTTCAGTGTCCCTTCACTAAATAACCGGCTCCCTTCACCCATCCAACGCCACCACGTGCCACCACCTCCTTATTACCCACAATCATACATTTCTCCAGGCTCATTACAGCACAGCACCAAATCTCCACCGAGCACGTTGGATTGGGCTCTCTTCCGCAGTAATGATTAACAAGGACCAATGAACCATCGCGGAGTTTCACCTTTGGAAAGCCACTGCGCACCAAATACCACTGCACTGAATAATAAGGTCCAACTCTGCGAGTAAAATGGATTTATCCAGTCGCGTAAAAGCGCACCATAATTGACTAATTTATTCTTTAATAGACCCAAAACATATAGCTCCCAATAGGTCAGCCCCATGCCATTTGCATGCAACGAAAATCTTCACTGAAAGCCAAAGCATGAGAAGCCATTAACGAAAGAATTAAAAATCAGGCCTGCGCCGCCATAGCCAGGCTGTATTAATGTTTGAAACAATGCATGAGGGTTAATAAATCAATCGACTTCTCATCCATGAGGTGAAACAGCTCAGCGGCGCCCAATAAACAAGCAGCACTCAATAATTAACTGGACTTCAACACAAATTCATCCAGTGCGTAAACTAGGCCAGCCGTGGACCTGCAAGTGGGCTCCTGAAAGCGAGGGGGGCAATAACGCTACAATGCCACGAGAATCACCAGCACCATTCTGTCTCTTTCTCCCCATCTCTCTCTCTCCACACACACACACACACACACACTCACACACACATACATCCTTCATGCTTTATTACTTGCGAGGCAAAGTCGGTCCACATTACACGGCTGAGCGCATATGCTGATTTCCAACACAGAGAAAGACAGAGAGAGAGAGAAGCAAAGAGAGAGGGAGAAAGGAAAAAAAAAAAAAAAACTCCCACATTTCCAGCACCTGATATCGCGGGAGCAACAAGAGTGAGAACGTGATTTACGGCAGTCGACTTACCTTCGACTAGTGACGTCAACAAGGTGACGTTGGCTGCCTTGCGTCTGCCCGCAGGTAGATTCAAACCGATTTTATCCAGCTTCTCCCGCAATGATCTGCCTCCGTTCTTGGATTTGGCCCTGTGAACAAAAAGAAAACAAATATGTGAAATTTCCCTTTAAATTTTGTTAAAATGTGGTCAAAAAATTTAGATCAGGAACAGTCAGCCACGGTCACTGCGTGGGCCTCATTATTTTATTACACTCTGCCAGAGGGTCCATTACAAAAATAAGGAAACCCTCAATTTTAAAATCATGAGTTGATTTGAATAATAAAAGGAACAAATTTATTACTTTCATGAGAATTTATTGCACCAACATTAACATTTTTCTGTTATAGTAAGCTAAACAGAATTCCATGCCAAAATAAACTCTATTTTACTGCACTGAGCATAATAATTACTGGTCATTTTAGTTTATTTTACTTTTACATATCTATATTTTACAACATATGGATACAAATACAAAGTTGGACAACTACAGCCAAATGTATCCTCAAATTCTTGCCAACAGTAATAATTGTGGTAATCAATGGAAAGCGGAAATATTTACAGTATTCATGTTTTTAACACACATTTTGTAACCTTCTTTAAATGTTTAAGTAAATGCATTTAAATGTGACTTTCAGGCTGCGCTGAATGAGTGTGAGGGCTGCATGTGGCCCCTAAGCTGCCAGTTGCCCTATTGCGGTTATCTGAAATAAATCCCCTTTAAATTCTGTATTTTTTAATCATTAACTCCTTAAATTCTCTTTCCTACATCCTTATTCATATCAAATAAAAATATTGCTCAGATAGTTTCTTCTCAATTTTTACTTTAAAATATTCCAAATTTGGTTGGTTTAACTCTACATTCCCCCGTGAGTTGTAAAAAAAAGAGCCTTCAACAATATTAATTGTTTTTTATGCATTTTCAATAATTAAATAAATTCAAATGATTGTACCCCCATGCAAAGCACCATCTTCTAAACACATGACAGTTACAGCCTACTCCACAATCCACATTTTAGCTGTGAATAACACGAAAAAGAGCTCATCATACATCATCCAACTTTAAAATCAATGTTCCACAAAATTGTCATTTTTATTGTTTTGCTATAACATATAAACATCTAAAAAAAAAAAAAAAACTGTTTATTTTTTATTATTATTATTTTGTTTTTTATTAAGTCCAACACTAATTTGATTGGGGCTGTTAGACATCCCTCATACATAATCAAAATCATGGTTATTTCATTTAACTCGTGATTCACATGTGTAACTCAGTATTTGCATGGAATAAACTCATATCAATCTTATTTCTGTATATTTAAATGAAACTACATTTTTGACAGCTTTACCCAGCTCTACATCCCTAACTCAATCTGTAAATCAGACTCAGAGGCTTACACATTATCAAATATTTCTAATCATTTTTTCCTGAAATTGTCCATTCAATGTCTGTTCCTATCTGCATGATCACATTTCATAAACATGCACCAGCTTTATTCTTATTTCTTTAAGTTTGGCTTTATAAGTGTGCGTTTGTTTGCCTCACTCTACATCCCCCATGCAGGCTGTTACTAATAAATACCATATGAATGCTCAAACACCTTTCATGACTATATGGTTCTTGTCTGAATTGTTGTTAATATAGGCATACTTACATCATAGAAAGTGGTATTAACCACAATACTTTTTTCAGCCAAAAAAGGAAATATTTAGGCATTATCCAGCGCTACATCCTCAAGTACAGTTGGAAATAATTCTTCAGCTACATTATCAGATCTTTTCAATCATTACGTCCTTAGATCTTTGATTTTCATGCTTGTGCCTATATGTTTCAGTTCATAGAAACACATGCCAGTCATATCCTGATACCTATACTCAGTTTAATTTGATATGAGAGTGTAACTTTGGCTTTGCTTTACCGTACATCCCTCAGTCAGACTACAAATGATACCTAAAAACCCTCAGAACCTTTTATGATTATACAACTTTTAATTTCAATGCAGGAACCTTAGGCATATTTACACTAGTTAAACCTATATCAGCCTTTCTTTTCTTTTCTTTTTTGCCTAAACTAGACTTAGTCCAGCTCTACATCCCTATTTTAATCTGTACAACATCCTTAAAGAGTCCCCTTTATTATCAGGTATTCAAAACTCTTATGTCCTTCAACCTTTAATTTTGATGCTTGTTCCTGTGCTTTAATTACATCAAACTCATGCCAGTCTCTGACACTATTCTTTCATTCATTTAAAATTGATGAGAACATTTTGGCTAAAATACTCAACTCTTCATCACTGAAATGCAATATATATATATGCTTCTTATTTTTTATCATATTGTTCAATTTGTAATTTAAATGCTTGTTCCTATAGGCAAATTTGAACCATACAGTGTCTTGTCAGTTGTAATCTTTATTTTAACGCCTAAATACAATTAAATTTGATTGGCTTTAATTCAGCTCTACATCCCAAATTCAAGCTATAAATACTGTACGAATACTAATACTTACAGAGCCCTCTGCATGATCAGATTTTTAATTTGTTATGTCCTCCAACCTTCAGTTTTTACACTTAATCTAAATCATAAACACACAGGCCAGCTTTGTTCAGATTATTAAAAGGAAACTAAACTTAAAAACAGAGATTTTTTTTGACAACCTGCCCTGCTCTACATCCCCAATTCCAGCTGTATGTAAAGAGCTGTTTACACTGTCAGATATTTACAGATGTTCAATTTTCAACTTTCAGTTTTAAAGCTTGTACCTACATGCTCAGATTTCAGCATATTGCCACACGCTGGCCTTTCTTTGTTTCGTTTTTATGAATTTAGACTTGAAAAGAGAAATTTGGAGGTGGAGGCCCAGTTCTATATCCCTAATTCATCAATATACGTGTACTTATGGAGCCCTCCATAAAATCTCTCCGAAGCTTGCAGGCATCAAAACTGTGGGAGGCTGCTAAGATAGTGTCATGTTTGGTTGTTTATTTTAGGGCATTCCCACTTTGTGATTTGGTGTTTCCTCTTATTAATCACTCTGCATTTCATCACCATGTTTATGAAATATCTTTTACTGTATGCATAAGTAAGTGGCATGCCCTCTTGGTAACTTTTTGGTTTAAAAATCAAACAAAATGACAATCATGAAATGTGGATTCTTCTTTTTTTGGTCATTCAACTAATAATTGAAATGCTCGCTCTTTAATGTGTAGTCACATCATATAGACAGCAAGAATCTATTTGTTTCTGTTGATAATTTAAACTTCAATTGGAAATGTTTAATAATCTATACACACTGTATGAGCCTTAAGTATACTCAAAGATCCCTGAATAATACGATTTTTTTTTTTCAATCTACTATACGGTTAATAATTTGATATTATTGCTTGTTCTTCTGTATGGTTACATACAAATACATGATAATCTTGATGACATTTTAGTTGGCTTGAACCTCCTCTACATCTTCTACACAAACTATGAATAAAGTCTGAAGGACACCTCAACAATTACATATTTTTTCTCACTCAACTTGCAATTTAGATGTGTGCTCTGTATATTTAGATCATTCAAACACAGCAGCTGTCCTATGACATTTCCATAAATTTCATTTACTTGTGTTTTTTTTTTTGTTTGTTTTTTGCAATAACAATCTATACACTATGAGTCTTATACTGCTGTTCTATAGTTCCATAGCCCTTCAGGTTGTCATTTAAATTATTATTTCTGAATGCATGTTACACCATACAAACACAAACCAGCCTTGTCCAGACATTCTACTGTACATTTAATTTAAATGAGATCAAGTTTGTTTCATACTACCCTACTGCACAACCCTATAAAGTGTAAAACAATACTTAAAGAGTCCTCTTTTTCTAAAAATCATCATATCATTCAGTTTGTTCTAATACTTGTTCCTCTTTGCATTACATCATATAAACACTTTCAGATTGTATTTCAGCTTAAATAGAGCACATGTGTAAGGCTCTATCCAGCTCTACATCCCCATACAAGCTATAAATAATACTTGAGGAGCCCAGCCTTCTCCAGCAGCAGACAAATACTGTACAAAATGAATAAATAAAGCCCTACTTAATAGGCAGCACTATTACTTGCTGCGTGTCTGCAGCAGCACTTCAGTAAGACAGTTCACCAGAGACCAATGTTTTCATGTGTAATGCCTTCACTGGGCCTATAGAGCTGGGGCTTGAAACAGACTAGGCCCACATTAATTTGAGAGAGAGAGAGAGAGAGAGAGAGAGAGAGAGAAGTTAATATGGAATTTAACAGACCTCTCCTGCTTTAAATGCAGGAGCTAGGTGTCATGGTTGGTCGATTTTAATTATTCTTGGTACAGAGGAGAGAGAGGGAGAAAGGCAGAGCGCGCACAGAGAGAATGGTTTGACGCACTCCAAACAGGTAGATACGGAGAGAGGAGATTTTTTTTTTTTATATTTAACTCACCTCCTCAGCACCCCGCCCAGCAGTGAGGCGTTGAGGCACTCGGGCGGCGAGAGGCGTCTCTGCACCTCTGCCACCGTGACCTTGTACTTGGATGTGGAGCTGAGGAGGGACAGGCGACCCGGAACCGAGCAGAAAACCTCGTTGGGGTTTACCACCCCACCGAAAAGGCCGTCCTTATTTACGGGGATGGCGGAGATGTTGTTGTTCTTGGATAAAGACACTGGACCTATAGCCAGAGACAGAGAGTGAGAGAGAGAGGGATGGTGGGATGTGGGAAAGGAGGGAGGAGGGGGGAGAGAGAGAGGGAGAGAGAGACCGTGCTCAGTGAATTTCATGCAATGCAGAGCCTTAACTAAATGAGAAGGGGGGATTTAGGCCCCGGATTTAGAGTTTAGCACCACATGTGTACACTTTCAGCAGCAAGGACATGCAGAGAAAGGCGAGCAATGGAGGCCTATACATGGAAATAATGTTCATAATATCAAAATGTTGCCCGTGAGAACAAAATCAGGTACATCTGGAATATTCGGGGATCACTCCCACAACAGAAAAATCCAATATTTTCTGCTCTTTATCCAAAAATCATCGATAAACACAAATGCAGCAGCAGACAGTCTCCAGTATATGTGCGCTCATGCAGCATGTTTACGCGCCCGGCACAAAGCAGCCACACCAACCGGGAGATTTGGTGCCTATTTTGACATATCCTGGTATCCAGCAAAACACCGTTACCCGTGTGTGATTTCACACCGAGAGAAGAGAAAAGGAGGTAGAGGGGGGCTGAGCACCACTGGGCTTTCACCGTTTTGGAGTGCAGTAACCGGAGACAAAGGGGACTGTGCGCCTTTGGATAGATCACTTGTGACATTAATGGCTCAGGGGAGCCTAATAGAGACAATAGGAGTTAAACGAACTCTTGAGATTACTAATATAAGAAGCCAATTATCATGTTGATACGCTGATAGAAAGGTTTAAAAATGAAAGAATGGGACTAAGAGGCAGGAAAGTGGATAAAATGGCGACAAGAGACTGGTAAAATGCATTTGAATGCCTACTCATTTAATTCACTGATTTTTTTTTCCACTGCTAATAAAAATATTACAGCTATGTAATCCAGCAACCTTCAATACGACAGCATAAGTGATTTTTTCCCAAGCCGCTTATCCCCTCTCCAAATGACAGCCTCTGCTCCATCCTGCGCTTCCAACTTCCATTTTAAAATTGACCATGCTGTGTGATTGCAGCTATTGGCTTTCTCGTCCCCAGCTATAAGGCCCTTGTATCTTTGACCATCACTACCACGGGGCCTTCAAAGCCCCAGCAGCTCCACTCATCTCCCCGCTGCTCCGAAACGCTGACAGTAAATTCCATCAGCAAGAAAAAAGGTGCAGCCAGTTTGATGCACTTGGAAAGCATGTAATGAAAAATAGGCTACTGCGTATTAGGATCAGTCAGGCATTACCGCATTGCATCGAGTTCTCTCGAGCAGAATGGTGAATGGTGCGTGTGTGTGTGTGTGTGTGTGCGAGTGTGTAGTGTGTGCAGTGCAGCTTGCAGAAACATGCATGATATCTCGGAGGAAATTGCTTACCTTTTTTAATTACAGTCTGGTCGGGAATGTGGATTCCTTGATCATCAACAGGCTGTGACACAAATGCACAAAAATGGACAATTTCAGTGTAAAGAAATACCAGCCTGAGTTCTGTGCGCAGGGTGCATGTGCGCCAACAAAAGCCCGACACAATTAACAACAATCAGCCAGTATGGAGGCTCACGAGGCCCATACCTGTTACTATTATTGAGCGTACATTTACGCATAACACCAGATCACAAACCCAGACTTAAATAACGCTGCTGTGTCGCCCCATAATCCTGACCTAATTTTGCCCTTAGATTGGCTCCACTCACAAGGAAACTTCTCATCTAGATTGGATAGTAATTACGGCAGCGCAGCCTATTAAAGGCCTATGAACTAATTAGAGGATTATTGGTGTTTGTTTCTGATGAAAAACTGGGGAGAATACTCCAAAAAAAGAATGAGAGTTGGTGACATTTTAAGCGCTTGTTCATCATGCATCTTCCTTGATCAGGACTTTTATTGGAGCACAGTGTGACAATTTCAGTTCTACTGTGAGTATACATGCGCAGTGGTAAAATCTGATTTCATCTTTAGATTAAAAAAAAAAATCAAGTCAAAACGTGGTAATATGATCAATAAATTCGCGTTAAACTCGGTGGTTTATCGCTTTCTGATTAAATGCACAAGTAGTAAAATTCAATTTAAAAAATTATGTTCTTACATTTCAGAGTAATTGAAATGAACATTTTACATTTAGGGATAAACATTAAACTGTGTGATGCTTCTCATAAAAAAAAGCAATATTTGCACAGAAAAAAACGCATAGTTTAAAGATAAATTCAGAGTGTAAAGAGCTGAAATAAATTCCCGAATTCTTTCCTTTTTTAGAGGCAAAAGGAAAACGCTGTAGCATAAATGTGGAAAATAGAATTAAAATTCTATTTTATGTGGCTTTGAATTATCATGATTAATTTTTTAAAAATAAAAATCTCCCCTGTTGTGCTACCATATTATTATTATTATTATTGTTGTTGTTGTTGTTATTAATATTATATTAAATCACCGTAATACAGTGAAGTATTTTCTTCTAAATCAGCCAAGATAAACAGGATATGAATTAAATTCTAACCTTTTTAATTTTAAATCTAATTATTATTTTTTTTCCAATCAGAGTTTGCCCAGGAAGAAAAAAACAAATGCAGGTAAATGTTCCTTTACCTGAACGTCTTCTAAAGAGTGAGGTATTCCATGGATAGGGATAGAGTCTGACAGTCCCGTTTCGATGCCGTGGCCGGACGGTAGCAGCACTTCCCTGCGGTACTCCCGGCACAGCTGGTGGGGCAGGCTGCGGTGCTGGTGCAGCAGGCCGCTGTCCTGGCTCTGCCTCTGGCCCGGCCAGCCCGGGTGCTGCGGCTGTGGCTGGGCGTGCAGAGAGTTGAGGGAGTACGGGTCGTTGACGTGCGAGTAAGGGTCCTGAGACTGCGGGTAGATGGGCTGGTAGGGCGGGGGGAAGTACGGGGGCTGGAAGTCCGAGTTCGGCGTGTGGGAAAGCGGAGGGGCGCTCGTGTAGGGACTCTGGCCCACGCCGCCCAGCTGAGGTAGCCTGGCTGTCCCATTGCTGGTGCCGTCGTGACGGTCCTGGATGAAATCACAAACAGAAGAGGGTTTTAGACCATGAAGACTTTCTACACACACATATAATTGTGCGTAATTTCTGTCTTTGTTTTTACTGCTAAATGCTTTGCGGGCATTATCAAACATGGCCCGTGTGTGACAGCAATTACATTGAGATGGAATTAAAACTTATTTTTAAAGAAAAAACTACATGTGCGTAAAGCTGAATACACCAAACATTATTACAAAAGATTAAAACTAAATAATACAATTTAAAAAATCCAGAGGTGAAAATTCCCTGAAATAAATAATCAAACTTTGCGTAATTCCATCCTCTTTCTGCAGTTTGTTTAAAGCCTGTGCGCTTTGCAAAACATTATTCAGCAACAAAACAAATTTTGTAATAAAATCTGAAATAGAAATAAAATGAATTATCAGACACGGTAAGGCTCCAGCAACTTACCATTGCGGAAAAACTGTGCACTAACATCTGAAAGAAATTCTGGAGCGATTTAAGAGAATAACAAATAGTTTAAAAACTATTTGGGGGTTTCGGGGGCGAGCAAATGGAATTAACCAGCAAAACAAAAAATTAGCCCCCAGAAAAAAAAGACTCTTCTCCTGTAAGATCACGCTGGCCCCGGCGCTCAGATATGTGCCACAGCAACTGGACGATAATCCATCAGAAATAAATGCTTAGATCCCCGCTGCCCTTCATTTGGGGCTAAAAATGCAGATATTCGGCGGTGCTGGAGGATTCGGCTGGAAAAGTTTCTCTCGGTAAACCCTTCTTTTTTCTCCCTGCTCTCCTTGGCTTCTATCACAGTGCTGCCGTCCCTTCGCCTGAGCTCATATTAGCAAAAGAGCCGCTTCTTCGTCTCCCTCTTGGACTCCTAATAGAACGCATTCATGACTATTAATATTACAGGAATACTTGATAATAAGGAAAAGAATGGTCGGAAATCGGGCGTGAAGCGGAGGACGCAACTCAAGGCAGGAGTCTGCGCTTAAATGACGTCCATTGAAAGGAGGAATCAGTATATCTAATCAGAGATGGGGAGAGAGAGGGAGTGAGAGAGAAGGAGGGAGTGAGAGACTGTAGAGGGAGTGGAGAGAGAGAGAGACAAAAAGAGGGACATTCACTCCCGTCTGACGAATCAGAGCGAGAGGGAGGAGGGGGGGCATTTTAAAAGGGTCCCAGGGCCAAAGCGCAAAAGTGAAAGAAAGACATTGGAATGGAGGGAGGTGGACTACAGACTAGAGAAGAAGCCATGGATGGAGACAATGTGCACCTCTGAAGTAGGTGAAAATCCAGCAGACGACGCTATGGGCATTCCGAGCGGCTCGCTTCTACCTCTCGTCCCTTTGTTTTCCACCTCAGACTCCGACCGCGAGCTCTCCTCCATGGGCTCCTCTCCTCTCTTTCCTCCGAATTAATCCACTGCTTCCTCCTCGACTCCAAAACCAAGAGTCACAGCGGCTAACTTTTAACTTTCAACCAGGAAAAGACGGAGAATAATAAATTCCCACAGTCTTAAAATAGGGCCGCGTGGATCCGGCACAACTTTTACGCGCGGCTTCCAAGAGCTCCACTCCCCTGCCTTGCTTCCTCGCGCATTTTTAAAATTACCAAACAACAAGCTGTGACAGGATTTCGATTGCAAAACTTAATGCTTGCATCGATACCAGAGAGTAAACATTTGCCTGTAAATTAAAAAACAATGAGAACAACACGAGCGCGAAGGTGCCCCAGCTTTTGTTTTTTCCTACTCCCGGCCGTCCCTATCCTCCCAGGACGCAGGCGAAAAACACGTCCGACAGGCTCCTCCACTCCTAAACAAGTCCCTGATATTACTGCCAAACTTTGTCTATGCCCATAACAACAATCACTCAGTGTATGCACTTCACACATACATGCACACACGCGAAATCTAACGGCTCAAGTTGCAGCGAAATTAAAAGTGAAGGTTGAATGTCTGTGTGAATAAAGCAGGCTGTGTTAGGGCTCAATAAAACCATTTAGCTGCAATATTTATTTTCAGCTAAATGAATGCCACGTCTTTATTATATATTTATTAATTCTGCAAGCCATAAAATATCTTATTGTATTTATATATTATGATTTTAATAAATATATGAAACAAAAGAGAAAAGCACTCATGCAGCGAATAAATTCAAATAACTGCACATATGAAACTAAACTCTAACGCAAAATGCAATGAAAAAAAATAAACAAAATATAACTGAATTTCCAGTCAAGCGGTATTTATAATCTGATATTTTTGTAGTCTTGGAAAGACACAAATAAAGAATCCAATATGAAAATAAAAACAATTAATTAATTCTGCTGCCAGACTATTTTTTTTTTTCTGTAACATTTGTCAAAATAATGACAGATCTGGATGATAACAGTGCATCACAAACCTAAAATAATTATTTTTGTCAATGCAAAAAAAAAAACAAAAAAACGCTGAAATATAATAAAATAAATCAAAGAGGAGCCCCTTACCTCGCAATCTTCATATTTAATGTTATCAGTTAATTTCCAAAGCATTTTCATGGGTTGCTGAGGTGGATATTGAGTTTGGGTATCGCCTTATAGTCTTGTTTTCACTCAGTGAATTGTGCTCCCCGCTCTGAAAAACTACTTTTATTAAAGCTGTGGGCTGCTGTCTGTCTTGCGCTCTGAGGTCTCCCTCTAATGGTGGAAGTGAAGGGCTGGAGCAGCTCTGTAATAACACTGGCACAGGGCCTCATTAGCATATCAACAGCCGTTTGATTCCCCCCCACCCCCCCATCTGCTCACACAACACCAATGGACAGCGCACAGGTAAAAAACTCAGGCAGCAAGACGCTCCACACGCGTGTTATTTCTACTGTTCAGTCAGGTGTGTGTTTGCTGAGGGGGGGGGGGGTTACACTCCTGCATGGGGACCTGCATGCACCTGGGAAAGTTTTAGTTGAAGTCTATCAAGCTTGAAGACCAAACAATCATTTCTGATATTGATGCGATATTTTATAACAAAAATAAGCAGGTGTCATTTTGGAGAAACTTTCTGGCAATGACTTGCTTCCTTAAAATGAGACGCCTGTCGTTTTCTACATCTTGACATGATCACAGCATGCCTATGCAAATACAACCCTGCCACACACTTTGTTGCCAGCCTTGATTTTTTTTTTTAACTCCCAAACTGTTATTTTAATCCCATTGAGAGTGGAGACCTTGAGAGGCTATTCTCTTAATGTTATGTTAAAAAGGGTGAGCGGCTCTACAGGTCCACTGACTACCTGTAAGGGCGCAGGCTTTGCAGGAGTGCTGGGGGGGAATGTAAATAATTAACACAACAACATGGCCTTGTTTCATTTGAATGAGCTGCAGGGAGAGCCTGGCTCTGCCCTGTCGCCGGCCGAGCCTTCACCTCAGCAGGTCGTGGGTCAGCAGACAGGTCGCAAGCTCTGCAAAGGCGTTGTCCCCTCTGCTTTAAAACCTGGATTACCATTTTTGGTGGAGTACCTTTTTTTTTTTTTTTAAAGAAAGCAGTTGTTATTTATGAGAAGGGGGAGATGAAACTGGCTGACAATGACAGCTATGTAGGCGAGTGTCTTCCTGCTGGTCAGGTCAGGTTGTGGTTGTGTGTGGTGATGAAAGGTTTTAACAAGTGAGAGTAAAATGTTTTTGCTTCAGAAAAAAATTCTCAAGCAGTTGAAGTCAAGTCAACTAGTAAAGCTTAACGGAGGGTACATCCTTGAACACTTTGGAACTCCCGATTGTGTGACTAGAATTTTTTAAAGCCACGATTATTTGTTACTTCCACTTGTTGTACGCACGTTTACGCACGACATAATTTAAAGTAAAAGTCGAGTTTCGCCAGGGGTTTTATTTTTACCGAACGATGTCATCTCGCCCATTCCTTGCAATTATTACAAGTCACCAAACACCTCTGTGGATCCAAAACACACCCTTACATCCAAAAACAACAAAAACAGCGGTGAGGATTTCATGGCAAAACAAAGAGATGCGCAATCTCACACTCAGAGAATCATCACAGCAAAAAAAAGTTCAAATCTAACATTTTAAGCTGTTTGGATGATTTCCTGACGGATAAGATAAACACAAATAACACAGATATTCTGCAACAACGCCTCTACAGAAGTTTTTCACGGTGCCTTCGCAGCCTCATCCTACAACAAGTCGACACTGACAGTTTTCACTGATTTCCACAGCCGCCTCTTTGTCTTTAGGTGAGCACTACATACCTGCCATTCCCCCATTTTGCCCATAATTGACATCCTCTGTCTTCTGCTGCCTTTGGAGGATTTTTGTTCGATGGTTCCGCTGTCGTAGTCTATCTCATCGAGCCCTCGGTCCCAGAGTAGACCTTTTTACTTTTTTACCTGGTCCCGATCGACTCACCTGGCCATAAAAACGGCACGGGGCCACCTGGCCACGCATGCGCACTGCGTCGGGTGTGGGCGAGAAAGGAGACACTACCTGGGAAAAACGGAAAAGGCTTCTTGTGTGGGTGTTGTGAAGGCCTGTGCTGTCATACTTTGGCATATTTAGTCGATTTAATAAGCCTATTGAAATAAAAATGATAATTGCTGAAAGAATGAAAAATCTGCGCATTTGTAGTTTGTAATTACTCTGATGTTCAATCCCAACCAATTACGTTTGGTATAAAAATGAAGGGATTTACTCTCCTGAGTCAAACAAACTTATCTCATGTACATTAAACTTTTAGCTTATGTTTTCAAAATGTCTTTTATTGGGAAGAAAAGGGGGAACACAACGCATTGAACTCATTAAAACAATAACTCGTGATGAGATTTCACTCATTATTTCAGAAACTTTATTAATAAAGATTATTTGCTGGATCATACGTTGACCTTACAAGCGAACTGTAAAGGATACAAGCAAGCTTAAGTCATGATTAACTAAAAGTTTGTCAAAGGATGATTTTGATATAAAAATGACACAAGTGTCTTATGCGTAAATTAGCCTTTTTCTTTCTTTTCTTCTGTTTTTTATTTGTAGCCTAAAAACATAAATCCTCTTTGCAAATAAAACTGAAGAGTTAAAAACTTGAAGGTTAACTGCCAACATCAAGCTATCCTGCTATTGTGAGCCTCATTATTTATTTATCCACTGTTTATTTCTAATACATACTTATGTAGACCCCTCCAGCCATGAGCGAATGAGCTCTCCCTCTGTCTGCCTTTCACACGCACACACACACACAAAGACACACACAGACACACACACACTAACAAGCACAGAGAAAAGAGAGCAACACGTGCACACACATAGGTGATAATGGTGAAAGCTTAAGTCCAAAACCCCCTTTCTCCCCTTTCAACTCTCTGACGGCGCACATGCAGGGTGCAGATGGGACGCACAGTGCGCTGCACCTCGCTGGCAGACCGCTGTATGGATGTTTTCTCACATCAAACACTCACAATAAATACATTTAAGTCATGCACAAAGGATATATGGAAAGTATATGCTGAGAAATTATTTTTATTGTACATTTTCTCCTAAAAAGTTTTTTTTTTTTTTTTTTTTTACTTTTTGCAGAATCATTATTCCCTAGAAAATCCATATCTACATCTTTGTGGTGTTAAGATTTAAAACAAGCCTTCATGTTTGACTTCAAAGGAAAACACGTTTTAACTGCACACACAATACCTGCAGCGATGGAAACCTCCGCAGGACTGGACAAAAGGGATGAAGGTGGTGGTGGTGGAGGGGGATCAGAAATATTGTTTGGGGCTCTGCGCACTCAGGGAGGAGAATAAGTTTTAAAGCAGGGCTGTCTGAGAGTGGGTTAAAGAGCGGGGTCCCTTTTGAATATCCAGCCTGTTTGTCTAGGGCTCGGTTTCAACCACTTCCACCGGAGCGCCGGGCCTGCGGCGACGTTCAGCTTCTTAAAACTGCGCGCTGGCTTTAATAGGCGCAGGCAACGGCTGCACCTCAGGGGCTTCTACAGCCATTTATATTTAGACAAATGACACCTAATTATAATCTAATATATTATTATTATTGTTGTTGTTATTATTATTTTTATTATTATTATTATTTACATTTATTTGTTTGGTGTCTGTTTATTTATCTATTTTAGTATTTTTTGTTTATTGTTTTTGTTTTTTTGTTTTTTTCTGAATTTGTGACCATCTGTATATTTCTTCGGTGTATGTAGGCAGAATGTTTGAGCTCTCCGTGATATTTTTCTAGAGTCTTGAGCACATATGACCGTGCTTATTTACGCACCTGTCTTGTTGCCAAATATTTGTTAAATATTCAAGAAAGATTATTCCCTGCCGATTCTTTTTTAAAAAATAAAATATTGATCTCTAACTGAACTTATTTTGAACCAAAACTTGTGGATAAGTCAGGAACTCATGGCAGATTAATTTGTTGTAGAAGTTTTAAGCATCAATTTTCCGTGCGTAATTACAGGGGACACAACCTCGCTGTCAGCAGCAGTCAAACACAAACGCCATGTTGCGTTGTTATTGTGTGGATCTTGTCACCGTTCAGTCTGATGGTCTCAGGCCCGTTGGATGAAACGCCTCTGCCCGTGGATAATAAATGATGTTCTAGCGCCTCCCTGCTGTGAGAGAGAGGCGAGGACGCGCCACCAGTGGATTACAGACAATATTGCACGTAACTAAACCAAATGAATGTGCGCAATGTATAGTTCACTTGGAGAAATTGTCAAAATTGTGCCAAGCAAAAAAATCTGTATATGAAGAAAATAGATAAATATATAAAGCAAGATCATTTGTTTAAATATCAATAACTTATTTTTAGACAATGTCATCATACAACACCATTGTTTAGACCTAGTGTTTGCAACTATTTCTAATAATAACCCAAGTGTCTTGTTTCATGGACTTTATCACTCTACTGAGACAGTATGTGTCGGTTTTCATGGTAATGAGCCAATAACTATATTCAATCATGAAACACACATTTCGAGACAGTGAGAGTTGAAATGTGCTCGTGTTTGTCTGGTAGGCTTTCTGATTTATAGCTTAATATATGTTGAATGTCATATAAAAAGTAGTTGTGTTAAATCTTGGAAGTAACAGTGGAGTGATAAAAACATAATGTATTCTAATCCTGGGGTGCCATCTTGTGGTCGCATAGTAAAACTACAAGAACTTCTTGAAGTTTTGTGAGAGCAGAGCAAACGATGGTCTGAAGTTTACTGTTTAGATTTTCGAGGTGGTACAGGAGTCAGCAGAGAAGGCAGAAAAAAAACTGTTAAGTAAAAATTTGGCACAGATATCCCACTTAATTAGGCATATTTATATTTACACAGGCAGGATTTATTATTTTTCTGTTTTTACTGCACAGTGACTGTAAATTCTTTTTTGATATTTTGCAAATACATTTTTCTTCATGTTCATCCAAAACCTTACAGCAGAATTAGTGTCTTTTAATAGCCTCGGAAAATGGAAATTATTGTATTGTTTTGTTATGGAAAAAAACATATTAAGGGACTAATAACATCCAATGATATGTGAGGCAGAAAAAATGAATAAAATCAGCTCAAATTGATGTAATTGATTTACTTGCACTTCTTGAAGTATTTTTTCTATAATAAGTGCTTTACTTGAGTAATTTTTGCATTGGTTATTGTCATGTGTTTTTGTTGTTGTTTTGGGAGGCTCACACTGCAGGCTACTTAGTTACATTTGTGATTGCCTCTGAGTAAGTAAAAATATATAAAAAATAAAAAAATATAAAATGAAAAGCACATCCACCCAAGTTTTCATACTTTTGTTTATTTAAAAAAGTGGATATCTAGTACTGATGTGGTGAAAACAAAAAGTATTGTTGTATTCTGTCAGCATTACAGCCAATACATGGGAAACATATGGGCCAATTTAGCAAAATACCGGCAACTGATAATGACATATAAACCCATTTCTGTTTCTAATTGAATCCTTTACACTGCAGTTGTAAGTTGACGGCAGATAAAAGCACATAAACATATCAAACTGTTAAAAGTGTAAGAAATCAGAATAATAATAATAAAAAAATAAGCGAGAGGTTTCTGGGCAGAGTGATACTTATATTCTTATATTTTTCATTTAAACAATTATGTGAATCCCTTTATTATACGATTTAATAGTGTCAACGCTCAACAACATACCATGAAAACCCGGACCTAAACGCTTGCAGGAGCCCATTGAGAAGCAGACGGACTACATTTCCCACAATGCTCAGAGGCGCGTCCCTGTGTTCCAACAATATGTGTTCGGTGGGAAACACAGACTGCAGTTGTTATTGACAGAGGACAAGAGGCAAGGTTGTATGCAACATTTTTGTTATAATAGTCTTTCCTGATATTCGATAACCTAACAGTAGATTGTTAAAAATAAGCAAATGCGTTTATGTCCTGAACTGTTAATAACTGAACATTTAATGTGATATTGGAGCTTAGATTTGGAGTATCTTGCCAGTGTGTAGTAACAGCAGTGGTGCTAGTTTGTGCAGCTTTACGCTAATGCCCATTGCTGATGAGTGCAGGCATGATTAAACCTTATCTCATGAAGCAGACACACTCACACCCTTCAGGGGGGCACGATGTAACGATTTGTGACCAAAACAGACGAGCAGTGCGGTGTAACGGCGGTAAACTTATCGTGTGCGACAATGTTTTTCTATCTTCTGTTGCCTCAGCTAGTCTTCTGTAATAGCTCTGTGTTGTTGGACTCAGACAGATCTTTGAATACGTCTTTACCTGTGAGTGACATTAGGCTCAGTCCAGAAAGACTCATCACTGCAAAGGTAGAGTAAACTTTCTTTAATGCCAACTCGTCTTGTGACCTGACAGGTGTACAGCATGTCTGTGGACTGGATTGGTTATGGATACGCAGCTCTTATTGCCTCTGGGGGAGCCATTGGTTATGCTAAAGCAGGTATGTTTAATATTTATGACGTAGTAAACAGTTGACCTTTTCATGTTACAACAATGTAAAAGGAAAACGAAGTGCTTATTTATTATTTAACTAATTTTTGCTTTAATTTTTTCATGTTATTTACTGAGACCAGTTCTGTAGGAATGTTGCAGGTATTTTTAACTCATAATTGCCGATATTGATAATATTTATATGCCTCAACTTCACTAAAAGTGTCATTTTCCTTTCATACAGACAGTCTACTTGTGTAAGGAACAGTTGTGAAGCAAGAAAACAACATTTTAACTCGTAAATGAACAGCATTTGATATGCAAAAGGGGATATTCAGTGATAATAACCTGAATCATTATGCTATACGTGTACATGTGTACACCTGTGGTGTAAAGCTGCTTCGAGTTGTAAAAGACCAGAAAAGTGCTATATAAGCTCAAATCCAATCTTCATCAGGAATAAAAGTAAAGAGTTAAATTAGTGAAACAGTTTCAAATGATCAACTTTTTCCCCTGAAAAAAAAAACAATTTTGTTCCAACAATTATTGAGCCATACTTCTTAACAAAACATGCAGGCCTATTTTTTCCACAGAAATTGAGACATTGCCTTGAGGAATGCCAAATGTTGGTATTAATTGTGTATCAAGTTGGTATTGGTCTTATATTTCAGGACAATAATATGATCACGAAGCAGAATTACGAAAACGTGTCCCAATATACCTGAATGTACCTTTTTTTCACAAGACCTGCATGTGTGAAAACTTAGTGACAATTTTTTTGCTCGGGTCTTTCCCAGAATTGCTCCTGCCAGCCCCATAGAATATCCCCTCGACTGTCTTTTAGCTTCTTCTTCTTTTTTTTTTTTACACCACTCATGACAGTTTCTAACACATTGATTTCAGGAGCTCTGACCCTGGATATATACACCCCTCTCTGTCAGAGCAAGAATTTTTCTCTGTCAGACAAAGGAGTCAAGTATAGGTTAAAAAGTCTGTTCTGGTTCCTAAATTCACTCAAATTTACAGAGGAAGTGCATATGTAAATGGGGTTCAACCCTAACACACATTGGATTTTGTAATTCCCATTGAACGGATGCTGTTGTTCATTGTTTGTGTCCCCTTTGTTACAGGCAGTGTCCCCTCTCTGGCTGCTGGTCTCCTCTTCGGTGGTCTCGCAGGTTTTGGGGCCTACCAGATCTCCAATGACCCCAATAATGTTTGGGTGTCTCTGGGTGAGGATGCTTAGAACGTTTAGGGAATATCTGATGTTGTGTGGGAATATATTAGAGAAAAAGTTTTCTTGTTGAGAGCAGTGTGACTGTTTTGTGACCTTTGTCGTAATGCATCCTCTGTGGGGGTCTTCCAGCTACGTCAGGGGCTCTGACTGCAGTCATGGGGAAGAGGTTCTATGGATCCAGGAAGTTCATGCCAGCTGGACTGATGGCTGGAGCAAGGTATCAGTCATATTCAATTTAAAAAAAGAAAACAAAAATAGCAAGTTTCCCAAAAGATAAAGCACCAAAAAGTGTCATAAATGTACTGAATAATAATAACAATTCTGACTCACACATTTCAGCCCTTTTAGAACAACAAAGATATGTATTAAAATGGTTGGAGGGAATTTTTCAGTTTAAAACAGTCTGGGGCATGTCAGTGAATATTGGCTAAGTACAGTCAGTGAAAAGAAAAAAGGCCACACGTAACCCACTGAGTCGACAAAGTGAACACATCAAGGAAGTGCCTTAATATTATTTATATGTTAATACAGTTTAGTCCTAAATAAAAATACACTCTGAGAACTTAATCCCTTGCATACTAGTTTGTGTGCTTCATATCAATGATATTTTGATTTTTAAAAAGTAGTATACAGTATTTCCTATTGCCAAAATGCTACCCAGACTTCTTTTTAATGAAACACTGTCTGAAATGATTTTCCACAAAATTATTTTTTACAGTATTTATGTTTTTTGTGCTGTCAGCTTCAAGAAAATTCCATCGTAAGAATTCCCTTCTGGTTTTTTCCCTGGGATACTAAATAAAAGTGGTGCTACCTGCTGAAAAATAGGAAAACTATAAATTTGAAACTTAGCTTGCAAACCAAAAAACAGGTCTCAAGAAGCACGCGTTTTGCTGTAGTGGCCTTACGATAAAAGAAATGCCCTTTTGCTGGTTTTTATGCGACTTTTTTTGCCTAAATGCTCTATGTGTGATTATTTTGAGTGTGTAATGGTTTGATATCAGAACCAAATTTCACTCAAGAAGGACAGAAGTTTTTTACTTACTCATAAAACAGTTTACCATGTTTTAAAGCATAGTATTTTAAATATGATCTGAAGTGCTTTGTGAAAGGAGTCTGACATGTTTGTCTTGTTTCAGTCTTCTGATGGTCGGAAAGCTAAGCCTGGCACTGCTTCAGAAACCTCAGGAGTCCTGATTGAGTGAAGACTATGACCTGTTCACCGTCTTCTGTGGGTGACTTCGCCTGTCAGTGTTTGTCATTTACTGTTCATATAATTTTGTAAAGGATCAAAATAGGCTGGTTGTTTATTTGAAGATGAAATATATCATGTTTATACAAAAGGAGCGACTGTCTTGTTGTTTTTCAAAGAACGCATTTTGCACATTTTTATATTTATTTGTTTACAAAAATCTTTTACAAAATGTTCATTTGATTCATTGCATAAATCAAAGTGAGACAAAAGAACAGCTTTTACTACTGTTACAATAAAGATTTTAAATCACCTATCTGATTAGCCAACAAAGCATTTTATAAAGTGTAAGACAAAAGCAATTGTGCCGTCCTAAGTAGTTAAAACCATCGCAGCTACAATTAGAAAACAGTAAATGCTATCTTAAATTAATGCTGATTGAATGTCCTAACACAAGAAGAATTGGCGCATCCTGGGTCCTTCAGGAATACAGTAGGATTGTCTTGCAGACAGTTTCAGTCCAGGTCCAGCATCATGGCAACCACTATCATTAGATCAAGGAATCCACACACGTCGTCAGTGAGGTCGTGCATGTCCCAGTTTCTCTGGAAAGAGGATTATGCCACAGTGGCAGGGAAATAGTCTCTGTGAAGATTGTGAGATTCAGTAGTGTTTCTATTTATCCTCTATAACATCTACCTTAGTGTTTGAACTGTTGGAAATGTAAGTAGTCTGAGGGAGTGTACAAGTTTCTGCATCCACAGCTTCCACCAGGTCTAAGTTTGAATGTTGGTCAAAGTCTTAATGCTAATATGAGTCCAATATCCTGAGGAGGCTGTCTCTCCTTTTTGAGAGCTACACTACCGATTTCCACCATATTTGGATGTCCAGTCCACTCTGCCATGGACAGGCTGTACAGCTGGAGCTCTAGCCAGGATGTTCCCCGAGTTTTTCGCCAAGGCTGAGTAGCTGCTTCCCTTTAACTGAGTCCTGTCTGTCCTTCTCCAGCCATCAAAATCTGGAAGAACATGCAAGACGGTCAGTTAATATTTAATAAAGATATACACTCAATGGCCGCTTTATAAGGTACACCCATACAATATGGGGTTGGACCTGCTTTTGCCTTCAGAACTGCCTAAATTATTCAAGACAGATTCAACAAGGTGCTGGAAACATTCCCCAGAGGTTTTGGGCCACACTGACATGATAGCATTACACAGTTGCTGCAGACTTGACAGCTGCACAGCCACAATGCAAATCTCCCTTCTTACCAAATCCTAAAGGTGTTGTCTGAGATTGAGAGGCCACTGAAGTACAGTGAAGTCATTGTCATGCTCAATGAGTCAGTTTAGGATGATATGAACTTTGTGACATGTATTATCCTGCTGAAAGTAGCTATTACAAGATGGGTACACTGGTCACAAAGGGATGGACATGGTCAACGGCAATACTCAGGTAGGCTGTGGTGTTCTAACAATGCTCAATCGGCCCCAAGTGAGCCATGGTAACACCCCAAAACCATTACACCAAAACTACCATCCTGAGCTGTTGATACAAGGCAGGATGGATCATGCTTTCGTGTTGTTTAGACCAAATTCTGACCCTGGCATCTGGATGTTGTAGCAGAATGGGCACTCATCAGACCAAGCAACATTCTTCCTATCTTCTATTTCGTCTATGGTGGCAACCTAGGTAAGAATTTGTCTAAATAAAATGTAGAAAAGGGGAAACTATGAGGTGAAAAAATTACTCCTGTAAGTGTTCAAAACGGAATGGAAATCAAAGACTGCAGTGTGGATTATTGGAAAAGAAAAAATAGAAACTATGAAAGTACCTTCATTAGATTCACTGAAAGATGAGTTGGAAAAAGGCTTGGACTTTGCGGATTTTGGTTTGTCCTTTTTATTATCAGGAGATGAGGAAAGACTGACTGCAAGTGAAGATAAAGGAGGAACAGCACAGGTTATAGTGAGAGTTAGGATTGAGAGAACAAGTAAAAAGATGAGATCTTAACAGAAAAGGCAGCTGGTACAAGCAGGGAAGGAGCAGAATTCTGAATTAACTGAGGGTTATCAGATCTACAGGTATCAACAAAATCTTACTTGTGTGCTGGCCAGCCAAAGGAGCGAGCTGGATTCTCTGTCCCACAGATCCAACCTCTTTCTTCTGGAACGACGGGATGTAACCACCAGAGAGGTTGTATTTGGTGCTGACAAAAGTCCCTATTTAAAGACGACACAGTTAGTGTGTTTTCCTCCTTACTGAATAAATCCAAAGTCAATGTTCTAAAACATTTCTACCGCCTTAGTTTACTCAATGACATGTTGCACTTTGAACCTTAGTTAAAACAACACGCATGTTTGAGTAAAGAAGCAGAACACAACAAATGCTAACGAACCATTACAGTAGCCTTTGGAATATATGCAAATAAACATTTGATTTTACTGCTTTATCATGATGACGTGTAATTTAAGGCTGTGTTCTTAAAATGATGAGAGGCCTAGAGTAATATCAGGAGAAAAACAGCTTTGTAATTTCAAGACATCTGGATCAAAATGTCAAGGTCCTAAGGAAACCAAAACGTATATGTTACCACAACAAAACAAATAAAATGAATGTGTGTATGTCAGCGAAGGGCTTCTGTGCATCATAGACTTTTATTTTGGCAGAAAGAATAGAATTTGTCTAAGAGTAATATTAAGTTATAAACCTACATGTTCAACATTAAAGATATAAAAGATGTAGTTTATACATGCACCGGAAAATGATTGTTTACCATAAGAACCACCAACAGTGATATGCCTGTTGATCACAAGACAGTGAATTTGAAATGCTGAAAAGTCATCACTTTATTAACTTTACTTTATTCAACTTGAGAGGCATTTATATGATTATTAAAAACAAATGACATAGATACTTATTTACAAGGACACAAAGAGGACAAAAATATTCTACTTGATTTCACCTGAGTACACGAACAAGTATAGCTCTTTGAATCTACTGAAGTCCATCATTTAAATTAGAACTTGAAGTTTGGAGTGTTTCGAACTCACTTTCTTTGTCCAGAAAGTTCATGCTGGAGTATCATGAGTCATACAACTCTGTTTCTCATCTAATACCAGCAGAATAAGATATGGTAACATTTGACCCCAAAAATATAATAGAGTTGCATTTTGTCCTGATAAATATGTGAAATACTACAGAGTTAGTGGAATTGTATATTGTACACCTCGCGGGTCACACAATATATTTCACCATAAATCCATTACATGCCAAATGTTTAAATCTATCAATAGATAGTCCTGATAAATATCAAATAACTAAATTGTAAGCTGAAGTATAAAGTATGTTATACAACCGATATTGTACATTCATTCTCAATCCAAGATATGACCACTCCTTATAGACATCATGTTTCTGATCCATCACGTATTAAGAAGTGAACCAATTCTGGCTCAGTTTTGACTATCAAGTATGAAGAAAATCAGTCAGTATCAAGAAAAAGAAAGCTACGCTGACAACACCAGGTGATGGAGAGCATCTGTCAGATGACCTTTTTGTTTCTTTCATTTTTTAAGTCAAGTTCTCAAATGCTTTATAAAATGTACAATGTATATATACACAATAATTCCTACAGAGAATACTCAGGTAAATGTAAAAGAACTGATTTGAAATACTCCTCAAAAAAAAAAGTTGTTAAAAAAGCAACTCAATTATAATTGCTTGAGCAAAAATTATAATTACTCCCCATCCTACTTGTTTGATAATACACCAGCACAAAAGTAGAAGTTCTAGACACAAAATATTTGGATATTAATTTTAAAATTAATTTCAACTGGCACACATTTGCAACCAACCTTGTGATCCACCCCTGGGTCCTGTCCCAGGTTGAGTTTAAAGCACTGTATTAAAACGCTTTGCATGTCCCCGACCATTTAAAGGCAACAAAGAAAATATGAAGAAATTTTGAATGAAAAATCACTAATAAATGTTCTCAAACATAACTTAATTGCAATTATTTTTCCTTGTGAGTGTATGAGGTAGCAACTGCATATGCAACAGCTACTGACGACCCACATAGACGACTAAGACCTGGTGATTGAAGCCATTCAGTTTTTCTTGCGACACCACAAGTCTGCGTCACCAGCAGCCACTGATGGTTATCAGTGTCATTAGAGAAAAGCCTCATTGTTCCTTTATGAAGATGTTGTTGTGACTGCAGTGCTATTTAGCACTTATTTAGCTACTGGAGGTCTTAGTTCTTTGGTTATACTGTGTATTTGTACTCATGTCCCCTGCAGAGCCTTTAGCAGCTTGTTCTCTTCTCATGTAAAGCTGCCAGGTGAATACCTAAAGCTTGTTGTGTCAGCCAGAATATTAACTACAATGTTAATACACAGAGGGGCTTTAGCACAGTACAATGATTACAGTAACATGGTTGACTTCAGCTCTATATAATAAAGTAGCTCTCTTAAAATGTAATCTCAATGAAATACCTTTGGAGAGATCGATTTTCTCAAGTATTCTTTCCTTAACAATAACTTTCTCCTGTGGGCTTTCCACAGATTTAGATGCATTCTCATCTAGAGTCCCAGGAAAAGCAGAGATGAAGGAGGTGCATGCAACCAAAGAGAAAGGAGAAAATGAAATGAGTGAGAAAAAGAATAAGAAAATAGTATGTGTAATACTGATACTAGAGCCATCAGAGAGACACGGCAAAAAGTTTATCTCGACTTTAACAGCAGAGCATATTCATTAATAAAAGGTGAGCTGTCAAAACAAACAGTGTGTGCTTGTGAGTGAAGGAGTGTTTGGAGGTCAGACAATCGAGTAGGGGGTTGTAGTTAAGGGCCATTTAGAGAGCACTTGATCTAACACTGTCTGTCATGAATAAGAAAGCAAGGAGGAGAGTTGAGAGAGAGGCAGAAGAAGGGAGCTAACGAGGGAGCACAGCAGGGACCCATATTGTGTGTCCGTCTACATGACAAATGATTTATAGAGGTCTTCCATCTCTGAAGTCACAGACACGCTGGCTCACTCCAACACTGCTCCGTCATGGCTCCATAAATACTGATCAGGAGACATTAGCTGCATCATTAGCATTTAGAGCTAATCACAAAGAGTGCAGTGTCCTATTATGTAACGCTTAATGACATTGACGGGGCCAGGTTTCCACTGCAAGGTAAAATGAGGCCACAAGGGCAGTCACAGTGCAATCATTATCTATCTCTCTAAAATCAGAATGTAAACACAGTGTTATCTTCACCAGCAGTATTGTCCATTTTCACTAACAGTCACTCTAGAACAAATTGTAAGCTTCTTTTTATCTAGGTCTTTCAGAGCTGATGTTAGACAATATATTTTTTTTTCTTTAACACTTAAGACAAAGCTGGACAACTTATCCCCATCCTCTACACACTCCATTCAAACCCTAATACCTTTACATGAGTCATCAGTCCTTACCTGCATTGACTCTGGCTCCAATTGGAGCGAGTGGTTTATTGATGGCGTTTGAGGAGTTTTCCCACAGATCCCGCAGTGACATACCACTCATCTCCTTATCTCCAGAAGAATTCTGATTCTTGGTGATCAACCCTTGAAGGAACAGTATTTTTTTTTATATATATATAAAAATGATGACAAAGCAGAAGGAGACACATTGTCATAATGAAATTGGCCGTTTATGTTGCTACACAAAAATGGAAATTTGGCCTAAAGAGGGTATGTACATGACATCATAATCAGCATAAGTAATCTGTATTAATTAAGTATAGTGAAAATTTATTTTTTTTAATTTTTATTTTGTGTTCACTGCTGGCAGTACAGATCCTCAGATGATGTTATAGACATGTTTGGAAAGCCAGTCCAAGCCTTTGTTACCTCTAGACTGGATTATTGTAATTCTCTTTTATCAGGCTGTCCCAACATTTCGCTTAAGATAGTTCAGCTGGTGCAAAATGCTGCAACACGTGTACTAACTAGAACTAGCAGAAGAGATCACATTTCTCCTGTGTTAGCTTCTCTGCATTGGCTTCCCATAAAATCTAGAACAGAATTCAAGATTCTTCTTCTTACTTATAAAGCTCTCAAGGGGCAGGCACCAATTTGTCTTAAAGAGCTCGTGGTGCCATTCAAACCCCTCTAGAATGTTACACTCCCAAAATGCTGGCCTGCTCTTGGTACCATCAGTCTCTAAAAGTAGCATGGGAGGTAGAGCCTCCAGTTATCAGGCTCCTCTTCTCTGGAATCATTAACCAACCACGGTTCAGGAGGCAGACACCCTCTCTACCTTTGAGGTTAGACTTAAAACATTCCTTTTTGATGAAGCTTTTCGTTATGGCCGGCTCGGGCCTGGACCAGCTCATAGCTCATAGTTAAGCTGCAAAAGGCTTAGACTGCCAGGGATCTGGCACATTGAGTTCCTTACTGTCCCTCTCTATCTCTCTCCATCCTCTCTCTATATACAGTTTGTCTATGCCCCTTTTTGTTTGCTCCTCTACTCGTCTCTGGTCCTTGTCTTATAGGCTGCTTGGGATCCTTGGTGTGGACAGCCTGCTGCTGTGGACTTACAACACTTCAATAACTACAATTACAAATATTTGTCCTTTCCGTTAGCCCCATTATAGTTCCTGGTATTACCTTCAGAGAGATCAACAAATTTAAATTCATGGTAGTTCCCACAAACAGCATACATATATTAGTATGGCCTTGACAAACAACCATGGATGACCTGCTGCTGTGGACCTGCTTGACTCCACAACATAAATTCATATTTCTAAACTAGTTAAACCCAGTTTAATGGTAGTTTAGCTAGATACTGCTGTATCATTCGATACCAGTCATCTCTACCTTATAATCATTATAGATATTAATGTTAACATTAGATAAAGCACCCTTTCCATGGTTGTTATTGATTACATCTCTATAAAAACTACATTTAAATATTCAGCCTAGTATCTACATTTCCTGTGATGAGCGTCATCAAAAAAATTTGGGCCGACTGATAATTTCCTAAACTCTGCAGATTGCAGCTTAATTAACGTGTTTTTTTTCCTCTGATTTAAATTGCCACATGTTGCTTTCTGCCTGGCAGTGGGTGGAACTGCTAGTCTGACGTCAATACATACCCTCTGTTGTTTTTATTTGTCTATTTGTGGATGATAAAGGTGACCTAAGTAGGTATTGTGCAGCCTTACCTGGTAGGTATCGTGACTGGCTCAGATAATGCTGCCGTGCAGCAGAGCCTGGAAGATTGGAGTCCATATGGTTAGTCTTAATATTGTTGGGAAGCTTAGTCACTGTGCTGTAGGAGTACAGAGGTTTCTGCTCCTTAGGCCTGCAAAAAAAAAAAGGTCCATGTCCTGAAATGATGCTCATTTTTGAGTGGTGAGCATCATAAGGTCTTGATTGTAAAGTCTTCATTGTATGACTGGATCCCATATAAAACTGAATTAAACACCTGCATGAACACTTTACAGTAACAAACAAGTATTAAGCAATAATAAGAAATAATAAGGCATTTGTAAAAACTATGCTTCCGATCTATAAAGCATTTATTGATTGAATATTTATTCATCTTTTCTAAGTACAGTATTGATACTACTTAGCATTAATAAAACATTTGCAAACACTTAGCTCTTAGTCTGTATAGTGTTTTTTTGTCATATATAGACAATGCAATAAATGGTTTATTGACACATCTGTAAATCATTTGTAAAGGACTAGAAAATACTTGATTATTCTAATTTAATTCATCAACACATTCGTACAGGCTTAACTGATAATTAATACTGCCACTCTTACTCTGACATTACATGTATCCTTACTAATGAATCGTTAAAGTATATTTTACTGTATAAAAAAGTAACACTGTATTTTGCTGATAATGCTTTACAGTTGATAAATCTAAAATAACTTATGTTACTGCTTTATAAATACATCAATTAAGTTTTTGTTGCTCACTGTGTTTAAAAATGATCCATGAATATTACTAGATTCTTAATAGATGTTGACTTAGGATTTCCTAATGCTTCACCAATGCTTAATATTGTGAAGTTATTATAAAACGTTACCAAAGAGTATTAATCAAACTGTGTAAAAAAAATATTTGTGAGAAAAATCCTCAATAATATAATCCTACTACTCTTTACTCTTACCTTTTAACAACTCAAATATTACATGATGCATGTAACACTTAGATTTGGCTTTAATTTCAAGTCTCAAGTCAAAATCTGGGGGTCAGAGTTGGCATTTTCAATTCAATCACAGAGCAGATTTGTCACTTAGAACAGCACTCACTGTGGATGGTGCTCCACAGGGCCCCTCTCCACCTCTGTGTTTCCCAGGCTGGGTTTCTTGGAGTTGGAGGCGGAGTTGTCTGAGGGGTCTGATTCATCCCAACTGTCCGAGGTCCTGGCCATCGTCTGACCCCAACGACGGCGGCCACTCTTCAGCACCCCAACTCCTCCACCACTGACACTGTTCTCACTGCCAACTGATGCTGCTTTCTGCAGAAGAGTTATCAGAAAGAGTTAACACAAATAACCATATCCAGATTTTCTAAAACTTTACTAATTTAATTTGTGTAAAAGTAGCATTTTGAAAGACTTTTACTCTGAAAATGTTTCAATCATGCATTTTTTATGAGCGTCAGAGTAATGAAACTTACTGCATGGCTGAGACCTGGTTTACTATCAGTTTGTGGAAGGGGGATCTGCTGAAGGGGCTGATGTTGCTGATGGTTTCTCAAGGAGGATGTTGAAGCTTTGGATTCAGATGAGGTCTGTTGGGGATCAGACTTGCACTCTGATGCATGTCTCTGGGCCTGCACCCTCACCTGTGCCTTCTTGACCTCCTGGCTCTGGGGACGAGGTCCTAAAATTTGTCCCACCTTAAAGTATGGATAACGTAAGGCCTGGATGGGGTGAAAAGAAAGAATAGTTTGCCAGTCTGAGTTTTCTTCAAGAACTTCTTTACAGCTCTACAGATCTCTTTAACAGTTTGTTCAATATGGCACTATTTTGAGCAAGACTTTGCTTTGAACCCCACATAAATGAATAAAGAAATGAATCAATAACATGCAACTTGTTTGCTAGGAAAATTGAGCTTTAATGACAAAGAACAAATGTGATAATTTGTCACAGAGACAGAACTGCAAGATTGACACACATGTATTGCACAGTTTTTCCACTTGTTTTTCTTATTGCTAATTTTACAGTGAAATTAAATTGTTCTCTCAGGATAAGTTAAGAGCAGATTTGAATCATCCACCTGGGAGCTGTGCAAGCAGAGAATGGAAAAGTGTTGTCACTCCTAATGGAAAAGTGTTGTCACTCCTGATGGAAAGGTGTTGCCTGCTCAGGGTCCACAGAGCAATTCAAGCTCCTCACTCGAGTGTAAATTATGTCTAACTACGTGAGAACCACTGCTGTACATAACACAGAGCACAGCAGCACAGGTGGAACATTAAGCACTGGCAGAGGGAGTGAAGTTAAGGGCTTAAGCACTACTTAAAATGAAGGATTAGGATGCTGATTCAACCTCAGTACTGGAACTACAGTTAATCTGTGTGCAGCTCTGTGTGCTGTTTTGTAATGGGAGTTGTTTCTCCAAAGACTGGAGTTGTTCTCAGTCTAGTTAAAGTCAAACGCACTTAATCACCCTCTCATGCAGACTAGATTTAACAATGAAACATTGGGCTGCTTCTTACCTGTACAGCAGTTGGTCTCTTTTTTGGGTCCCACTGCAGCAGGTCCTTCATCAGGGCAATGGCCTCACTGCTGGCATTTGGGATGAGGGTCTTTAAGTGAGTCGGCACACACTGAGGAAATCGAAAGTTCATAGCCGAAGCTAGCTGATAGCCCTCTGGCCAGTCCACCTAAGAGAAGAGAAAATGAAGAGGTCTTGTTTCTCTACAATACAATAATCATTCTCCCTTTTTTCCGACAGACTTGTGGGAAAGTGTACATCGTTTTTTTTATTTTTAACAAAGACTGGCCACTTTGCCGAAGCTGGTTGTAAAGGCACATGGTCATGTAATTTGAGCTTTCAGGGGATGGAAAGAGCACTCTAAAACTGTACTCAAGTAAAAGTACAGCTACTTTGATCAAATTTAAGTAAAGAATGCACTCTATCAATGTAACAGTTCTTAGCTTCAGTATTACAGTACAGTGTAACATCGGGCAAAAATAATATAACCATTAAAGACATTAGTGAAAATGTGTTTTGAACACTCTGCATAGGAACATACTTGACCAAATAAATACAGAATGCCAAATATGGATATCAATTACAATTTGCCCTGATTGATATTAAGTATCTAGAACTTACTTGTAAGTACATTTTTTTTTACATTTGTGTTGATATAACATTGTCCATTAAAATCTGACCAACCTTCAAGGGCATCCTGTTTTTGATCAATTAGGTATAGAGAATGAAACAAGATTTCAGTTTTGATGCACCATTTCAGCATTGAATGCTGCAATAATAAATCCGGTATCAGTATCAAGGTTCAACATTTTGGTACCATCCCTACAGTAGTTGATCAAAAAATATTATTAGTTAAGCTTTGTGTTTTTTTACTTAATAATCAGATGCTATGACAAATGTAATTAAGTACAACATATCCAAAAATACCCTAGTAAAAAATAAAGGTAGAGGTGCTGATTTAAAACTTCTCAAAAAAGTACAAATACACAAAATAGCTACTCAATTAAAGTAACTTGAGTTGTAATTTTTACTTTCCTACCTTGTTTTTCAGATCATCAAGTCTAAGAGCTAGTGCTGTCTCACTATAAACAATTTTCTATTGAAATCATGGTAATAATAAGGGAAATTATGGTGATTTATTTCAACACTCTTTATTGTATTTGGATTGAATCTTTATGAAATGTTCACTTACAAGGTTAAATGACTTATTAAGTGTCAACACTCTCTTCAGTTCTACCATGAAGACAACGAAATGTTTGTGATACTTCACTCCAAGACAAACTTCCCAAATGGGACAGTAAATTAATGTGACAAACTGAATGGCATCTTATTGTGACAGATCATATTGTTTTGTATTGTGATACAGCATACCGTGTTTTATCGTATTATAACATATCATATAGAGACAAAATTGTATCATATCATTATGTATGGCATCTTATTCTGGCATATCATAATGTGATGTGATGTAATATATTCTGATGCACTATATCCTGTGTTTTGCATCCAACTCTACCCTATCTTATGAAGCACAGTGTGGACAGTGGGCATAGCAGTGATACTGACTGCTGGCCCTCATGGTTAAGGTTGTGGAGTTCCTGACTTCCTGACTAGGTCTTTCTAAAAATGGGCTCTGACTGATCTCTGCAATCAAAGTCAATAAGAGATGGATTTAGAGAAAGCCTTTTGGAATAAAGCGGACATCCTGCCCAGCATGAAGCACACAAGCTGCTTTTGCACCACAGAGGGAGGAGCAAATCTTTTAGCCTTCCGAGTATTTATTTCAACATGGTAACCATATTATAACTTAATAATCTTAATGGGGCTTCTAACTGTATAAAGTGTCAATTGAAACCAACAACTAGTAAGTCTTGAGAAATGACTACAAAACCCTAAATTAATTCTACTTATTTCTGAATGCCGCTCTGTCTTATCACCTTTTTGACAGTGCCCAGGACTTGACAGATTTTAAAGATCTCATCCACTTCACTGTTTCCAGGAAATAAAGGTCTGAGAGTGTAGAGTTCAGCCATGATGCAGCCAACAGCCCACAGGTCAATGGGAGAGCTGTAGGTGGACGACCTGAGCAGAACTTCTGGAGCTCGGTACCTGAAGAACAATAAAATCTTAAATAAAACAAGCAGACATCTCATATTGTACAGTTACATACAAACATTTGCATACACCGAGATGCACCAGGCTCAACTTTTAGGTAGCAGTTGTTACCCAGCTAGTTCTCTCACCATCGAGTTGACACGTAGTCTGTGTAGGGAGGTTTGGAACGGATCTCTCTGGCCAGTCCAAAATCTGCTATTTTAACCAGTTCTGGACCCATGCAAAGAAGATTCTCTGGCTTTATGTCTCGATGAAAGAAGCCTGTAAAAAGGGCATTATTGAGCCGAGTCTTGGTGCAAAGACGAAAATGTAACTCTCGAACGAAATAACTAAACTATTCTACCCAATGATGTGATTACAAAAGAAATAATCTCTTTTAAGCTATTAGTTCTTTGATCACTGTAAAAAGTCATCAGGTACCATTATGATACTCTTAAATATATTCTGCAAAAAACATTAAACCGTTATATAAAGTAATATATAAAACAATATATCACAACTTTTATTTGTTTGACATTTATACCCATTATGGGGAGCTACTGTAAAACAAGATTCATAACAATGCAGAATAATACAAATACATTATATGTTTTAAAAAGATGTATGTCATGTGCTGCAACATATATGTAGGGCTTGATGATAAGGACAAAAATTGTATCTTGAAATTTTAAGATGAATAGCTCATTTTGTTTTTACTGAAAATGACATATTGATATCACAATACCAAAATTGGAAAATCTAAAATGATTCTGGTAAAGTATTACAGTATTATCACCTGCATGATCCTAGAGCAACAAAAGTATAAGTCCTAGACACGCAAACGTGGGCAAAATTCAAATTCACTAAGAGTTGCAGACAACTCTTACACACACTTTCCAAACAGTACTGAAACATTGACCACATTAATGTATGCTGAGGCTGTCAAAATTATCAGTACCTTATCCCATCAGTACCTATATCTTTTTCCCATGTGCTTCAGGATTTTAAAATCTACAGTATTTGATTATTAGTGATACCAAAAAGTATGAAAACTACTTTATCTTCAGTTATATATTCAACCAAAGATTGAGAGTAATGTCCAAATTGCTAAGATATACTGTAAACATTGGCAAAATGGGTTAAACTGACAAATAGAGAAGGCTATCTGATCATCAAAACTGTTGAAACAATTATTTAACATTGGATTGTGCGGCAGACACAACAATAAGGTTGCTGGATTGACTTCCTGTTCGGACAGGGCCCTTCTGTATGGAGTTTGCATGTTCTCCCTGTGCATGCATAGGTTTCCCCAGGTACTAATGTCTCCTTTCCCCGAAATATAATGCACCTGTTAGGTTAATTGGTGACTCTAATTAAGCATTTGAGTGAATGGTTGTCCTGCTCTACGTTTCAGCCTTATGATTGGCCGGCAACCAGTTTATGGTGTATTGCCCAATGACAGCAAAGCTAGGCTCCAGACCCCATTACCCAAAAAAGGATAAGTTAGGTAATGAATGGATGTTTAGGACTTCTATTTTTGTTGTCGTTGTATCAAACAGGTATGAATATTGATTTGTTTTCACCACCAATAGCCATCCATTACCTATACAGCTTCATATGTGTTGGGGTCACAGACAGGGTGGAGCCTATACTAGCTGAGATCGAACCTGAGGCAAAGAACAGGCTGGACTGGTGGCCAGCCAATCACACTGCCGACATATAGTGACAGACAGTCATTCACATACTCACACCTATGAGCAACCTAAAGCTGCCAATCAAGCAAATTAGCATGTTTTGGTGTGTGGGAGGAAACCAGAGTATCCAGAGAAAAACCTATGCATGCAGTGGGAGAACATGCACACAGGCCCCATCCAACCAGGGAGTTGATCAAGCACTGACTGCTGCACCACCGTGCAACACAACTACCGATACTGATGATTAAAAAATTGTTTTCAGTAAGATGGATATTTTTGTTTCTTTTTACCAGAAACATTCAAAGCATGTTGCCTGTCATTCGGACTTACCAATGGTAAGATGAAATCCGAAGAAATGCTTGACATTATGGTAAAGAATAAAAACTACTGAGACATAAACTGTGATAAAACTTTTATGAAAATGTATCAAACTATGTGAAAATTGTAATGTATTGTCCAGGACTTATGTGAGGGCCACATTAAATAACAAGACATGTAAAAAAATATTACACACCAAACCAAAAACTACAAGATCATGCTACCACTGAACAAGTAAGGAAAGAGGGTGAAGAGCCTCTTACCGTGTTTATGAACAAAAACCAACCCAGAAAGTATTTGAAACAAGATGTTCCTGATTTCATTCTCAGAGAACATCTTATTCTCTCTGACAGCAGAAAAAAGTCAAGGGAAAAGAAGGATAGGGAGAGGAGAGGAAAGAAACAGGCAGTTAAAAGAAAAAGAAATCCAGAAACATGTTCCTTGGATGTGTGGAAGCATGTCAGGTCCTTTTAGCCTTTCAGATTTTCACATCCCAGTCTACACTGGAGGCATCCACACATCCATACAGAACAGTGAGTTAGAAAGCAGTAATGAGGAGCTCCCAAATTACAAGATTCTGATGCATTTCCAATTTGACAATTTAGGACCTTGTTTGAACTTGGTCATGGATTTGAATCTTGCAGTATGTAGCGTCTCCTCACACTAGCTGACCATGAAGGGAAACACAATACACCTACCATGTTTGTGAATAAAGGACAGGCCTTGTAAAATCTGAAAGCTTATGTTTCTGATCACTGACTCAGGGAACAGTTTTTTTCTGTAAACATAAAATTGATTCTTATGAGCCTCATAATATAAGTACAGGTATAAGCAGCATTGTGTTTGTCTTTGTGCACGTAATAATAAACGGCATACTTAAGAACATTTCCGCTAAAATGTTGAATTAATCATTTAAAGAAGCCAAAGCAAGTTGTCTGAAGGTGCAGTACACACAGTCTTCAACTGGGAAAAACAGAAGTGCTGCCCCTAGTCTGCTGGCAGCAATGTGCTTAAAAGGGGTGATGCAAGTTGACTTCAAAACATTTAAAACTACTGTATAATGTGTGACAGGAGAAAGAATATTACTAATATTACCTAACACTTAGGGCCAATCAGATTATTCAAATTGTGATTTGGCAGAGTTTAAATGACTTTCATTGTTTGGGCGAGCCATGTAGGGTCTGTGAACCTGAAGGAAAAATCCTTATGACACACTGACATGTTGACTTTATAATGCAATAATACCAAATAATAAAAACATACTGTAAATCTTCTACAAACATTTGCATAGTTAATACTGGTGTTTGTTTTTTTTACCTGTCCTTCATGAGCTGGTAAAGGTTTTCCTTCATATACTCGAAGACAAAGTAAAGGTGATCGTTCTCTCTGATGACCTCCTTCAGTTTCACCACGTTTGCATGGTTCAGCTTCTTCAGTGACTGGTGAGACAAAATAAAAATAAAACTTAAATGAATGTTTACCGTTTTTGAGATATGTAATTGTTGGACAGAAATATATATAATTCATTTTTTGTCTATTAAGCATAGAAATCTGTTTATTTACAGATTATTAAAACTTCCTGCATAGTGATACAACTCACAGCATGTTGTGCACACAATGAGATGATTCAGAGTTTACTTTAAGAAAATACAGATATCCATTTCCTCTAGAATTTGTTTTTTTAGTTGATTAACTTTGAACAGCTTTAAAAGCAACTTAGGAGAGAGAAAATGAGAACGTATGAGAATAGGTGAGAGTTAGGGTGTTTTGCCAATTTACAAACAGAGGTGGAGGGCAAGAAACAAAAACTTAATTTGAACATCAGTCAATCAATCTTTATTTGCATAGCGCCAAATCATACCAAATGTCATCTCAAGACACTTTACAAAAGAGTAGGTCAATGCTATACTCTTCCTCAATATTTCATCTTATTTTATTTCATTTATTTATTTAATTTCAAAGAGAGCTGTAGAAAGCATAGAGAGGCTGGCAGAGATAAGTGAATAAAATGAGAATTTAAGATAGTGACAAGTTATGGATGTGCAGACCATAAATTTGTCCTCTTCATATTTTTTTCTGTTGAATATAAATTCATTAGAGGCTCATTTTAAAGTGGGTTCCCCTCTCCATATGGCTGTAAAAATAGTTGTTATGGTGGTATAATCAATAACAACCACCGGTAGAGACTGTTCATCATTAACAGCTGCAATGATTATAAAGTGGAGAGGACAGATGTTGGTAGTCACGGTTACAGGAATATATCATCACTGTCAGGGACAAATTTCGTATCTAAATTTTTTTTTTTTTTTTTCAAAAAACACTGCTATTGGTCAACTTAAATGCTGGTGAGTGGGTTTGTAAACTTTTAACATGTAATATGTAAAAATACAGGAACAACTGTGTATTTTTATTGGCTGATCATTCTGAAGTTAATATAAGGAACTGAACTGATAATAAAATAGGACTAAAGGAAAGGCCATATATTTGCGATTGAAGTAACTGAAGCTACGTCACCTGTCCAGTAGAGATTTTTTTCCTGATGGATAGGATGGCTCTTAGCACTCTAAGTTGTGAACATATTTGGGTGTACAAAACACTGGCTGCAGATTATTTTTGTTTGAAGACTATGTACACATAATCTGACTTGAAAGGCGAAACTAGATTACATTTGTGTTACTGTTAGCACGCAATGCTGTTAATGCCAAGATGCACAAAGAAAGCTTTGGCACAAGATAGTATCATCTTTCTACATGAGAGAGAGTAAGCCTACAGACATTTCTGAGTCAGCATCATCAAACACATGGCACTCCTGAAGTTTAATGCTATGTTACATCAACCTTTTTTTCAAGATGTTGCTGGTGTTTCCACTCTTGTATTTCTCTGTTGGCATCATAGTGTGTCAAACTGAGCAAGAGCTTTACAAGGCAAATAGAGCCAAGTAGAAGGCAATGGTAAGAGATTATTTCAACATTCATGTAAATCATAGTGATGCCTCATATTGGTTGGAACCTCTTCTTAACTGGTTCCCATAATACCAGGCAACAGTGTTCGAGGAGTGCATATTGCTTTAGAGTGTCCCAAGCCTTACCTTCACCTCTCTTAGGTTCATACATTCTTCCCATGAATAAAACTTCCTCTTCATTCTGTAAAAAAAAAGACAAAACCAAGTATGATCAGATATGCAACACCTTAGGAATGAACATCACATTTACACATCGTATAATCTACATCCAACTGACAGCAGTGTTACTATCTTCTGAAGAAGTCTTTTGTGCGTCTTCATTTATAATTTAACCTTTTTCAAGGTGTCTCTAATTTCAGATCATTCATCTCAAGAATGATGCCAGACAAACAATAGACTGTGTTATAAATTGATATTCTAAATTGAATATGCATTACTATTGCTTTTTCTACATCAAATATAACTATATCTATTTTTATTTGAAGTAGAAGTGAGCAGTTGATAGTCCTTGTGTTGCTACATACATTTACGCCACACACCAGGTGGTGAACAGGACATCTTTCTGTTAACTTATCTGTTCTGATCAGACTTTCTTCTCCCTCCGCAATTATGTAAGTGTTACAGAGTGATCAAATATCGTGTTTCCCTCTCTGGCACCTGCCTGTTTGTGTCGTTCCCTCTGCAATGTCAGCAACCTGACACACTCCTTCTACTTTCACTGCCTTTCACCGTCACCACTTGTATTGTCTTGCATGGTAACCAAATGATCAACTGGTGGACGCATCTCCCCAGTTTCTCATCTATTATTGAAGCTCGCTGCCACGCTGCTGAAACAAAGGCATGCCGGCTAGTTTGTTTGCCCTGGTGACAGAGGGAAACCAGGAGCACTGAGCCCAACACGTAACTATAATTTCTGCTCAGTATGATGTGCTAAGTTTGAAGCGTGTAAGAATAAAAGCTCGAAGCATACTTCACACATTTGAAGTACATCTGCTTTGTCTGGTCCTCAAAAGGGAAACATTAAAAGGTTTGTGAGCCAGGGTTGGCCTACATATCAAATTTCCAATACTTTTTCACTTTGCATTAAGAAAATACTCTTTAAATCAGGTTGTCTGCTTCAGGTCTGCTCTCTGTGCCCACAGTCAGGATAAAACATTAAGAAGTAGCATTCAGTTTCTTTACTCCATTCATGTGAAACAAACTTGCAGTTAACTGAACATCTCCTACAAGACATTGTCTCCATCTTCATTCTTTCATATCAAGGTTAGAGACTTGCTCACACTTACCTTTTGTCAAATCATTGTAACTCTTCCTCTCTTTATATATATATTTTTGGTTTATATTTTAGTTTTTTCCTTATTCATTAGTTTTATATTTTCTTTTTAGGTTTTACTGCTTCTTTTATAGCCTTGTTTTCCTTCACATGTGTGTCTTTTCTCTTTCATTGTTTCACATACCATTTATTTGAGGGGCTGGCCACCAACCCAACATCACCGATCACCCTCAAGGAGAGGGTACAAAATATTTTTTAATGGGCAAAAAAATTATGAGAACTTATCTTATGCTAAATATGAGCTGAGTCTCATACTTATTTCCCTGTCTAGTCTGGCTGCTAAGAGATAACTTTTTATAAGTTCTTCTTTATAAATGGTACAGTTTTTAACTTCTGATCTGGCTGACAGCCCTGCCTAACACCATCCCTACAGATCAACTCCCAGGGGAAACACTGCATTATATTCTGTTGTCCTGAGTGGAGCCATCTGATTTGCCTTGATGGGGGAATGTGCAATGCAAATAAATTTGCTTTGGCTCGCCTTACCTGATCTTGAGTTTAATCCAAGAGTCAATTGGACTTGAATGAAATATAGAAAGTCATTCTGCATCCCACCTGAAAGGCTTCTTCAGTTCTAAGAGATGAAGGACAATCAAGTCCTCCTATAAGATGAGACACTGCATGCCTGTCTTAAGGAAGGTACTTACTATTATTAAACAAAACTGAATTCATTAAGTTTTAAAAAAAACTTTCAGGAGCTTTAAATGGAAGTTTACAAAAGATTAAAATGTTATCTATAATGTCTACTCAATGTAGAGATTTAAAGAGATTTGTGAACTGTAATACAATAGCCTATTAGAAGAAAGACGAACGCAGAAGAGTTTTTTCCTATCAGTACACAACACTTGCTACAGTACAAAATAATAAAGAGGTTAAATCATTGAAAAACAAGAGGTACCACTTTGCCCAAAGTTGCCAAAAAGCCTAAAAATGTTTACAGGAGATTCATGTATATCTATTCAACTTAACGCTCTAAATACTTTGTCGGTATCATGTAGAATAATGCTGATCAATGAACCAAAGTTTCAATACAATCGAAATATGGCCCACTGCAATCCTCAAATCACAGGGGGTACAATATTTAAGGTCAATTGTGTGCCAAGATACCATTTTAATTTGCATATTTTTTAGCGTAGGTGTTCTTAGCCTATGTTTTATACACAGATGAAACAATAACTAACACTAGTTTGGAGCAGAAAATGGAAAAAAATAATTTTAATAACATTTAATAGTCCTTTTTATATATATTTGATTAAAAGAGAAAAATGAGCAAACACTTGTCATTCCCTTTGTTACTACAAATAAGTAACCTTGCGCAGTGGCTGGACTAGCCTGTTTCAGTGTCTGTAATTAGTCCCAAACACTTTCTATGGGTCCTTTCCCAGATGGACTACTGAAACATTTTCAATGGTCCGTCTTGTGTGTAATATTAACAAATAAGTACTACACAATTAATCACAATTTTTTGTTGTATACAATATGAGCTAGCATAATAAACATATCGTGACTAAAATGTGTGATATAAAAGCTCTGCTTTTACACTTTTCGACATTTTTTCCAAGAAGCTACAGCTGACCAAGTGCACTTCATTGGAGCCAGCTTTGTGGAGGGTTTGGATTTCTTTTCATTTCAAAAGTTTTGTTTAAAACATGAAGAATCAAAAAGGCTAGGACACTACCTTGTATGCATCCTACATCTGTAAATTTACTATAACTTACATCATTATAAAACAATTCTAATTCAGTATTGCTCCCAAATCATCTCTCCCCAATGTGGACAAATGTCAGTGTTTTCTATTTGATATCACAGTAGATTGTTTGAAAGCATTGAGACTGTTCATTGAACTCTAAATGTACCAACAGATCATTTAATATAGAAACCTGAAATACTGTTAACAGCCTTATAAACTGGACAAATGAAAAGTGTTGTGTTTATCAGAACATTGAAACGACTTTTCAGCCACTCACATCTACACTTAAGTCAAACTGATATGCTAAATGGTAAATGGACTTGATTTTTTTAGTGCTTTTCTAGACAACTATTCAAAGCCCTTTTCACCACAGGTCTTTTGCCCGTTCACACACTGATGGTAGAGGTTGCTATGGTAAGTGTTCATTAGTATTAGCTAATCAATAATATTTTATACACATGTACACCACTAACATAATAAGTATCTTGCCTTAGGATACATCAACATGTGAGCTAGAAGTAGACCCCTGCACCACACCCACACTAACCAAACTAAACCTTTAGTCTTCATAGCTAAAGAAATGCCTTACCTCTTGATCGCCACCAGCTCTCCAGACTCATTGCTTCTCCCCATCAGCACGCTGCCATAGGTGCCGTCACCCAGCTGCTTCAGGGTGGTGTAACGGTTCATCATCTCTCAGCGTGGTTTCATCAGTTTCCTAACTTTCTTTATTCATCAACCAAGACTCGACATCCAGTTCTTATTCATTGATCAAATCTCTTTGTTTCAGCCAGTCTCTTACTTGTGAGTTGTCGGTAGTTCTTTTCTTAGAAGAAAGGATTCTCTGTTGGCCAGTGTGCCCCACAGATTATCAGTTCTCGAGGTTTAATACTCATCATCTTGCAGTAACTGATCCTTTGTTGAAAGAAAGGATCTTGGTGATGTCAGCCAGCAGTCAGTCTTTTGCCAGTGTCATCCTTCAGTCAAAGGAAAGAAATGAAAAAAAAAAATCAGTTACAGACACAAAAATGTCTAGCTCAAAAACAAAGACAAGCAAGAGGTGCTTGTTGTTTTGCCCTCAGTGAGGTGGATTAGGTGTGTGCCTCACCAGTGGGAGGCTCCTACTTGAAAACCTTGGGGAGATGACACAGCCAGCACTAGGCAGATTAGACCCTGAGGGATGTAAATAGGATATTACATCATAATAACATCCACTGCCGTCCACCTACCTGGTCAGAAGATATAATGATAAACTGTTATGTGGTGTATACTGCCTTTTTTTAAATACATGGGGGAAAGAGCTGTCGGACTTGAAACAGAAATATATGTTTTACCTGTCTGTTACTACAACTTTCCCTTCAAGTTTTCCTTGCATTTTTAAGACTTCTTATTCACGCATATGTTCTCACATCAGACTCATGGTACATGAAATATAACAGATGAACAGGGTAGCCTCTTAAGCCTTTTAAAGACAAGTTTATCCTTTTTAATGAAAGATTTGTTGTCCCACACTATTCACTGTCTTAAAACAAGGGCTTGGAATGTATCTTATGATTCTCCAGAAAATTATTATAAATCTCCAAATTATTCATTAAGGGTATGATATACTCCACTGTGAGAACACATGAATGGGCAGAGTCAATGCAACACTGTATACTGTTTTTAAGCATCACAATTCCCCACGTAATTCATTTGTTTGAAATTTTGTGTGGTACAACACTTTGTACTAACATAATCTACCTTTATCTTAGTTTATTTTCATGTCATCTATATATCTATCTATCTATCTATCTATCTATCTATCTATCTAGGCTTCTTTAAGTAAGTGACTTGCTAATCTTAAGGTTTTGGTATGGCTACGAAATGTTTTGTCTTCCAAGCAGCTTTTAGGGTAAAGGAATATGGTTCATATTTGGAAAACAAAGAATGTCATATCTAAATGAAGCTTTGTGATGTCGGGTATTCATGTAATGAACGACACATCTGTACCATGGAATTTAATCTGTAAATATGTTAATATTTACCAATCATCATGATATAATAATCTTTTTTAAATATCTTGCTGAAATCATACAACTTTCACATTACTAAGGACGAGTCCAACTACTTACATTTGGGAACCCAACAGGTACAAATAATCAAAATAAATGAGTTCTGAGTGGTATAATTACAGCTTTTAAAATAATTTTGCTTTTTTATTCACCCCTTCTCTTAACAATTTGGCAAAGTTCGCACTATGCTCTTCATTGTCATCTTCACTGAACCTCATTGTACCTGCTTATCAATGTGCATTATTCTGTAAAACAGGGGTGTCCAGACTATGGCTGCAGGCCAACTGTTGCATGGCCTATTTTTTACTGGCCTGCAGCAGATTCCAAACACCTAAATGAATTATGGCCCAGATTATAACATGTGGCTTGTGCTTGATCAATAAATAAAGACTTCTGAAAAAACTGCGGAAAATGCCATGAATCATGCCCATTTGTTCACTATCTGCTGTGTCTTAGGGTCTGATTCATCAAGCATCATCATTTTTAACACCAACACTCCCACAAATTTTGGCTGCTTTGTTCAGTTTGCTACTTCAGCATCTAAAGGTGGAGATGTTGAAGTATGCAGTGGTTTTCTGGGCTGACCAGGCACACCTCCACCCACCTCAAAATAAACATTCTTAATTGAATAATCAAAGTGTCCCAGTTGTCCATATGCTTAAAATTAAACTAACACAAAAACCCTCTCACTATGATTGTAAAGCAGAGATGTGAAGAGCACTGTCCAGGTTGAGAGGCCGGCTGGCCTGCACTCAGCCTTCACAGTGGGCAATCTGTTAGTGAGGGATTTAAAGGGAATTAACATGTCTTCAAGCCACATGACATAAGGAGGCTATACAAGGTCAATTATTGGAAACACGCGTACACATTTACCTTACAGTGTAGAAGAAACAGATTAAGTTGAAGTTCTAATGTGATTACATGGAGACATAATTACGTACTTTGTTTCCATAAGTATCTCTATTAAAGCCTATGTCAACACAACAGGCCATCCATCGAAAAACACTACACTGACCCAAAAATAGCCCTAAGTGACAAATTAATTCAGCCCACTATGCCCCTGTAAAAACGTGACAACACTACCGTGAAAAAGTCTCAGTGACATTTGCGGTTGACATGTCAGCTTTGACAACTCCTTCGCCCGACCTTTTCTGTTCGTATTTATTTAATCAATTCCTCCCTTCCAAAAGTTACACTCACCATTACGGGGTCCAGTTTCTTCGACGATTATTAGGACCTGCTGATATCACGAAGTTTCTTCGGGCAAAAATTAAGGTAGTATCCAGGCGAACCTAGCTCGTAGAATAAGGTGCTGGCTCTGTGTGCCTGTGTCTGAGCCTACTTCTGATCTCCATGGAAACGGACACACAAACTCGGATTGACGCAATGCTTTGTGGGACTTGTTGTCCACTCAAACTTTGAGTGTTGCTGCGGAAGTGAAACGCTATCATTAAACGGCTGGAGTTTCAGGTTTTTAACATTTAGGCATGTAAACAGAAAAAAAGTGCTGAATTAATTATTTGTCAAACTTTATTTTCAAATCTTGATTTTTTTATGCAAATTTTAAGAGTCTAATGATAAAGTCTTTGAAAAACGACCCCCGTGGCCAAAGCGGGGAAGGTCTGCACAGATATTGTACAATTAGCTTCATAAAAAACTAAAGTCATTTAAAGGTATAATTCTCTAAATCTACTCAAAGTATAAGTAGATAGTACCATGAAAAAGTAGAGAATGTACTTTTCCATATTAGGGAAATGGTTACAGTATGATGTCAACCAGTAATTTTTTTCAGTCAATGAAGAATCTCAAACATATGACCAAAAATAACATTTAATGACAAAAGGTTTGCAATTTGCTCTGATATGTGACATTATAGATAATACAGATCTGACATGCCAGTATTTCAGACGTCATTAATGGAGATACTGATATTTTTGTCAAGAGCACAAAGTCTGTAGCCTACTCTATAGAAAATGTAGGCCACTTGTTGTTTTCAATTTGACAGTCTATTTGTGTAAGGAACAGATGTAAAACAAGAAAAGCAACACTTCTGTCTTGTAAAATGAAACTCTTGATTTTTAAATGTATTCATGCAGTGACAATTAGGTGAAGTATTATGGTACATTTTTTAATTAAAATTTATTTTTATTAAATATTAATAATAGCTATATATAAACATTAACATCAGCTGATACATTCAACTTTTTAGTACAATACAATGACTGCCTGTACTGATATCATACTCATAAAATCGTGCACCCTAATGTTTTGTGTGTATGGGTGTGTGTGTGTATTTGTATTTATATATATATATATATATATATATATATATACACACACACACATATATATATAGAGAGAGAGATTTAAAACTTCTCAGAACAGTGCAATTACACAAAAAGCCACTTAATCACAGTAATTAAGTGAATTAATATAATTATGTTTATTCATTGTACTCTCAGTTTGAGTAGCCAACAGCCCTTGAAACCAGCCAAATTGTTTGTGTGCATGGCAACAACCTAAAAACTAATTGGCTTATCAGAATGTTGACTTAAATAGATAACTGTCAAGCCTAAATTATAGTTAGAGTCTTGAACTTCATAATTGGTACCCAGGTACTTAAAAACTCAACTTTAAGCTTGAAATGATCCCAGGTCAACAAGTCCTCCTACAAGACCAGGTCCTACAAATTTCACAGGACTGTTGAACTTTCAGTCAAACAAACTATCATACCCACACAATCCTGAGAAGAGGTATAATGAAGGTCTCTATCACTGCCACCTGTGTGGGTGTCCACCATCCAGGGCTCTTCAGCTGTACTTCTGAGTTAACTTATTGGGGGTGTAAGCCCCATGGAAGCAAACTGTTACCATACTTTAAATGAAAATGCACTTGCAGAAAGTCTACTTTATTTTAAAATTGTGGCTGCATAATTTGCCAGATAATAATATTAAAATTAATTATCCGATCTGCATTTTCATTGTCTTCTCCAAGACTGCTCATTCTTTGACTTCATTATCATGAAAAAGAGAAGGACATTTAAGATTTAATTTTCAAACAATGCAAAATTTAAAAAAACACGATTTCTGTCACAGTGTATGGATGTGTCATAGTCTCTACTGCATGGACTGTGGCTCGGATTCTTTACCAGTAGATGGAGCTGCAGGGCTGCGAGTTTTCTCCATGTGGAGCAACAAGGACTTAAAAGACACTCGTACAGCAAAGCCGAAATAACATATTGGCGTAATAAACGACCCCATTAGTATCACTATGCAGCTAGATCTAAATGAAAATTCTGTCTGACAGTAAAAAGCAACGAATTTGCTTCAATAAAAGAATAGAAATCATACGTATTGGGACGTAGGATAACTAGTATGACAGCTGATCACGGACTGTCATACCTGCAGTCTGCATATGGCCTATTTCTAACTCTTAACCTATAATCAGTTGTAAAGTTTGACATTTCCTTCAGTTGCCTCTGTGTTTGTTTCAGGCTTGTGTCAAAGGGGTGGTCCCCTTAAAACACACACATGAGGCAGGTGAGCCAAGAAGCAGAGAAAGGAGGGATAACAAAGTGGACTACTCCATAAGAGGATTAGCGCAGTCGTTAGCCAGCCGACGGTCATGTCAATGGATCCTCCGTCTGCTGGTTGGTGCGCACCTGATAGTAGCTCCATCCAGTAACCTACTGAACACGGGACGAGGAAGCGAGTAGTAATGGATCTGGCCCAAGTCGAAAGGTGTTCTGATGCGGTGGACTCAGCAGAATAAGTTTGGCATTGCAAGATGATCCATAGAAGTTTTTATTCTTTGGGAGCGCACGGCACAACAGTACTGCACCAAAGAGCGGTTTCCTGAGGGGGGTTGTTGACAGGCCGATTCTGACATGAAGACTCGACCTGCGGGGATCGGCAACGCCAATGCCGACTGGATGGGCTCGCTCCCATCCAAGCTTAGTGCCATGCCTCTCAAACATCTCGCAGTGCCTGGTAAGCATGCCGCGCGTTCGTTTGCCCTTCAAAGCTGCAAGTTTTGAGACAAGTAACAGTAAAAACATTGAATGTATGAGGTGCTAAATCACAAAAGCCAGCTTTATTTAATTTAACATTTTGGGCATATTCTGTTTTTACTCGTGCATCCATATTCGCATTTTTGCTCCTGTTTTATTGGCCTTTGAAGACATTTTTAATTGTTCTTAGAGTTTCAAATATCTCTCTCTCCTCCAGGGTCTCACGACTCTTTTACCTATTGGGTAGATGTGCATGCGCCTGTGGGACCAGATCAGAAGGCATATGTGAAGTACCTGGCCACCATGTTCAGTGTCCTAGCCAAGAAAGTCATGGTGAAGTGGTCTATGACTCAGGTATTAAGTCCAGATTTCTAACATGTACAAATAAAACTTTTTGTGGTGCAAGAAAATTAAACTTCATGCAATATTTACAGAGTCTATGCCAGGGGTGTCCAAACCACAGCCTTGGGCCAACTGCATCCCAAGGTCTGCTTTTTATTGGCCCATGGGTACGCCCAAAAATTAAGTGAAATATGACTCGAATTAGGGTCTAAAAGTTTGGGGTTGACTTTTTGGCATAATTATTAAACATGTTTAAAACCAAAAGTCAAATATTTTTTTCCTAATGCCCCAGTAAATTAAGATAAATGGATTATAGCAGCAGAAATTGCACTTATTTGCTCTTCTGTCTGTTATTTCCCAGTATCTAGTTTACAAAATCTGTTGCTCAGTTATTCTTGAAGCATCAACACTTACAAAGTTTGTCAGCTTTGAGCAGTTTGCTTTTGTTTAATGTTTGTCAGTGTCTCTCCTCTTAGGGTTAGATCTCAGTGTAGCTTTAGTGGAAGCCAGGTCCCAAAAGGTCCTCCTAAAATTTAATCTGCCGTCCCAAATTCCTCAGTGATTGTCAGTTTTCCTTGTCGAGCCACTTATGAAGAGCTGTAATGTTGTCTGTTTTCACATTAGGTGGATTTCACTTCACTTTCGTAAAGCTGGTGTACATCAGAAGTGGCCCGACCATTTTCTTAAATTAGCCCTCAGTAAAAAAATGTGGGCACTCCTTTTGTATGCAGTGTAAGAGCAAACTGTGTGATTTTCCATGTTGTCAGCTATTATTGTTTTCCCCTGTAGAATCTATCATTTAAAGAGCAGCTGGATGCAGGAATTCGCTACTTTGATCTGAGAGTCTCCTCCAAACCAGGTGAACCTGGAAAAGAGATCTACTTCATTCATGGACTGTTTGGCCACAAGGTGAGCAACAAAGTCCATATTCATGGGCATTTAAATGCATCACAGTGCCAATCTTCCTTTTGATTTAATATTGTAGCAACACCTTTTTCTCAAACCTTTCTCTCTCTGTTGCTACACTGAAGCACTGAGTTTCAATGTAATCAAATCTCCTGCCCTGAACTGATTGAATTTTATATCTTCCCCATTGCTTTGAATATTGTCACTTGTTCAAACTTTATTTTGTGTCATTTAACAGCACGAGCAGTGATTGAATCAGCTTGTATTGTGCTGTGGTTGCAGCTTCTGTTGTTATCAGAGGGATGGAGGGGCCCCTGAGCATGGATCAAAGGTCTTAGTGCACTTGTAAACATCCTTTTTTCAAAATGGGTCATACTGATGTTATTCATGTCCCTTGTAAGACACACTGATTGCTACAGGTAGTGTGTCATGAGAAAAAGGTGTTTTTGTAATGGCAAGAACAAAAACTAGAAGCACAGTGAGATTTTTTTTAAAGCAGTTGGAGGTGATATTTGACCTTTAAACATTGCACTCATCTCCATGATGCAATGTGAGGTTGTCTGGGGTTTTTGGCCACCCAGCATGGGACACTTTTGAGCTCTAATTTGTTGACCAGCCTGTGTAAATCTTAACCAGTTAACCTGCAGTGATGCAGTACGTGGACTCTAACCAGCGGGCTTGCCCACAAAAATGTCCAGGCCCTAGAAATCCAGGTAAATGGACTCTCTGCAGGTGCCATTAACAGTATCAAAGTGAGCATGTTGTATTAGGAACATAAGTACTTGCCTTCTGGCTAATATTTACTTCAGTTTTTGAGCGGACTTAAAAGTTTGTTGCAGGCTTCAGTACCAAAATTACTGTCCTTGAAGTTTAGTTTAATGGGCCCACCCACAATGATTTTACAACCAACAGGTCATACCATTTTTACATTATGAAACAAACAGGAAATTAAATTTATTCTTTTCCTGATAGGTTTTAATTTGTATTTATGTTTTAAAACCTCTATGTCCCAGAAAGCATTTTCCTTTTTATCCCCTTTTGGGCAGCCTTGCTAACCAAGGGTGACAAATGAATACAATATTAACTGTGTTTGAGTTACATTTTAGTGCAGTTTTGCTTTTTTTTGGTTGCTTATTAGTGGGGAATGTTACTTTGACTCAAGTAGATTTTGGGGAAGTAATGTAATTTGCTTTATTTTTTAGGGCTGCATGATATTAGCTGACCAAAATTAAAATATTATGTTCTTAAAATGTGATTATCAGTATTGGCAAATATGAAAATTCTTGCTGATATTTACAATACATTTTATAGCCACTTAAATTGGCCATTAATGTCCCATATACTGGCTGTAATATTGTAACCATGCACAGAAGCTGGACCTGCCTGATGTAGCGTCCACTAAAGAAGGAAGAGAGCAAGACGATAGCAGGAAGTGACTGCTTGTACAGAGATTAGCATAAATGCTAACAGCTTCAGTAGCAATTTCTGGACCTCATTTCTTTATTAAATGAAAAACAAACAACATTACAAACTTCTCTATTGTAACAATATTTTCACTCCACTTCCGACATGTTTTGTGAGAGTTTGTTTTACAAAGTGGCTCATGTTGTGTAGCACACTGGCCCATAATAAATGTGATCAATGGAACGATCGTCCAGTCACTTACTGGATGTACTTCTCAAGTGTTCTGAGGAACAGGTCAGTTTTAGTCAAGTGGAGGCCTTGTGCTCTTGACTAAAAATATTGGTTTCAATATTGGTATCAGCAATAATGGCTTTGAAAAGGAACAGCATATCTGTTATCAGCAAAATTTCAATATTTTCCATCCCTAATATTTTACATAAAATCAGCTACTCCGTAAAATATTTCCAGCAGCTGCTTTTTCCCCCTATAGCCAGTTGTTTGGCTCTTTACTGGCAGGAGCACGTAGCAATTTCATGCAAAAAACTGTGAATATATTGTGCCTCATTGTAAAAGTGTGCTTCTAAGTTCCTAATCTGATTAGAAATCCAAATTCCCTTGTTTTTGATTTGCATGTGAAGGAAAGATCTTACTTTACATCTCAAAAACACATTTAGAACATAAAGTTAACTTTCCATAAATTATTCTTTACTTTTGAGTTGGTATTAAGGCCTATAATTTTACTTTTGCTGGTGTAAATTTTTGTGATGAAACTCTTTATCAGCTGTATCAGTGTATCAGTACCATCTGATATCAGCACTTTTTACAAACATCAACCAATCAGCAAATAATGTGGCATGACTAAATATGAGATGCAAATGTTTATCTATTGTGTTTAATGATCTTAACATAACAGCCTAATCAGAGAAGTAAACTGTTTGGCAACTGGGTGTTGGTTCAAGTCTTAACTAAAGTAGCTGTACTTTTATTAGAGTGAAACACCATTTTACTCTTCAGCCCCCTTGCTCAAAGCTTTCACTCTGTTCTCCCATGCAGGTGAGGGATGGCTTGTTAGAGATTAACACCTTCTTAGGCAGACACAAAAAAGAGGTGAGAAATAAAGCACTTCTACGACAGATTTTTTTAGAATGACCAGAGATAAACTGGCTGATTTTGATATTTGTGTATATTTTTGAATTTAGATTGTATTTCTAGACTTCAACCACTACTATGCAATGAATGGAGATCATCACACATACCTCATCAGCATGCTCCAGGAAGTGTTTGGCAGCAAGCTTTGTACCAACAGTGCAGTTGAGGACATCACCCTGGACTACCTCTGGGGGAAAGAATACCAGGTGAGATCAGAGATGCACACACGCAGGTGTAAATTTGTACGACAATTCTTATACAACCACAACTATGCCAACTTTGGGGATAGTTAAATGTTACTTATTTAGGCACAGAGAGCTGTTTTTGTATATTTCAGTCCTATTAAATTAGATTTTATGCTGAGGGTCCTGCAGATACTTGAACGTTTTAAAAGTCTACTGTTGATATTAAGGTTGTTCAAAGTCTTAAAAAGTTGTAATTTCATGTGAGAGGTCTGAAATTTTGTTTACATTATCCAAAATTGACATGATCAAATCTATTTAAAAGAGGGCTACTTCTGGATTATCAGAAATAAAAATGGTGGCAGCAACTTGGCATACTTGTACACCAAGCATTCAAGGACTCCCTTACCAAACATATGTGCACTCTCTTCTATGTCTGTTGTCCCCTCTTTTGAGAGAAGGAAATATTAAACTGTTGAATTAAAATAGATAAGCCACTGAACTAATATTTAACTCCTTGGTTTGTTATGTTGAAGTAAATAACAATCTAATTTTAACAAATTAGTGTTGTTGGGAAAACATTTACTGTACCTTTAATGATAATAGTTTATTCTGTGGTGCAAAATATTGTCATAGGCTTTTCCCATTTTGGTCTCAAGAGTATTTAAAAAGTCTTAATTTAGTCAAGTGTGTAGGAACCCTGTTTCAAGATATATACCTGAGATTACTGTATGCACTCAGGACCTGATTGATTTTTTTTCCACTTCTTGTGCTATTGAACTCTTATAGTCAAAAACTAAATGCAAATCCAAAAATACATCCATACATGTTTGGGACTATTTGTACCCAGATCCACATAAGTGTGAAAAGATCCACAACTGTGTAAACAGAGCACCAAATGCCTTGATGATTTGTAATCATGCAGAACAGTGCAAATTTATAAGTGTTGCAAAAGTCATATGTGAACAAGCAGTCGATTGACAGACCTGCCTCAACTGTAACTGATGAGTTTGTGGATATTTTTCAGTTTTTTAGAGCGAAATCACTCGACTTTCAGCATTATTGATTACACCTGTACAAACTCTTCTACATGTATGCAGATCATCATCATGTTGTTCTGGGTACATTTTTGTGGATAGTTCATATTTATGGATCTGTATAAGAATATTTTAATTAATTTTTTGCATTTTTAGTTTGCAACTCCTTATCACCATATTGAGATTGTGACTGTACCCGCATGGAAATATGTCTATACTCATTAGACCAATTAACCTTGTGATCAGTTAATCCTCTGTGGCCTATGACTTTACTGGACAGGTATTAGTGTCGAGCGTCATCCCATTAACAGTTTTCCACAATAGCACCACACCTTACATCTGTCATGGTGCTCTGCTTTAATCCTCTCTTAACACTTTCTATACAATACTCTTTGTCTTATTTCCCTTTTTTTATTCACTCCTAGACTTTTAACTGTCTTTTACTTTCACCTGTGCTTTAATTAACCTCTCCCCACCTTTGGCTCACTGTTTACATTAGAATTTCTCCATCGTTATGTTTTCACTTATTTACACCAATATATACCAGTACACCAGTCTTACAAAGGTCCATCTGAAGCTCCTTGTTAACGCTATTGTTGCATTATTCTAAGTGTATGTCTGCATCTCCTTGAACACTGTCTGATGAGTTTGTCCCCTGACCCTAATCTGTGTTGGACGAGAAAGAGAGAGAGAGAGAGAGAGAGAGAGCAAAGTAGAGTGAGTAGGTGAAAGGCAAAAGAGTAGACAAGGAGGGATGTGCAGAGAGATGTCACTTCAATTCAATAACTTACCTACTACTTATTTATTTAACCTTTATTTAAGTCTTGAAATCATTGAAGTTTCCCTCTTCTAAATGATGAGGAGTTAAAGAAAAGGTACAATTAAAACAAAGAAAAGAAAGAAGAATGCTCAGTTTAAACATTCACATACTGAAATTAAATGGTTTAATATCATTGTCTTTAATTGTCCAAGAGAAGCAAGAGTGTCAGTCTTGAGCCTGTGATTTAAAATGCTCAAACTTTTTGAAGTAATAAAGCCAAAAGTGGTCTTTCCAAGTTTAGAGTGAACCCTTGGAACTCACAGCATTGGACAGTCAGTAGAGTAAGTTTGGTGAAGCCCAGTATTCCTGTTCAGCATAGATGAAATGTTAGATGAACGTCCAATAGGGCTGAGTATTTCCATTAACTTCACGATACGATACGTATCCAGGTACTGAGGCCACGATACGAAATGTATCCCGATACACGTAAATTGTGAACATTGACTACTACAAGATTTGTTTTTGATTACAAGAAGAAAAAGAACAAGGAAGAGTTTTAAATGATTCTACAACTTAAGAAACTTAAACTCAGGTCCTGAAAGATGGTAGACCTAAGTTCATATTTGGACCATGTGCTTCATCATGTAGCTTGGCTTCTACTTTGAACTGTGCCATTATTACCATTAGCCAAAGTGTATTGACAACAACTGTCAGACATTGAGGCTGTATTGATTCTGTAGAATCTGTATCGAAACTCGTATCCCCAAGGAGTGCGTGACGATATTTTGCCATATCAATATTTTGAGCACAGGCCTAACATCCAATGAGTGATATATAGTTAAAGAGAAAAAGTGCTTGTTGTGCCTCTGGCATGTTTGCATGAATGTTTCAGAGGAATGCTAAAGAAATTAATAAAATACCAAAAAAACCTATTTTAAAAGACATTATATTAGTAAATGTGATTATAGTTCACGAGAGATTCAAACATACATCAGGATAAAGTTCAAATAAAATAATAAAAAAAGAAATATTTTCTTATGTGTGTGTGTGTCTGCAAGCTGTAAAGTGCAAACACCTGTGCCTGAGGGTCAATTCAAAACTATGATAAACTATTCTGTCTTTAAATGTAACTGTTTTTAAATTTGTTTACCTTCCTTTGAGTTGTTTCGCTAGGTGCATATTTCATTGTTGCACTGACATCACTGAAAATGACGGCATGCCCTTAATTATTATTTTAAATTAAATAAAGGTTGTATGAATAAAGAAATGAATGATACTTAAGGCAGGATGTGAGCAAGAGGTTATGTCTCGACCTATTGGGTGTCACAGTGGGTGCAGTGTCTGATCATCTTTGGGAGCCAGCTCTTTTTGTGACATCCTGTCTTTTTAGTCTATCTGTGGTCAACGAGTCTTTCCCTCATCAGGACTTTTCTTAGGAAAGCATGTCTTACAGAGCTCAGGTAACCTGCCAGTCTGTATTCTCTATTTAGGGTCAAAAACACTTAATTTTGCTTGTTTCTTTCCAATAGTTCAGTACATGTTTCTTTGTTGGTCAATAAATTGGATTGGTCTAAATGGAGAAGTGTTGTGGTCCTTAGCCTGATATGGTGGTGTTGGGGCTCGCTGTGGGCCTGAGGTCAGGTCACGTGAATTTGATGTAGCCTTTGGACCAGCAGGTTGAGGTGACTTTTGTCTTGCTTCAGCTCTTGGCATCTCAGAGTGATGTGATGGTATGACTGGGAGTCACCAGTTTTCATATGTTAGTAAAAGTCAAGTCATTTTTTTCTGTTGTTTTTACACATGTTGTTTGAGATCTTCCTTTGGCCATGTAAGAGGGTCTTACAGAGCTCAGTGTAAAAGGATTGAATTATTGCTTTGTCCTATTGGTCAAAGTCCTGATTCAGTTCTTCAGCTTTAGTCTTCATTTCCTTTGTTTTGCTTAACACTTCTGCACACACCTTCTTACATTTTCTTTTGTATTTTCTCTCAGGTGATTGTGTTTTACCATCATCCATCAGGCAAAGATGTCCCCATCATGTGGCCAGGAAACAAGATCCCTGCTCCCTGGGCTAACACCACAGAACCCCGCAAGCTCATGCAGGTCAGGAAAACAACATTGTGTAATGAGGACTCATGTGGCATTCTTTCGTCTTTATCTAATTTTAGTGGAAATCAATATATATGTCTGCAACACATTTCATCCTTTAAAAAAAGGATTTAAGCAAAAACAGCATTTTATCACATCTTTATCTAATTTTGAGGAAAATCAACACATATGTGCAACACGTGTCTTTCACAACACCAAGATTAGTACCGTCCTATCTATGTTCACTACTGCAGAAGTCGAGGAGCACCTATGCCTTACACTCTTGTGCAGTCTATCACTTAAATGTGCCCAGAGTCCAACTGACTTTGGAAAAAGAGCTTTTTCTTATGCTGCCCCCACCGCCTGGAACACTATACAGACTGAACTGAAAATGGCTGAACTGGTTTCACTCAAAGCTTTTCGTTCCATTTTGCTCACCAGACAGCGAGAATCATATGAGCAATGCCTGTGTTTCTAATTGTAACTGTCCTCAAAAATTATTGCTCTTCCATTACCAAGTTATTGGTTTTGATATATTTATTGGCTGTATTTTATTGCCTGAACATTTTTTCCTTTTGTATTGATATTTGGCGTGTGCTGCTGACCTCTTGGCCAGGTCGCCCTTGTAAATGAAATCCTGATCTCAATGGGATTTATCCGGTTAAATAAAGGTTAAATAAAAAAAAAAAGAATTTGGGCTAATCATGGCTATCTGAGATGTTTTTGAATATCCTGTCTAGTATCATCACATTACAACAATTTGGCCCTTTTTATATTTGCATTAAGGTCACTAAAGCATAAATAGTCAGACTTCTTATCATCCAGCCATAGTGACAAGTCTTAGTGCATTGTTTAATTTCTCCCTAACTTCATCTTCACACCTCTTGTTCTTTGCTAAACTCAGAAGCAAATCACATCATTCCTCAGTGTTTTGGAGGAAAGTTTGGGTGATTCAAATCAGATGTGTTTTGTTTTACTGTCTGCATATTCCCCTGTGCAGTTTTTGGACACCACACTGAAGGAAAGAGCAAAGCAGGGAGCCTTCCATGTGTCTCAGGCCATCCTCACACCCAGGGTCAACACTGTGGCCAAGGGCCTGGTCTGGGGGCTACGAAACTACCTGGTGGAGAGGTCAGTGACTGCTTGGTGCTTATAGAAGAATGTAAATGAGTTATTTGACTTCTTTGGTGCTTTTTACACTTCAGTTTTTCATAAAATGTGCATTTAAAGACAGATTTTTGAGCTGAAGTGCATCAGATCTTTGGGTCTTTTCTCACTGTCAAAAACCAGGCATATACCAACTCTTACTTTACTCAGCAGCCTGCAGAGGGCAGTACAGTACGTGCTTAGTAACAGAGCTTCACCTATGCATCCAAAAGGAGAGATCTATTCTTCGGACTGTTTCTTCTTGGAAGCCAAAAGCAAATGTTCAGTATAAACAAAAATGTGCTTCAGTATATTAATCCACACTAAACATATTGATCTCTAATCAGCCTATGTCTAAAAATAAGGTTAAAATCAGTTTAAACGTGAGATACAATACCTTGATATGCATATGTCCAAGAATGTCATATGTCACTTTCTTTAATATAGTTTGACCATTTACCATGTGAGATAATCAAGACAGCAAAGTAATATACTGTCATTTCACATCATGAACATTTGGACCAACTGGATGTTTTTTTCTAGTGATATAAATAGTTTGTCAAACTGTCTCACAGTGACAACCCTTAGTAATGATCAAAGTTGCCCATAAAGGGAGGGGGAGGGAGAGGAAAGCTTTCTAGGGCCTCGCCTCTCAGCTGGGCCTGTGAGGGTTAAAGATGGTCCATTGTTAATTCAAGTATTTATAACCAAACTTTACTTTAAACCAAAATAGTCACATTTCTTATTATAAAAATAAAAATATCCATTTACTTGTGGGGGAGCTCTGTAAACGATAGCCTGTCTCAGAATGTAAATAACCTGACACACCAAAAGGACTATTTAACATATCCTTGGGATATATTTCAAGTCCATCTGGACAACATCTCATAGGAAGTGATTGGATGTGCTGAACCCTTCAGGGAAAACTGGAAGGTGGTTTGACAAATGTTTTTTTCTGCTACATTCAGTGCAGGTTATTCAGGGGGTTGCAGTCACTTCTCACTTTCCGCACTACACACATATGCTACACTCATATCTACAGCCTCTTCGTTCTTAAAAGGAAAATGAAAAGCCTGGTCATTTTCTGGCTGGGACTGCTTTCAGTCTAAAGCTTTGCATGATGGATCTGCCTCATGACAGACATGAAATCATGCAAATTTAGCTTCTTTGCTAGGCCAGAATGTAAACCCCTTTGTCTAAAATGTCATTGACCCATTCCCAATGTATCATTATTTTTTAAGGTCAATTGAAGTTAACCTTTGGGCCCTCAGTGTTGGACTATAGCACTTGGAGACCAGAACAAAATTTGGGATTGGCAGCAAATACAGGATTATAAAAAGGGGGGACCAGCCATAGGAAAGGACTCCAACAGAGGCTGTTTAAAGCCAAGCCAAGGAGGTAAATGTTGGCCAAAGGTAGGCTAGGCTCTTGAGCCTCTGATCTAGTGCCCTATACCCGGCCTTTCAGAAGCACAAACTTTTCTTTGTGTGGTCCTGGCAATGAGGGAAGGGTTTTTGAGCTTTTACACTGTCAGCTCAGTTGGTCAACCATCAAACAAAAAAAAGGACAAAGGTACAGACAAGCATCTTTGTGTAGTTTGTGGAAAACGTCTGCAACACTGCTAAAGAAACTACATGAACTCATTGGAGAAACCTATTTTTATACTTTGGGGTCAGTTCCAGGTCACTGACTATTGAGATTAATTGGATGTTTTTGTGTAATGAGGACAAACGTCATTCTAAGTGCAATGGTTTATAAAGCAACAGTGTTAATAGCTGACTTTAAGATGAATGTATTTTGTTTTCATCATAAATGAAGTGGTCTAAAATGTCAGATATTTTTAAAATCACAACATCAGAAACATGCTTTAGTTACAGCTTTAATTAAAGCCAAATCAAGGAGATATGTGTGATGAAACTTTCTGTCTTTATTATCTGCTGTTCAGCTGAGAGTTACCAGTTAACATCCCTCCTGACACTCTTAACACCCTGCAAAAAAAGGACATAAAACAGATTTACAGGATGCCGTCAATCATGAGCATGTCAAACAACTGACAGCTTGATGAGATCAAAGTTTTTATTGATTTTTTAACTAATTGTCCATGAATGCTCTAACAATGGAAATTACTGAAATCATTGCCTCCGTTACTGTTTACAGTATACAACTACAAATGTATGTTTTTTTCTATGAGTGTCTCTGGTGAACAAAGTTTTCCTCATTGTTTTGTGGCTTTCCTACACTGGCATGCTGTGGCACAACTAAACATTTCCTCTCTTTTTTGGGTGTCAGCATAGTATCTCTGCATTAATCTCTATATATTTACACTGCCATTTTGTCACAAGTTTGTGTGCACAACGGAAGTGATGTAAATATAATTGTGATGTCCAGTCCTAAAATTTTATGACAGTAGTGCCGTGGTGTTTTGTGCAATGGATGCTAAGATAAAAAAATAAGAAATGATGCTGTCAAGTACCTGGTATAGTATATTATAATGCAGAAAAGTTGAAACATTTTCACATTACTTGCTTTGGAGCTGTGTGTGCACTGATTAGATAAGGTGGCTGAATATATATGTACCATTAAGTGAATGAATAAACTGAAGACTACCAGTATAATCTCATTAAATTCATAGCGGACATTATGTTCAAGGGTTATTGCACCGTAATTGTTCAAAGACATTGGAGTGTTTACTCAGTTACAGCCTGAGGAAAGGAACTGTTTTTGTGTCTGCTTGTCATAGAGAACAGTGCTCTGTATGGTCTACAACAAGACAGGAATTCAATTAATGTCAGATCAATGTTTTTAGCATTTTACTCTATATCTTGTCATTTGTTGTGGTATTGTCTTCATAGTCATACTGTGGTTTTGATTAGTTATTTTCCTTGTTATAAAAGAACAGGCACAGAAGCTAGGCCATACAGGGGGGCCAAGAGGTCTGTGTAATTAACTAAATCTTAAGTGAGAGCAGACTTAAAAAACAATGTTATGGCAGAACAAAAGCACATACGGCCTTTGCAGTGTGTTGAAGTAGTAATAAAACAAAAGGGTTAACTAGCAAAACAGTAAAGTTTTACAGTTATCAAAATACTGCTGTTTTTGTTTAATTATTTTCACCTAAAATTTAGTAAATTACGCAGGTCTCTTGGCCCCATCTGCAGCAATGTATGGCCTCACTCTCATGCCAGTGCTCTCCTTACAGAGGCAGAGCTCATCAAATTGTGAAGCTAATGTGTTTACGACTGAAATGTATGTAAATTCTATTAAAAAAATGGACTACCCCTTTAAGATGTATTAAAATATGTTAAAATAAGTTTGTAACTATCATTTATTTTGCATTGAGATAACAACATGTGTCCTCTGACATTTGTCCATTGGTGAGTTACACACCTGGCTTTGTTTACAGTAAGAGCTACAAACTGCAATACGTCAATTGACTAAGAATAATCTGTTTGAAGTGTTTTGTCTAATTGGAAACCTATCATTAATTTTTTGTTTTATGTTTTTGTGTTTCCTATGGAGCCTTCATATAACCAGAAAAAGATTAAACTATATTGATTTATTTTAGCTCCTGATTTTTTTTTTTATTATTATTGATCCTCAGAACGAAAGAAAAAAACAAACCAAAAAATGAGGTTCCAGTATTGGGTTTCTTGTATATATCTATCAAAATTGAAGGCAGATTTCTGTGCAAATTGCAAGTATGTTGGACTAGCATGAAAATCTCTCCTTGCGGGTACAATTGAAACAATGCAGTATTGCACTGGAGAAATTAAGTCATTCCTTTCTGTGTTCTGGTAGAAACATCATCCTTCATATATGGATTTTTTTCATTATTATTATCACTTGTATTTATTGCACAAACTTAGGCAGTAATTCTACGAGTGCCAGTGATTTAAACTGAATGAAGGTGAACTCCTGACTTACAGTACACATCCAACAAACCTTTGCATGTCAGAGTCACTACCACTGTTAGTAGAACTCCTGTATGGACGCTCAGGCGAGACAGGAGATGGCCTAATTTTGCACTTCCGAGGAAATGGGTTTGTTTATCTCCGGTGGGTAAACATTGTGACTTCCTGGTTTTGTTCTGCTGGCGGCGCAGACACAGAGGAGAACCCTGGTTTTTAGAAATGATACAATGAGGGACTCATGGAGGTTGTGTGCACCCTATGCCAGGAAACCACAACAGAAATTGCTTGAATCTAAAGCAATAATTTTGAGACAGTAATGGAATAGGAGTCTCTCGCTGAAATGTAGACACAAACAAACTCTCTTTCCAGCAAGCCCACTTTCTCCTGAACTGAAGCATGGCAAGATACTGGAACTCCAAACCTTATCAAATGATTATTTTCTTTTTCTAATCTGCCATGAAGAAAGACATTCAGTCAAGACGTAGCTGATTAAAGCTTGGCAATATTATTGTAGTCATAGCCATTATAGTCATCATAGTCAAAACAAGAAACCATGCAGAGACTGAAAGTTGGCATTTAACCCTTGTTTAAATCTTAACCTTCTGTATACCTCCCTTGTTCTAAGGGTAAAAAAAAACCTTCCCTCTCTGAAGTCCTAAAATCAAGCAGCTCAGTTAAAGTACAATCTATTAAAATATACTGCATTTCAAACTTGACTACTTTAAAGGTTTTGTCCTCCTCAGTGTGCAGACAGGCTGCATTTTATCACTTGATACCAGTTTGATTACAAGACACACCATCATAATGTTTAATAAACTGGATATTTGTATTGTTGTTATTACGTTCAACGTTACTCCATCATTGGAGAAACCTGACAGCATAAAAAGTAGCAAAGATCAGCAGAAGTAGCTTTTAAGACATTGGTAATAAGGGCACAGCCATTTTTGAGAAATGTGTTTTCTTCTGTACTGTGCACTAAGAATTTTACGTGGGCACTGTTGGTTTCATAAGTCCACAAAGTATAGAGTACCAGAGATTGAAATTACAGTGGTTGGTCAACTGGTCTCTGACCTTATATCTTTTATTTTTTTATAATTTTGTTGTCAATACAGAGAGGGCATTCACAAGCAAAGCATGATCATGAGGTCAAAGTGGTCATTTGTGCAAAAATGTTTTTTTTTAAATCTTAAAAAGTACTTTTGAGAAGTTGCATTAACAAGTTAACATGATGTCAGATAACCGTTGACCTATGACAGCGCAAGAAGACAACTGTGAAAGGTTTGAAAGAAATCTCTCAGGATTTCTTTAGATACTGCATGTAAAAGCAAAGCATGACCACAAAACTCTCACTGACCTTGAACCTATGACATGCAAAGTATTATTATTTCATCCTTGCTGGATGTTTGGGCAAATTTGAAGGCATTATAGCAATAGCAGGTTTCACAAGTTGTCATTTATGAGCAAAAGATAGACGTATATGACCGTGACCTTGACCAGTTAAGTCATGACATGGAAATCTAATTAGGTCATCCAAGAGTGGACATTAGAGCGAGGTTTGATGAAAATCTCTCAAAGGATCTTTCATTCATAAGCAAAACATGCTGACAAAGCTGCTGTAGTTCAACATTTGACCTCTGACCTCCAATTTGTAACATGTTCATGTATGAGTTGGAATACACTCCTTTGTAAAGTTTAAAGAAAATTACCCAAAGTATTCTTTATAAAGTGAATTTACAAAATCCACTTAAAAGTAAAAAAAAAAGACCAATGACTCTGTGACATTGACTTTTGACCTTTGACCTCCAAAATTTTATCAGTTTATCTCTGTGTCATGGTGGACATTTCTGCAAAGTTTAAGGGAAATGCCAATGAGCATTACTGTGATTTTGCATTCACAAAAGTGTCTTCTCAAGCAAACAAATGATGCTAAGACCTTTAACCTTGAACACTTTAAGTTGCATTCCTCCATCCCTTTGTTGAGTTGTACTTTGGTGCAAAGTTTGAAGATAATCCCTAAAAGAATTCTTGTAATATTGTGAAAATACTGCAAAATTGCTTTTACATGGATTAGGTAATCATAGAGCTCAGAGACTTTTTCCTTTGACCTTCAGCCTAAAGAATCTATTCAGTCCATCCTTTGAGAGAACAGACATTTGTGCAAAGTTTGAATGATATCCCTTCAGGCATTATAGCACACAAGCAAAGGACGACCACAAGACTTCATGGCCTCAGACTTTGACCAATAACCTCCAAAATCGTATCAGTTCATCCTTGAATATAGGTGGACATTTGGTCAAAGTTTAAAGGAAATTCTTTAAAGACTTTGTGAGATATTGCTTCAAAAAGATTTGACCTGTATGGGCATATGTACATACAAAGACGTATGGAAAGACAACCTGTAAATATAATACCTGCTGACTCAACTATCAGGAGCAGGACAAAACAAAATCATGATGAACACTTCTGCTGTGGTTATAAAACTTGCAAGTCAGGGAGTAAGTTTCAAATTAAATCCAAACACATGCAAGAGACAGGATGTTGAGTGAAACAAAAAATGTGAAACAGTATGCTTTTCTTCTGTGATTTCAGGAACCTGCCCACCATCATGTCCTGGGTGGAGTCTCAGAGACCAGGGGTGGACGGGGTCAACATTATCACCTCGGACTTTGTGGAACTCACAGATTTTGCCAACATTGTTATCAGACTCAACAACTTGCTATTGTCTGAACAGGAGAGCAAGCCAAGATGACACATGTTTGCACTGCAGGACAGATTTGTGCTGACACACAGAGGAAATAGGACTGCAGATTCTCCAACCACTACTGGAATTTAACAGAGCTGGAGGTTTTGCAGTTTGTGAAACACTTTGATTTATTTGTTACATTTGGAAGGAAAAAAAACACCATCTAATGTGATTGTATCAGAAAGAAAAAGGTATATATTTTAATGACACAGGTCACAAAACCACAACACACACGCAATAGCAGTAAGATTGATCACAGCATTTAGCATGAAGCTTTTCACCTGCCATGAAACATGGACATCACAGATTCAGTTGCAGGGAACTGTCTTCCAACATTGCGCAAAAAATCCAAAAGAGGAAAGGAATCCGCAGATAAGATCACAGAGTCCAGGCCATGCCCAGTGGCATTTATTTTACCATCGTCATAAGGGCACACAAATATTTCTCATGCCTCAGCTGTCTTCATATTCAGCTGGATTCCTTCTCCTGAATTCCTCTTTTGGGAAAAAATTGGAAATACATTGTGTATTACATTGCTGCTGTTTGATAGCAAAGCAGATCCGTCACCGAGCTGGCACATAGATACAGCTTGAATACCTGGACTAGAATCATATAACTAAGTGAATTTTCTTTACTCGTGAACAGTAGGAAGTTTTTAAAGTAATTTTTAAAAAATAAGGGCTTCAAGAATCAAGTTTTTGATTGATCTTGGTCTAGAATACTGTATTAAATGTTATTAAATACTTTTATGTCTTTGAACCTGTGCACAAAAAAACATTTTTTAATGAAAATGCTGCTAATATCAAAAGTTTTATTAAAAAGGGGATTTTAAAGAAAAATGCTTGGCTGTGGTGGCATTTCTTTTTTTTTCATTTCATTTTCAGTAGACCAAAATTTTGTAAACACTTAGCAAGGGGCTAAACTTGAGGGTTTTACAGTGATTTTTTTTTTTTTATAATTAAATGACCGTACAGGAAAAGCACAGCCAGGAGGTTTTCTGTTTCTATCTTAAGAAAAGTCCCACCTCATAAAAAGAGCCTGTGTTGCCAGTATAATATGTACTTTTCTTATAGTTTGGCTGTATAATTTAGGTATAGAGTAAAGTATTTCACCTTTAGGAGGGGAAAAACATAGGGAAAGCCAAATATGTGTGGAACCTTTGCCACAGTTCCTATAAAACACATATGCCCATGCATATACACTGCAATAACTCTAAAAGTTTATTGTTTATGCTCAGTTTACCTGGACTAGACATGCAGAAATAGAAGCAATGCCTGTGCATAGAAAAACATTTTACAGCATATGACCATGTCCACGGATGTCAAGTCTGCTTTTAAGTTCCGTAAAACACCATGTGTTCTGCATGTTGAAATAGCAAAGAACAATATGACCAACACATCACTGTGAGAAAGGTTTCATGTGTGTATCTGCTCCAGTGTGTTGACAGTGTTTGTATGTGCTTTGTGGGTCCACTGATTACTATGCATGACACAGATAGTGACAGTTGCCTTGCATTCCTGTGGTCAGAGAGAGAGGCAGCAGACGAAAAGGAGAGTGATTTACAAAGCAAGAGGGGAGAAAAGTCGGTGAAAACAACACAACTCCTCTCTCTCAGCAGCATCTTCCCACAGGAGTGTAAGATGTTACTTTTCATATCCACTCTGCTTTTCTTTTTTTTCACTCTTTCGCTCCTGTGTGTGAAATTGCCTCTACTGTCCCGGCCACATTGTTGACATGTTTGACTGTGGTCACCCAGCACCGCGAGGTGCACACACCAACACCCACAGTCACAAGCGCAGGCACTTTAATTGTGGAGTAATTACACATACCATTTCTGGCAAGTGGGAGAGTGGACAGCAGCAGATCCACTGATGGAGAGCATTCCTCTGTTGTTTGGATTGGTCCTCTAACTCTCACATGAACAATCCAGTGGATCCCTGTTGGCTTCCCAGGTTTTAAAGGAGAAGGTGACGGCTCAAGCGTGATCATCAGGGTGTTGTCCCATAAAACTGTGGGGCTTTTTAAGTTTGAAAAATAGAGTTCTGTTATTGGACAGGCATACATTGATAAAAGTGACGCAAAGTATAAAAACAGTGTTTTTGCTCCCTAGTAAATGTTCCCAAAACGGCATGGTAGTACTTCCAGCCTTTACATCCCCTGCTCCACAAGTTACAGCACATAGTCCAATGGAAACATGTCACCACATAAATCAAAGGCAGACTTGGCTTCTTTACAGACTAACACATGTTGCAGTCTCCAGTCTCTAATAAGAAAAAAAGTTTCAGTGAAGTTTTATTGACACTTGCCATGGTTGGGAGGCATGTTTATGTTAAATAATTATGTGTAACTATTCTTAGAAGTCATTTGTGTCCCCTTACAAGTGGTTGAACACTTCTCTACAAATAACACTTGTGAGTAAATGAAGTTTGAGACTATTTCACTGCAGCTTATCCCTGGTGTTAGGTGATGTCAGTGACCAGAGGCGACTAAGTCTGACACATCTATTACACACAGATTTGTTAGAGCTCTCTTTTAGACCGTGATGACTGTGGCGGTAACACAGCTGCAGAAACAAGTGATACTTTACCATCTAACTGTCCTACATCTGTGAGGGTGAACAGAGTTAAGAAAAACTTGATAAAACAAGTTCAGACACTACACCAGACTACTACAAAGAAATGACTATGCCCCTATTTTACTGTTAAAGCAATAACAGAGTTAAAGTCGTCCAATTATCTGTCATTACTTTGTTATTAAGAGCATGTGAGTTGCAGGGGTTTACCCACAAGATTACTCAAAGCCTTACATCAGTGATGAGAGCAGGGTTTCCTTTGAGTTTCAATGAGCTGTCAGATTTCTTTTGTAGTGGTTTGCATTTAGAGTTGATGTTGAGTATTGATTCAGGCCGTGTTTTACTGTATGCATGAAATTAAAGCTCCTCAGGGGAGTTTTTGGCTGACATGTCTTCAAGACCTACAAAGGCGAACAAGATAATTATAATGGTTGTTCAAAAACCTCAATTCCAACTATGTTGGGATGTTGTGTAACATGTAAATAAAAACAGAATACAATGATTTGCCAATCTTTTTCAACCCATATTTAATTAAATATACTTCAAAGAGAAGACATTTAATGTTCAAACTGATCAGTCAAAGTATCTTTATTGTCTTCCATGGGAGAAATTTGTCTTGGATAGAGGGATCTGCTTCACAGACAACACATTCAGCACATTCTACTCATGCTACCAGGATTAGTAAATGAACACACAATTACAATAAATTAATTAATTAAAAAAGCAAGTAAAAAAGTGCAAGCCAGCATCTCAGTGCAAATTCAGCATGAGGTGAAAAGTGCAATTCAGCATCTCTGTGCAAATTCTGATGATGATAAACTTCATCGCTTTTTTTTGTAATTTTTTTTTTAATTACCTTATTTCAAATTTTATGCCTTTAACATGTTCCAAAAAAGCTGGGACAGGAGCAACAGAAGCCAGAGAATGTTGAGGAATGCTAAAATAAAAAAAACAGGTGGACAGGTAGATTGGGAACAGGTGAGTGTCATGATTAGATATCTATACATGAACAACTGCATGAGCTACTAGACCAACAGTTTAAGAGCAAAGCACAATTGCAAGGAATTTATGGATTTGATACTCAACAGTCCATAATATCATTAAAAGATTCACAGAATACAGAGAAATCTCTGTACGTAAGTGGAAAAGCCAAAAAACAACACTGGATGCCTGTTAGTTCTGATCACTTAGGCAGCACTGCATTAAAAACCATTATCATTCTGTAAAGGATATTACCACATGTGCTCAGGAACACTCTGGAAAACCATTGTCACTTAACACAGTTTGTCACTAAAATCTGCAAGTGCAAGTTTAAACTCTACCATGGAAAGTCGAAGTTGTTTATCAACAACACTCAGAAATGCTGCCAGCTTCACAGAAGCTCATCTGTGATGGACATACACAAAGTGGAAAAGTGTGCTGGTGTCTGACGAGTCCACGCTCCAAATTTTTTTTGATATCATGGACGCTGTGTCCTCCGAGGCTAAAAAGGAAAAAGACTATCCAGATTGTTATTAGCACAAATTTCAAAAGCCAGCATCTGTGATGGTCTGTGTGTGTATTAGTGCCCATGACATGGGTAACCTGCATATCTGTGAAGGCACCATTAATGCTTAAAGGTACATACAGGTTTTGGAGCAACATATGCTGCCATCAAAGTGAAATCTTCTTAAGGGATGTCCCTGCTTATTTCAGCAACAAAATGCCCAGCCATGTTCTGCATGCCTTACAATAGTGTGGCTCAAAGTAAAAGAGTGTGAGTTTTAGGCTGGCCCACCTGCAATCCACACCTGTCTCGCATTGAAAATGGTTGGTGCATTAAGAAGCACAAAATACAACAACAGAGACCCCGACTGCTGAGAAACTGAAGTCATACATCAAGCAAGAATGAAAAAGAATTCCATCTGTAAAGCTTCAACAATTAGTGTCCTTAGTTCCAAAACCCTTACTGAGTGTTGTTTGAAAGGAAAGCTGATGTAACACAGTGGTAAAGATGCTGTGTCCCAGCTTTTTTGGAACATTCTGCAGGCAACAAATTTAAATGAGTAAATATTTGCAAAAACCAATGAGGTTTGTCAGTTTGAATATTAAATATCTTGTCTTTGTTGTGTATTCATTAGAATATAGGCTGAAAAGGATTTGCAAGTCACAGTTTTCTGTTTTTATTTACATATCACACTATGTCCCAACTTCATTGGAGCTGGTTTGTATTTCTGATTGGTTATTTTATGGATTAACACCTTAGCTGCAACAGGGTAGATTCCAGATGAAGTGGTTTACAGCACACTGGAAACAAAGATTATTGATGAGTTAAGACCAGATATTAAAATTCCTCAAACTCAGTAGCCTTTACAAATTCCCAAAACAAATATTAATGCAAATCAAAGTGAAAGATTTGAAAGAAAAGTATCCTGAACTTCAAGTTTTATCAAAAGATAGTCAGTCACTGAAGGTCAAAAACATGTTAACCAAATCTCATTTTCCTTCATCTCCAGAGTTCCCGCTCAGCCTTCTGGGATCACATGGGATTTGTGGAATTCCCTGAGGAATGCTGTCAAACATTAAGTGTCCCTTGTAAACCCACTGGCCCCTAGGTGATGTCATTACAAAAGCTTAGCAGCTCCCATGCTAGCTTGCATGCATGGAAGCTTAATAGCTGCATAGTTTCTGGAAACACTTGACACATGAAAGAAAGTTAAAAGGGAACAGATAGACATGTCTCATGAAGCAAGATGATAAAACTAAGCTGTTCCTTTTAAGGGTAATTGGCTCTGGGATGCATTTCTGTATGTAGTTGAGTCCCACCATAAGTAAGAAAAAAAAAGGAGAAGACGTGCTTTAAAAACCCTCTTAGCCACTGGATCCCCATACATACCAGGTGTCATGAGGAGGAGTTGTGGAGAAAGTGGAGCAGGACTGTTTGCTTGAGCTCTCTTCCTGTTTATCCACAATGAGATCCTTGCAGTGCCAGAGAGATAAGATCCTGCTGCCATGGATAAGCATGTGTGTGCGTGTCCTTTTGTCTGTGTGAGTACACAAACCTTCCTTGGCCTCAGCCCTAACCAGAATACCATTTTCAGGACTACATTTATCATCCTCTAGCCATAACAAAACATCACTCTTTACACTGTGGTTTAATTCTGTGTGCATAGCCTCAACAAATCCCTGCACCACCATGGTTGTGTTATCCTTCTAAATAATGCCTTTTTGTTGTTTTGTGTAACCACTGCCATGAGCTGTGGAAATTTCACAGACCTCTGCCAAATAAAACCACCAAATGCTGATGCAAAGGAGATGGCATCTGACTCTTGACTCCATGATATCCCCAGACTGATGCATGACAGTACATGTAGCTGAGATTTTTCAGATGGTGCACATAACTTTTGGGACAGGCAGATTTCTTCTGCTAACTGCTAACGGCAACATTTTTCTTTTAGGTTAATTTCGCCCAAGCTCCCAGTTCTGAATTTCATGTGGTATGGCAACATCTGTTTTTACTACATTGTTATAAATGACAGATTGTTTGCAAGGCTTTCCTGTAAAACTCCAATGTGATGGGACCATCCTCTGAATTGAATTTCTCTTTGGCATGTTGGGAACAGATGCGTGTAGATGGATCCGTCTGAGGAGACCCTGAGGTGGTACACAGTCATATAAATAGCTCCACATGTTATGACACAAAGAATATGCACAATGGAATGTTTATCAATAAAACTGTGAATACTTTTTGAGCTCCTGAGCTTCATTTGTTTACCCATTCGGGGCAAAATAAACCAAAAGCATGTTTTTCCTTTCCCATTTTTCCTTAAATTCCATCAACAATCATCTATTTTTTAAAAAGATATAGTCTTTCTAAATTGTGCAGTTTTGTTTACTAAAAGACATGTTGTGACTTAGAGTTGATTTTAATATTTCAGTACCATCTGAAGCAGTAGTTTGCTTTAACTGGTGACTATTATATACACTGCTGCACATTAAGAATTTAGGCACCATATATTTGTGTGTAATAGTATACAAAGATCTATGGTGCCTAATTTCTTAATGTGCAACAGTAGGTGTACAAACTTTTCAGGGCAAGAACAAACTTTTTTTTATTGTACAGTCACACAATGTTTTAAGAAATTTAATTTTCATTCACAGCAAATATTTCGTTTTATTTTCCTGGTCATTAATTCTGATTTATTCCCTGCTCTTGTATAACGCTATTCAGTTTATACATTTTTGTTGCTGAGTTGGATCAAGTATTTAGTTAAATAACTATGTTACTTTTTAAAGGAGGAATCAGTAATCAGATTACTTTTTCAAGGTAACTGTGGCAACACTGCCCAGGAGTCACCCAAAAATATTAAACTATGATCAGCTTCTTGCTTGTCAGAGGCAGGACTTTGGTTTTAAAAACTATTATCCTGACTGTTGTACAACAAGCTGCCAGTAGCTGCTAGCTTACAATAAAAAAGATAATGACTTGATAACATGGTAGCATATCCAACAATCAGGAAAAACAGCTTGAAATTGACAACTTCGCTCTCCTGCCCAATGACAAGATGATCAGCTCAGCATCTGACTTGTAGACTGTTGTTTCTTAAAGCTTTCACCAATGCATAAAAGCCTTTCTATTCTTGATTTTAGTCCAGGCTCTTGCTTGGTTACTATTCAGTTTTCTCTTCTTGGCTTCATTGGTCACAATCTCATTTTTTGCTTTGTACGTGGTAGAACACAGTACAGAGACAGGAGAAAAAAACACTTCTCCTCTTGGCTGACTGCCTTCCTGCACCTGAGTGTAAACTCATGCTGTTAAGCAGTACGCACTTCTCACCAGATGAGCAAATGCTTCCTGCCAAACTTCCATGGTACTATATTCAGGTAATTTCAGAATTACATATCGTTGCTTCACAGCAGATATGATTAGTAAAGTTAAAAAGGATAAACACAGAATGTCTTTATGTGTGTTTGTGAACTTCATACTTTGGGTCTCAGCTGAAGATGATTTATTCATCTACAGAGATGCATCTGGGTTAAAACTAAAGTACTAAACTTTTGGATCTAGGTTGATTACATACTAAAAAAAAAGCATGTACAACACACCAGTAGCCTATGTCATCTGTTTTGGGTTCAAATTAATCCAGACAGGAATGTGCAAACTATAAATTTATAAATGATTACAGGTCTTTGCTGCATAAAATGATATGTGCCATGTTGTTGGCCATCAGTGACTGTATATGCATGGATTCAATTATCCTGGATATAAGCAGTAATCTGGTTTCATTATATTCAGGCTACAGAGTTTACATGCACACAGATAAATGACAGTATCCCAGTACCTGAACACTGCATCTTATTTGTGCAAATGCCTGTAAAGTTTACATTTTAAGACTAAATCTTTACAAAGGGCTGTCAGAAACTACAAAAGACATATACACAGCAAAATCTACATAAACCAATGATCACTACTATTGTTATTAACACTTCTTAAGTGTATGGGTCCATACCACAGAGTGGTGTTCTAACTTTTTTGGAAAGTTGGCTCCTTAATCCCATCATGTGTAATTATTGACTCTTTTTGGAGTTACAGTTTAACCATTTAAAACACTTAACAGAGTGACTTTTGATCAACACTTCTTTTAGTTCATGTGGATGATTGACTCAACAAGTGTCACTTATGTGTTCAGCAGCAAAACCCACAGATTTGATTTGATGAAACTTTGTTTTTTACACATGTTTTTGACACCAACTCTTTCTTAACTTGGAGTATATTTTGGGGATTTGACTCCATTTAGAGAATAATTAACACAGCAGTTTCTCAAACCTTGCCAACGCCAACATTTTAACTCTTCCCAATTTGCTGTGTGCATGACATATTATCCAGGTTTCTACCTCTTCCTCAGGTAGAAAACTGGACCTCTAGACACTCTAGTTTACATGCACAACAACAAACCATAACTTGATCATAACCAGGTTACTTGAGTCCATGTAAACACAGTCAGTCTGGATCTTTCTCCAAGGACAGAATATTCTAGAGTCATCAGCATGAACTGGCATGTGTCCTGTGAGGGAAGACTCAAGCTTTCCTGGTGTAATATCATAATCTAAACCTACCATAAATAGGTCTGAAGGATCTCTCTCTCTCTCTCTCTCTCATTGTCCCTTTATTATCCTCCTCTGCCCTTTTCTTTCTCCTTGTCTTTGTAGTCTCTCTGAACCAGTGGGAATGAGGGGTCAAGTGTAGGTGGTCTGTTAACACCTGCCCATTATCCTCTGTGTGTGTTTGTGTGTTGAGAGTGTGTTTGTGTGGGAGAGGGGTGAGGGAGGTAAAGAGAGAGGGACAGAGAGAGAGAGAGAGACTCCCTCCTCTTGTTCCCTCTCCAGCTCAACTTCCAGCTGTTTGCTAAATTCCTCCACACGTCGTAATAGGCTGAGGCCGCCGGCTTTTCGACGTCTGTGTACGTTTGCGCTGTTGTGGTGTGTGTGTGCTTGTGTGCATGTTTGAATGTGACGAAGATATTTTTCCCAGGCATCCACAGGTTGGCCGAGATAAACAGGGAATGTACTCAAGAAAGAGGCTGTAGTCGCAAGAAGAGGAAAGTGAGCTTGGTGTGTGGATATTGGAGTAAACGTGAGACTGCAGCGTCTCAACATCATGACAGAGGTGGTCAGTCCAGCCTCGATAATGGTAAGTACGCTGTCTTTTCTCAGCGGTTGACAAATACTAATGTTCTGTGTTGTTAGAGTGGGTTTTCCCTAAAATATATGAAGGTATTTAATCCCTGTCCTTTAGTTACAGTGGCCGCATAAGTTTAATCCGGAGCTCAGGAAGTTCTTTACTCCTGTTGTTTGTTCCTAAAGTGATTGATTAGCCAAGATTTAAGAGACTTTAATTCCGGATTTGGTCCCAGTAAATAAAACACAGTGTTTCTTTGACGGCTGGATTAAAACTCTCAGCATAGAGGCACATGAATGATTGCTAGAAATCCTCTCGTTAGTCTTTTGAATTAACCACTCGCTAAAAAAAAACTTTGTTAGGTTGTAATGAAACAGACTTCGAATGAAACCTCCTTTTTCATGAGCTACAAGAGTAAAGTAGAAGTGCTCTGAGAGCACAAACCTCAGCCAAAGCATTTCCAACATTGTTTGCTGAGTTATTGTCAAAAATGTGTTAAAATGGACTGTTAACACATGCTTGAAAAGTTCCTGGACTCACATCTGGTTCACCATCAAAATCTAATCATTTGTTTATTAAGCCATGACCTACATGACCTGGAAATGTCATCCAAATTCGTTATGAATTATTGAGTTATTAGCAAAAATGTGGCAAACTGCCCTTCCTCACAATGTAAACAAATCCTTAAATAAATCTTTGAACTGCACCATCAAAATCTAATTAACTGGTTTTTGGCAAATTTCTGACCTATCCTGAAAATTAAAACAGATTCATCTTGTGACATTTTGAGCTATCCTGTTAAACTAACAAACTAGAAGTGCTCAGAGCACAACCCTCCACCAAGGCATTTCATCTTGCAATGATAATAAATCCCTAAAATAAATCCTGGATCTGCATCAGGATTCACATCAGCACCAACATCTAATCACGTCTTCCTTGTGCCAGGACTAACACCCCCTGAAATTGTCATCATAATCCATTCATAACTTTTCAGATTATATTGTTAAAAAATAAACTTAAAAGACACAATCTCCTTAATAAGGCCATCAGCATGAGACTGACTGCTTGACGTCAGTTATATTTTTAATGCTTGACACTGCCTGTGTCTGACAATTGATTTAGCACACTGCAGAAACAGCTTCATTTGTTAACTCCACCAAGGAGATTACGTTTTTGCCGACGTTTGTCTGTCTGTCGGTATGTGTGCGAGATAACTCAGAAAGTTATCCACAGACTTTGATGAAATGATCAGAGAATGTTGATTGCGGTTCAAAGAAGAAGTGAAAAGATTTTGGTGGCGATGCAAATTTGGATGCTGGTCCTGGAATTTTATAAAGGATTTGTTAACACAGGACCATGGGGCAAAATCAACATTTTGGCTTTTAGTTTGGCAAAGAATGTTAGAAATGCCTTGGAAGAAGTTTGTGGTTTATGAGCATTTCTAGTCATCACTTTAAAGATTCTGGATAAGAGCTAAATCCAACAACAGAATTTATTATGTTGTTGTTAAATCTCTTCTCTCCTAAAGAATATTACATGGACTCAAATAAAATAAAAGAAGATATTTGGGTTAAAGGTTTTTTTTGTACCTTGCAATGCAGCTAATTTTTTCAGATTCTACCTATGTAATCAGGACGATCCATCTCGCAAAGATTCATGCTGGAAAAATTGTTGATTTCATGTGAAAGCAAAAGCCATTGAAAATGGTATTGAACCACACTGACCTGAAACTGAAATTGCAAACATACCATAGCACTCATTGCAACTGAATATGAACGAGAGTTGAGGGACGAATGACCAGTTGAAAAAGTTATAAGTCTACAAGAAAAGAAAAATACTTGGATTCGGATCACTCCCAAAATTAAATCACTTCTCCCTTGAGCCATGAACAACCTTCCCTGAAAATTTCATCAGTTTCATAGTTGCAGACTTAAGGACTGACAAAAAGATGAACAAATGGGCAAAACACTGATTTGATGGGGTGATACTGTCGATTCAAAAACTACCATGCACTGATGCAGAGCAAAATTTTGCCAATGATTTCTCATTAATTTACAACTTTAAGTATTGAAAAGAGAAGTTACAGACCTCTTACAGACTTTTTTTTCCCATTATTGCCTGTTGGTGTAAGTGTATGTGTGAATGGAATCTGTCTATATGTCAGGTCTGTGATTGACTGTGATTGGCTACCAATCCATGGTGTTTCCACACCTCTCACTGAATGACAGCGGGGCTCCAGCCTTTTCAACTTTTCTCTGACGGGGTGCTTGCCAAGGAGGACACAGTCAAATGTGGCTGAGCACTCCTTTGCTGTACTTGGGTGGAAGGCCTGAGAATTTGTCATGGGTAAGGTGTGGACGCACAGCCTGGTCTTTGTTTTTTATTTGGACATCGGCAGTGCTGAGCCCAAGGTGCTTCCCCCCCGGCACTCCTCAGAGTGTTGTTGTCCTCTTGGACAACCACTTTCTCAAGGTGTACTTCCTGTTGTTGAAGTCAAGAGAGCAGTGGTGGTTGAGTTGTGCTGGGAGCGCAAGTGCTGTTGGACTGAGTGGTTCTATTTTTTAGTCCAAAAACATTTTTTTACACCCAAGTTCAAACGGATATTTGAATATATAGGATAAGGTGACAGTCTTAGAATGGATATTTCAATTTCTTATACTTAGTCATCGTTTTCCCTCCTCTGAAATTCTCCCTGGTGGTAATAAAACAATCTTGTGCTGACTAAAAATTGTAAATTCTAGAGCCAAAAGCAAACAAGAAACACCCCCCACCCCCTACCCACACACACACCCAAACACACACAGGGCATTAAACCCTTCTATAGTTTCTCAAATTAGAGGCTGAAATTTGAGGGTGGGATTTTTCTTTGGCAGAAAACATTGCTTAGGTCTTTTTTCAAGAGGAATGCCAAAACTGACACAAACCAAAAGTTTCTCTCTGAAGCTGTTGTAGGGCAGATTAAAAGCTTTAGCATGGAAACACTACTTGATAATACATTGTACATCATACTAAAGTGTGTTCCTCAGTACAAAAGATAAAGGAAAAATCTATGGCATGTGTGGGTCAGTATACAGTACAGGCTAGTACGCCTACTTCACATTTTTCAGTATTTCATTAATGGTATCTGCCCCTGATTTATCACAGCATGTTTCCACTCTTAAGCACACAATCATGCAGTGTGAGCTAGAAAATCAAATAAAATGTCAGAGGAAGATCAAACAAACACAGTTTTACAGGTTCTCAGCTTTTAAATGTCATGCAAGGAGTTTTCAGCATGTTATAAAACAGACTGAAACGAATACTGAAGCCTCTGCTTAAGCTAAAATAAAAGCACAAATGAGAATATACCGATTTGCCTTGAGTTACTTTTCAAGCTTATCACCCCTAAAGTGTCAAACCGGGCAATTTACAACAGACCAAATGACAGCCTCTTTAAAAAGTGCCAAAGATTGCCAGTGAAATACTGTATATTAGGTTGATAAATGTCTTTTGTCCAGATGTTCCTCATGGGGGCCTTTAACAGGTCAGGTGCTGAGGTATGTGTGAAGTACATGTGATTGAATGAAAGTGTGTCATGAACTCGACTGTTTATCCAGATTCATTGTATAAGTTTATGTGATCCTGCCAGGGCATAACACACAGAGGTGGCATGTGGTATTGGTCCTGTCAGTCACATAAAGAAGCAAGTTGTGTGTTTGCTCCTTGATGGCAGTTGATCCTGGTGTAATTATTAGGTTGAGGGTTTGTCTTTGGTGAAGTCAGCCACCGCACTCTACCAAAAGCCCATCACATCTGCATCTGTGGTATCTTTCAAACAGTCAAACCTATACGTTTCATTCCTGCACAACTGCCAGTGGAAAGCTAAACTGATGTCAAATCCATTAGACCTGCAGAGCTTGCTCAGGTCATAATGTCAAAACCAGTTTTGTACAACAGAGCTGTCATCGACCTGGAATTTTTTTGTCACCTCCATTTTCAATCAATTATTAATTTATTTGTTTTGTTTTTACACAAAGTTGAAGTCATCTGATGCTAAAACAATGCTGAATAAAAATTATGGTTGTAGGTGGTGAAAATTAATATCAAGCAACCATCTCTACCAGTTTGATCTCAGACTCAGTTTTAAAGCTAGAGAGACATTAGTGATATCAAATGAATATACAGACAGTGATGGATATTTTGATGTCAAATATCAGATGCTAGCTCACGATTTAATATGCTTAATATCGCTCCAAACTTAACTGTTTTTTTTTCCTGTGGGTGCATTTAAAAATGACCTTGCCCAAGATGATAATTAATCAGTTAAAAAATATATATTCATTTATCTGCAACACAAATAAAATCCTTTTTGAATATGATGCTGACTAAATTTTCTCAGAGAAAAGTGACAATGGTTAATAATTTTCTCAGTAATAATGTATTTTATAGACAAAAGAAAATATATCCTTTAAACTGTACTGATAGATATTGCTGTTTAAAGATATTTTGTTAATCAAAAATCCTGTATAATGCATAGGATTCAGATCAACACCGAAATCCAATCACTTTTTCCTTGTGCCATGACCAACATTCTCTAAAATTGTCATCAGAATCTGTAGAGGACTTTTTGAGTTATTGGTGAAAATGTGCCCTATCTGGCAATGTGCAAAAATCCTTGAAAGAAATTCTTGGATCTGCATTCAGATTCCGTTCACCACCAAAGTATCATAACTTCTTTCATGTGCCGTGATGAATATTCCCCAAAATGTTATCAAAATGTGTTCATTAAATTTTGAGTTGTCTTGTTAGAGAGGGTATGGAACGGTTAAAACCAAATTGGGACTGTAGAAAAGGAATAAATACGTATTTGCAAAGTTCTTACAACAAATGTTAGCTTTTTTATTTATGAATAGGACTGTTGTTTGTGAAAATATTCAACACAGTATATATAGAAATTTATAACAGTGCATAACTAGGGTGTCCATTTTTAGGACACAATGTGCTACGTGTAGCTTGTTTTGAACTGGACATGAGGGTTAATCTGTTGCCACCATAAATTCTTAAGTCTCTGCATTTATTCATTTCCTTTCCTTTTATCTCTCAGTCCCCCTACGTGCCTCTTATCTCTCTGTCCATCATCCTGCCTTTGCTTTCTTCTCAGTCCAGGAATCACACTTCAGTTCAGCCCCTGAGTTTCGTAACTAATGTGGGTTATCTGTCTCCCTCACAAATTCACTGTCCCTGCTCGTCTCTCTGTCATATCCGGACTCTTAGAAACCCAAACATCAATTGATCCTCTGCATATGGTAGTAAGGGTAACCCAGGCTCCTCCAAAGAAACACACACCCTCTAAAGACATTCAAGTTTGATTTCCTCTAACTTTGAGTCAGCTGCAAAAACAATAGGCTTTCTTTCCTGAGAGGAGCTTGTTTTCGGTAAATGATGAAGTAAGAAATCCTTGATCAAGTTGTGAGAGAGTTTGAGTTGGAGGACAATGCTGTAGGGTGTTAGTTGTGTTTTAGCAACGGTTTAAGGTTAAGTCGTGTTAATCTGCTTGCAGAGTTTCTAGCAAAACACACACATAAACAAATAGAACTAAATACAGCATGCAAGTTTGGGTGTTTTTAATATATCAAGGTAAAAAAAGATTTACATGCTCTCCTTTTGAAAATCAAAAGGAGAGCATGTGTGTGCATGTGTGCCCATGTGGACATGTTGAGTTTTACTGTGCATGAATGTGTGTGTATTATATAAACGAAATTAATTAAAGTTTCCTGAAGACATGACTGCACACAAACCATACTGAGTAATGTAGGAAAGATGAGGAAGACAACCCCACTGAAGGGCACGGAGAGGGCTCCATATTAAACAGCATCAGTGATACAATGCTGGCTTTGTCAGGTGGTAGGAGGAGAGGGTGACGCTGGAATGTAAGGGGAGGGGGATGTCAGTGAGATAGAGGGATGGAGAGAGAGGGAGACAGATGAGGACAGAGGCAACCAGACCAAGCAGAGAAACTGAATTTGTTTTTTGATAACCAATAAAACAAACAGGAGGAGAAATTGGATGGATAGGCAAGTCAATCTGCCGGACAATCAACAAGTCTTTGACCTCTTCGTTAAATAGTTTAACCCTTATGTCTGACGAGTGAGGACCAACATTTCTTAACTGAACAACTAGTTAGGGTGACAGGTGCTCTTTATAGCAGTGGGCTGTGAGGTTACCCATTAAGAGGATACCAATTACCTACAAGAGAATCTGTCCATTACCAATATTAATACTCTGAACAATCATATTTGATGTATTAATTTATTTATGTTTTCTAATCAACCTGCAAATAGACAAAGAGGCTGAGCTGATGCAGGGTTTAAGACCTTCTGAACAAAACATCAGCACTGCAGGCTTATTGTCATATCCAAGGGCGCTACAAGGAATTGTGGGCCCCATGAAAATAGATCAGTGTGTGCCACAGACCAACAGATCACCACAACTTGGAATAATCCAACCCAGTCCTTTGTTTGTGGTCTCTCTGTCTGAAAACTTATATCTGATGGTCTTATAAGGATCTGAGGCCATTGTAAAATTACAGCTCATCATTTTTATAATACCTGCCCCTCACCTTGTATCTCAACCCACAGAGAAGGAGCTTATTTGCATTTTAAAAGGGACACACAGAAACAGAACATTCATTGAAAGGCCGTTAAGAGTCAAGAATCTGTTTTAGGCCCCATTTACACAAAAACCAAAAACTGCAGAAAACGGAGAGTTTTCATTGCGTTTTCGCCTCCAGTTTACATGAAAATGGTGCCTGGAGTGCCTGAATCTGCAAACTTTTGAAACCAGGGTCCAGAGTGGAAAGTTTTGAAAAAGTATCCGTTTTCAGCTTCGTGTAGATGAGATTCAGCATTTTAGGGTGAAACGCTGATGTCACCACATGCGCAGTACTCTTTCACATGAAGGCTGTGTGGAACAACAACAACAACAGTGTCAGTCCTATACCGAGCAGCATGTGTGCTGCTTGCCTTGCTCAGTTTGTTATTCAGACAAAAATATCCAGACAGATTTGTTGTCCGGACAAGCAACTCCTGCGTCCTTGTGCGTCCACTCGCCATTGTTGTTTGTGAAAAGTTTGTCTTCACCGGAAAACGTATGTGTGTTGTAACACCGCTGTTTCAGTACAAACCTATATCGCCATCTACTGGCCTGGCATGCATGCTACAGTGTTTTCAGTCGTTCTCATGTCTCCATGAGAGCGCAGATCGTTTTTGAAAATGCAAAGGAAAAACCTTTCCGTTTCTGGTGAAAATGTATCCGTGTAAACTGAGCCTTAAATGATCCTTTTGATTTTTTGACCAACACCACACATGTTTTTTTTTGTTTAGTTTTTTTAGACAGACCACATGGGAATGTATGAGAGGGTGTGAATAGGGTATGTCATTGTCCTATTTTGAAAGATTGTATTTTTATGCATCCATTTATTTGGTAGAAAGATTGGCTATGAAGAGATGTGAAAACATCTTTTTGAATTTATGCTTACCATGTCAAGGGTATCGACCTCTCTGTACATGAGCCAACAGGCATATCCATGGGTTAAATGGCGCCCCATTATTTCTCCTCCAAATATCAGTTTCAGAGCTATAAATTCAATAATCGTTAACATTCCCTTTGGTATGTTAGCGTGTCTCTTCCCCATGACAGGATACTTCTATTAGCAAGACAACAGAGCCAGTGCTGTCAGAATTTCTCCCCCTCCTCCTGTGGACAATGCCAGTACCTGCCTGAAACATTTAATTCCCCTGTTGCACTAAACAGACCTACCACTGTTACATCAGTAGGTCAAGCCCTTTGGCACAGGGAGGCAGTGCAGAACACTGAAGAAAAAATACAGAGCCATTGAAAAGTGCCACTGAATTGTGCTGAACTGACCAAGTTCCTCAGAGTTATTTGATTTAATTGATATATCTTCCAGGCCTACAGCTTACCAATCAAAGTAGACTGGGCCAATGTGAGGAGGGGGGCTCAAAGTGACAAAGGCTTCAGCACAGAGAAAATACAGATGGATTTGGGATACTCAGTAGGCCAATTCATACTGCCGTTTCAAGGCATTAATATTTACTGCTCTGTGAAGTTCCGCCTCCACTGTGAACATTGTGGAGACAGAATGGGGGGAACAAGTTGACCCTCTCTTTGTCCCCTCTCCAGAGGTAGTAACAGAGGTGTGATATTGAAGAGAAGGAGACACACAGACCCAGCAGGAGACAGGAGCGCTGGGAGTGAGTGTCTGCCTTTGTGTGTAGGTGGGCACATGAACTGTGAAAAATGTATTGCAGCATAAATTGACACAGATATTGCAGCCTTGCAGAATCAATGTGAATGTCTCTTGATGTAAATATAGTGGAACCTCATTGCAGCACTATGAATTGGGCTAGTATGTGTAAACTGGCAGGTTTTTGAACATTAACAATTGCAAACATACTCTATTGGTCATTAAAACTGATATACATATCTGTAGCCCAGCTGCAGAAAAGTGTGACCATTCCAAAAGCAAAACACATCACATCCTCATTTGCTTTTGTTGAGGTTTGTTTCTGATGATGCAATCTGCAGTACATATAGTCAGTAATGTAGAAGGCACTGAAACCAGAGGAAAGGCAAAACAGATGTGGAGGACAAAGAAGCAAAGAGGAAACTTGACGTGAAATAGAGAAGAAAGCAGAGGTAGAAGTAAATAAAAAGATGAAATGAAACAGTTAAAGAACACTGTGTCTGTCTTCAAGCTGTTTATGAGTCCTTTGTCTTCGACCACTTTCACTTTCTTCTGTACCTCATACTTTTCTCTTCATTCTCTATCCCCATGTCCAGATGCTGGGAAACTCAGCTGAGGGGTCTCAGCTGTTCCCCAGATGGCATCAAAGAAAGATTTTCTGTTCATGCTCTTGTTCTTCAGTCTTTGTAATTAAAAATATATTTATGACATGTTTTTAGCTGTTTTTAAATTACTGAAAGAGTCTAGTTTCAGGTGGGCTTCAGATTTACTGCAGTGTTGCTTTGACGTTTAGGTTGGGCCTGCATGTTTGAGATATTTTCCCATCTGACAGCATTCCCTTTAAAGGACAAGTTTACCTTTGGGAACTTTCCTAAACGTTCTTATCATCCTGCTCCAAGAGCAAGTTTGTAATGAAAGCTGTTTACATTCTCCTTTTACCCTTGTCTGAATCATGTTTTTCTTTCAGATTACTTGTACTTCAATCTTTAAGATTTCAGACACGTCAAAGAATGCATAAGTTAATACCTTAAGTTTGGGGTTAACCTGAATCTTACCTTTAGTTCAACCTTAAAATAAACATGGAGTTTGTAAGAATTCTCCTCTCATTTTTTCGCCTCACATCACCCGATGCAAATCACTTTGAGTGTTTATTTGCAAGAAATTGGCGATAGGATATGTATTGTTCTTCAGGGGTGAGGATACGATCATGATATACTGCAATTCTACACACTTTTTAAAAAAGAAATAGTCTAGTTTTACAGAAATCTTTATAGTATCATGAACTGAACCCACAATAGTTCAGGCATGAAAAACAGTTTCTTATCAGGGTTATTTTTGCACTGGAATGAACATTATTGCCTGTCCAAATGAAATGAATAGTGACAGCTAGAGGTGCTCAGAGATCATAAATCTCCACCAAGGTGTTTAATTGTCAGACAAGGTATTGTAAAAAAAAATGTGAAAAACTGCCCCATCCCACTCTGTAAATAATCCTGAAAAAAATTTCAGGATCCAAATACAGATTTGGATCACCACCAAAATCTAATCACTTCTCCTGTGTGCCATTATCTGAAAATTTCATCAAAATACTTTGAGAAGTTATTAGTGATTACTTTGAGAATGTAAAAAAAAATGTCCTATCTCGCAATGTTAACTAAACCTTGAACAAGATTCCTGCATCTGAATCTGATTTGGAAATCCAAAATCCATTCACTTCTTCCATGTGCCATGACCAACATTCCCTGAAAATTAAATCAAAATGTGATCATAACTTTTCTAGTTATCCTGCTAACATGCAAACAGACAAATGCAGGCAAAAACATAACCTCTTTGGTTTTAATGTAACAGAGTTAAACGACTGAAATCCTGTTCCCAGCCAGCAGCAAGAGGTTGAATTGCAATTAGGGCTGAACAATATATCGTTATCATATCGATATATGAACATTCAAGATATTAATATCGAAAAGCAATGATATAAACTATATAGATTGCACTTTCCACATTCTTTTGTATTATGATGTTTTTATTTTTCTGAAAAATGCTTGGTTTTCACCGAACCCATAGTTGTATCGTATCACATCGATATCGAGATATCTGGCATGAATATTGAGATATGAAATTTTGTCCATATTGTTCAGCCCTAATTGCAATACAAAAATAAATTCCCCAAATTTCTAAAAATATTTAACTCTTAAAATGTCAATATTTCACTTTACAGCCCTGACCAATTACCACAGAGTTGACCCGTAAACCAATCAGAGTGGACTGGGCCCATGTGGGGAGGAGGCAGGAGCTCCAACATGACACATATAGCCCTTTACCACCAGCACGCCTTGGCCCTACTCTACTCTGCTCTACTCGGCTCTATCCAGTTTGCGTTGTGTTCCCACCGGCACGGTACCTCCTAAAACAAACCAGTTTTTAGTAGCTACTCTGCTCTGGTTCTAAGCGAGCTGAGTCGATACTAAAAGGTGACGTCGACCGACTGCCGGCTACTAATTGGTCAGAGAATGTCATCACCGATGAGTCATGAGCATGACGAGCTAGCTAACATTCTAGTGGTAGCTACCATTAGCTTACCCTCATACGTCTTTTCTTTGCAGCTCGATTGCTCTCGTCCTCGGTATTTCTTCTCGCCGCCTGCAGCCTTCTTTTGCTTTCCTCTTTCATTTGGTTTGTGACAAAAAGCCACAGATCGAGCAGCAAGTATACTACTGCCTCGAAGTCTTCTATTGTTTTGATTGTTGTGTCTCGCTCAAAATGACATGAAGGCAGTGTCGCCCAGCTGTTTTATGGTGACCCCGCCCCCGCTGGGCAGGGGACCAGGCTGGTGGAAAAACAGCACAGTGCGAGTAGAGAAGAACCAGGTAGAGTCGGGGAAAGCCCAGCCGAGTAGAGTAGGGCTAAGACGTGCTGATGGTCAAGGGCCAATAGAGAATAAAACCTTTTTAAGGGATAGTCTGTATATGAAAAAGTAGGCAATTTTTGAACATTAGTGGTTGTGAACATACTGTAGCTGTCATCAAGATTATTATATCAACCTGATTTAAGGCAAAATATGACATCTTTAAATTATTTGACCTTAAATTCCAAGACCATCCATCCATCTCATACCTGAGCTCTCTGGACCAGAGGCCCTGATAGAATCAGGTTTGGTGACTGGAGATTGTGGAGACTCCTCAACATGCCAGAGCAGAAATCTGGAAATCTAGAGGGGGGTTGATACACTTCACTGCTTTACTGAAACTAGAGCACAACAAGGCTGAAGACTTGTCATGACTTGCCCAGACTGCAGCTCACCTGGTGAAAGGTGAGGAGGTTTATGCAGGGAGACTCAAGCCAGAAAAGACAATAAGGGGGAGTGATGGAGATAATAAATGAGCATTGAGGTTCATTTAAGGAAAAAGGGGAACATTAAGGGCTTTGAAATCTAACTCAGACCTCTATTTTCTGTTGGGTTTCTGCAGTGTCTTTCATTTGCCCGGCCAGTGTTGCCATCATACACTGTGTGTTTGCTTTGTCTACAGCAGTGATGAAAAAATCAATGGAATGTGGGCCCTCACATCTCAATGTGATAACAAAAAGAGTTGATGTGTGACTTTATTTGTGGATGTTTGTGCATGCACAGCGTTGACACGGGTGGCTGAAGTGCAAAGAATAGCAAAGTGTGCATGAATGTGTGTGAGTGAGTGTGCTTGACGGTAAAAAGGGTGTCGAAGCAGCAAAGGAAGTGACCTCAGAGGGGAAACTGGTGCTGAATTAGAGGAAGTGGTTTGGAACTGAGTTTGATTTGTGCTTCCTTAGCTGGAAAAAGGGAGGAATGAGAGTAAAAAAGGCATGAGGGCGGGAAAGAGTGAGGAAAAATTAAGAAGAAAAAGATAGAAGGTGGGCATAATAGAAAAATAAAGGTGGGAATAGTAGGAACAGATAACCTGACTCACCAGATGGACAATATGTTTCACTAGTGTATCTGGACAACAGCCTATGTTAGGGAATGAATGGGCAGAACATTTCAAAACATATCCGGCATGTGATTGAATGATCGTTCTGTCAATCACGGTTATTACGGGCCGATCAGATAAAGTTGCAGATGGGCTCTACTGCGGCAACGTAAAGGACTGAACATATTCCACTTCATAAACACACTCAAGACAAAAAAATGATGGAAGTGGAGCGAAAATATCCGTCTTATATACGATTGGAGAGTTGTATTTATTTTTTACATTTAATAAAGAAATGCTGTCAAAATCTGATAAAAGTACCGCTGAAGCTGTTAGCATCTATGCTAATCTCTGAGCAGTCACTTCCTGCTGTTGTCTCACTCGTATCTCCCACCTCGTCCTGCTTTAAAGCCGTGCCACTCTGGGCCGAGCATAATCATTGCGGATTGGAGCTTGGCATGATGGATCTGCTTGATCGCAGACACTGACTCAGGCTGATCCATCTGCATGGCAGGGTTAAGTTAAGCGGAAGAAAACACTGTAAAATCAAACAGACTGTTGAAACAGTGTGTGGTAGATTGTGTATATTATTACAGGATTATTACAGGATAAGGCGAAGTAACGGGGAAACAGCAAGGAGAGAAAAAAGGAGGGGTGGAAGGAGATGACAGAAGGTGGAAAAGGAAATGTGGTTGTGGTGGTTTCCCATGTACTGTAATCATCCCTGTTTGGTGAGAAGCTTTTCACTCATCCATCTGGTGTGTGTCAGTGTGTGTGTGTGTCTGATTGTGCCTGTGTGAACACAAATAGACGCAGGAGTGTTTTCCTGAGTGGAATTGTAGGGTTCTGCAGGGCTTGTCCTTGGCACTGGATCTGAGTGTGTACATTGAAAGGAACACACATTTTTTCAGGCAGTACTGATTGAGTTTACTTTTATCAGTTTCTGTTTTTCATTGCTTTTTATAGTTTGGCATTCTTCTACTTTTAATGGCAGTTTAGTCCTGTTGTACTATTTCTAAAATTTCTCCTGGCTTACTGCCTTTCCCACCCTTTAAATGTTTTCTTTTTTTTTTTTTTCTTTATCTTGGACTTCACTGCCAAGTATTACAAAATGACAGGCAGAGCACTGAAGCCCAATTAGTGCCCTCTAAAGGAAGAAATTTGTGCTACACCATACAATAAACTGCTGTAGGGCGTTCCTAGACATACAGAGGGGTCCACCTAAGGAAAAAGCCACCCAAAGGAACAAACAGGACAAGCTGATTAAACCACCTTTTTAACTGTTTGCTGGACAAAGCCCCCCATCATTATTTGGAGGCTTTGCTTTGCCACTGGTCAAAATGTTAGCAAAGCAATTACATAGGGTAGGAGTGTCCAGTTTTTTCCTTTAGGGCCGATATAAAATGTGAGGATGATCTGGTGACCCCTATTTTAAGGTAGTAAAGTTAGTAAAACCACAGCTTTTCTTTAGTGGATTGACCAGGCAAATATACATTCATTGAAAGATTTTGGGGGGCAGTCAGATTTCAGGTGGGCCTGTTTGGCCTGACTACCACTGGATCCATCCCTGATCAGGAGGAGAAAAAAATGCCCTCTGCAGCATAGATGGGAGTCACTAATACTGTAGGTCATCTCTACATTCAAACCAGAAATAAGAAGAAACTGCACAGAGCTGCCAAACTTTTTACAGCTGTTGGTACTTCAGAATTATTTGGGCGACATGTTTTGTAAACTGGATCTTCAGATGGAGCAGATAGCAGAGCAAATGGGCAGAATTTATTCATCTATGCTATAGTCAATTTGTCTTCATTCATCAAGAAACAAGGCGCCATGAATCAATATTTATTACATCATTTTAGTTCTGCATTTGTTAACTATTTATTTTGTTCCCTATTTTTAGCCAGGTGATGAAACTAAGAAGTGCAAACAGTCAAGCACAAATCTGATATCCCAAACTGACCAATATTTCACTTTATTTAAGATATTTTACATTATATTAGAACTAGCTGCAGGCCTATAAATAGTACACTGTGTGCCCCAGTTGGCCCTGGGCTGTAGTCTGGACACCTCTGGTATAGGATCACCATTAGGAATTGCGTGACTTACTACCCTAACCCTACCCTAACCCTAACCCATACCACACATAAGCACGGCATGATGAATTTACACCCCGCAAATTACTTTGGGGGAAATCTGCATGAGCACTTTACAAAAAGTCAATTGTGAGTGTTCTGTAAGCACAACTTGAACTATTGAACTTGACGGATTACATTCACATAACCACAAACACAGCCGTCAAGGGCTGAACGATATTGGGGCAAAATTATATAACTTTATTTTTTTTATTCTGCAATGTATATTGCAACTTTTAAGGAAACTTGAACAAGACTGTGCCTTATTACTTTATGTGCAACAAAAAACAATTTCTGCATGAGCAGTCCTTTGTTTTTAATATCTGAAAGTTCATCTTTTTGCATTGCAAAGCATCTTTAAATGCTGCAGATAGAACCATTTTTTAATAGAAAGTGTCCCAATGAACATCACATTGTCAAGGTGTTAACAAAAGATACACATGTCAGTACATTTAAAATAATGTTTAAATGAAGGCTAAAGACAGAAAACTAATAAACTATAACACCAGTATATCTGTGGGAGAAACTTTGCATACACCATGGTCATGTTTAAGTAAGCCTACTGATGGTGGTACCAGAAAGACTTTGGTTGTTGAAAGTCAATAAAAAGATAAAAATAGATGGTTTTGGCTTCCATCAAACAACACACAAATGGCAGCACAACATACTTCAAATCATGCAACTGGCATTGCATGCTCTGCCCTGTGAGTGTTGACTGTTGTGTACATTGCAATTGAAACATAAAAACAATATATTGTTCTGACCTACAGCCTACCTTAATACGTTTAGAAAGTTTTCAGGGAGTGCAGTTCATTTGCTAAAGGGACTTTGACTGCTGGCATTATTTACAAATTTGCATGGGGATCAGTTTTCTAGTAATTTTTGGACTTTTGATGTAATGGGAAAGACAGAATAAAAAAAAACATTCAGCACATAGCTCTAACTCATTTAAATCTTTAAGCCATGTGATGATAGACCATAATCACCAAGTTGTGGGAACTCTGTTTTCATGGAACACTTCTTCCAATTTCTCCCACTGAAACCAGCTTGTATGTATGTGTGTGTGTGTGTGTGTGTTGTTGTGTATCTGTTAAGTGGTATTTTCCCCATGGAGCACTTTCACACGAGGAGTTCCTCTCATGTGGCAGCAGCTGGCCCGACAGAGAGCTCTCGTTTTTCTCTTTGTCCTGGTCTGAGTGTGTAAGGGATTTTCATTTGTGCAGATTTGGGGGTGATGTGTCTAACATATCTACATTTGGTGTGTTTACTTTGATACGGTATTTGGTTTTGGGAAACAATTCTGAACTATGAATTAATTTAATATGTTTTGTAACATTTATTAAATCAGGAAGTCCCAGGGAGGGAATTTCTCATTTGATGGAGCTCAAAGCCAAAGTACAATTATTTTGATTGAGTTAATAATTGTAAAACACAATTACTGGTTTATTTTAAAATATTTGCATCACATGCTTTTATAAAACTTAGACACTTATCAATTTATCATTCAAGCACTTTGACTAACAGTGAAAGTAAGTAAAAAAATACAATTTTATCGAAACACAAATAATTGATTTATCCAAAAAAAATTACACTATTTACTTTGCCTCAAAGGACAAATCAGTTGCCACAGGGCATAAGTACACTCATTGTAAATTATCAACATTGTATATACATGATTGTCATGAGCCAAAATGCAATTAAAATGAAAATTGTATTCATTTCCAAGAACCATTAAATCTCTAACAATCTCTTGAGTAATAAGATTTGTGAAGGGACAACATGATACAGACAGACATTGGTACATGGTAAAGCTTGGTAATTAGTCGAGTTTCAATTTAAGTACGAGTTAATGCCTCCCACAAATATAAAAAAGGAAATTGCTTGTGTGCCACGTTACATGTTGCATTCCCTTTGTCTTTTATTCATCTTTTTTTTTTTGTATTTTTCAAATATACTTTCAAGTAATTGTTTTTCAATGCTAAGAATGATACTGCCATAAGCATTTGGGTACAATGATTATAGAGTAATAGTGTTTTATAAGTATGATCTCAACGTCTTTTAAAATAATTAGGATTATAATTTTTGCCATTATCACCGAGCCCTAGAAGATACTCTGCTCTGCATATGTCTCCAGTGGTCCCACCAGAGGGCGCTCGTGATACACAAAGAATTAGTCCTGGTAGAAACTGAGGAATACATATGCATGGTGGTTTTTACACAGTCAAAGCAGTAATTTATTGTAAATTAAGCAAAATGACAGGTGGGAAACAATAACATAAGCCCCATTCTTCATGGATGGTTGGAGGGCAGCAAATTGCACCAGGACTAAGGCTGCCGCCTGCTAGAGCTTACATGGACGACCTCACAGCACTCACCACAACCAAGGCTTTTACTGTGTGTCTCTTGAGAAAACTGCAAGAAAACATCAAGCTGGCCTGCATGAGGATTAAGCCAAGCAAGTCCAGAAACATCTCCATCATCAAGGGGATACTGCCAGACAATCACTTACATGTTGGAGATGAAACTATTCCAACTGTCTCAGAGAAGCCTGTGAAGACCCTAGGTTGATGATATGATGCTTCCCTCAAAAACAAAGTGCAAGTAGATCATCTCAGGAAGGATGTAACCAGCAGCCTAGAGAACATTGACAGAACTCTGCTTCCTGGCAAGCTGAAGCTCTTGTGCATTCACTTCGGGCTACTTCCACATCTCATGTGGCCACTTACCCAGTACAAAGTTCCAATCTCTTAAGTGGAAAAGCTTGAGGGACTGGTTAGCTCCCATGCAAGGGAAGTGGCTTGGTCTTCTCAAGTGCCTCAGCAGTATTAGGCTCTAGGGTGAAGGAATCTTAGATCTGCTCATTTCCAACTTATCTGAAGAGTTCAAGTGCACCAAAGTTAGACTGGAGATGATGTTGCTTGGTTCAGGTAATCCAGTTGTAGCCCAGGCTGCCCCCATCTTGGTGACTGGGATGAAGTGGACCCCATTGGCAGCAACAGAGCAGGCAAAGGCAGCTCTCAGACACAGGGACATTGTGGGCCAAGTGCAGCAGAGAAGGAGTGGTCTTGGCCTTGGGACCACATACCAGTCTGAAACAAAGCAACTCTGTCAGTAGGACGCAAGCTTGTGGTGAGGGAAGTACGGTGGCAAGAGGAAGCAGACAGGTGCCCAGTTGCTGTTGCGCAGGCGAAGCAAGGACAGTGGATGGCATGGGAAGAAGAGGAGAAGAGGAAGATCTCCAGGCGAATGCTGTGGGATATGGAGGCATTCAAAGCGAGCTTTACCATCAAGGCTGCCCATGACGTCCTACCATCTTCCTAGAACCTCAGCCATTGGTATAGCGAAGTTCCCACATGTTCACTTTGCCCAATTTCAGCAACACTGAAACACATCCTAGTGGGCAGTGGGACGAGCCTTATCCAAGGTCACATCTGGTGGCACAATCAGGTGTTAATGTGTCTTGAAGCAGTGCTGGAAATGCGACGGATGAGTGTCAACGCCCTTCCACCCTTGTAATCCCGCTGGCATGCAACAACATATGTCTGGGAGTGCGATGGCCAAGCCTTTCTCACCACCTCAAGACCAGATGCTGCGCAGTTGAGTGAGGCACTTGATTGGAAGTTGCTGGTAGATTTAGACCAAAAGCTCTGCTTTCTGAGATTGCATCCACCAACCTGCAACCAGGCATGTATACATCATCAAGGTCACAGTGCCCTGGGAAGAGTTAAGTAGAGGAAGCCTATGAGTGCAAGAAGCTGAGGTACATGAACACTGCACAATAACAAGGCTGGAATGTGAGGGTCTGGCCCATGGAAGTAAGCTGCGGAGGGTTTGTAGCCACCTCAGCATCCAGGTTACTCTGAGAGGTGGGAGTGCAAGGAAAGGCCAACCGACAGGCAGTCAAGGACCTCTCCAAGGCTACTGAAAAGGGAGTCAATGGCTGTGGATAAAGAGGAAGGACTCCACCTGGGCCTCCAAGTGAGTTGATGGCATCTAGGGAGTGAACCTGGGATGCTGGGATTCACTGCTGAACCCTCTGGAGGTGTCATGGGCCTATCAGCGAGACACCCAATAAGGAGGGTGCCCACTTGATAACCCAGAGGATTCCATCACTCACTTGACCATCCCATAGCATCTCAGCGGTGTCTCAAGTATGCAGTAAGAGATATTAACACCAAGTCCTACACAACAGATCTGTAATATTTACACCCCTGTAACATTTTACCTCCACTGTGAACGCCACAGAGACAGAACCAAAGGGAAAAGTTGCCCTCTGTTTGCTCCTTTTCAGAGGTAGTATCAGAGGCACAACACTGGTGAGAAGGGCCAAAAAGATCCAGTGGGGCAAAGAAGGACTATGAGCGTGTGCTGTCTTTGTGTGTGCTTAAACATGTGCTGTGTCATGCTCTGAAGCACAAATCCAAATCTGTATCGCACTGTAGATTTACACAAATATAATGTTGCATCTTTGAGTAAATACACTGTACAAAAGGTTGTTGCAAAACCATTGCACACTGTGTCAGCACCTTTGTTTAATCAGGCTTAAAAAACTATTTGCTGTTTGTTTGGAATACTGACGTTACTTTTTCCATTTTCCATTCCCGCTTGTGTTGAACTAACTGTCTGATGTACCTTCTTTATCTGCCAAATTAAATTGTAACACTGTAATTGTAAATTGCAGAAGCGCTTATATGCATTTGATCTTAATAATTCGATTTTAAAGAGAACCTGGAGTACAATCATACATGCCTTTTTTTCTCTGTTCTTTTAAAATTACCTGCAGGACTCTGAGATGATGTTCCAACCAGAGTCGGATCAAGTGTCACCAGCTGAACCCAAGGTGAGAGGCTAGACAAACAAAAATACACACTCACACACACATTTTATTTTACTTAATAAACCATGAATAGTGGTAGCATTTTCTTCATCAAATTAAGTAGAATTCCAGGGGTTTCATCTCTTGCATAACTGAAGAATTTTCTGATTATAAATCATTTTTTGTGTGAAAATGACCCTTTCACCCTGACCGATGCTTCTAGTCTCCACCTCTGGACCTGATTGACACAGGGAAGGGGCTGAAGGTGCAGACAGCAACACCTCATCTGGTGAGCCTGGGCAGCGGGAGGCTGAGTGTGGCGATCACCCTGCTGCCCCTTAAAGAAGGTAACATGCTCAAGCACACACACCCTCACACACACATACACACACTAAAGCTGCATATTCCATAGGTTAAAATTACAAGGTCATACAGTGACCATTCATCTTACCCTCCATTCTCAGTTCCCAGAAGCATAGAGATTTTTTTACATCATGAAAGACGACCACCTGTGGAGATGGCTGACCTTCCCACTCCTATGCTCCTTGCCCTTCTTTTATTATTCTTTCATATTTCTTCACTAGTTCCCTCTGCTCCTTCCCCTCCCCTGTCACCCCTTGTGCATGCACAGTAGCACCATTTCCATGGTTACCTGAGTGGTGTTATCAAAGAAAGTGATACTGTTTGCAGGGTTACCCTGAGGTCAAAACATAACCCAACACTTTTCCTCCACAAATTCCTTTAGACTAAGAACACATATTCACTTACTTAATTCACAGCCCGGGATCTATTTAAATCATTGTGAAATTACCACTTATTGTTTATGGCACAGTCTGAACCCTCAGTTTACTGTTACAAAATTAGGACAACACTTCACAGACAGACTGCAATCCAAACAAAAATAAAACTGAGATGGCTCAAGCTGGGTTATGAGTTTCTTAAAGAGACAGACACTTGGCCTCACGGAAGCTATGTTTTAATCACTTAAAGCTGTTTTTTTTAGGATCATTGTAAAAACAAATCTCATGGCTGATTTGTGGGTGCTGCCATTACTATGGAAGCAGCTGGGTTGTCTGTTTACTGACTGCTGACTCTGCCAGCCCAGGAGATGGTAGAATAAAAAACATGAAGCAGCTGCTGTGAAAGGTACCAAGGCAGATAATCACAACTTAATTTAGATTTAACCTTTTGGACATTTCTAACCTATTTCTTATGTCCATTCATCCACATCCACAACAGACAACCATTCGCACACTGACCCACACCTCAGGGCAATTTAGAGTTACCAGTTAACTTAATAAGCATGTTTTTTGTCTGTGCAACGAAGCTACAGTGCCCAGAGAGAAGCCACATTTGCACAGGGAGAACATGCAAACCTCACACAAAAATGCTCCGACCAACAGTGGGTTTGAACCAGCAGCCTTCTTGCTAAGAGGCATGCACACTATCACCACCCTATTTCCAATGTCTTTTTCAAAAATAGAGAAAAACATGACAATCAGGGACATAGTTGTGATTAATGTGATATAACATTTTTCTTCCTGCTAGTTAGCTAAATAGATTAACATGCATTAATTATTTTCAGCATCAGCAAATATGTTTTTGTAATGTTCATCATGGCTATGGACATGCTTTGTCTGAAGTAACTGCATGAAGCTCTTACTAATGCCCTATATTTTGTTCCCACAAATTAAGTCCCGTAGAAGTAATACTGAAAGCACAAAAACATTAACTTCAATCATGAAAATGTTATTAAGGTATACCACCACAGTGACAGAAGCTTGTCAACTTTGTTTCCCATTGGATTTGCCCATACATTCACATACTCAACCCACACACACACACACGCCCACACACACAGACACACAATGATGATAATGGTGTTGCTTTCAGAGTTATTTTGAGTTTGCCTATCATCAGCCATGCCCAGGTGTCCTGAACTCTTTCCCCCCTTATCACCCCTCCCCCAGACCACTGTCTATCCCCCCTGCAAACAACCCTCACACACGTTCATCCAATCACCAAACCACAGGTGCCAGAGCCTTATTTGTATGCTGGATAGTTCACCAAATACATAGCATCAAGTGGAGCAGAGAAAAGATTGAAATGTGCAGCGTGTTGAATCCATATGAGTAGCTTTTATTTCTCATGATAACAATCCTATATAGTATTGATAAACAGAATATCTAACCAATCTGACCTCGGGGATATGAGGCTCCAGAAAATGATTTACATGAAACTGTTGACCAAGTTTTTGTGTCAGGCACTTTGTTTATGTGTTAAATACATAAATAACCCCCTGATAATGAAACCTATTAGTGAGTTGACCTGTCCTCTAGCGCCACCATCAGGCCAAACTTTTTAATTAGAATAGAATAGAATAGAATAAACCTTTTTTTGTACCACATGGGGAAATTTGATAATTATAGATCATTCTAATAGATAATTATCTATAATTATAGATAGAATTATAAAAATAGATAATGATCTATAATTCTATATCTATATCTATAATTATCAAAGATAAATAGATAATTATTTTATATTGAAAAGTTTTCATACAAATGTTCTTAAATTTACTGACAACATTAATGACCGCACGAGTATGAGCCCTATTGTTTTTGGTGATAGTATGACCTTTCCTGCAGCACCATGTGTAGTTGGAAAGTTGGATGTGATCAGCTCGCAAGCCTTCGTTGGCTTCCTCATTTTGGCAGGAGTTCACAAGTCAAGTTGTTTCCCACAATGAGAAGTATCGGAGTTCTTGTGGGAACAGTTGTTTTCCCGTCCCCCTTGTTATGTATCAACTCAAAAGTATCAACTCTGCACCTGCAGGTGTGGGGATGTTGGGTCACACACACGCAGACACAGAATGGGGTCAAATTGGCCCCAAGGATACTAGGAGGGTTAAAAAACAAAAAAAAACAAAAAACAAAAGGTAAGCCTGTTTTTGTCAGCAGTGTTACTGGTAGCTCATTCACCCACTTAATGAACATGTTTTGCATGGATCACAAAGCTATAATTTTAATTTTGAGTCCAGGTTGAAATATTTTTAAAAAGGATTATTTCTTTCCAACATTTAAAAGTGGAAGTATTCACACTAAAAGTTAAACATCTTACTGGCCTGTAATCTTCACATATAAAACCAAAGTCTGCTGTAATGGTACAGTCTGTTTTGTGATATTTTGCATCATTCCTCTGTTTCCTTTTTAATATTTGTCTTGCATGAGCCCTACCACATTGCCACACACTTTCACAATCTCACAGCATGGTGTACCCTTCTATTTCAGTGAGGAATGTCCGCAATGTCTATGAGCCATTTTAGGAGAACTGAGGCTTTATTTCTTCTGACATATTCTTTGAGGAGAGAGAAAATGTCAAAATCCATTGGAAGAATGATCCATCACTTGCTTCCACACAGTCTCAGGATACATATTTTTAAAAAGTTCCTCAGTTTTATGCACTCATAGACACAGTATTGTCTATAGGCTTACATTTAGATGTGTGGCTTAACATTTTTTTTGTTGAAATAAGTTGTAGTTCAGTTTTTTTATATTTTTCATCCCAGTTTTAATCATGCATTACATGATGTTCCAGGAGTGACCCGCATAGGCCGAGAAGATGCTCCAGTTCCTCAAGACATCACCATCCAAGGACCGGGCATTGAGGCAGAGCACTGTCTCATTTACAATGAAGGTATATGTCTGTTCACTTTTTATTTATAGGGATTCATTAGACCTCTGAAACAATGTTGTTGCTTTAGCTTTGAAGACTTGGACCAGAGAATTGGATTAGGCTAAAGTCAAATTACCAAGTCAAGAAGGCTTTTAACCTCAGTGTAACATTTTAGAATATAAGCCTTTTTTTTAACTGAATGCCATCTAAAGACTGTAAATCAATTGGATGACACCATGTGAAGTCAGTGGTTTGATTATCAAAGGAGAGACTTTAAAGTCTCAAGTGACTTGAGAAACTACAGCCTATGACACCTTCGCCTTCTTTTTCAACCTCAGAGGTTGTAGCTTGATGCAATCACATACAACGGCCAGTTTAGAGTAATAAAAAGGACTAGAAACATTGTGTAAAACCTTGTTTTAATGATTCAGTTTTTGTGCTGTGGCTGTATGTCAGTGCAGCAGGTAGTGCTGCTGCCTCACAGCAAGAAGGATGATGGATCATGGATGGAGGATGGCTTTCAGTGTGTAGTTTGCGTGTTCTCCCTGTGCATGCATAGGCTTTCTCTGGATACCCGACCTAGCTCCCACATGCCAAAAACACCAAATTATACATTGGTGTGAGTATGTGAAGGTTTTGTCTCTGTGTTCTGATTCTGTGATTGACTGGCAACTAGTCAGCTAGTCTGATCAATTGACAGCAGGGATAAGCTCCAGCTCCCCATGACATGAAGTGAAAGGCAGGATAAAATATGGATAGATGAAATTTTGGAGCTGAGAATGACAAACAGGAGGCCAGCAATCTAACCAGATGTTAGATTTTGACCCGAGCCTCCTACTTTCAAGGAACAACTGCTCCTACATAGGAATGAATTTCACCACTAGTCCAGCACTCGTGAAGACTTTTTTTTTTTTTTTTTAAAGAGTACTGCTGCAGCAGAACTTTGACAAATCAATGTCATCCTCTGTTCATTATAAGAAAGAGAATTTCTCAGATGACTGTATTTGTCACTGTTCATTTCAGCACAGTCAAATATTGTTTCAGTAAAAGAAAGCAATCTTTAGAGAGACAGGGAGGAGCAGAGTGATGGATTGCATTGTGGTATATTTCACTTAATTACTGTGCTTAGCCTTGGGAGCAAAGTTAGAAATAGCATGGCTTTATGTGTTTGTTATGTTTGAAGTGGCCACTGACGTACATAATGATCTAAAAATTTTCAATACAACATTTTCAAAGTAGACAGGCTGGACTGAATGTTCCCCCTAAATCAAGTATGGGGGCCCTCTACCTCACAAAATGCGGCCTGCCAATCGTTCCTGAAAATCAACAGATTGTTAACATGAAGAACAAATGACAGAATCCACAAAACGGAAATCAACCCGAGATACCAGTGCAATACTTGCACATATTGGGACATGTAATAGATATATTTCTAAATAAATGGCAAATGTTTTGTTCTATACAATTAATTAAAGAGCTTACTTTGCTTGAATTTTTTCTCTAAATCTCTTTTATAAAACATTAGAACATGATATTAAGTAGTAGTTAATGCTATGTTCAGAAAGGGAAAGGGCAAATACTTGTACTTAAAAATATGGTAAAGAGTATGACGGAGGATTAGGGCCAGGTTGAAAAAAACGAATGTTTAAAAAAAATAAAATTATGAGAATAAAGCCATTAAGTTAGGAGAATAAAGTCATACATTTATTAGAATAAACTTGTTATTTTAGTCTGTAGAGGCTATCATAAGAGCAGCAGCCGCCTGTACAAAAATGAGGAACGTCCAGCATCTAGTGAAGTTATACTTCAGTATAAGTTTCACAAACATGGAAATGCTTCTTCTTTTGGCACATCAGCATCACATTATCATAAGTATTAGGACCCTGAAAAGATACTGCAAGAGACTGAGGCTTTTCTGAAGAAAGAACCATACCGACTTAATAGAATAATAGAATAAACCTTTATTCGTCCCACACGGGGAAATTTGCAGTGTTACCGACTTGGAGGAAATTGTCTCATTTTTGGAAGAGGAAATGTACGCTTTTCTGGTACAACCTTTCAAAATAAAGTTTGTTTTCTATCTTAATTTAAACAGCTTTATGACTTTATTCTCATAAATTTATGAGATTATTCTTGGAACTGTTCGACTTTATTCTCGTAACTTTATGAGATTGTTCTCATAACTCTATGACTTATTTTCGTAACTTTACTTTTTTTTTTTTAAACATACTTTTTTTTTTAACTTGGCCCTAATCCTCCGTCGTAAAACAGTCATTGTTTTGCTGCATTTAACAAAAAGCTGACAATGGCTTTGATTCTGTTTAAATTGGCCTAATTGGCTTTAATTCTGTGTCAGGCTCATTTGATTATGCATTATTTTTTGTGTTTGAGTTATAATGTATGAGTGTTCGAATAGTCAACTTTTATGGCAGCTGTGCTTTGCTACTTTTTTTTATTCTATATACTCTTTCTCCCATTAAGAGTTTCTGACCATTTGTAACAATGCAGTTCTTGGGCAGGAAAAAACGTTTAATGCGGCTTTCCAGGCTATCAACATTGCCCATCCCTGCCCTAACTCTTTTATGTTTATCTGCAAAATAGGAGGGGTAGTGACGCTGGACCCCTGTGGTCACCTTTGCAGTCTGGATGGAGTCCAGGTCACTGTGCCTACACCTCTCACACAAGGTAGGTCGTAAGTACACACACAGTTTCACACTTTGCACGAAGACATGCCTAGATATGTTGCCACCTACTGGTCATTAAAGGATGTGGAATAAAAGTTTGTCTCTTTGGCACGGAAAGAGCAAACTCTTTGTATTTCATAACTCCTGTGTGTGTGTGTGAGAGAGAAAGAAAGAGAGAGGGAAATAAAGCCAGAGAGAGGAATAGAGAGGGGTTAGTTTGTGGTTTGGTTAAGCTGCGTTCCTTTCTGTATATGTATGACTCATATGGGCACTGTTAATATTGTGCTGATGTTTTGCATGGAAACAGCGGGGTGTACTGAGTTTGTGTGTGTATTTTGCACACAAATGTATATACTAATGTGTGTGTAAGCATTTCAGCTTGCTTGTGCTTGGATTGATGCATTACATATGTGTGTGTGCCCCTGGTTTGCCTTAATTTGTTGTGGTTTGGAACAGCTAGCTGCTACAATGAGTCACAGCTTCCAGCAACTGCAGAGCTTACTCTCCTTATTTAACTCTGTTACAGGATAGGAAACAAAAACTTGCAACAAATGCACCTAAATAGAAAAACCATCAAATTCTAGTGATCCTGTTACGTATCACTCTGTCCTCTGATGTCCACGTGCCAGTATCTGTTTTTTCTCTGACGGTTCCTTGATCTGTTTATCTTGTCTGTTTTCTATCTTCCCCTCTTGCCACATTTCCTTTTTTCAAGGTTTTTTCAGCTGAAAAGCTCCCCCTCTTCCACTGTTTTTGTCAGCTGTAATCATTTCCACTCAGTTTTCCACCTTCGCTTTCCATTCCTTGAGTTATTTAATCTAACATGCTGTTCACTGGCTTTCCCTCACCATGCGTCAACCCTCTCCGTGTACGCTTTTCTCCTTTTCATTGTGTTCCTGTGTGGCCCAGTCATTTTAAGTTAAATATTGACAGGCCTGTTTATTTTGGCTGATTCAAATATTGACAACAGTTCGGTCTGCCTAAACAGACAGGCCACAGCATTGTGAGGTAGCGGGGGTGAAGAAAGAGACTGAAAGTGAACAAGGGGTTAAAATAAGTCAAAAGGGCATGGTTTGGAAAATTATGGAGAGAGAAAAAGAAAGAGAGGGGACATCTTTTAGGACTAGCTGTTGGCCTTGAATGCTCTGGGTTGAGTGAACCTAACCGCAAACATAAACACGACCATACGCACACATGACACATACACAATGTAGGGCAGCAGTCTGGAGATGATTAGCTATGTTTAGGAAGTGATCTGTTCTGTGTTTGGGACTTTGGAGCCTGACCTGAAATCACATCAGCCTCACTCCTTACTCAGAGGAACAGCTGGAATTCAGGACTATAGCTACTATTACAACATATGCACACAAACTCTGACATTTATTGTGTGGCAACAAAAATGGCAAACATGCATAACAGGTTGCATTGTGTTTTCTGTGTAATGCATACACAAATTATTAATTGTATTCTAGCATTTCCAACAATCTAAATCACAATACTAATTGGTATAATTAAAGTGGAGAAAGAATCTATAGAAATAATGTCTTTAAACTTTTTGAGGAGTATACAGAGTGTAACCTTGCAGTGCAGCTGGATCCACCTGATTCAATGTCTGTAATCAGACAGATCCATCTCGCCAAGCTTCAGTTTACAACAGTTGTGTGGCCAAAAGTGGCACAGCCCAATCAGCGGCCTTTAGAGCAGGAAGAAGAGGGAGCTACGAGCGAGACAACAGCTGGCGGTGACAGAGATCAGCATTGATGCTAACAGCTTCAGTAGCAGTTTTATCAGATGAACTGCATTTCTTTATTAGATGAAAAACAAATAACACTGAAAGCATTTCTTGATAGAAAGGATATTCTTGCTCCACTTCTGACATGTTTTGGTAGGGGTTTGTTCTGTGAAGTGCCCAGTGTTTTGTATTTTAAACTGCTTCAGTATCTCCCGCCTGCTGAATTATCTGTTTGGCATGTCATGAATGTGATTGACTGAGGTGGAAGGTTCTGCCTATTCCCAAACACTTTCTATGGGCTGTTGCAGAAATATATTTAATGGTCCATCTAGTGTATGAGGTTATACACAGTTTATCTTTGAATGCAAAATAACAGATTGCTCTGTAAGTCTATGAGTATTATTCAGTTTAGTTTTGGGACACATTCTAGTAAATTTTGTCAGTAGTTTTGTATGTCATGTGCATTTTTTTCCCTTGAGATTGAAAACACTCAATTAAAAATGGGAAAACAAGTTTTTGAGAAAAGTAATCTGAGATTGAATGGTTGGTTAATTTTGCCCAGCCAGAGTGTATTGCTTCTTTTCCTGCACATTAGATAAGTTTTTAGCAGAGTTAGGAACTAAACTCAATTTACCAGAATCTGCAATTGCCTGAAGTAAATGTAAAACACAGCCTCTGTCTGGTAAATTCCATAAGCAACAAGTACATATGACAACAGAAAAGATACCAGGGCAAAGCACCAATTTAAAGAAAAAACCCTAAATATATATACTGTCTTTGCTTCTCAGTGTTATCTTCCTAACATTTTTCACTTTGTCTCCAGGCTGTCTGGCTGGCTTCCTATCAAAGCCCTCAACCCCCTCCTCTATTGTTGTGATGCCTCATGAAACAAAATTAAATCACTTTAAACATGCATTTGGTTGTTTAAATTAAATAAAGTCACCAGTTAAACTCGTGCTTTCTGGCGTTTTGTACAGCATAATTAATAACGAATGTGGGGTTGAACTTGTCCAAGGTATTTTGAAGAGGGAAGGAAAATAGGTAGGTAGACAAAGAGAAGCAGAGGGGGCGTCCACCAAATACCTCAATGTCTAATAGCTTGTGAGCGTACCAACTGCGTGCAGGGGTGAGGACGCTTTTACGGGGATAGTGGGGGGTTGAATTTCGCTGTAATCTCTTTATGCTTATTCTGTTTATGTTGCCGTGTTGAGCTTTCAAAAACGTAATCAGAACATTGTATCACTGACAGTTGAAAAAATCTGCTCAGCTTAGTACATCCCGAACCTCTCCCCCTATTCAGCGAGAGTTGGTACAGTCCAGGAGACAGACCTGTGGATGGTGAACGCTTCAACTTTCTTCCTCACGGATCCAAGACAAGGGAGGAGGCGTCCCGCAGCCCGGGAGGGAGGCAGACAACAACACATGCACCGGCAGAAGCAGTACTTTTAGATAGAAATAAATACATTATGTTTTATCTGTCTATGTGAGGCGTTTTTGTGGGTTGTAATACCAGTTAACCAGAAGTTAAAGGAGGAAGATAGTTGTTGACGGAGAAAGTGCTCACTGAATGGGAATCAAAAGGTCAGTACCCGGATTTTTAAACCAGCCCTGATGTAAATATCACAATGAAGCGTTACATTGATGCTACCTTTGCGAGCTTGTACCTAATTTCTGCGTTTATTTGAGCCTTATTCATAGTTTTTACGTGATGAAAGTGCTGTACCACTGTGAAATTACGACGAGGCATATCCCAGAGCTACTTTAATCAATTTCGTATTATTTTTGCATGCTGCAGCTTCATACTTTATCTGCTTTAAGTGTAATTTAAAGGACTACTTTCCCTCTCTGCATCTCTCTATGGCGAAAACTAGTGGGTATAGGGGAGACTGGGGATGGTTGTAACACTGGGAGAGTTCTAACAGATCCATTTTCTCCAGTTAGGAGTAAGAAGAGTCATGATCACTTCAGTACTGTCCTAAGTCCTCCCTGATGGTACACAGGGGTCAAGGCTGAAACTGTAGCATGCAGATTTTACAGAGAACAAAAAAATTAGGCTAGAAAGTATTTTTATCATTTATAGTAAATTTTGTTTGGTAAAAAATATTGCAGGTAAAATCATAGCTTAATGCTTCATGTCTCTCAGGCAAAATGTCCAAAAAATCCAAACCACTTTGCTTTAACAGTTAACATTCGCTGATTGTGATGTCATGTCTTAAATGTGTAACAACCACCCTTTACTGAAAACCTATAGCTTTTATTTAGTAATTTTACAGTGTGCCTAAACTATATGAAATGTAAGACATGCATCTGTTGTTTAAATACAGCATCTCACGAGGTCTCAAAGAAGGGCCAGTCATTTAGATTATCTATGAACACTGAGCACATACTGAGGGAGGAATGAAAAAGACCATTCTGGTTATGAACAATTTGTCCTTGCCTTTTATGTGCACTGTAATTCTGTACCTGGAAATAATTTAAAATTAATTATAAATCATGTCTGGTAGTTTAACAAAACTATTTAATGTGTCTTGGGTTATATGGTTAATGGTTTATAAAATAGAACGGGGGCTAAAAATTATTATCAAACATAAAAAAGCAGTAATTTGGCTTAATCTTGCATAGAATTGATGATGCAATAAGTCTTCAGTGTTCTGTTAAGTGTCTGGTATGGTTTCATAGTCATTTAATTTTAAGGTTGGTGCAGGGTGTTCTAAATTACTGTTTTATGTCAGCAGATCTTTTTCAAACACATTATTGTGTTTTCTCCATTTTTGCTTCTTTTGTATAGTTATTACAGCTTACCCCAGTGTACCACAACCTACCTTGGCAGTGGGTTAGATTGTATCAAGGACCGCCTTGTATTTGACATCAGCTCACAAACTCAGTGATACTTTTGCAGACGTCTGAATTGGTTCCAGCTGAAGATACCAAATGTAGGCACATCTCATAAAACTGAGGGAGCACAGGGTGAAAACAAAAAGTGTAGCAGCCATCCCCAGTCTCCCCTACTTCTCTATATACATGTTTTTGTTGCTCTAAGTTGGGAATCATTCTCATTATGTTGTTATCACCTACAACCCATGTATTTGTTTTGAAGCAAATGTCATTGACCAGATGGACAGTGTTGGCCACTTTTACTATCAAAGGTAAACTGAACAGCATATGGTCAGCAGCTGACATCATTGATTTTCCTTCAAAAATCAAAACCAGATGCAAAGTGTCACAGAAATGATCATAATGAATGCGAGCATCTGTCACTACAAATCGATGAAAAACCAAAGAAGCAAGCTAAAATCAATTCCTATTATCATATTTGAATTGAACCTTCCTTTAAGAATTGCCTCAGCTGAAGTGATGGTGTTGATCAGTACTGCTACTCAATATAATCAATGCCTCCATGTTGTTTTGCTTCTGCTTTTTTGCATTTCATTTTGGAGATTGTCCATCACAACTAGGTTTTAGCATATTGCCTGTACCTCTTAATGCAAATGACTCTGGTGTGCAAGCCTGCCCTAAGGTCGCACACTGGCTGGCAAGTTCACAGAGTGGTGTGATGGTAGGTGACAAAGAGAACTCGCCTGTGGCTGTGAGGACAGGCTTTAGAAACCTGACACCTTAATACAAAACCTGCGCCATTGTCCCAGATGTCTTTGTGTTCATCTGTCTTTTTTTCTGCCTGCAGTGGCACAGTTTTGCTTTCACCTAGAAATATTTCCTTTTGTTAAGATTATATTTTTGGAAGCGTTATGTCCCTATTTGCAAGAAAGTTAAGGGGATAGAGCCAGAAAATAAGAGATTGTTCAAACATGCTATCTGTCGCAAAGACCAGCTACAAAGGCCACAGTTGCCTCATATGTCCTTGTTTTCAGCTTGCCATGTTTTCATTTTCTTTTTTTGTTTTTTGATGAAGATATTTTTAAGCTTCTGCTGTCATTCAAAAATAACAATCTTAAGGCCACTAAAGGTGACTTTTCCCACTCCAAAACACTTTAAATAATTAATTTTTATTTTTACCAATAGGGATCAATTTTCAATTCAACTTCAGCACGGACCAAAACTACCTGAGATATTTTTCTGTCATTTTCAGCCCTTTAACTTCCATTTTTATGACATGATGTTGTTTTTTTTATGAAAAATGTCTTATCTGTAAAATAATGATAGGGGAGCTGGGGGGTGATTTTAAACACAAACATATATATGTCAAATATTAGCAACAACATTTATTCTGTTGCAATATTAGTTTTGCAAATTAAATAAAAATTATTTAATGCCTGGAATCAACAATATGTAACGTATATCTTTCTTAAAATATTTGGTCATTATACACAGTAAATCTTGACAGAGAGATGAGGTTTATTTTCTTTTGTCATTGTTTTCTTCCTTCGTTTAGCCTCAGCCATTGAAACAAGCTATCTATCCCATTTTTAGAATGTTTTGTAAATTTCTGCCATAAAACTGTACACATTTCTTACAAGAGAACTGCTTCTGAAGTTATGTAGTGCTTAAAGTAGAGGACAGGGCACTCTGTGGAAATGGAAAACACAGCATTCTCCTTGTAAAAATTTAATGTAAGACTGGCTTTAAAAGTACATGTTTTACTTTTGCATATACTTTATACCTTTAGTGTGTTCTCCATGTCTGCTCTGTGCAGTAAAGTACTTCAATGTTTGAGACTAAAAGTAAGGAGGACCAGGACCTCTTCCTTACCCTGTGTACAGCACCAGTAGCTGCCTGTTGCTCCTAGACATCCTTGACAGAGCTGCTGAAAACATAGCGCTGATCAGTTGATCAAAAGATCTGACCTTAAAAAATGGAGGAAACACTCTGTATCATTTTACATCAGTTTTTAGACTTGGCCATTTTTTGCTCTTACTGTCTCTATGATATCATTACTTTGTACACACTTTGTTCAAAGACAGTGAAATAAATTTCAATTTTGTCAAGATAAAAACAAACAGACACACCTGATGGACTGTTTCATAGGATATATTGTAAGTCTATCTGGGAAACAGCTCAAAGGGCCATTGGGATGAGCAGAACATTCCAAGAAACATTTATAGGGGACTGAGTGAATGTTCTGTCTGTTGTATTCATTATGGGCAGGACAGATGCTTGCAGCCGCTTTAATACAACCAACATGCACTCGTAGCTTCTGTCTCTTTGTCCTTAAAAGGGACACTAAAAAGCCTGGTCATTTTCTGATTAATAAAAATTATGTTTTAAGATTTGCAAGATGGAGCTACCCGATGACAGAGAAAAAAACTGCCTCGCAAAGTTGACAGAAAATATAAAAAGTAATTCCATATGCATGACAGCTTAAATAATCACCAAGTAAATGGGAAAAAACTACCACTTCTGGTCAAAAATATCCACAGTAACTCGAGAGGGTAATTAAGTTAGGTATGTGGTATTCACCAGGGCAGTGGCTCTTGTTTTCGGAAAGCTGATTAAGTTGATGGATTGATGCTTTGTGGCTCAGTTGAGATAAGGCATTCAAAGATATCTTAGCCTCTAAGTCCATGTTGGGAGCCAGATTATGTGTGTTTGTGTGTTCGAATTAAAGAGAAAGTGTGATTGAATGATCTAATCTACACCATGTCCCCAGAGAAAGACTGATCTGTTTTTTTATGATGTTTCTGTTGGTCCCTTGTGCCCCATGCAGGGTTAATTTGTGGTTTTGAGGCCAATTTACACTCCCACTGGGACTCTTGTATGTACACATCATTTCATGAGCAAGTAAACTCAACCCAAGTTCAAATATATGCAGGCCATGAGGTTACAACTAAATGATTTTAGTGTTCGGATGTTTATAGGTCAGTTAACCTACTAAAAACCTGACCAATTAGCAGGCCAGTTTCACCAAAGCACACGCTTGACCAGGGATCTTTGAAACTGGTTTATTTTTCTTTCTCTCCTAATGGCCTCAATTTGGGAATATCTCCACTTATGTTAACTAAATAGAGAAACAGTTTTGAGTTTCTCCTCCCATAACATTGTGGTGAGTGTGAAGTTTAGATGTCTCAGATCTACATGGGAACAGAAATTGGCCCCAGACGTGATACAACTTCTACATCTGTGTCCTCAAAGGCTCTGAGGTCTGACTTTGTAGATCGCAAACTTTAAATTATCCTATAAATGTATATACAGACTAGTTTGGTTATTTTGGAAAGGGTCTGTCCATATGTGTGTTGACTCTCGACATGGGAGGTAGACTTAATTTGCTGGTAAACAATTAAACACGTGGATGAGATTAAACCTGTTTGGTCGTGGATGTCACACATGCTGCTAGTGTTTGTTTTTACTGAAGATGGGAAGGAGGGTAGGATTAGTGAAGAGTTATTTGTTAGCGAAAGAGTCTGGGGAGGATATTAGAAAAAGGGAGTGGGGTGGGGGGTTGTGAACAAATCAGGGCGACACTTTAGCCTTCTCTTTAAAGGTGGCACATGGCGAGGCTATTGAGGGGAGGAAATTAGATTTTTACAAGAGCTGACTGCTGGCAAAAAGGCAGCGTGTGTGTGTGTGTTGTTCTGTGCTTCTGGTTTTGCTGTTGTGCTAAATACCGAGAGTTACTGCGAGTCAATATGCACTCACTGTTATGAGACAGCGTCCCACACAGATGCAGAGTATGTGCAAAGTTCTGAAGACAAACACACACATTACTCATGTCTTGCAATGACAAACTTCTATAATAAGATCTTGCTCACTGATGCTGTCATACCTGTATGTTAGGGATGTACTGTATATGAGGTTTTTAAAACACATAAATATGTTTTCAATAAAGTGACAGGGTAAGACAGTATCATTTACACCAATGTAGTTTATGTAGGACCCTATAAAATCTGTTACTTTTTTCCCAAATTCTCTTGAATTTTTCCCATATTCAATTTTTTTCGGGTTTATTTTTTTGAGAACTCAGTTTTAAGTATTTCACACAAATTATACTCCTAGACACTGTAAAAAGTTATGAAAAATAATCACTCACTCTTCAGGTGGTCCTCACACATATCCAGGGTCCAGTCAACAGTATACTGACAAAAATTTGCAGAACATTTGATCCCCTGACACATAATAATCGTTGGGAAACTGCTCTGCCCTGTAATTTGGAGTTAGCCGGGAGTTTCGTAGCTTCTTTGCCAACTTAGGCGGTGTCTGAGGCGGCCGCTTCGACATGTTTGGATTGATAATGAGGGGAGGAGGAGGAGGAGGGGGAGAGGAAGTGAAGTGTGCGTTGTCCCCTTTGTGATCCCCTCGCAGCATTTTCCCAAGAAATGCATTCCTTTTTTTCCCGACATTTTTTTTATTTTACACAAAATGTCGGCCATTTCTGTAGTTTTCCGCATTTATATTAAATTCTGCTTTTATTGTCCAATTCTGTGATTCAGTCCGCGATTCTGTGATCACGGATTTTGTGGGGCCCTATTTATGTTGATTTACAGAAAAACAGACATCAGGTTTAGTGCTCAGTTGAAGGATTGTTTACTTAAAGAACCATCAACAATCTTAAGCTTATTGACCACACTACATTGTTTAGTCTAAAAGGACATTTAGCATTTAACTGTTTTATTTATATTTAATAAAAACAAAACTGTTGAAACCTGTTTGACGCATTGGGATACAAAAGTAGAAGTCGTTTTTACCAGGGTTGAAATTAAATTTTTTTATGTCAGACTGCCATGGTGACATGTGGATGAAAATGTTTTTACTGTTATTCAAAATACTGACAGGCTATTTCTTTAGCTCTTGAACAATAAAAAGCTTATCATTCTGTGAGGCACAAACCTCCCACCTCCAAAATTGCTGCTTATTAGAAAATGAAAAAATCGGTTTATTACTGAATAGACAATTATTGTATTGTCTTGTTACAAATTATTATTTTCTTTTACTTAAACGTGTTAATAGTTAATAAAGCCCCTCACCAACATGGAAGGTGACCGAATGCACTTAAAAAAAAAAAGAAAAAAAAAGAAAATCATCATGATTCATTATTTCCAAAATTGTATCAAGCTTTATAATTCTGGAGAAATATGTTGAACGTCACCATTCAGCTCAAAACGTATCAATCAAAATATCATTTTTTAGTTCATGTTGCTCAGCCCTATCGTGTTTGTGCTGTCAGTGTCTGTCCCAGATCCTCTGATGCCTTTGCCTCACAGTTTTAACCTGCAACAGAGTGTTTACACAAGAATGTATTTGGGAAATTCACAGTCCAGCTGTGTAGACTAAACATTCTTTACTCTTTTTTAATGTGTGTGGTGTAAGCTTCACCTCATGATCACCTCCTGTGCAGAGAAACTACGACTCTGAAATCTGCTCTCAGGGTACTTAAATCGATGTTCAAACTGACTGGAAGATGTCAAATCAAAGTACAAGCTCGTAGTTGGCCTTGGCACAACTTTTATCTAAATAATTTGTCACAAACATGAAAAAAGTCGATATAAAAATGGAGTGACTAGAGTAAGAAAAGGGGAAGGGGAGAAAAAAACTGATATTTTTCCGTTCTGTCTTTTTCCATTCACCCTCTCACTATCCCCCCTCATGCCTCAGTGCTTGTGTCTGACTTCAGGTCTTTGGAATCTGATGTAACTGTAATGGAGCTATTAAGAAGGTGCCGGTTTAGGCTTTTACACATGTGGGGGTTTACTGTCATGCTTATCTGAACCCTGCACCTCGGGGGATAGAGGCTGAAAGATTGAAGGCTGTATGTGGGTGTCAGAAGACGGGGACTCTTGGCTCTTCAGGCAGTCTTGTGATTTTCACTCTTTGCTTTAATACCCACAATGTGCATACGGTGCAGTGTTTTCATTTGTTTTCAATGCTTCGAATCCTCTGTGAGTGTGTATGTGTGTCAGCACTGCTGTCTCTTCACTTCTGAGGTATTTGGACAGCTGTGTCTGGCTGTGTGTATTACAGGGGTTGTGACCCTGACGTCTTGTTTAATACCTGGCCCTCTCAGCCTAATTGATGGCCAGAGCAAACACTGTGGTTTGGGATGGCTGGCTATGCATCAGTGCGTGCAAGTGGGTGTCTGGTTGTGGATAGATATTCCAGGCTTACACAAGGATGAAGTTGTACTTATGACTACCTCTTCATGCTTAGTGCATATGTACCCAAGAATGTCATTACAGCTCAGGGAAGTTAGTTTAGACTTTTTGAACTTCCAATGCAGATCTTGGCCAGACTGAAGATGACTCAGTGTTTGCCTCAGTAGGTATCAATTGTATCACTATTTTTAAATCTGTGTCTTCTCTCTTCAGGTTACTCACTGTGCCTGGGTAAATCCTATTTTTTCCGGTTCAACCATCCAGAGGAGGCCAGCAGAATGAAGAGCATGCTCCCCCAAAAGAGCCCCGTGTCTGCTTTAGCCTACAATACAGGTAAACTCACATGAATGTGAAAAAGGGATCCACAGATTGACTGACTAGTGACCAGAACTGAACAATTATGAACCTGTTAAAAGTTTGGCATACATTATGGGACTTGAGAAGTATTCCTGAGCTGCGCATCTACTTTTGTAGTGGGGCCAGATTCCCAATCCCAGATCACAGCCCAATTAGTTACCCTATTTTTCGGACTATAAGTCACACCGTTTTTTCATAGTTTGGCTGGTCCTGCGACTTATAGTCAGGTGCGACTTATATATCAAAATATATATAATTTTACATGTTTTTAAATATTAATTCATACTGACTGTCATGAACCAAGGAGTAAACATTACCGTCTACAGCTGCAAGAGGGCGCTATAGGCTTGCAACAAATATGTTGCTCCTGTACCACTGAAAAAGAAAACATTAACTTAAAGACAACTGAGAAAGACTGAACACAAACAAAATGCCCCCCAAAAGAAAACCATACTCCGTAAATTACAAATTGCAGGTAGTAAAATGTGCAGTCGGAAATGAAGAAAGCTAATCACGAGCTGAAAGCAAGATGGCCAGATCCTGAGGGGAATCCTAATCCCCTCATACACTTACACTGTGAGGCTTCTCTGGTGTCCTCATGGATCTTTAGCATCATGCCCTAAAAATCACTTCATCTGTACCCTGAACTTTGTTAGAAACTGTGAGCAGAGCAGAGTCAGTGCAGTTAGAGCATCAAAGGGAAATTTTTGCTTTATACAATGGCAGAAAAACTATTTATGTTAACAAATACAGACTTTCAAGTTAGCGCATTGCAGACAAAAGCTAGCTAACTATGTAGTACTTACCCTCAAAGTTATGAAGTTGACTTTAAATGTAGAATTCGAAACTCCCTCTCCTTTTTGCTCCCCCGGAGCAGGGGAACAGGCATCAACAATGCAGAGTGCAGTGTTGAGAGTAAGCTTTGGTAAATCTGGCAGGCACCAGAAACTCGCCATCTTTAAGTAAACATTTACAAAGCCAGACATAAACAAGAAACCAGGAAGCTGACCCTCAGAGCAACTGGATGTGTGTCATTAAACACAAATCTATAGCCCTGTCCACATGGAGTTGAAAATCTAATTCGTTTTAGTTTTTAAAAAGTTTCCATAAACACAGCATCGTTTAAGAAATGTGTCTGTACAAACAAAAACACTGGAAATGCTGTAGTACATATGACATGCCTGTAACACTGCTACAGAAATATACAAAAACTCAGAGAAGAAGACATGGAGCATGCACATAAAACATGTGCGATGTAAACAAACATGAGAAGAAGAAGTGGACACATTAGGCGCAGTATCCGAGGCACCCTACAGACAAGGATTTCCCTCACAACGTTGACGACACAACAGTACATGCGGTTTCCGGGAGAGCTGGGGCCGTGAGATCACAGTTTCTGAAAATATGCATGTTCATTATATACACCAAAATACAAGGGCAGCATTTTGAGATTTAGTCACTCAGGGACATGGTTTCTGAAATGTACACGCACGCACACACTCACACACTGTAGGCCTGCTAAACCTCTCCTCTGACCTTTAACCTTCGCTTGATCCCTGTCATCTTTTTCCTTGATCCTCCCCTCTCCCTTTCTTCTGCCACATCACCATCTTCTCCTCCACCTTCCTCCCTCTTTTTTATCACCTGTCATCTATTCTATCTGCTTCTCCTCCAACCCTATCCTCTAGATTTATCTGCCTATTCTCTGATAAAACATCTGGTTTGACAGAAATACCCCTCTCCAAAGCCCTGCCAGGAATTTTAGGGTAAAGTTACAGGTATACGAGACCCTGACAGGTGTGTAAGAATGGGTTCTGAGTGTGTGTGTGTGATAGAAACACTGTAGGGATGGGTGGAGGCAGGCTTTTCTTTCAGCCCTCTCATATGTCTTCCCTAAACATACGCTTTCACTGTCAAACACATGCTAAAACTTTAAGTTGAAGCAGATTGGAATGTTCCCGTCATCTGGTGCTCCTTCTCCGTTGCCGAGGTGATACAGCTGGATTTTGCTGTCTCCTTTATGATTGATCAGGCTGAAGAAAGGTGTGTGTCTGTTTGCCATAACCAGTGGAATCTTTGCCTTTTCAGCTCCTTTACATAACACACCCTTCTCTCCAACGCCTCTGTCTTCAAGCTTTCTATGAGACACCTTTTTGAAAATGCACATCTTTACCTTTATCCACCAGCTCCTGCTTTAAACCAGCTATGTGCAGGTTGTGCAGTAAAATGTGGATGTCATGGATATGGTTTTGAAAATGAGGTTAACTTGTTGTTAGAGAAGGTGCATAGGATTTCATTAGCTGGCTGGTGTCAGCAGGGTGTTTTCTGTATCACATGAAAACTTGTTGTTTTCATGTTTCTATCCCCGTTTGAGTTTTCCATGAACAGAGAACATTTAATCCTTCAAACCATAGTGGTCTGTAAAATTACCTCATGTTGTTGTAAACAATTGCATCACTCAGTGCAATTGCTGTCTTTTATGTAGATTTAAGGTTTCTCCTTTAATTATCACCCCATTACAAGGCTATGTAGCATTATGCATGCACTCTCCAGCAGTATTAGGTTTAACAGCAGTTAACAGAGGTTACTTTCAGCCATTGGTCTGTTCAGGCTCATTCAGACAAGAGGCACAGCACCGAAATTGTCAGTTTGTTTACATGCAGTTAAAAAAGTTGAATTCCTGTGTTAGTCTGATTAAAATTGGTCCTGGAAATGTCTGTTTTGGGGTCAGATAACCATACCCACTTAATGTTGTTATAGACAGATAGTCTCTGAGATCTACTCTCCTCAATCAGACCACACTAGACCACATGTTCTGGGCATGCTCTGCTGTCTGCATATGGCTGTTAACTAGAAAAAAATATGTTGTTGTATTGCACTTTAGCAAAAATGCCAAGTTTTAGCAAGTTTTCATTTCGATCATGTAAATGACAACTTAAAAACAGTTAAAAATACAAATATGTAATAATAAAAAAAAAACAAGAAAATAAAACAAGACAGTAGCTAAATCAGCATTTTTTTTATAAGCCTCCCAACTTACATGAGCAAAAAGGAGTAAGAAGAAGTATAAACTTACATAATTCTACCCATTAAAATCTTACTTTACTCCCAATTGAAATCATAAAACTGTCTTTAAGTTACAAAAATAAATACAATCATACCTATACCTTCTTTACAAATGTATTTACCATACCCTGCATAATTTTCCTCCAAATAATCAGTAAGCACCCTGGCGTTAGTTATTCAGCTTTGTACCTCTGGAACATCATTTCTCTATGCCTCTTTTTAAACAGAATTATGCTTGAAATTTACTTTAGTTCTGCAGCCAATCTGATCCACAGTTTAACTCCATTAACAGTGATACAGAAACAGTTTACTCTCATAAATTATAACCGCCTCTCTCTTTCATAAAACATTTTCTGAATATTTTTCAGGAGCATATTATTCCTCGCCTCGTAAAGTAGTTGAGCTGTTTTGTGCTCCACCAAGTCAAAAAAAATTTAGTGTTTTAGATTTATAAAAAAAATATCTTTCGTGTGTACCTGAAATCCAGCATTATGAATTATTCTGATTGCTCTTTTTTGCAGAATCAAAAGTACAATATGCAGCAGGGATAGTGCTTCTAGTGATTTCAATCCTTCTGAGGGTTAAAGTTAATTTCAGTTCTGATTTTTGGGGTCATGATTTGATTCATATTGAAATGATTCAAACAATTCATAAAACATTCCTCAAATGATTTTAAAAGGTGCTTATGTTAGGATCTTCTTCAGTCTGCAGTGCACTTAGAGTCTGAATTATATGATTTGACTCAAAAAGCACAAGATATACAGCTCATGTATTTTTATTTTTTGGATCAGATAATCTCAGCAATAAAGATACACTACAGACAAACTAAACAACACACTTGTATTTGAATGTAAAACTTTTTTTGGACACCTCAAGTGTTTTTCACATTATCAGTCTGAAAAAGGCCCAAAGAGCCATCCACTGTGGCAGAGGCAGACATGCTTCAGTTAATGAAATCAAGTACATGTACTCAGGAACAAGAACAGTACTTCAGTTAAATTGTCTATCCAAGTTTCCACTGTTGAAGCTTTGCATGTTAACTTATCTCTGAACTTATCGATTTGTGAAGAGAAAATGTAATTTCAGCTTCGATACGTCAGCTGGTTGAGAAGTTATGTTCTGGTGGTTAAGATCAACCTTATGACTCTGTGGTGTAATGAAACTATGATGTAAATTAAGTGGTAGTCTAACTAGTTTTAATTTAGTGTTGGTTCCTGCTCCATAACTTAAGATGGATCTTACACATAGCTTGTAAAACAGGCCACTGATTGCCAGGATTCACACTCAGAGGCATGCACCTAAACGTAAGGCTCCAACAGTGAGTAAATGAGAGAAGCATAGAGGAGACTGGAACAGAGCTGATACACACCAGGCCTGCTGTATAAATCTGCCCATGTATGGACACAAACACCCCGACAATGCGTCTGACTGTGTGTGTGGTTCTGGATCGTATTATGCCTTTAATTTTCTGCCCCATTTCTCTCAACCATGTAAGGTTAGACATTTTCTCACACTGGCTTAAAATCAGCAATGATGTTCACTTGGCTGCTTTTGTTTCTTTTGTCAGGGTAACTCATTTAACTGTACTGGTTGACTTTTCTCACCTACACTTGAATTATTGATGCATATGTTGGTTTTTAGCCTCTCCTGTGCACCTTGAATATACACATATGCATGCACTTCTCTGGCTCAGGCTTACTCTTCCCAGTTGTTGGAAAGATTTTTTGTGAGAGTGAGCTGGGTGTGTGTGATAGTTAAACACTGGGTGGTCTTAGCTTTAGCTTTGTTATGGCTTCTTTTCCACATAAAACCGCAGATAATTTCAAAAGACTTGGCAGGTTTCTTTCACCCCATTCCCTTACCTTTCTTTTTACTTAGAATTTGTTAGTGGAATATAACATAAGGGTTTTTTAGCACTAAAATAAAACTACTGCTGCTAATCCTTTCCCTAAAAAAATCTCACCAAACGTAAAGTGTATATTTTGCTGATTTGACTGTTAGATTTCCGGGAAGGAAGTAAAAAGGGATAGACGGTTGAGGTTTGGAAAAAGACCCCTTACTGCTGAAAGGGCTTTAAATAAAAGGCCTGAGGGAGGGCGGGGGGCCTCCTGAGGGTAGTCAAGAATATTTTGTGGTCTTTTTCATTTCCTAAAATCCTACTCTTAGAAACTGAAGTCAGAAAGGAATTGCACTGTTTGTCTTGGATCTAATACATGGTTTTGTGCAGAGGTGTATTGGCATGCATGTGTGTGCAACTGGACTTCAGTTTTTGGTGGTCAGCTACCATTTGCAGATTGTTTTGGTTGAGTTTGTCCTGCCAAGGCCCCTATCTATGAATAGCTGCTGCTTCAGGTACATACACAGCCTTAACCCTTCTCTCCCTCCCTTTCTCCCTCTCTTTTCAGTCATTTATGACCCTGCCCCTCCCTCTTTTTCTTCCCTCCCTTATTCTTTCCTGCCACTGGTCTTGTTTCACTCAATTTTCCACAAGCTTAACAGAAAGCCCACGTAATTTCCGTCCATCTCCTTATAAATTTGAACTCATACTTGAACTTTTTAATGTTTATTTGATTTCTGCTCTCTTGTTTTGCCCATTTTTTGTTTCCTGTTTATATATACTTGTTTATTTTCATCAGGCAACATTCACATCAGGACACTAGTTTAAATTTTTCTCTCAACCACTTCCAGATTACTTAAAGTTCAGCAGTGATTATGGCCATGCAGTGGTTGGTGGCACCAGCAGTGCTAGAGGCATGCGCTCAGCCTCGGAGCTCCGAGACTTGATGGACACCCTGCAGCGCAAGAAGATTGCCCTGGAGAACAGCCTCAGAGCCAACGGGAATGCTAACCCCTCCTACCTCAGTGTGACACAGGTCAGCCTTTATTAAACTCCAGTTAAAGATTTAAGAGGGCTGAACAATATCGGAAAAAAATACTGAACAATATTTTTTTCTTAAGTTCATGTACATTATTTCAATTTAAAACATACATTTTTGTTTTTTGTTTTATTTAGGGTCTCAATTTACTTTGTAATCTAAATTTTGTTATATTAAGTTATATTATGTCTTCATGGCTGTAAATTGAAACTTAACAAAATGCCCGTGCAGAGCTACCACAAACATCAATGGGTCCTGACAGCTGATAAATAAACCATCACAGCAGGATGTTTTTGCTGTCAACAGACTGTATTTTGAATCAGTGTTTTGACAAGCAGCAGAGCAATGAATTATTAATGACAGTAAAGCGTGCCTTGTCTGTATGTCTCTGTCTGGAGCAGCGTTGTTATTAAACCAGCAAACAGGAAACAATTACATTCTGAATGAACACAGCGCTCAGTTTTCTTACTCCTAATGGTGATTTCAGATTGACTTTCATTGATTATTACTCCTAAAGAAGAGAAAGCAGGCGCTCTAGGTCTCCATTAACCACCGTTGATGTGGCTACATGACATTCTTGAGGACACATGACCAACATTGCACATGTGCACATTGCAACCAGGATGGAAATGACAAATATGTTCAGTCCTGTGTTATACTACTGCTTGCGTCAGGCTTAGCTCGTCTCCTAACTGGGACAAAGACGCGAGCACATAACTCTGATGCTTTCTTTACTTTACTGGCTTCCGGTTAGGTACAGGATTCATTTTAAGATTCTTTTGTTTTTAAGTCTCTGAATGGACTGGCCTGACCTGTCTGACATTGTTAGGTTACATCAGCCCTCCAGAGCCCTCTGGTCAGGCAATCACATGGTCTTGGACGTTCATTGATCCTTGTTAAAAACTAGAAGAGATCGAGCCTTCACATTTGTGGCTTCAGATGCACTTGTTCACTTTGGCCTTTGGCAGAGTATAGTCGCTTTTATTGGGTCTTTTATTTGTTATCTTTCTCTGTATTATTTTTGTTTTTATTAGTTTTCATTACTTGTTTTTTTAAAATGTGCTATATAAATATAGCTGACATTATCGAACCTTTATTGTGAGTGTTTCTTGAGCTGAAGAGGGCTAACTAGGATTTTCTGATTAACCAAAAGCCCAAACATGTCTTACTAGTGTGTACTTATTATCCTTAGCTTTACTACAGATTTTAATAGACAAAGCCGTGTTTACTCTACTGTCTTGTGTCTGTCACAGGTTTTCAAGCCTCAGCAGTCTCTTAATCTCTATTTGCTACAAACCTTATGTTTTTGATATAAATACAAGATGGCATTTTCTGTAATTCCTGTGTTGATGTGCATTTTTTCCATTTTTATCCCCAGTCTCCCCCCACAACTCCTATCACAAGTCCGGCCACATTGTCCACAGCCTACCAGGAACAGGCTAGGCGTTTCTATGGCACAGATCGTCCTCCCATGTCCATGAAATCTGCTCCCCCTTCTTCCCCTGGACGACGATCAGACCCTACTTCTTGTCTGTCCTCCCGCACCTCCATCAGTCGCAACCAGGACAACTACAACATCAGTGATAGTCGACGGCTGCACAGTCAGGGCTCCTCTAATTTACTGTCCACATGGAACGGCGGAGGTTCCTCCATTTCTGTTGATGGTGGCAACACACTCCTCCTTACTCTCCCTTCCTCCTCTACACGCACGCCATCAACAGGAGGTGCTGTCAGCATGCCCTCAAGCCCCCGCCTTGGCCGGCGTAGCTTTGGCAACCAAGAGCCATTGCCCAGCAGTCGAACCAGGAAGTACTCAGCTGGCTCACTAAATGGTTTGATAGGAGCAGGACACAGTCGCTCGCTACCACGCCTTTGCCCCTCCCCATCTCCTCGTGACAACAACAATGGAGGGCTGATCCTGTCAACGTTGCCCCCACGGCGATCGGATATTGCTGGGGGTTACAAATATAGCAAAGACTATTACAACTATCAAAATGGCAACACAGACCTCAGCTACAACAGTAACTCCAGTCAGCTTGTCTCCAACAGAAATCAAATTCAGGGTGAAGGTGTTGTGTCCATCTCTCTCTCTGCTCCTAAGAACTTGCCTTCCACTACTCCTGCCATCTCCACCACCAATACCCCACCTGATGTAACCATCCCTTCAAGAGCAGGGGGCTCCTCTTCTCCTCGTGTGGCCAAAAAACTCAGCTTGACCTCCTCCAGCTCAGTGGGCTCGAACAGCTCCTCCAGTTCCAACCCAACAGATGTTACAAGCCGTGGAGTGTCTGCAGGAACTGATGCTTATTTGGGGGAAAGGGAGAAGAGAGGGGTAGGCCTAGAACTCAGTGGTACCTCTGGGCTTGGACTTGGTGAGAGAAGGTCTTCATTTGGGAAAGCAGGCCTTGAACCAGGGATGGGGCTAGGAGAGAGGAGGCAGTCATTTGGCAAGGCAGGAGTGACCCCACCTGGGGGTTTCAGGGAAAGAAGGGGGAGTATCAGCTCGCTCAGCGGGAAGGAGGAGCTGACTGACTACCATCAGAGGCAAAAAGAAGAGAGACTACGTGAGCAGGAGGTGGAGAGACTGGTAAGTTTGGGTTTTAACATGTAGACAAAAGATGTCCCTCATGGCCCCAGCATCCACAAATTCATATACGTCACTGTAGTGTGTGACAACAATACCCAGATAAATTGATTTAGTCTATGAAACACTCTGCATATCGAAGGACAATGCACCCCAACCCTTCTACTTAGAGCACCTCCACACTCTTGTGTCTATAAAAAATGTCTAAGCCTGTATACATTTCAGCAGCAAAAATAAACAGAGGGTTTCTACCTTATACTTGCTTGCAGGTATTTCACATTTCACCTATTTAATTTGTAAGTTATTTAATTCATCCTGCAATTTTTATTGATATAATTTTAAGGAATGCCATAAGAATAGAGGAAAAAAAAAATTACAAACTCTTCAGACAAAGGAAAAAAGAAAACCCACAAAAGTAAAAAAGAAAGTAAATAAGAAATACAGGAGAGGGTCTTCTTATTTTAAATTTAAATTTGTTTTAGGCAAGGCAAGGCAAGGCAAGTTTATTTGTAGAGCACAATTCGTACACATGGTAATTCAAAGTGCTTTACAGAACAAGAAAATAAGCATTAAAATCAAAATGAATACATTTTACTACTCCTCTCTGTCTTTTTCCCTTTGAAATAGCAGCAAGAGGTACAGAGTTGGAGTGAAGGAATTATAATAAACTAATTCTGGATTTTTTTTCACGATTTTACTGGAAACAAAGATAAACATAGACTAGTGATAGCGTTCAATTATGTGACCAACACAGAGGACTGTAGCATAAACAAGTGTCAGCACAAGTGTTTTAGCCCTGATGTGGAGCTGCAGCACAGGCTATTGAATTTTATGTCCCCGCAAAGTGTCATTTTGTGAAGGACATGGAGATACTGATGTAAATGTTAAGTTTTTGGCAATTTGGACTCATATAGAACCCATAACCTTATTTTTATCAATCCAATACAATCCACTTTATTTATGTAGCACATTTAAAAAAAAACAATCAAGCTTACCGAATGACTAGTGACTACTAAGCAGAAATAAATTAAAATTAAATAGAAAAACTATGAATTTAAACTAAATGAGTACGTAGAAATCAGAAAACATCAAACAAATAAAAACAAATCGATTTGTTAACATGAAAAAAGGCAACTTAAGGGACCACACAACTCTCATGCTCAATTAAAATGCAATGAGTAAAATAAGTTTTAAGATGAGATTTAAAAGTAGTTATGGTGGGAGACATTCTCATACCAGGAGATAACATAATTCCACCACAGAGAAGCCTTGATCACCAAAGGTTTTTAGACTTACCTTAGCAACAACAACAAGAAGAAGCTGCTCTACAGGCCCTAAAGATGTAAATGGGGTGTAGACTTTTACAAGATCGGAGATGTTGGGAGGTGAAAATCCATTTAAGATTTAAACATAAGCTGTAAATATCCCTTTAAAAACAGTCTTTTACCAGGGTGTCACTTTAGTGATGATTACTGACAGTAAATATTTCCCCTCACACCACTGCTAAGATAAAAAGCTGCAGATAAAGGAAGTTTAAAAGATTTTTGATGTGTATGCATCAATAATTCTGCTATTTGGGATGCAAGAAACAAAGAGTTCATCATCAAAACATGTATTAAGCAAACATTAGCTTGTTTGTGTCATTTACAAATAGTATCAGGACTAGCTGTCACTTGGAGTAGTTTTTTGGGGTGATAATATTATCAAAGGAAGTGAAATTCTGAGTTTATGAAAAATAATAAGAAGAATATAAAACTGCATGTGAGAGAGTCCTTCAGACAAAACAGTAAAAATATTGAATTTGCCTAGAAATTTACACACAAGCTTTTTTTTCTTTAAAAATTGCATATATTTTCTTGTAAATTGCTCTGCATGGTGAAGGGAAAGCGGGGAACAGGAAGTTTATAATCTTCACATTTTTCGCTTACTCTGTTAGTGAAGTTTTAAAAGTCAACTTAGGATAAAACTGCACCATTTTTTAATGACAACAATAGTGTTAGAGGTATCATCGCACTGCTGATATGAATGAAAGTAGATAAAATAACACTTAGCTGGTTAAAACTGCATCTTCAAATGATTTGAGAGTGAAAACACAAAACTGGAAAATATCAGCTCCAGGTTAAGACGCCAAGAGGAGGAATTCATGGGATACTGGCATTATTGGGTGAAGAAAACTTGCATGGTGTTAATGCCTGGATTACGAGTGGTGGTCTGGGTATCCTGATATTTCTTGGTCAGGAAATATGTATCTTTACATAGTTTAGTTCCTGGTTCTTATATGCAGATCAAGTCTTGACCATGCCAAGGTGTTACATGTATATAATAACTTACAGAACTGCAAGATTTTGACAGTTTGTTGCTGTTTGTATGATAAAAGACAAAAGTGAAAGGCGCATACATCTACAAAGTCACACACACACACAAAAACTTCCTGGAATGACTTCAGGAATGCCTCCCTTTAGATACCTCCTCCTCGTCCTCTCAAACACACTCTCCCAGGGAGCTTAATGCACACACACACTCTCACATTCAAAGTCTGCTTCACCATTGCACAGATGCCTTTGGCAGTCAGCCCATACTTTCAGGACTATTCTTAACCCCATGCTTGAATTATACGTGTGTGTACATGTGTATGTTTGTGCATGTGTGGTGCGTGTTTATGTCGGAAACCTGGAGCTCCGCCCAGTGTGGTCCGGACCGCTTAGGAGCCACAGAACACATCAGTAAGATGATGGTTAGAGGAGCCCATGAGATTAGAGAGCAGAGTTTTAGTGGAGCAGGTGGATAAACATACATATGCTCCACATGTAATGACAGCTGGACTCATAACCCCTCTGTTTTTTTGTCTCTCTGCTTCACCTCACCATACTCGAAGTGAACTTGTGGTATAGCTGTGAGAGAGGATTTTCTGGAGGCTGCACAAACCAAACAGTCTTATGGGCTTCATGCTGGTTTTTGGTTAGATATCAGATATCTTGTTTTTTCCGAGGTGGAGTATAATGGACCTGCCTCTCCTGCTCTGATTATAGAGTCAAGCTGAAATATTAAGACTCAAATGTTTCTGGCCGCACAGCATTATTTAACATTATTTAATGCAGTCATATTTTGTGTATCCTGATGTTAGAAGGCAATAGCTTCTGATATTCCTAAGGTGGTTTATACAACCTCAGTTGTTAACTTGTTGTTTATCATATTTTCTTTTGTGAAACAGTCCCAAATGACCTATAATGAATTAATTAGCTGCTTCAACCTGACAGTTTTACCTCTGAAGTGCTGTTAAGAGTCAATGCCAAGATCTTCAAGTCAGTAGCTCCAGTTCAGGACACTGCTGTCTGATCTGTGTCTGCCCTCTAGTGGTACAGAAATGGAAAAAGCATCATCTGCACTCTGAGCTCTAATGTTTGGTCGTGTGTTTATTTTGGGGGCATTTTGTGCCTTAATTGATAAGAGCGAGAGAGACAGTGAGTAGGCTTGGGAAAGGGGGAAGACACACTGCAAACCGGCCACATGCTGGATTCGAACCCGGGCCGGCAGAAGCATGCATATGAGCCTGGTTGCTTACCACTCCGCCAAACCAGCACCCGTGTTTGGTTGTGTGCTTTAACAGCTTTTTGGTAACTTATTCAAAACTAAAAAGTAGGAAAAAGGCTAAAAGTGGAAATAAACTAGATTAGAATTTACCTTGATACTGGATGTTGACCTCATGCTTGTGTTTCCTTTTCGCTGTTCAGTTTGAAAAAGTACATCTCGATACAGAAAGCTCAAACCTTGCTTGCATTTCATACATATATATATTTATATATATTTACATATTGTGCTCATACATAGTTGTGTCAGATACAACCTACTGGGCCAGATAGTTATGCTAGGTACCCCAACAAACAGGGCCAGAGAAGTCTGGATGTTGCTGATTGTTAACTTTGGCACTTCTCGCAACTTTTGTCAGTGGATATGCAAAAAAATGCATACTGTACTGAACCAAACTTAGCCAAAATGGTTTGTAGAAATGCAGTATTAGATGTTTTTGTTGCAATCAGGTCAAGTTTTTTTTTAACTTTATTTACACAAACAGAAAAAGTCAAAAAAACAAACACATATACATCACATCACAATACACACAACACAGACTTGACAGCTGACACTATGTCTTCATGAACTTCATCATCATCAGGCCTTACCACCCGTAATATACAACCAAAAGGAGATTGCAAAATAAATTGGCTTACCAACCTTCCACTTCAATAAACTTTTCCCACCTTTTTACAAAAATTTCATTGTTGTCCTTTCTCTTCACAATATAACCCTTCAAAGTAAAATAAAAATTAATAAACATTCTAAAGTGATATATATTCAGGGAATCCGAATCAGCTGCTTTAAAAATAAATCTTTTCCCTAACAAAATAATAGATTAATAATATAATTGTTTGACTCTCTTACATTGCCCAATATCAGGTCAAGTTAAATTAGATATATACCCTGTCCCTGCACATAGAGGTTTGCATTTGGCAGAAGAATTTGTATTTTCAGCTTTACTGAATAAAATAATCAGTGAAACAGTACAGATGTTGCTTTAAATTACGAAAAAAGTCAAAGGAAAAAAAGCTATATAGTGATGAGAAAATGTCCGTCCTTTGTAGACTTTGCTCCACACTTTTTGTTGGATATCCTTTTATCTTTATGTTTTTTACTGGTCATACTTCATCAGTGGGTTTCCTCTTCCTCTCTCTGTCTCTCTGTAGTTGCAGCTGATCACTAAAAGGGCTCTGCAGAGACTTGTGTGCATTAGAATAGAACAAGGTGACAAACTGACACAGGCTTGTTTTGCTGCAGCTACTGGTTCACATTACTTTCTATAAATGGGGTATGGACTTTTTTTCTGTACCTTCAACGTTAAACAGTCCGTATTTTTAGTGCAACAGTAGCTTTGAGAAAAAAAATCCCCTACCTTTCTAGACAGGCAACTTAAACATCCCAAACTTCTCCAGGTGCAGATCCCTTCCCAGAGCTGAATTCCCTGGAAAGTGTCTTGTTTCCTCAGTGTCAGAACACACAGACACATTCCTGTGTTTGGAGTCATCGCCTGTTCTTGTGCACGCTTCCAATAGTTGACAGCTGTCCACCTTCTTATTAGCCCACTCTCTCACTGTCACCCAAACACATGCACACAACACTGCCCCATACCTTTTCACCCTCCTTTACGTCTCTGATATCATAGACACACACTTGCTGTGTGGCTTTCACACTCTACCTGACAGAGCAGCTTCCTTCTCTTAGCTGTGCTGTGCATTTAGGGCTGTAAAGGGGAACTCCTGCTCTATGGATCAGTAATGACATTTTTTGTAGACTATGCAGTGGATCTTCTACTGTCTTGTGTGTAGAACGTATTTACGAGAGGATCATATCTGGAACATTTTGGACTAAATGAGGACACTTTAACTGGAGGGATTGACTTCTGTAATGCTTCCTCAGGTAACCTGAGCAAAGAGAACATTATTTTATGATGGGAAAACTTGATGCTGCTGTTGTGCAGCTGCTATGACTCCTTTTCTGTTGTGTGGAACAAAATTTAATTTGTTTGTTTTCAGTAAATTTTAAAATGTTTGGGTTTAGTACAGGCAAATGTACCATTCAAATTATTTCAGTGAAGTTTTTTTTTTATTAATTTAACCTTTATTTAACCAGGTTAGTCCCATTGAGATCAACAGATCTCTTTTCCAAGGGAGACCTGACCAAGAATGGCAGCAATACACAGTTTCAACAAACAGTCACAAAGACTTAATACAGTACAAATAAGTGAGGAAGACAATAAAAGTCATCAATTAAAACAGTGACATTCAGAAAGTCTGTATTCCAGAGTTTTCACTGCAGACTTAAAGACATTCAGAGTTCAGTATTTTCACTGGTTTGTGTTGAGTACTCTTGGAGTAAGGCATCTATGTTTTATGCCTGTTAGATAGGTTGCACCTTTTAATTTGGGATGCACGATTTTGGAATTTTGCTGATATCCAGTATGCAGATATTTCTGAACTTAATATTGTCAACACAGTATTAAAGCCTCTACTTCATGAAAATTGGTTTGTTGCTTTCAATGTGACAGTCTATTTGTGCAAGGAAACAAGAAAAACAACATTGAACTTCTTCAAAAATGTAACTCTTTGTTTTAAATGTGCCCATGCAGTGATGAGAAGGTGAAGCAATGAGCTACATTTGTGTATTTTGCTGATATTAAATCCAATAGATAGGATATGTACGGCTGATATTCAGTTGTAAATACCTGCAAAATTGTTACTGATATTTTACCAATAATGTTGTGCATCCCTATTTTAAATATTGTGATTTATGGTGTGTACATTTTTTTGAACCGTTACAACCTTAAAAAATGTCCATATTATTCAGGAAAGGGTTATACTCTTCTTGTGCTGCACCCAAAAACACTATGCTGTGCCGTGTCAGTGGACTGAAGGCTGTGACTTTAGGATACGCTTTTAGTGGCAAAAATCACTACTGCTGGTCAGAATTGAATGTGTCCTTTGATTGATCACCTTTTGATATTAAAGTATCCAGATAAGATTATTAAGAAAAATAATAATGCTCTGTATGTGACTCTTTTTCAGGAGCGACAGCGGCTGGAGACCATCCTGTCTCTGTGCACAGAGCTCGGTCGCTCTGAGAGCGATGGAGGTGGCTCAACTACAGATCCCACTTCAGCAGTAGCAGATCTCCAAAAAATCAACCAGGAGCTCGAGAAACTGCAAGTAAATGATGATGATGATGACACACCGTCTGTTTTTTCGGACTCTTCAGCTGTCAATGGAACAACAGGGAACGGACACATGACCTCTCCTGGATTAGAGAATGGTTACTACGACGATGATCTACAGGTACGGCGGAGGCGCAACAGCGGCCAGAGAGAAAACAGGGCAGAGTCCCCTGCTGTCAGCCTGCGAAGTTTTGGCCCTTCTCCGTCTCCACGTGCTCAAAGGACTAATGAGGTATGCAAAGGAGAGGAGGTCTGGTCATTTAGCTGTGCACCGGGCTGTGTTACGAATTTAAGAGTTCATTGATACCTGAATAAGCCAGACATTGGCCCAAAATTCACTTTCTATTGCCTTTAATTTATTTACTCGGAGCTTAGACCAAGATGGCGGTGCTAGAATAGAACTTGAGGGATGACTTAAGAGATGACCGAAGGTTTCAGCTCAAAACAGTTTTTAAGTCAGCAGAGAATGTAAATATGAAGGTAGGTTAAGTAATATGACCCTATAAAGTGAGGTGTAACAATGGTATACATGTTTGCTTGAGGGTTGCACACATGCATTATTTTAATGTTAGTTTCTGCCAATTCCTTCCATCCATTCATTGGCTATGGGCAGAAAATAAAACTTTAGCAAATGAAAGGGAAAAGTGATGTGACCTAAATATTATTTCGCAGTCCTTTTTTAAAATTACTCAGTCATTAGCTAAATTTATGTTGACATGTTACCCGATGATGAAACCTTTATTACATAATCAAAAGAGATCTCTGAGTTCTCTGATTTCAGTTAGAATTTGTTAATCTGTAACTGAGTCACTGGTTCAATTATTTCCTACGTTTGTTAGGCTGCTAATGGAAACACACAGTTTCCTTTTTGGTTGGGCAAATGTTTTCCAACGAGGTTTTTTGATATTAGTTACAGATGAGGACTTTTATTGTGATAATCTCGTCAGAAGTCTCATATTAATCATCAGTTGAGCTTTAACGACTGGAGTTATTCTGTGATTCTGCTGTTAACCAAATAGTCAAACTGTATTAACATATCTCTATTCCAAGCTTGATATGATGTTTATTTTTTTTTTAAGACAGTTTTCGTCTTTATCGGTATGTTGCGACAGCCTTAGTAAGAACAACCACCTAATCTTTCAGCAGAGCATAATCTAATTACCTCCACCAAGGAGGTTATGTTTTGCCTGCATCTATTTGTCTGTCTGCTAGCAAGATAACTTGATGGGTCATGAACAGATTTGAAATGTTAGTCATGGTACAAGGAAGAAATGATGACATGTTGGTGGTGATGTGAAACCCAGATGTAAATCTAGGAATCCTTTTAAAGGATTTAACAATGCAAGAACGGAAAAATAGTGTCAGAAATGCTCTCGGAGCACTTTTAGCTGCCGTCTTGAACTTGTAATTAAGACTGTGGGGAGCATGTCAGTCTAGTTGGAGCAACATTAAGTTTTAGTCTTAATGTCAATAATACCACAATTAACTAACTTTATGACCCCAGTCATAGATTGAATGTTGCATACTTCTGGTGTATATCTGTCACTGAGGGGATTTTTATTTAGCTTTCATGATGATAGATTAGATCTTAGCTGAGCACATGACAAATTAAAACAAAGTATAAACAGAGAAATCCTAACAGATAATCCACCAGCATTAATATGTTTCATTTGGCTCAAATACTTGTGACATATACTTTGTCCTCACACACAACCTCTGCATGAAAGTGCAAGACTGTTAAAGTGGCACCTCTGGCTTTGGCCAGCCTCTTAAAAAGATTAATCTGTATGAACGTAGGAAGTGATTATGCGCTCTGTTCTTTATGGAAGACATGAGAGTGACAAAGATCACTCCTGCTGTTGCTTGGAAAGTATCGACATACACATCCTTCTCAAACACAGATGGGAGATATTTACAGCCCATTTATTAGATTAGAGCAGACAAAGTGTTACCACTCAGAACTGGCAGCTGGTGTGGGAGGGTGTATGTGTCCTTGTGTGTGCACACATTTCTTTGCTGCTAAAGAACAAAAATGTTAACGAAACCCCTTAAAAAAACACTGTTGAACGATGTTTCTCTCCATGCAATAGACACAAGCAGCGTGTTGAGTTTTTAAGGCATTTGGGTGTTTTTATTGAACCAATTAAAGGTCCCATGTCCTGGTATGGTTCACCATTCACATCATGTCCTTGGTGTCTATATATCAAGGATTTGATTTAAGTTTCATTTAAAAAAAAAAAAAAAGTTTGTCTCTGTTAAGGATCAGATGCAGATTTTGTTCCCTCCCCTGGAATATTCAGATCTGGTTCAGATCTGAACAGGAGTCAAGGCTGCGTTAGGCTGTGATAATGAGCTCTGTGCTGACAGAAGCCCAAACAGTACTTGATGGAAGGGGGAGAAGAAGTTACAGGTCGCAGAGTGGACTATCAATAAAGTCTTGGCATCTGCCAATAATGAGCAGAAAACACACATGTAGGTGGAGGTTGACAAGCTATTATATAATAAAATCCAGGAAGTAAAAATCTAAAATAAAAATGGGTATTTTAAGGGGCATTTTCTTTAAAGAGGCTAAGTACTTTTCTCTGTGAACTGAGAGTTTATGAAAACATGTCATGTTGCTCATGTTTCCCAAGCCCAAAAATAAAAACAAAGAAAATTGCCTTTTGCAGGACACGGGGCTAAGACAGTACTGTTTATATAGCTCTATCAATTATTTTGTGTTAAAATCGGCATACATCTAATCTGACTTCATTTGGCCGTTGATGGGTGCCATTTTGATTAAATGATCATGGCATTGTAAATGATTTTTTTTTTCACAAGAAAAAAAGAATTAAAAGCAAGTTTGTATTGATACCTGCTTGATATTGAGACAAAAGTAAATATCTCCTAACACCAAATATTAGGTAAATTCTGTTTCTAATGACCTCAACTTGTAGTTAATTCATAGATGTTGGTATAAAAAGCAGTCTGAGATTATTTAATTTCTGTACTTTTTGATACCCCAGAGCATTAAATAATTGAGGTTTTATGATATTCTAACATGGTATTTAAAGATTGATGTTTGTCATCATTTAAATACAGAAATGTTGCCATTGATTTTGTACAGTTAAGAAGAAATGTAGGAGTTTTTCTGCATTTTTTGATGATTGAAAACAAATCATTTTGAATGACTTTTGCTGTAATCAAATCTTTGAGGTAAAATTCTATCGATGTATGATTGTTTTGTCAATATGGCCCAGCCCTTCTGTGTTACCTAACTATTGCATTAATGGTGTCATCAGTTCAAAAGTTGGATACATTATTTAGGCAAACATTCTTAAATGTAAAAAAATGTTTTACTGTTGTTCATTATAATAATTATGCTACCTTTGACTTTTAATACCTCTGTTTCCAGGGTGTCGATGAAGCATGTCGTTACCGCAGACAAGAAGTTCGTCCCTCAGAGGAGGAAGTGAGGCGTGTGGAGGAGGAGAGGATCCAGGTGCTCAACAACATGGAGGAGGTGGAGCAAAAGATCAAAGAGCTGGACAACCAAATAGAGGAATCTGCCAGAGAGGTATCAGAACAGACACAAGGATGAGAATGCTTTTTAATTCAATTTATTTCATTTATTTATCATTTTTTAAATTTTCTTGCTTTTCCACTTGTGAGATCTTCTCAACTCGGCTCAACTGCACGGTTTGGATACTACACACTTTGTTTTACATTTCCAAATAGGCTTTTTAGTCCCTCTCAGAGGTCGGCATAGCACGGCTGTGCAAAATAACAGTGGACAAAGGAGTAAACAAAGATGATTGAGTTGCTGCCCCCTTCGTACCTTTTGTAACAGTGAGGAGAAGAATTTTGTTCCAAAGACGGTTGCAAGCTGCAAAACAACATGCTGTTAAGCAGAGGAGAGTTTGGGAAGTCATACAGTATTCCCGAGATGACAGAGGGGGACGTTTCATTCTGCATCAACACCCCAACTCGTGGCGATACTCAGATCATTCAGAGATCAGCAGTGTCTCCACATCACATTTAGGGCTCTAATTTCGTAGACCAGGCGCTGGCGGGGCACACCTGCCCTGCGCCACGCCAACGGGGTGTGTCCAGGGCATTTTGCAAGTTTGGTGCATGGCGCAGGTAGGCGCAGGCAGGCGCACCCACGCCTCTGTCTTTCCCACTGGCGCAGGTAGCAGAGAGGGAGGAGAGAAGGCGTGAGTGGGTTTAACACAGCCAAGCGTAATCTTTACCAATCAAATGAACGCCTCTCCTCGCCTTTAAATGCGCCGTGGGCGAGGCGCAGTGACAATTTCACCTCAGTGGCGAAGAAGGTCAGAGCCGCTGTCACTTTTACAGCAACTGGGAGAGCGCAGGGGCCACCGGGCCACACATCGGAGGACACTAATAGGAGTACAAAATTAAGTGATAATAACATTTTAACACAGCAGCAGGCTAATCCATTCATCATGCTTGCGATCCACCTGCATTCCTGGTCTGTCATCGCCAAATAGCAGAACCTTTGGTGAAATATTCCCCCGATATCTCCTCCTCATCCACCTTGCAATAATGTACTCCATCTTTTTAGATCACGTAAAGAATAAAGATTAAAACAGAGAAATATGGGCAATCACAGGTAAATCCGTAAGACACCAAGTGACTTACATTTATTCAGCGAGCCTCTCTCTCTTTTTTCTTTTCTTTTGAATTTAATGAGATGAGAGAAGCCGGATACTCCGTATTGGATGATGTGGCTGTTTGAGGTTGGCTGAGAGATGTGAACTCGTTAGCTTGTGTCACTCTTCCAGATGCCGTCAGGTTGAGTTTCCATTATGACAAATGTCTCTGATCTGACATCAGATGTGACGGGACAATTAATATAGATACAAATGTATATGCTGGTTCAGACGGTTACATTAAATAGTGGTTGCTGTAATTGTTTATTGCACTGAAATGTGCCTGACACTCTGGACACCTGCCTGTGAGGTTTTGGTGACGTGTGCGCACTGTGCGCCTGTCAGCCAAATTACCACTGCCCCGGCTGTGCCTAGCCTGCGATGAGAATAGACCAGGTTGGAGCTGGCGAGCTTTCAGCGCACCTTCCGTACAGTTTTTTGGCACAAAATTGTCACTGTGCCAAGCTGAATCTGTCGACACCTCCCCCTGGTGCGCCGTCACACCCATCTCGGCGCAGCCAGTCTACCAAATTGCCAAATTTGCTGCGCACGGTGGTGCGCCGGACAAAATTACCACTGCGCGGATTGCGCCAGGCTGCGCCACCCTGAGTTGCGCCAGGAAATTAGAGCCCTTAATCTCAGCTCAGCTGCTTGGGGCGCTGGCGGAGGTGACATGAAAAACTGTGCCTGGTACAAGGTACAATCCCTGATAGAAAACCAAAACAACAAGTAAAGTTGAGCCAAGCTGAGCAGATACCATGAAGTGATGAAGACCCAATTGTCTATGAAAGAAATAAGACCAGCAAGCATTGTAAACAGACAATAGTGGACATTTTTTTGGGACACCCTTAAAATTTTACACAGTCTCAAATATTATCTTGAAATAATTGCAGAAAAATCGTTTTTGTGTTTCAAATGTGTGGCTGCATCAGAGAGACACAAATTGAAATGTTTTTTTTTTTTTATTGTCAAGCAGAAAAATAAAAGTAAAATCCTTGATAGTTTTAACATGTCCATTCTCAATATTTCTGGTATCAAAGTCAACAAATAACAGAGGATGTGGTCAAAACTGAGCAAGAAGTAAATAAACCATCGTATGACAGCAACAAAAACAGTGTCTTTAATAAAAAGCATGACCTTAGACATTAGCTGGTCAGTGGTAACAAAATGACGCAATAATATAAATTTCTCATGTTTTTCTGTGGAACCAATCAATTTTAAGTTTCTAACGGCTTTTATGGTTTGTTTAGTGCTTTGCTCGTGGCTGTACTAAAAGAAATAGTACTCTGAGACTCAAGAGTGATTCTTGTTGAAGTATATCACAAATGCTCGTGGTGTCTGAAAACTTTTTTCCAATGCTGTAGACTGTTTTAATAGAATGAAGGAAGCCTGGAGCTTGAATTAAGTCTGTTTAGAGAGCGATCTTGAGGATACACCTGAAAGAACTACAAATGACTTTTTGATGTGTGTTTTTATCCAAGGTGGAGGTTGAGCGGGCTCTAGTTGAGGCTGAGATGGAGTCAGAAGCAGCTGCTCTCCAGCAGGAAAAAGATGCTCTAGAGGCACTTCACAACAAGATGTCTGACCTTGAGAACAAGTCCCAGCAGGAGAAAGAAAAGGTATTTGATAGAATATGATGAATTATAAAACAACGAGAGTCAGAGGGGAAGCCGTCGGGGATTTGTAATGGTTGACTCAGAGACTAAGAGCCTGCCAACATGCAGCTGGGTTAGAAGATGAGAAGACACTTCATATGCATAATGTGGAACAAGGAATTTGATCATTATACAAACAGCTTGAACCCTTTTACCAAAGTTGTTTTACTGTCAAGCAAAGATGATAGTTTCCAGTGTGAATTTCCCTTCTCAAGGTGTTAGTGTGTGGTGCTGAATTCACATATACTATGCTGAGAGTCTGAGAAATTCAGGGGTCATGTGACTTACGGGTAAGTGTTAATCCCTCTCATGCTGTCTGTGGTCCAAATATATATCTGTTAATGCTGTCCAGGGTATAGCGGTCACCAAGTGATACTATCTTTTACCCTCTTCAACTGAAGAACCGTGGGTGTGCGTATATGGTATCATTCCCTTGGTGTGAATTTAATGTGGGGAAACAGATTGAATTTTATGTGTGTTTGTGTGTGTGTGTTTGGTCTGACGAGTGCAAATTGGGATTGAGGGAAAGAGAGACTAAACAGCCAGGGAGATCACTGTTTGTTATTGGACAGATGGGGAGGACGGTGAAATTGAATGCTTGTACAGATTTTGGTTGGCTTTATTCGAATGTTGTATTATTAAAAACCCATTAATCTCCACCCATTCCTTTGTCCATTTCCATTCCAAAATAAGAGAAATGTCACAAGATAAAGAAAAACTCACGGCACAATTTTCATACCATCTTCATGCCTTCATTTCTATTTAATTCCTCCATGGTTCTCCATCCCTTCATTAGGTTTTATTTCTCCAGCTTTCCCTCCCCCTCCATCCCTCTAGGCTAATCTTGCTGACCCGGTTGCCGTAGTGACTAACTGTGGCTCCCCCAGTCCCACTAACACTGCCATCCTCTCTCTGTCCTGTGTATGTGTGTGTCTGTTTGCATGTGCACATTAACAAATGTGTACATGCCCGTATGTGCGGGGACGTATGTGCGTCTCTGATGTGTGGCGTGTGTATGTCAGGCGTGCGAGGTGCTGCAGGCAGAAAGGGGCAGAGTAGAGAGGTTGGCTCAGATTGTGTGTGAGCAACGCTCCCAGCTGGACAGCTGCCCTGAGGCCACCAAGGAGCCCCTGCAGGAGCAGTTGGCCAGGGTCAGTACACACACCCCGACACACACACACACACACACACACACACTCGCAAAGTCACGGACATGCATAGGTTTTACGAGGCATGGCTATTGAATAATGAGATTGCTCTTATGAGGATAAAACCAAAGGGTTAACGGTCATGCAGAGTGTTACATATTAAAGGCTGGATATTCACGGCCAACTGCTGTAAATTTCCAACAAGTGACGTCTTTAGTTCACTGCAGGCTACTAAATGAAGTGCATGTGTTTTTACTAAGGCGTCAAAAAATGATTCACTTAAAAGATGAGCAATGCATTAACTTGAATTTCTGGTGAAACTGATCAAAACAGCAGACACTCTTTTCGTACATAAACTAAGGTTTATGGGGAGCACTGCATGTCATGTGCATGTGTATTTAAACAGCACAAAAGATTTTATGAAGGCAGAGAGGATGTCAAAAATAACGAACATGATGGGGGACCATGCATATCAAAAACTTCAGAAAACATTCAGCAAATTGAACAAATCATTCAAAATGATTTACAACTAAGTATAAGAATGACAACAGGAAAATGGTCTCCACTGATAAAAGAGACAGTTCGGCAAATTTTACATGAAAATTTCAAGATGACAACACTGCCAGAGCTGTCCCAGAACTTGTGCATCCTGATCAAAAGGAAAAACCCAAGCACATTCGTTGAGACATTTTGGAACAAACTGAAGGCAACACAACTTTAGGAGAGATTCTATGGGATAAAACATCCTCGAATATGATCCTGAGACAAAAAGGCAGTCAGTGCATTAAAAAAACCACCATCTTCACCAAGGTTAGAGAAGGCACAACAAAGCAAGTCCAAATTCAAGGCCATGTTGATTGTTTTCTTTGACATTATGGGTATAATTTTGGAGGAGTTGGTTCCAGAAGGTTCAACAATCAACAGCTCATTCACCTGTGACTTTTTTCAAATCTGTTCTCAAAGGAACGTGTTTTGTGTCCGTCAGATGAGAAGAGAAGAACAACAGAGGTTTTGAGACAACTGTCTGAAGACCTTCTGCGCTTCTTTGATCAGTGGAAGACCTGAATGCAGTGGTGTGTTAATGCAGAAGGGTCGGTTATGGAAGGACAAAGATATAAAAAATGTTTATGTTCAATAAATAAGGCATAACAGCATTAGTTTCATTTTAATAGCCATGCCTCATTTGTGTTTGAGTGCCACAAGTCCTTGCAAAAAACACTCATCATGTTTTTTTTTTGGTGTTTTTGTGTCCTGCCTGTTTGCTTAAACGATGGGAACAGTAAAAGCTCTGCATGCGCACACTCAGTTGGAAATTAAAAAAAAAGATTCATGTGTGAAATTACAGTAGAAAAATGACCTTGTGGAGGCTTAGAAGGTCATGTGTTCTTTGGATTAAGACATGCATGTGAACATTATTCATTTTCTCTCCTTCCTGATCTTCCTGGTTAATGTTGGTTGATGTTTTCCTTTCTCAATCAAACTTTGTCTTATGTCTGCAGTTTGTGTTGTTTCTAAAGGTTTTAAGTACACTGGTTAAAGCAATTTTAGCGAGAAGTATAGTTCATGGTTAAAGGTTATATTCGCTAATAAGTATTGCAAAAAAATATTACTGAATCGCATAAAATTTTCAAAAGTAAGAAATTTGGTTGTTTCAGAAAGAATGTTATATATCTAGTGTTGTATATGTGCTTGTGATGAAAATCCATAATGAATAGCTGAAAAGTTAGCAGAGCCTTCCTGTGGCCAACTTCATGAGAACAGCCACACCAGAAAAAAACAGCAAAATAATTCAGGAAAAAACATCTGTACACTGAAGAGTTTGAAACTGATAAAATAATACATAAGACAAGATATTATTCATTTGTTGAGTGTTTACTATTTTCTCTCATATTTGCAACAACCATAAAGCAAACAAAAGTACCATTTTGTGGTTAAATAACGGGTGATAATAAGGATATCATTTGCGATATCAGTATTTGGTGCTTTTGAGCACTGTGACTTGCCTTTGGGAATGAGCACAACCAAACAGCAACCCACTACTATTGCAGGAAAGTTGTTAAGAAGGTAAAGGATCAGGAGGTCTGTCCTCATCAATGATGGCAAGTTTATCACATTAAGTTGAACTTTCATTGACAAATGTAAAGGGGGCTTGTCAGTGATTTGAGCAATTGAACAAAACAGTAATAATGCTACAGTATCTTTACATCCATAAATCATTCTCTTGATTAACAAAACCAAATATTCAGTAGGAAGGATTGACAGACTCTTAGATACAATAAGACGGACCACCATTCATACTGAGATTTAAAATGACTTATCTAATCCTCAATGAATGTAATCCTGATTCTTTTTTCTTGGTGTCTAATTTTGTAACAAAATGACTTTTTGCCTTGAGGGGTCAGAATTTTGAATATCATTGTTTTTGGTTGAGTGCTTTCTGTGTGATCATGTTGCATGTTATCCTGTACATTTGCAATGCTTTGGTGTCTGCATGACTGTTGAATTTAAATGAAACTTCAGGGATCTGTTTGTTTTTGGGAGTATGGGTTTTATCATTTGAATTTTAGAAAAATACCCATGTGGGTGCTTGCAAACACTTGCGCAGGGATGAACAGTTGCATGTTCATTTGATCTCTTTCATAAATCTGCACTCAGCTAAGAGGAAATAATGTGTCTAAACTAAAGCTCTACTAGAATCCAATATTTCCTATTAATATTAAAGTGTTGAATTGTGTATTGAAGTTGCATTCACAGGTTTCTGGCAGGTCCTTAAAAGGATCAAAATTAGGCCAAAAACCTTTTAAAAGTCTTAGCTGTCTTTTGTGACTTCTTAAATTTTAGATGACCTTTTGCACTGTGCCAAACGTGGTCTCAATTTTCCAGTTTTAGGTTTTGAAAAGGTATTAATAAGTCTTGAATTTGATCTTTAAAAGTGTGTAGGAATCCTGACATACATCCCATAAGTTTGTGACTACATTCGCTTTGTTAACAGACACTTGCACCATGTTTGAGAATATGAAATTATTTTTCTCCTGTATGCATGCCTATCCTGCCAGTTTATAAGTGTATTTCTGTGTGTGTTTGTGTGTAGGACTGTGAGGTGTTAGAGACAGAGACGAAGCGTTTTGAGGACCTCGAATTTCAGCAGCTGGAGAAGGAGAGTAGGCAGGATGAGGAGAGGGAGACACACACACAGCAAATCCTGCGGGAGATTGCAGACTACCAGAGAAGCACTGTGACACGCAAGGTAACGCATGAATCATTTGAGTGAGAGTTTGCTGGTTTTTGCCAAGATTTTTTTAATTTGAAAGACTTAAATCATCCATAACTTCCCCACAAATGCTCAACCTAAGGGGCCTTGGCAAAGATCATTTGCAGTTTTTTTGGCAGATCTTTCTTTGTTTGTGATTACCAACTTGGATTGTCAAAGTGACATACATTCTTCCCTTGCACTGTCTTCTTGTACATATATTTTTAGTACTGCCTCACACACAGTCCAGGTCAGCAGTAGATCTAATGGTTCATTCTCACCAGGCAGTCCAGTTATGTTTAGCACAGTCAGCACATTCAGAACAGTAACCCTGATCCTGCTTGTTTTCCACAATCAACTTTTTACCTGCCTGGTAGATGGCAGTGTGTTAAGCATTGTCCCATGTTTTGCATAGGCGTGCTTGGTACATCAACAGTAGGATGCCAAAAACAGTACGGATCAGCTATTTTTGTACATTTTCCAAATCTACACTTTCCCAGTATAAAACCAAACAGAATTGGATCGCTTTTTGGAAACTCACTAAAAGAGTAATAAAGCCCTTGGTTATTCAGCCCTTGAATAACTGACTGTGGTATGAGTTTTCATGTCTTTTTGGGACTTGCTGTTGCAGTTCTCTATTGCTGCCAATGATTTTCTGCTTTTGCCTTTGCAAGGGAATAAATATTCGGCTTTCAACTACAAGGAGAGCCTGCCATGACAATGGATTCACAGTTGAGTCTGATTAAAGTAGGAGGCAAAAATGTCAGCTTTTTCTGATTTAAAAATTTAATGGAAAAGAAAAACAGTTTTTAAACCACTAAGTCAGGACACTGCCCTTATTCATACCATGTAGCTGTAAAATATAAAATACATAATAATGTTTTTTATTGTTGTCAAAGAGATGACAAAAGACTAGTGTATGATTACTTGAGACTGAAATAAAGACAGAGTTGGTGCATAAAAGTTGATCAGAATGTTGGAAATTAACTGATGAAAAGACCTGATATTTAAACATAATTAGGCATTTAGCAGCAGAATGATTGATGCCAAGTCCAGAAGGATTTTCTAAAGGAGCTTTAGTCAGAGTATGTAAACTATGTATGTATTCTTGTTTGTATGCATGTATGTATTCATTTATTGTGTTTAGGGGACCTGTTTTATGCCTGCTTTGAAAGAAATATATGTTTACATGAACAAAACATGACAAGCATGGTTCAAAATGGTTTGTGTTGTCTGTGGATCAGTTTTATAGTTAGTCATATCTAAACCAGAAGACTGGGGGACTTTTAGCCCTTTCCCACCAGCACGCCTTAGCCCTACTCTACTCTACTCTACTCCGCTCTACCCGGTTTGCGTTGCGTTTCCACCGACACGGTACCTCCTATAACAAACCAGTTTTTAGTATCTACTCTGCTCTGGTTCTAAGCGAGCTGAGTCGATACTGAAAGGCGACGTCGGCCGACTGCCGGCTACTGATTGGCCAGAGAATGTCGTCACTGATGAGTCATGAGTGCGACGAGCTAGCTAACATGCTAGCGGTAGCTACCATTAGCTTACCCTCATACATCTTTTCTTTGCAGCTCGATTGCTCTCGTCCTCGGTATTTCTTCTCGCCACCTGCAGCCTTCTTCTGCTTTCCTCTTTCATTCGGTTTTGTGACAAAAGCCACAGATCGAGCAGCAAGTATACTATTGCCTCCAAGTCCTCCATTGTTTTGATTGTTGTGTTGCGCTCAAAATGACATGAACGCAGCTGTTTTATAGCGACCCCGCCCCCGCTTGACAGGGAACCGGGCTGGTGGGAAAGCAGCACAATGCGAGTAGAGAAGAGCTGGGCAGAGTCAGGGAAAGCCAAGCCGAGTACAGTAGGGCTAAGACATGCTGATGGAAAAGGGCCATTTGAGGGGTTCAGCCCTTAGGTCCTGCAGACACATGTTCATGTATCCACAACATTGCTCCTGCTGCTGAATCAGTAGTGATTAAATGTGTATGGATGAGTATGAATGGAATTGGTTAACTGAGTTCTTTAGAGCAGTCAGAGGACTAGGGAAATGCGATACAAACTGAAGTCCAGTAAAAGTCCAGCACATGTTATTTATTTCATTAAGCAGCTGTGGCTGTCTTCTTCACAATATACTGTATAAACACAACAAACCGTTTGTCTATTCTTCAGGAACGCCTGCTGACGTTAAAGAAGCAAACAGTACAGATTACCCAGCAGGCTCAGCGAGAGAAGGAGAGTTTCATGAAGGAGAGAAGTAACCTTGAAGCCATGCTGCAAAGGGTACAGTGTGTTTATGACAGCCTTTTTTGTTCTGTCATTTTCTAAAAAAAATCAACAACCCACAAAGGGCAGATTAATTATTGTTTGGGCAAATTTTTGATACGCTTCTTTATATCTGCTAGGAGAAAGAAAATCTTGCAACACTTGAAAGGAAATACGCTGACCTCACTGGAGGCCGAGGTTTCACTCTAAGGGAGGTAAGCTTGATTGACAGCTGTCTGGCGAGAGAATAGAAACTGCCTTTTCTCTTTTAGACATCCAAAAGGATCCTCTTCCCTCTTAATCTCTGGGGTGTCCCTTCCTTTACCCGCTAGGAAACAGTCTCTCTGGCTGATGTGTGTCGGTCTTTTAGAGATCACTGCCGTTACAACACATCCGCCAAGAGCTCCCCTCCTCCGGTCAACCTTTGTGCCCTCTCATCCCTCCTTTCCTCTCTTTTTCTCAAGAATTCTGAGGTACTTTCATCGCTCATTTCACAAATATCCCTTTCTGATTTCTTCTTTTCATGATAATCTGTTTTAATCCATCTATTCCTGTACTTCATGTCCTCTCTCTTAATAGCTTTATTCTACTTGTAACTATCTGTTGTGACTGTCAGTCCTTGTAATGCAGAAATGTCACAGCTTGTACTTACAAATATTAACTCTGTCACCCTGTAAGTATGTATTTTGTCTTGTGTTATCATCCCAGTCAGTGTTAAACATGTAATGCCTGTTTTGTGAGTCAACATTTTTCATGTGGATCAGCTGCTGTTATCAATGTCTGCATCATTCTTTCTAATTCCTAAGTGTGTGATAACATATTAATCTGGCTGAATCACCTCATGCAATGCCTCACCCCTTCTCTCTCCCCCATTTCTCCTCATGATACTTTTCAGGGCTATGTCACAGTCAGTGAAATCAATGAGCTTTACTCACAGCTTGGGGGGGAACTTAAACCCACCGCTGCCTCTGCTCTGGCCAATGCCTCTCCTGAGTCCACAGAAAATCCCTCCCCTGATGGCGACAGCCCCAAACCACCAGAGGATGAGGTGTGTGTAGAGGTGTAAAGGGTTTGCTAACGTTAGGTGGTTTTCACACCTACAGTGCGGTTGCTTTGTTCCGATTTAGTTGACTAAAAAAAAAACACAACAGATATGCATATTTACCTTTTCATGTTCATACAGCTGTATGTAGGAAAGAGCAGAGTCCTCTTGTCCACTTATTACAATGTAACACTTGTAGTATAGACAAAAACTAGTAGTGATGCAGAAAAGTAGAGAGAAACTTTAGAAAAGGTGAATTCTGGGTAATAAACAATTCTTGAAGCAGTTAGTTTTGCTGTGATGATCTGCTGTAGAGACAGTGAGTAATGTTAACTTGTTGCTGTTATCATGGTATGTTGTGCCTGTGCACAGAAAGTGACTCAATGGGATCCAAAACATTATTATTGAGTCATACTTTGTCATCTGCCTGGTTAGTCTAAGGCAAGTGTTATTATTACTGTTTCAGCTGCTTATACTACTGTAGCATTGTGATGAGTTAACACCTTGTTTGTGTCAGTTGCTGGGTCGATTTTGCCCTCACTTTAGATGAACCGTTCTTGTGCAAGCTCAGCGCTCAGAGATCGATTACTGTGTTCATACAAACACTCCTGATCAAAATCCTAAGAACAGTAGAAGAATTTGCATTTTGAACTGTTGAATCTTAAGAAGGTTCTGAGTAGAGCTTAAAAAAGCAAAAAGAAGAAATGGAAGTGAGAGACAAAAAAATTTGAGTAAGCAATTTATTGAAAACAAATAAACTGAAATAAGCTGTTCATCAACTGATCAAAAGTTTAAAGCCATGGCTAAAAAAAACAGAGAACCCCCCAAAACAGAAATAAAATTGTCAAGGACTCAGTAATGAGTAGCTCCACTGTTGTGGATCCCTTCAAAAATTCCTAGAGGCATGCTCGATATGAGTGTTTTTAGGAGCCTATTGGGACAATTTCTTCAAGTGGTGAAGATGGCTTCACAGAGGGCATCCACTGTTAGGAACTGATGTCCATTTTTGTAAACTTTCCTTGCCAGCCATCCCCAAATGTTCTCAATTGGACTTAGATCAGGGGAACACATAGGATGGTCCAAGGAAGTGACGTTATTCCTCTGGAAGAAGTCCTTTGTCAGGTGGGCGTTGTGAACTGCAGTGTTGTCCTGTTGAAAAACCCAGTCTTTACCACACAGACGAGGGCCTTCAGTCATGAGGGATGCCCCCTGCAACATCTCCATATGGCCAGCTGCAGTTTGACGCCCCTGCACAACCTGAAGCTCCATTGTTCCATTGAAGGAAAAAGCACCCCTGATCCTGATGGCTCCCCCTCCAGTGTACCATGTAGAAAACATCTTAGGTGGGATCTCCTTGTCATGCCAGTAATGTTGGGAGCCATCAGGACCGTCAAGGTTACATTTGTTGTCAGGCAATAAAACTTTCTTCCACCTCTCAGTTCCCATGTTTGGTGCTTCTTTGCAAAGTCCAAACAGGCAATTTTGGGTCGTTGAAGGAGATGCGGACTTTGAAGACATTTTGTTTTTTAAGCCCTTCCCTCGCAGATGCTGTCTGATGGTTGTTGGGCTGCAGTCAGCACCAGAACCAGCCTTAATTTGTGTTGAAGATCTCGTGTCTTGACAGACAGTCAATCAGATACTCCGACTCAGGACCGGTGAAATTTTTTTGGGTCTACCACTTGACATTTTTGTTCCATAACCCACAGGATCTTTTAAGAAGTTTAAAATGACTGTCTTACTATGTCCAACCTCAGCAGCAATAGAGAACTGCGAGAGGCCTTTTTTATGCAGCTCAACAACCCGACCGCGTTCAAAGAGGGAAAGCTTTTTGCCTTTGCCATCAGGAGGTCATGACAGTGTGAATACCTAACAGAAAATGACATGGAATCCAAATTTTTGTCTTTTAAAGGTTGCGGTCTTAAACTTTTGATCAGCTGACAAAAGCATGTTTGAGTTTGAATGCAGTTTTCAATAAACTGCCTGCTCACATTTTTTTGTCTCTCTCAGATTTCTTCTTTTTGCATTTTGAAGCTGTACTTTGGACCTTCTTAAGATCCAACAGAGCAAAATGTAAATTCTTGCAATTTTTCAACTGGTCTTAAGATTTTGATTGGAAATTTATTCAAACAAACCATGACAAGCACGGAGTACCCACTTGGTATCGGAACAACTCTTCCAAATGATCTAGGTGTGAAAACGACCTTAGTGTAGTAGAGATGGTACAAATAGCTTGTGTCATTGTGAAAGTGTTTCTATTTTCCCAGTTTCCCTCTGTCTTCTTCACTGTTTTATGACACTTTACCTTTTTTTCCTTTAAAGCCTGTTCTTTCTTCCTTACCTGCCGACTGTCACTCCTCTGCCTCCTCCTCTTCCTCTTCCTCCTCTCATCTAAATCCCCGCCCCCTTCCCAAAACGCCATCTGTGCATTGGCCAGAGAACATGGTGTCATACCGAGACCCCTCTCCCCTCCCTGACTCTCCCCCACCTCCCCTTCCTGTTAAAAAACACCTTCACCGACACAGGCAGGTAATTCGTGTGTGTATCGTTGAGTGTCTGTTTCTAAGATCTTTTTGAAAGACAAATAAATCATAAATAATTAACTGTGTTCATCAACTCCCTCTGTTTTGGTTAATCAGCAATTCCGTTTGTTGGAAGAGAGAAAAAGGTCTGAGAGAGATTTAGGATCCCATCAAAGTGACACTCTACCCAGGAAGAAAAGCACACCCACCATGACACCCCAGTTCACATGTGCAACACTGGGGCGCAGCTTCCCCAACAAGGTAAACACCTGTCAGGGTTTCCTACACAAAGGTGGTACTGTGAGCCTTCAAGTAATTTTTACTGGCCCTGAGTATATTTCCCAACCTTTTCCTTTGAGAAAATATAAACAGCATTGTGCAAAAGTTTTAGGCACATGTGAAAAATTGTGTAAATTAACCCTTTCATTCATGAATTTTTAAATCCAAGTGAATAATTTCTAACATGTTTGTTTTTACTTTCAAACAAGTTAAAAGTCATGGTCCTTTTCTTCAATGTTATATTTTGAGGGAGTTATGCATCTGTCTACTACAGTGCATGCATCAACGATATAAATAGTAATTTAGTGGAACTTAATAAAGATCCACAAACACGTCTTTGACAAACATCTATTAAGAGTAAATAAAAGAAAAAGGAAAATCTGAGTATATGTATTGTTGCTGTTAAATCAAAGTATTTACTTGTGAATTGCACCAAAATTTAAAATAAAAATACAAAATTAAGTGAAATCTAAATACAGGCATAATACCCAATTTGCCGTTCGTTGGCTATTTTGAATTTATGATGCTATATGTCGATGTGGTAAAAATGTGCAAAGAAAATATCTTTATGAAACTTCAGACAGGTGTTTGGGAATTTACCACCTGGTAGTTGGACATGGTACTGCAACCTAAGGGTTTAAAATGTATCCCAAATATCTGTCTACTGTAGTGGCACCATGCATGAAAGGGTTAAGAATGCTTTTCATCAATTCATAAAATGCTAAGTGAGAAGAAAAATCTGAAGCAAATTAGTTTGGTGGGACCACTCTTTGCTGGTTTGATGCCAATGGTTTTTGTAGGATCATAGTCAGGTGTATGATAAAAAATATCATAATAACAGGCACTTATGATCGTCATTGTCATATGTAGGTCAAATACAGCTGTTAACTGAAACAGAAAAAGTAATGTAGGAGGTTTAAATAGGTCATGTCATTTTTTTGTGTGATATGCACTTAAGTGTGTTGAGCATGTCTCCTAGCAGTCCCCTAAGATAAGAAGCTTGTGACAATAAGACCTCTCCCCCTCCCCCTCTTTGCGCTGCCTTTAGCTCCCTAAAACGACTTGTTCCAGTGGGACTAAGGTCCACCCATGTCCTGTCCAACAAAGTCCAGTTAGAAGTGGTCCTTGTAGAAGAGTTACAGCCAGAAAGCCTTGCTTCCAATGTGAATACAAGGCCAAGTGACTCAACTGTGCATGGAAACACTGGAACTGGAGTTAAGGAAAATGGCAGTAGTTGCTCTGGACTGATCAGTCAAAATGTGAAATGTCTGGCTGTAGCAGAGAGCAGATAGTTTGCCAAAGGACTGGAGAGCTGTGCTGTAATGTCAGTCTGCAGGCAATAGTGAAGCTTGATTGAGGTCCATTGCAAGAGTTGGGGATTTGGTCAGGATTATTAGTTTCCTCAAGGCTGAGAAAATAGTAGCAGATATTTATCATGTAAAGTAGCATCAGGGAGACATCATTTTCCTCAGTTGGAAAATGAACCAAATATACAGCCAATGTCATTAAGAACTAGCTTCAGTAAAAAGGAGTGCAAGTTGTTCTGAAAGTGATGATATGGGCCCCCAAAGAGGCCTGATCCTAACATCACTGAATATTTCTTTTGAGTTTACATGAAGAGACAGAAGGATTTGAGCCAGCGTACATCCACACAAGACCTGGGATGAGTTCTCCAAGGTCTTTGAAACAAACTAAAAACTGTCTGCAAGTGTACTAAAAAAATGTGATGCTGGTTTTAATGTAAAAGGTAGGCACACCAAAGAAAAACGGATCTTTTAGGGGTTTTGAGTGTTTGAAGTGTCAAGGTGCTAATTAGAAGTTGAAAACCATATTGGCTTTCTGTAAATGTATTTCCCGATTGCCTGAGCTGGACTAAAACACATATAGATGTTTATGTCCTGCTGCAATAAAAGAAGATCAAAAAAGTTGTGATTTCCAATATTTTTAAAAAAAATTGTGCCTTTCTTGCAGAGTGGTCTTAAGTTGTGTAGGGGTGGTGGGGTTCACCATCAGGTTTAATCTTTTGTTTTATCCACAGTTTTTGCCTTTTTATAACTGATTTGTTATAAAATAATGAGAAGAATATGTACTTTGTTTTTTTATTTTCAGGTACTCTGAATATTTTTTGGTAACATTAAACATGGCTCTTTCATTATTTTTTATTAACAGCCCCATCAACCTCTGGTGCAGAGCACAAGTTGTGGCAGCATTCTTCCAAGAATTCTCTCCTTATCCAACAAGGAAGCAGATTCTCGACGACTGCACAAAGGTATACATTCAATCGTAATCTGATCACAAAAATGTAAACAACACATAAACTGTTAAATCTTTAGAGGTAGCATATGGTCATGAATATTAAGTTTCATGGGTATGTATTAGGGCTGAAAGATACATCGTTATCGTATCTATATCGAGATATGAACATTGAAGATATTAATATTGAAAAAGCAACGATATAAACGATATAGATTTCCCCCCACGCTCGCCCTGCATGTACAGCTCTTGAAGTCACAACAAATTTCATTTTTACGATTCCCCTTGAATGCGCGGCTAAGGCCAGCCAACCACAAACCTTTTTTATTTTCAAACCGTTTTAATTTTTCTGAAAAATTCTTGGTTTTCACCAAACCCGTAGTCATATCGTATCGTATTGATATCGAGATATCTGGCATGAATATCGAGATATGAAATTTTGTCCATATCATTCAGCCCTAGAATGTATTTTTGTCCATTTCTGTAACAACCTGAACACGCCAGCATTCCTCTTTAATAACTCTTTCTTTTGGTTTTCACACAAACTGCACCATATATGGAAATATCTTTCTTTTGGGTGTTGTTATTCACCTGATTATGTTTCATTGGTCACTGCAGTGTTTCTCTTTTGTTTATCTGTTGGTAAAGATAGTACAGGAATGTGAGTGGTAGAGAGCTTCTCCATTAAGTGGAGCAGATTGTTGTCTCTGTCTGAATAATATACAGCACAGGTTCTGGTTTCAGAATCTGAAGTCATAACATTAAGTATCAGTTTTAAACACCTGCTTGAACCAGATTTCTTATGAATGAACATCCACCTAAAAGATAAATTTAAAGCTGGTTTGTTTATGCTAAGAAAGCTTTTACTAGTTCAAAATTTGATTAATTCATGGACTGGTCTTAGAAACACAAAGACACGTGTTCCCCTCTGCCTCATGCATGAAACAGTGAAGATTTGTTGCTCAGTTTTTATTTAATAAAACAGATGTCTGAAAACAAATGAGAGTTCTGAGTCTTGTTGCCTTTGAGTTTTAAACGGACTGCAGTGTTTCCCGGACGCTGGCACATGTATCTGGTCCCTGAGTCCCTTTGGTGCCTTGATCTGGCTCATCAGATGGGTGGGTCTGCTGTGTGGGGCAGATGTTATCAGGTTATTCTGTTTGGTTCTTCCTGTATCCAGAGGCTGAGCTTGTCTCTCTTTAAGTATCTGTTCTGTAATTCTGTCAGCATTCCTCCTGCTTTTGGGAACATTTGATCTCCTCTCCAGAAGTCTTTGGACTGTGTTTTTAACCTACACTCAGTATTGTTTTGTATTGCATGTTATTTTTTTGTGGACATACTTTTTGGCTATATGCTTGGTTTCAAGTCCTTTTGAAGTAAGGGCAGTTGCACTAAGAAGGTATTGATCATTTTTTCACGCTGGCGGGGCATTGTGATCCAAAATTACACCCATCTGGGCAAACCGTTGTCCCAGATGAGGTGACACAGACAGGTAAAGAACAAGAGTTCACTCAAATAAATGAAGATTAACCTCAGTCTGTGTGTCATTAATTCTCTGTGCTGTGTGTTTTTCTAGGTCAGTCCAGCTCTCGAGCAGCTTCCCAGACCAATGTGTACCTGGACACCTTTGGGTACCGTGACAACCAGGCCTTTGACACGATGAGTGTAGACAGTACTGACTCCATTGAAACCAGCATCTCTGCCTGCTCGCCTGACAATGTCTCCAGGTACGTCAAAGTGTTATTTTCGTGCATTTCTGTGTTGGAATCAGGGCTGGGCAATATAGGCCAAAAGTCACATGAGGATACTGGCAACACAAGATAAGTGTCACTTATCACACTTGTCTGTACAATTCAGACACTTATATGTGTCTGAATTGTAAAAACTTGTTAGTAACATTTACATAAATGGAAGTTGTCAGAATTTTAAATAACATAATAAAATTTCCAATATTGTGATGACTGGTTATATCAAAAAGTAAAGACCTTCATGAACTTCTGTCACATTTTTAAGCAAAAGAATAAAGAGAACACGAACTAAATTGCGCAGATATGTTTATAACATTTGGAGAAGTGGGTGGCACTGGCCAAGAAGTGAGGAAAACCCAGCTACTTCTTAAAGTGTGTGCCATTATGACATTTTGCAGGATTTTGCCAGCATATTTTATCATCAAAAATATTTATTTACCCAAAGTTGTGTACTAAGGATTTGCATTTTTTTGCTGCGCAATCAAACTTGCAGGACGATTATCTGTTTTTTTTTTAGATAAAATATATAAAGTGATAGTTCCTCATTTAGCATGGACAATATGAATAATTTTGTGCCTAGAAGGCGTCTGATGATAATTAAGTAATATTGTTTGCTGCTTCCAAGTCAAACATGCCAATAGTGTTTTAATCTCACCAGTTACATTCAAGCTTAAAAAATCACGAAAGCCGTATTCATTTGTCAAGATTATTACAAAGAACAAAAAGTTTAATCATTTTTTTGTTTGCTACAGCACTTACTATCAGCAGTGATCCAAGAGCACAGTGAAAAATCCTATAGGCTTTTAGTTGAGAGAACCAGCATGATGCTAACTTTGTCAGTTGCCTTTAAAAAAATTAATCATCCTTGCTCCACTCTTGTCCAGCCCTAGTCTATGGCGTTCTTCCCATCATGCCTTTCTTCTGATGGAAAATAAGACTGAGCAAAGCAAGACTAGAGTTAAAAAGTGAACAAAAGGGAGGTTTGAGAACAGCGACCCGAGACCGACAGGAATGTGAAAACAGAAAAATGCCCTTTTGTGTTTATAATATGAAACACTGACTGGGGGAAGGGGTTTTGAGGGTTGGTGGGGGCAACAAAGAGAGAAGAAAGTGAGTTAATGTAAAAAGTGTGTGGAGCATTGGAGAGGAGGTTTCCCGCCTCTCATGCTCCCTCCTTGGAGAATAAAAAGTGTAGACGTGTGTGTTCAGTATGAGCTGAGGGGGACTCCTGATTAGTGTTCTCAGGGTCAGGTTACGGAAGACAGAAAACATGAAGGTGTGTGTATGTGTGTGTGTTTATGTGTGTGTGTCTGTTCAATCAACCCCCCACCCCAACCCCCCTCCTCCCAGGTCCAGATGAAGAGGGTATGAGTGTGTGGAGGTACATTTGAGGGTCCAGCCCCCCTTCTGGACTAAAACCATGTGTGCATGCTTTCCTCTTCTCTTTTATACAGTGGTTGCATCTGTCTTTTGTCTCCTCCTCTTGTTCCTCGGAGTGGTTTGCTCTTGGTTTGAGCAAAAATTTTGCACAGTCCCAAAGTATTTGCAGATTGACCTCTGTCTGCATCAGGGGTTTTTCTGCCTCTGTGATCCTCAGTATGCTTTCAGCTGGGCTCTTTTTCATGGACTTACATTGGATTGAGGACGTTTGTTGGACAAAGACGTAGTTTGATGGTAGAGGAGGACTTTACTTCATTTTTTCTATGATGTTTCCTGATTCCTGGAGACGCAGGTGTTGGAACAAGCTTAAAGAATTTTCTTACAAGTAATTTCAAATTCTCAGAGGAGATTGAAACTGGATTTGCCAACGATGACTATGAGTGTGATTCCCTCTCATCGCCGAAGGTAAGAGAATGACAAGATGATACAGGATAAGGGAAAGGATGGATGTTTAGTGACCTTTTTGATCATGTTTATGTGAGTTATGACAGGGAATGTGGGCGTAAGGAAGAGGAATTATATTTCTAATGCATCATTAAAAGTTAAAAACAAAGACAAGAACATTAAGACAAGAACATTAAAGACATGACTGAGGAAAAAGAAGAAGAACAATTTAAAGTGTAATATCAAAATGATTAAAAAAAAAACACCAAGTAAAACAAATGTAATAAAATATCCTCATCTTGGGCAGTTAATGATTAGTGAAAGATGTAAGAATGGTTGGATTTTGAAAATAAAGACTGTATTTAATTTTGTAAATGCAGTCAAGAAAAGCAATTGCAAATTAATGACATAAGATCTGTTAAGCTTAGATCAGTCTGCAAAATTTGAACCCTTTTAAACCAATAAGCCGATTATTTGAGGCTTACTGGATGCTTTTAAAATTGAACATAATTGAACTTTCTCCCTGTTTAAAAAGTGACAACCATATAGAACAGGAGTGGGTAACTGGCAGCCTTGTGGCCACATACAGCCCCTCAACTCCCTCAACGTGACCAACCATTCAATTCAAGAGATCAAAACATTTTTTCATGATAAAAGAGGCAGAATGTTGCAGTAAAAACATTAAGGATAGTAAGATTATCAAGAAAAATGAGCTATAATTGGCTCTAATTGTTTCTATAAAGCTAATTTGTATGCATTACTGAAGGCATTTGTAAAAATACATAGACATACAATAAAAATATGCCTTAATCAGTGAATACTCTGTAACATGCAAAGGTTTCATTGAAAAGGTTTTATTAAATTCTGATTGGCTCATTTTATTAAGTTATATCAACTGGATTACATTAAAATACATAAATGTTAATCCGGAAACTTAGCTTTTGTTTCTTCCTTTAGTCAAACTTAAAGTACATTATTTAAGTTAAAAGTATCTTGTACTGCAAAATTTAGCCGTCCAGCGGCAAGTTGCCCCTTCCTGACATTGAGTATAGAGAGGGAGAGCTGCGGTTTTGATTGGACACAAAAGGAAAAATGCATTTCAAAAAATAAGAGCGGGAAAGCTTTTTCTCTCTCTGCTTGCTCTTGTGTTTTTCTTTTCGTCAAAACCTCCCTCCTGATCTTTTTTCCTTTTTGATTACTTCAGTTACCCTACTTTTCTCTCTCTCTCTCATTCTCTCCGTCTTTCCTTCCTGATTTGTTTAGACTGAGTGTAATGTGTACCATTCATCTCCTCAATGTTGTGACATCATCACAGATCAACACTGGGTATCCAGTTACTTTTGGCCATGGATAAGAGCACTTTTTTGTGGTTGTGTTTGTGTTTTAGTGGGAGTTAAAGCAACAAAGTGAGCGAGATAATTATAGAGAGTGAACAAAAATATTGCTGAACATGCCAGACTTATACAGAACTCCTTCCCTGAGGTGTCAGTCAAGAATGCACTTCATGTGTCGACCATCTGCAGTCTGAGAGACCTGATGTTACACGAGGTTGCTGTTTTCACCTTCAGACAGACAGTGACTAATAGTAGAGTCAGAGTGTACTGTCTGAGGAGCGTGGTGGTCTGATTATTGTATGCTTTGAACTTTGGTCTGCACACCATTAAAGAGTCTCAATCAGAACTTTTCTCAGGAGACAAGTGCTGTATTTTTTTCATAATGCCGGGAAAAAGTCATGCTTGTGTGCATACAAGTGATGGCTATTAAAAAAGGGGACTAATGCTGTTATGCAGTGTTATTGAACATCAACATTTTAATGTGTTCCTCCTTCAGTATCCTCTCCTTCTGCATCAACACACCACTGAATTCAGGTCTTCCTCTGATCAAAGTTGTGCAGTAGGTCTTCTTCGGACAGTTGTCTCAGAACCTCTGTTTATTTTCTCATCTTCTGTTAAAGACTAAAAACATTTTCTTTAGAGCACAGATAGAAAAAAGGAAAAAGTCACATGGTTCTAGATAAGGTGAAAAGAGAGGGTGATCAAGCACTGTGATTTGTTTTTGCGCCAGAAACTGCTTTGCAGAGATTGAGTATGAGCCGGTGCATTTGTCTTGATGAAAAATGAAACCAATTTTCCACAATTGTGAAATCTTTTTTTTCAGACTTTTTCTCATTTTTTTTTCAGACCTGTTTGTAATAGTATTGATTCAACATTGACCCTTCTGAACCCACTCCTCCAAATCTGTACCATTAATGTCAAAGAAAACAGTCAACATGGCCTTGAATTTGGACTTGCTTTGTCGTGCTTTCTGTATTCTCTGTGAAGATGTTGTTTTCCAATGTATTGACTTTTGTTTTGTCTCAGAATTGTTTTGGAAGATCCAAGTTTCATCTCATAATCAAGCCTTCTAAAAATCGTGTTTCCTTCAGTTTGTTCCAAAATGTCTTAACACACTTGCTTCCATTCTTCCTTCTGATCAAGAGTCGGAAGTTTTGGGACAGCTTTGGCAATACTAATACTGAGTGGTTGATCATTTTGACAGCAATTTAGATTGAAACATTTTTAGGAATGAGGTCAAATTGGATCTGTTTTACATTGTCTGACGTCCTCTCTGCCTTCACAAAATATTTTGTACCATTCAAGCAGATTTCACATATCCATGAGATACATTTCATGAATTTATGAGGTCGACTCTCCAAAGACGTTTTATAGAATGGGCAAAAAATCCGTGAATGTGACTGGACAAAAATGTCTCTTTTGACACAAACAAACCTCACATGTAGCCCCAACTCCTTCTCCCAAGAGGATGCTGATTTCCCTGACCATTTCCTTTTCAACGGGAACAAATGTTTTAGTTAGAACTTTGCAAGATTGGATCCATCTGATGAAACATTAAATCAGTCAAATTCAGTTGCCTTGTGAGATAATATTTTCACACTCAGGGAAGCTATGAAGGGGAGAAAAGAAAGGATAGTTTAAGGGGCCTGTAACTAACAGGGGCCTTAGATTCTGAATCATTTTTTCTTTATTAAATCATCAACTTATTACCTACAGAAAACGCTTATTCTGTCTCTTTTAGGTATTGTTAAAAAAGGAAAACTAAAAGCTTGGAGGAAATGTTTAAATACTACGATCATGTAGACAAAGATGCTGAATTTATAGTTTTATGTTTTATTAGAAAACTGATTTAAAAAAAAAATAAATGTAAAGGATTTAACAAAGAACAATGACATTTGGACCAAAAAACATGATAAAATAAGTTGTAAATAAAAACATGTGCATTGTGTTTTTTTTCTGGGTACTTCAATTTCCGACCGGAGACCAAAAACATGCTTGTCAGATGAAAAGATGACTCTAAATTGCCCGTAGGTGTGAGTGTGTGTGAATAGTTGTCTTCTTTTTTAGGTCGATTCTCTGTTCTGCTAGCAACTAGTCCAGCATGTACTCTCCCTCTGGCCCAGTGTCTGCCTGGCTAGGTTTCAGCCCCTCTGCAACCCCACACAGGATTGGGAATACAGATAATGGATGGATGGAAGCTTTGGGTTGCGGTCGTGGGTCTCACATTGACAAACTTTCATTTGACCCCCTGCCTATACTTCTACTGTTTTGGAGCTTAGATTCAGAGAAAGTGTAACACCTGAAAAAACACTTTTAAAAAACAGGCTGGATTTAGTTTGTCACACCTGCTGCGAGTGAAGCAGGTTGAACTGATTTACTATGCAGCTGCCCCGTGTCATTACATTCCAGGTTTTTTGGGTCCTACCTCATGGTAGTTGATTTTGTGTTTGTTTTCTCAGGTCTTCTTGTCTAGTGGTTCATTGCACAGGAATATAAGGATGTGTTTCTAATATGTGTGTGGCTGTGTGTGTTACAGTGCCAGTACTTCCAATATGGCCAAGCTGGAGGAAATGGAGCGCCTGCTGAGAGAAGCACAGGCAGAAAAGAAGAGCCTCCTCGAACATAAGGTAGTCAAAGATAAAATCACAATCACAGTTATTACAACATTTTTTCTTTATATCTTTAGACTAGAGGGTCTAGAGACTCTTGTTTTATAGTAGAACACCTAAGAAATTGCAAAATATGTCCATATATTTCAGTTTTTGAATATTTAATCACTCCAACGTTCTCAGGAGCGAGAGATGGACATTCGAAAACAGGCACTGGAGGAGGAGCGGAGAAGACGAGAGGAACTGGAGAAAAGGTTACAGGAAGAGACGAGCAGACGACAGAAACTTATTGACAGAGAAGTGAAACTGCGAGAAAAACAGAGGGCACAGGTAAGGAATTTGTAAATGATATTGTTTCATTACTTTTAATTGTTAAATTAAATTTTTTCTGTCTTTTCTACAAGTTTTTATTATTGAAGTTTTTATATTAAGTAATTTTAATCCACTGGGTTGTGTCATGCTGACATTTTTCAAAACAGATAGTAGATCAGTTTGGAGTCATTGTCACAGCTGGATCACTGCAGCTATGTTAGGCATTAAAACAATCATTAGTCAGATATCCGGGATCAGAGGCACCAAGTGTACAGTGTTACGCAATGCAGTGTGGTGTCAGAATTATCGATTTTAAATCTTTAACTTTTTGTCAAAGTATTCTGTCTTGTATCTGTAGCTGACTTTAGTACATTTCATACACACTTTATTCCCCTTTTATGGTTTCAATCATGTCTGGCACTTTGTAGCATAAGCTTCATCCATCATCAGTGCTCTGTCCGTGCTCATCGACTCGTGGCAGCAGATGAAAGAACTTTATACTTCAACATGTCTTTGCATATGATGCACATCTGGTTGATCGTATAAACACCTTAGATGATATAAACTCGACAACTTTTATTAAAAATGTCATCTCCTTTCATGAACTCTTTCTCCAGTCCCGCCCACTGACACGCTACCTGCCGGTGAGGAAGGACGACTTTGACCTGCGGGCTCACATTGAGTCTGCGGGTCACAGCACAGACACGTGCTTCCATTTATCCATCTCAGAAAAGACCTGCCGAGGCTACTTGGTCAAAATGGGGGGGAAGATCAAAACCTGGAAAAAACGCTGGTTTGTCTTCGATCGGAACAGACGCACACTCTCCTACTACGCAGGTAAGACGGAGCAGGCTTCTGAAAAATGTCATAACGTTTTCACGATCAACTGAACAAGCTCCATTTATGTTCCTACATTGTTGTTTTTGTTAAAACAAACTTTATCCTCTGCAGACAAACATGAAGCCAAGCTGAAAGGAGTCATCTACTTCCAAGCTATTGAAGAGGTGTATTATGATCATTTGAAGAATGCTCATAAGGTAAACATGCAAATGAGGCAGCAGTCAATTGTTGTTTATCTTGGCAAAACAGAGTGATTGATTGCCATGACTAATTTTCTGCTGACAGAGTTTCCGTTTTTTCAGATGTTTTAGTTGGACTTACAGACACAACCATTAACAATAGAGCCTCATGCAGCCTTTAAGCGGTGGTTGAAGTGTTACTGTTCAGCAGCATTTAAGTAATCACATTTAAAAGAAAGGAACACGCTAGACAAAATATTTTTTAAGACTAAAGTTTTATCCCATTGCTTATTTATATGTTTAGTCTGTTAGAAGCTCTTGTCAACAGGTGATTTTAAGTGATTTTTAGACAGTGTGAAAGATTCAGAATCTCAGTCATCTTTGAGAAAAATGGGATTTCTGATTTAGCAAGAACTGTGCTGCTGGTACCGGTAAAATGATCAGTTTTTGGTGCCCATCCCAAATGTGTGGAAGTCTCTCCTGTTATGTGAAGAATTATCTCTGTTTTCTTCATCTGTTGATTCTGGCGGTCTCAGGCCACGTCCACATGCGTGCTGGCATTTTTGAAACCACAGATTTTTATGTGCGTTTGGCCTCCTGTCAACATGCAAACAGTGCTTTGGGCAACGAAAACATGTATTTTGGAAACATGTATTTTCAGAAACTCTGGTTAGGGTTTCTCCATGAGGACAGAGGAAACAGTGATCATTTTCTACTGCCAATACTCTAGATTGATTTGCTGCAGCAAATTTTGGCTGGTTTCATTGTTACTGACTGGACTATTTACATGCTGATACATACTTTGAATTGCCCCCTCACTATGATGCTGCTTCACACATCACTATGACAACACTTTGTTTGTTTACTGGTGACCCACAGCTGCCTGTGGTTGCCGTAGATGAAACTGACAAGAATATCCATGCATACATTTTAATAACAGGATCTGATTGGGCTCATCTGATATGTTGTGAGTTAAAATCCTAAATTAGAAATATTTGCTAAAAGCGGCTGCTTGAGTCAGTTAAGGGTCACAAGTAAAACCATAACATCAGTCAGACTTGTGGCTTGAACAGATTTGATAATGAAACAGTTTTGCATAGAAATGTTGCTTGTTCCAGATGTCTTGACATGGTAATAAGCGGCAAAACTTAACAGAAGTGGATGGAGTGATTTTTGAAGACAAAGGAGGAATAATCTGTTTTCAAAACTGCTGGCCTATTTGTGGCCATAGGCTGAGGCACCACTTGACCACCACAGTTGACTGAGGTATGGAGGTAGTGCTAGACTGCAGGCTTGGGCTCCGGTGTTGCTTTAAGAAAACAAATCAGAGTCAACTGCTTTAATGCAACCTTTAAAATCACAGAATGCATCCTTTTAAATAATAGGAAAATTTAAATGACTATTTTTATAAACCTCCTTTTTGTTTGATTTGTTGTATTTCAGACCATTATCTTCATCTCTCAATAACCGACACACTTCTCCTCCTCTCTCTTTAATAGAGCCCAAACCCATCCCTGACATTCAGCGTTAAAACTCATGACAGAGTCTACTACATGGTCGCTCCCTCTCCAGAGGCCATGAGGATCTGGATGGATGTGATCGTGACCGGTGCTGAGGGATACACACAGTTTATGGTGTAGGCGAGGGAGCATCTGCATCGTCCTGCTACAACGTTTTTTGACATTTTACATGTGTATGGACAAATATTTTGGTCATGTATGCTGGAGAGGTAACACACTTTCTGTACAGAAAACTGCCTGAAGACACTTAAGATGAAGTTCTCACTCAAAGAAGAGTTTCTGCTCTTTAAGGATGTTTTGCGGGGACTACACATGGGGCAGATTTAAAAGAAGATCATTGCGATCTTTTAGACAGTTAGGTTCTTATTCCAGGCAGATAATGCAAATGGAGATCTTAAATGTGCTATGATCCAATCATGTGTCTGGAAGTGAGGTCGGGTTCACATTAAAGAAGCTTAATGTTAACCTGACGCTATTTTCATAGATGAAATAACTCATTCCCTGTATGAAGGGTTTTTCATACAGAGATAATATGACAATAAATTAACTGTTTTTAACTCTAACATGGGCAAACCAGTTGATGAGTTTTGAAATGTTAGTTGCCCACTAAACCCTGAACCTTTCACCCAAGAGGAACATTTCTTGTGTTTTGATAATGAACGCCTTTAACTTTACTGAAGGTAGATCATTCTCAACACTTTTGTCATTTTTTTCTTGTGTTATTATTGTGGCAGTCTCAGGTCTTAACTGTGTGCCTGGTGTGCATGCATGCTCACTATGCTCATGTGTGAATTTTTACACATGCTGAATTAGTGCCTGTTTTGTGTACATGTGTTTTTACTGTGAGCTTTAAAAGAAGCTCCAAGGTGCTATTTTTACATGTTGACTGACACTAACAGTCCTAAACCTTCAAGCAAAATCATTCGAATTAGAGTATAATTATACACTAAGTTTAGTGATTAGTATTCATGTTTGAAGAGGGTTATTGCTCTGAGTTTATAAGAGTGTTACCACACTTGAAAATGAGACTCAAACAACTGTCCTGCAGGCAACCTGGTGTTTTATTTTCGTATTAAGGGAGGAAATAGTGACTTTAGCAAAGGCTCAGTTACATGTTTGTACATTTTGTTTGAAAGTTGTTTCTAGTTTCAAGATAGTTTTGACAGTTATCATCCATTCTCAGCTCAAGTCTCTTATTTGTGCCTTTTTTTTTTTTTTTATCATATTTTACAGTATTGTTATGTCCATATCATTGTCTTTTTAAGAGTTCCATGTACCTCAAAACTAAATGCCTAGCTATATGTGGGGAGGAAACAAAATTTGGAAAGACAGCCTTGAGTTCTTTTACCAAGAAAGTAGGTTGAGGTTTTCTTTAAAGGTGTTAAAACAAATCTATGGTACACACACCCATTTAGAGGCCTTTGGTCACATGACTGAATATTCTGCTGCTCTGGTCCACTAGCTTTCAGTGTGTTGCCTTTGTTACCACTATTTCAGTACCAGCCATTTCACTTTGAACACAAAGGCTGCTTTTTGTAAGTTTATCATTCTCAACTCATCTTTGTTTTCTTTTGTATCACCTATTGGATTGTTTTTGTTCTGATTTATTGACCAAAGTATATGTTTTTTGTTTAAATGTATATGTTGCATCTTTGCTTTGACCTCTCTATGATCTCTACAGTAAAGTAAAGACTATATTGTTTTTTTTTTGACTAGTACATGGTTGTTTTCCATCCAACAAAAAAGGAGCTGTTACCAAGAGAGCTTCCATGAGCTCTGCTTTTTCTATGTAATTGTTTTATGTTGACTTCACTGTATTTATGCTATAACCAATGCATGTATCTTAATTTTATATCCCCATAAGAATAATAAAATGATATATTTTACCTTTTATACAATATCTTTGTTCTAAGAAGTCTTGTTCAGCTGAAGCCTCCTCTTTTTTGCCTCTTTTTCAGGGATAATGACATTATATGGACAACAACAAGCACGCCTGTCGGGCATGCTCAAGTCCCCAAATAAAAGTATGGTAGGAAGTCGAACCCTTAAGGAATTAAAAAATGTATGTATGAGGTCATGCATGTATCTCAATTATGATTACACATCTCGTTTTTTTTTTATTGGTCAGAAAAAGAGCAGCTCATAATGAAGTATAAAACATGAGCAAAACATGGAGTAACCAAGTGGAGATACAGTTATTTATGAAGGTAAAATTTCACCACTACACTAACTGACCCATTGTTAAGCCCCGCCCTCTCCAGGAAGTGATGATTGATCAAGCCCCGCCCTCCTTGGTTACTGTTGCTTGGTTTGAGAAACTCCTCTCATCAGGCTTCTTTCCATTAAAAAAATAGAGAATACCCCTCGCTTTGACCCACTTATATTCATATTGAACTGGCTCTGTTTGATGATAAATGGCCTCAGTAAAAGATTAAGATATAAAGTGATGGATGAATGTGACTCCAAGTTTAAAATATTGATGTCTAATTCTTGTGTCCTCCAGCAGCAAGTCAGCAAAGTACTTGTTAAGCAAAAAGAGATTAAAATAAATGCGTCATCGTTTAAGGGATGTTATGATACTGTATCGATATCAGTAGAAGATTCGGATTGGGTCGATGTGAGTACATATTAATTGATTGCAGGGAAATACTGGTAGTTTCACCCTGATTGTTTATGTTAGTTAACGTAGGTTGAGCAGACTTTGCAGCAGGCCACAAATGAGCATCACTGTGGTTAACATGTCAGCAGTGTAGAACCCAATATTTTGATAATTATGTTTACCATAATTAGATGTTGACACCACTTAGCTGACATTTCAGAGAAACACTAAATGCTACAATGTGCTAATATAACTGTTAAAATGTTGGTAAGTTTGCCATTATGTTATTCCTCTTTAACATTACCAAAACATCAGTTATTGTGAGTGTTAAATACAAATAATTCCTCTTGCCTTAAATTGTGTATTAGTACTTTTTATGATTGTTGATGGATTGAACTGTGAGTTTAATTTGTCAAATAAACCTTCAACAGTAGATTAAAAATAGTCCTGTGTAATGATGTAGAGCTCTTGAGTTGCCTTGTGGACTGTCCAAACCCACCTTTAACTATACTGAAGTAACAAAATAAATCTGACAAATTAAATGCATCTCAATGGAGTTGGCCTAAATTGTCTTAGGCTCAAATTTGTCCAACCAAAACAGCTTAGTAAGTGGTTGCTATGAGAAGATGCTCTCTGATTGGTGGGTTAATACTGTTTTTTTTTTTTTTTTGCAGTCAACTGGTGGGATATTATGTTAGTTGGTAAGCCACTCAAGCCACATTTCAAAAAGAAATAAACTTAATTACATTTGTCTTAAATTGCCCCTACACAAACCAAGCACATCATCACAAATCTACTCAGAGTGATTGCTCCAGTCACACCTATCTGCTCTATGATTAAACAACCATAGCGACGTGTTACATTAAAAAGTTTGCATTAGAAACACAAACAGGAAAGTGTGACCATTTCTCTGTGTCATCTGCAGTCCTGTTTATTTACATTTTGGAAATTCAGCTGGTGTGTTTTCAACCAGAATTGCAGATGTTGTTCTTATTGGCAGAAAGCCCAGTGAACTGTATTTCTCACATGAGGGAAGTTTGTTGGTTCAACAGGGCATTTCTTTTCAAATCAACATCTCTTCAACATCTTCTGGTATGTTGTATTTATCTTTTACAACTTGTTTCTACATGTCTGATATCTCTCCATCAAAAGCACAGGTGATAACAACAACTCAACTCTGCCAGCCACCTCCGCATCAAACCAAGAACTTTGTCCAAAACCCTGGATCAGAGGACGAGTTTTTCATTTCAAGGGAGCCGAGGGATGCATTTTTCAGGTCTGGGTGTCAGTGGAGATCTTGGCCAAGCCCTTTGTAAAGGATTCAGGGCTTACTGAGGAGCAAAAAACGCTGAAAGTAAAGCTCTTAGGGTCATCAACAGTAGGTGGATGAGGGAGAATGCAAGGCAGCACAATCGACCAACTCACAAAGAGGTCAAAATTCATTTGTTCCCAACTCAATATGAGAGTTACTTTATTATTTTGTTTGTGGTGGACTATTAATTTGTTTTACAAAAATCTAATTGAATATCATATTTTTTATGCCAACAGTATGCAGGCCAGGATCATGTTTTTATTTATTTCAAAGTAGGTTAATGGATTGAAGTTACGTCTCTCACTTGTGGTTTGACATTTTCCCCACTTGATGTCACTGTTGTTATTTTGAACAACAGCCACTGGTAGTTTTCGTTTTCCCTTAAAAAAGTATAAAGTGGTTTGCTGTTCATTAGTCCGACTCAGAAGACAGGACAATAATACTAATGGCCTATATAAGAGAAGAAATTTGGTGTTTTTATTTATTTATTTAATTACTAATCTTTGTCGTTTTATCAGTCCTGTACAGGATGCACTGTTAAGTAAAAAGTAGCAGGTCTTCATATATTTCATTTGCTGTGTCCTGCTGTGAGCTCTGCGTATCAGGAACACATTTTCCAGTCACTTTAGGGGCCCAGCCCGCGTGGTGTTAATGATACATTTCAAACCAAGTGAGTAGACCTACATCCTTCATTTTTCATATTTTGACACAAAGGTATCGCTTTATAGCTAAACCAAATTGGTCATAAAATTATGACGTAATTTTATAATTATACGTAATTTTACGTATTGTATTCCAGGTCGCATGAGAAGACACTAGTCTACCCACGTTAGCATTTCAACGTTCTTGGCTCTTTGTGATAAATATCTCTTTATTATTGACAAGCATTAAGAGTTGAAAACTGTCTGATAATTAAAGATATAGATGGGTCATACGTATGATTTCATTTATACAATACAGTGAAAGAGTGAGCAGGGTGCAGGACGTGGCGATAGAGCACCACCGTGTGGCTGAAGTCAGAGAAATGCCGGAAACACGGGGACTCCCCTGGATGAAATTATGAGCTGACTGCATAATTTTACCGCTTTCTTGGAGTGTTGCAATGTCACACAAAATGTAAGACGAAATGACACAGTGCTGCAAACTAACAGTAACACTGTAAATGCATTCTTCTCTACTTAGTTCGGCTGAACAGTGGGGTGTGCTTTCCACGTTGTTGCATCCCATCATGCACTGCGGTTTAAAGAAAGTAAAACGTTTTTTGTGGTAAAAGACGGCGTTGTTTACAAACTCAAGTCAAGCGGGTTGCTTTCCTATATCAAAGTGTCACTGAAAATACCAGGGCTAAAAACATTGAGCAATCGATTCATGGGGACACTTGAACCCCAACCTTTGACACTAGCACGATTTTATAATTACATTAGTTGCAAGTGGATGCTTTGGGCGATTGGTTCGTGAGATTTCCCCTTCGTGTAGTCGTAGCACTTATTCAAGTCCATGTAAACCATGATCCTGAACGGAATAGAGGCTTGACCCTTATAAATACCCCTGTCGTAATTCGCTGTAATCGGTTGGTCCGATGGCAGTGCGATTTCAAATGAATGCTACAGTCAGAATCAGAATTCCTGAATCTCCTCCCTCTCTCACTGTCGGCCTCGACCAGCCTTTTAATACAGAACATTACGCGAAAAGGTAATATTGATTGATTTGTACCTTTGGAAACTAAAAACCAAGCAAAGACAAATACCTTTCACTCCATGTGCTGTTGATAAAGTCTGCCAAAGGTTCACCAAACTTTGACATACATCTGACTCACATTTCATTTGCCCCTGACCCACTGTTTCATTTCCTTTAATTACAGGAGAATTTTTATTATAATAAATTAAAGTGACATATTTTAGAACTGTTTTCTGTACTGACATAAAATAATATAATTCATAAAACTGCTTTTTCAGAGTCTCAAATTTCAAATTATTCATGACATTCAATCTGTTATGAGTTCTTTGTAACTGAAATACTGGCATAGAAATAAAGACTGAAAATGCTTTGTGTCATCTGAAAATACATACCTATACACATACTTAGAGTTGAGACATTTCATTAAAAAATCCAAGCCCATCTTTTACATTAACTCGGATACTCTTTACTTTTGGAAACACTGTATTATGACAGCAAATGCCAAAAATTAGAGATAGACATACAACATCTTTACACATTTGCTCTTTTGTTCATCTAATTTTGTCTCTGGAGAGAGTCATTTTCATGTTTGCCTTGACAGTAACCAACAGAACAATAACAGTTCACACACATATTTTGGTCTTTTCGTTACATCTATTACATTTGAAATACCAATGTTCAGTTGCATACAATCAGTTTCCTTCTTTACTGTTTTAACATAAAGTAATAGTGAACACAAGGAATGTAAGAAAATACTGTTAAACTAATATATTGTGATATTTTGTGGTAAAATACTGCATTTTTTTAAGTGCATTTATTGTTATATTATTTTACTCAATCATTAACAGAAATTTGGTACATTTGTTTTGTATTTTGTTTTGTATTTCAAACTCACTCTTGTCCCCCCTCCCGAAAAAATTTGATTTAAAATGCGCTTTTACATGAAATGCAGACACTGAACTTAAATTCTAAATGAATGAGTCAGCGACATAATGTAGCACTGAGTGCTTTGCAAAAACAAAAAAGGACAAAGACCTGAGTTTAAAGATCCAATGATACAGGAACCAAGTAAGCGAGGAATCGAAGAAACGCTATAATGAGTCAATATTGAGGAAAGCTGGAGGTCAGAATAAAAACACTAAAACTAAAGATAAAATATATTCCCCAAGGTTGTTCCACGGGTATGGGCTGTTATGATTTAAAGCTGCCTCACCATGGGTCTTCGTTTGGACTTTTAGCACTGATAAAAGACCTGAGGGCCCTCACAAGCTTGTATCATAAAAGTAAATCAGATATAAAAAAAAAAAAGCTGGAACAAGACAACTGAAAGGTTTATAAACCAATAAAAAAACACCTACTTCTATTCTTAAAGATAATAACAGGAAGTGAAGAAATTTTACTGTAATGTGAGCTCTTTCCTTGGACTTTGTCAGCATCCTTGCAGTGGAGTTTTGCAGCAACTTTATAGGAAGACCAGAAAGAAGAGTGTTACAATAGTCAATTTGGCAACCGATAAAAGCATAGGCAAGTGTCTGCATTGGCTTGAGAGATAAACTGTCACACTCAAGGAATATACTTTTTGATCATACCCCACACATTGTCAGTTTGGTTTCATCTCCGGGGATTGAGCTGGCCCACTCTAGGACCTGGATATAGTGCTCCTGCAGCCAAGTTGTACTCGCCCTGGATGTGCAGCAAGGGCCATTATCTTGCTGCAAAAAATCAGTTTTGACCTCGGCAGAACAGTGCATGTGCAGAAGCATGTAGCATGTAGGTTTCAAGAATGCCACAATACTTGATTGACTTGAATGTGCCATCACAGACAGTGAGATGACCAACAACAGTAGCACTCATTCATCCCCAAACCATGATGCTGCCTCAATCATGCTTGAGATAATGCTCCGCCTGGCCTACGCATACCCTAACAGGAGCAGGATTAAGCTGGAAACTGGAGTCATCCCACCACAGAATCTTCTCCCAGTTCCTGACTGTCCAGGTTTTGTTTGCTTCGGCCCAACAATGCCAGGCTCTGTCTTTCATTGATCAGGACCTTAAGCCATGATCTAAGAGTCGGCCATAACAGCTGAGTGACTGCATCTGCACTTTCTGGCTGTCTAGCTACAGCAGTACCCTTCCTGGCTGAGAATCTGTATCTTCAGGCGTCTTCCCTGAGTTAGGTTCCTTGTTTGGGCCATTTTTTGTCTCTGAAGAACTTCCAAACATGCTGGCTTTATAGACACAAAGCACGGCAACAAAAACAGTGTCTTCAATATAAAAAATAAAAAAAAGACCTTCGTCATTAGCTGATCAGTGGTACCAAAATGACACAATACTCAAAATTTCTTAAGTATTTCTGTGGAACCAATCAGTATTAGGTTTTTAATGGAATTTTATGATTTGTTTAGTGTTTTGGCAGTGACTATACTAAAATAAATTGTACTTGGAGACTTAAGAGTGATTCTTAATGTAATTTATTACCAATGCATGGGGTTTCCCAAAATGTTTTCCACTACTGTATAAGGCTCAAATATTGAGCCAAGATGCTTCACTAGCAAGCAGGGATTTAAAGACAGTGCTTGCATTCAGTTTCTCTCTCTCTGAGCTCCAGAACCAATGACTAAAACCTAAGATTTGCCCTTGTTGAGTTTTTTTAAAAAGTGATCTGCCATCTGAGATCACTTCTAAAATATTGTTTATTAATTGGCCTTTAGTTTGTAAAATGCAACCAGATCATCTTATTTCCTAACTCCCAGCCCATACTTATGATGATCACGTGTTAATCTTTATAAAATACAGTGTAACATATACACTTAGTCCTGTTTTAAGTATGTTGAAACTTGTAAAGCTAACGGCTGAGTGTGCTGCCTCCCTTTGGTAGGTCTCCTCAGGGCATTACTGAACAACGTAATTCTTGGAAATGCTTGTGTGTACGAGTATGCTGCAGGACATGTAATCAGGTAACATAAACTGTCTCTTTACTGTATTTAACCTCAAAATGTTTGCACAGTACAACAGTAAGATCTGACAAACCTGTCTTTTTAAAAACATCTGCCTTTACATAAAACACAGTAGAAGGTAGTTTACACATTCTTTATGTTACTCAGACAAAAACAGAAATGGGGTCAAAGGACAATTTAACACCCAAATTTGTAGCTGCTCTGTTGGTTTCTCTGCAAAATCAACATTCTTTGCATGTAGTGATGTTAGAAGGGCTTGGGGAGCAGACTAACATGACGCCTTTTACTAACCCCCCCAGTGCATTGATTTGTTTATTATCATGTACAAATATCAACACTACAAAGTCATGTTTAGTAAGGACATTTTCACGCCACTCCTGACATGTTTGGACAAGATTTTGTTACAGAAAGTGGCTCAGGTTCTGTAGCACAGCAGCGACTGCCCACTAAATGATCTAATTGGCCCATAATGAAAGTAATTGGTAGAGTGTCCAATCACCTGCCAGATATGCCTCTGGAAAGGTTTGGCCCTCCACTTTCAAATGGGCTGTTGCCAGGATGGACTAGTGAAATTTATACCCCTTTCCCACTGACCGAAAAACCCGTTTACACACGCTAACAATTGGCTCCTGCTGGCAGTGGGAAAGGCTCTAATAGGCATTCAGACCCTCGTCAACTGACCCTGCAAAGGACACTGGTTTTTATTGGCTCCGATGGGAACATCACATCCGGGTGAACGCTCTAATTTACGGGATGACGTGTGGACTGCAAATAGCCTCTTAACTTTTAAAACACGACTAAAGACACACTTGTTCACCTTGGCCTTCAACATATTTATTCTGTATTGTTTTAGTTTTATTGTTTTTTTTATTGCTCTTATTGGTTTTTATTGTTTTACTATTTTTTATTGTGTCTGCGTTTTCAAACTGTCAAGCACTTTGATAGGCCACTGGCTGTTTAAACGTGCTATATAAATAAAGCTGACATTGACATTGACATTGGTGTAACGTGCCTACGTCGTAATATTGCACCCATTAATTGGGCCAACAAAAGGACGCTGGCAGCTGAGGAGACCAAATTCCATCTGCCATTGTATCATCAGCGCTCGAATGTCGTTCAGTCTGCACTGAGTTCGTATATTTTAAAAGAGGGAAAAAAGTACAAAGTACGGAAAATAGTTGACCAACACGTCCATGGCTTCCATGCTCCTTTCCATTGTTTACCTGGCCGTGTTTCAGCACACTGATGATGTCATCAATGTGATGACATCCGCTTCACGCACCAGAGGAAAACAGCCATGCAGCTCGTCTGCTGGCAATTATGTTGTGTTCCATTAACATCGGAACTGGGAAGAGGGAAGTGGGAATGACGTCATCTCCGAGTTATCAGTGTTCCAGTTACAAAGTCGGAAAAAATGTGCCGATCTACCAGGCTATTGTTAGCTATTGTGTAAGCCGTTGTAAGCACGCCCTGTGTTGTACTTTGCAAATACCACATGAAGAATGTAAATAACACTGTAGCAGCATTTCCATAAATATAAGCCAAACAATACTATGTATACGGCTGATTTAGGGCAACAAACACGAGTCAGAAGTGCTAATAAACAGATTATTACAGGAGCTTAATAACTGTTTACACTGGGAGCAGCCATCCTTGATTGTCAACTCAGGGGTGGTGAGGATCCCCCGACTTCCCAATACGAAATTCCGACCTCGGGGGGAAATTTCCCACTTGGACCTCGGAAATCCCGACTTCCCAGTACAACTGGAATGCACCATTAAACCCGGGTCTGCTAGCAATGGGAAAGGCATTTGTCGATTGTTACCGGGTTTGCGTGTTTAAAAAACCTGCGTATACAAGCTAATTTTAGTGGTAAAGCAGTAACATTCAATGGTCCATCTTGTGTGTCAGGTTCATATCTTTACGTGGGGCCTAAAATTTCTAGCAGCGCCCCTGCTTACACCTACTAAACACAGGAATGTAACTTTATATTTGAAGCCATTGGTCATTTAATCTGTCATCTGCCCTCTGGTCAGTGTGCAGGGTGGACTCGTTCAACATGGCACTTTCCTAAGGAAGGATAGTGAACATAAAGTGTAATAAGTCCCTAGAGTTTGTAGTAATAGATCCCACTTGTATCACTTTTGTGGCCTCATTTGTTCTTTTATTTCAGGGCCAGTCATGGTGTGTCATGTGGAATAATAACCTTGTCCATCTATGTCCACTCATTTGGCCATTTAGATTTATTTATTTTAACCAATGTGAGTGCCAAATACTGCATGTGGATGAAAAAGGATGAATGCAAAGTACTGTAATGGTTTCAATGAATGGGCTGAACATAAACGCCTTAAAGGATTCATTGATAATAAGATCAGTGGGCCATGGCTGCTCCAGTGGCTATCTAGTCTGATTTCTACCCTGGATCTGTGGGCTATAAATAGAAACAGTGAGTGTTCTTGGGCAGACCGCTGTGGTGGAGTGTGCGTTTGTGTGTCTTTAAGAATTCAGCTGTAATTCGAGCCCTACAGGAGAGAGAGGAGGACTGTGTGTGAGAGAGGCAGTTACCTCACACACCAACACCCCCCTTCATCACTTCTACAATCGAGCGTCGAGCTGCACGATCGGCACCTCTGCAATTATGCGCGTTGTTCCGCGTTGGATGTGCGCAAAGCTGGCGCAGACACACAGCTCCGGGCTCACTGCTGCTGCTGCTGCTGCATCCCCCACAAGTTGTTAGCCTGTCTGTGTGTGAGTGTGTATGTGTGTGAGGAAGCAAGAGGCGGGCTGTGTTGTTTATCAAAAATGACTCGACATGGCCGTGGCTCCCTTTGCTCTTCATACACGGCTTTGCGAGCGAGCCTGGGAACCACAACGTGTTAGGGCAGAGTGAGGCGCAAAACATCTTAATGAAAGTCACAAGGTAGGTCCGTTTGCTCTCATTGTTTTCCGCTTATTTCCTCAGCATTGTTCACTGAGCCACCAGCAGGCCAGTGTTATTTTTCCTCCACACATTTCCCAGCAACAGCAGCTGGCCAAGCAATGCGGCGTGAATTGGCCTTGTGTGTGCTGCTCCGTTACGTAGCGTGCCTTCCCCTTTAAGAAGGAATGAATACCCTCTTAATGGCTTGTTTACATGTTTGTTTCATTTATCGGTTTTTGCCAAATGCGAGTTATTTTCATATGGCTTTCGTTCCGTCGCCAAAAAAAAAAATGTCCATCCGACTTACGCAAGCGCATTTTCACCTTACGTAGCCTACCAGTCGTTGTAAAAACACATCCAACCGTCAGTCTATTTAAGTGGAAACCTGTTTCAGACTCATTGAGGGGAAAGACGCTTCTCAGAAATGTAACCCAAAGCATGTCTTGTAGGCGGGTCAAAACGCGTCACCATGAACCCTCCACTCTGATCAGTCACAGGGGTCCTCATAACACTGCACCCCAGTTATGGAGGTAGTCTGGAGTCAACTCTTCCTTGTATGAATTCATTTTCTGGCTGAGAGGAACACCAACTGCAGTACCCTCTTATCACAGTATAATGTTTATTTATGTAAAAACTGCATGATGATTTCACATAAATATTAATACTACACTCTAACTAGATGTGCACAGAGAGCACAAGCTAGTGCGCAGGCTAATTATTGTCAAAAGTGTGGAAAAAACTGCCCTATCTCGCACTGTTAACAAATCATTAATGAAAATGTCTGGATCTGCATTAGGATTAAATCACCGCCAACATCGCTTTACTTGTTCATGACCAACTTTCCTTAAAATGTCGTCAAAATCTGTTGAGAAATGTGGAAAACTGTCTTATGCAACGTAAACAAGTCCTTGAAAAGAATCATAGGACTTCTCCCTTGGGACATGACTCACATTTTTCAGAAAAATCTGCAGAATCCATTGAGAACTAAGTGAGAAAGTTCTGGAAACTGCCCTATCTCATAATGTTAACAAATCCTCTTAAAAATTCCTGTATGAGCATTGGTACTCTGATCACCACCAAAATCAAATCACTTCTTCCTTGTGCCATGGCCACCATGACCTGAAAATTTCATCTAAATCCAATCTTAAATTTAACAAACTAACAAACAATCTGATTAACTAACAAATGAGGGCAAAACATAACCTACTTAATAGAAGTAATAAACATTACAGGCATGCTCAAGCTTATGTAAGTCCTCTCATAACAAGTTTCATGTGGTTGTCCCTCACCTCAAAAAACCTGTTTTACTGTCATCGTAAGTCGCAGCTATTGAGGTAATGAAGAGTTTAGGCTTTCAGCTTTAAGTCTTTGCAAAAGAAATATTGTCATCATATTAAATGTATGTTTTTGTTCCTATAAGTGTTCTTATCAGCTGGTTCTGCTTAGCTCTCCATTGTGTTTAAGCTCTTTCCTCTCAGCATATCCTGAAGCGACCTTTGTAACAATTTGCCCTTGGTAACAGGGTCCTCTCTGAGACCTTTAGGATACAAACATGTGTGTGTACCCATACAACCCGTCACAGCGCTGTGCACGAATGGCTGAACTTAGCCTTACTTGGAGATCCATCTATCCCTTCAATTTAAGTTATAGAATGGGCTCCTTAAGTGCTGGTCTCATAACAAAAAGTCTTTCTGCCCCACAGCGTGCTACATTAGAGTTCTGGTGCTCACTGCCCACTAATGCATTACAGGCAGGCACAAGAGGATGCCTCTGTAGAATTGGCCTTTCAGTTCCCCTGTGGCTTTTTCTTGGCTACAGTGCTCCTCTGAAGTTCACTGTTTGCCTTGAAGCATTTCTTTTTGGCGTAACGCTGGAACAAAAGCATGTATAAAAACACTGGGGTCAGAGCGCCAGGGAGGGAGATGTGTGTTTTTGTGCTTCTCTGTGAAGAGCGGAGGTGGGAAGAAAACAGAAGTATTGTACTGAAGTTAAAGTACAGTTACTTAGATCACATTTCACTTATGTACAAATAACAGCAACAATCAATGAATGCACTCAAGTAAAAGTACCTCATTTTAGATGTTCTTGAAATACTGAGTATTTACACTTTGCTGTATTATGTAAACGGGATAAACACTGAAGTGTGATGCGTAAACCAGTTATTTGTTTCAGTATGTTAGAGTAGCATATTAACATTGACCCAAACACAGAACAGCTATCTGCTCTGATATACAAGGGAGTTATCAGCAAAGAGATGCAGAAGAAATTTAGTAAGTGAGTGATCATTTTGCAGAGGCACGCTTTATTTAGTTTTTTACACTCGGTGTGGATGATAAGCTCTCAATTCCAATATGTGACCAACCACTGAGGACATCCTGCTTCTGATCCATTAGGTATTGATTATTGAACAGTATCATTCCAGTTTCAAGTGTTGTTTCAGTATCAAATTCTGTCCTACTAAACTTGGTTTTAATATCTGAGATCAAAGTTTTGCTTTTGTGACAATACTAGTTGATGGAAAACTTTGATCGGTTAAACTTTCAGCAATTTTTTGGTAACTCAGTATGTCATGACCCCAAATTATGCTCAAGTAAAAGTACTGTTTTAAAAAAAACAACAGAGCTACTCAATCACAGAACTCTGAGAGAATGTAATTAGCATCTTTCCACCCCTGTACTGTGCTCTTCTTCTTGGAGGAGGTTAATATGTCTGTGAAATTAACTTTATTGGCCCCTTCCCAAAGGACTGTCACAGTCAAATCAGCCATTATGTAAAGAGCTCAGTGCAGCACCAATAAAACAGCTCAATGATCTAGCTGCAGTGCACTTCTGTCACTGACATACATTTACTGGCTGCAAGCCAGTGCATGCAGAGCTGCTAATTTTGGACCTTTGTTGTCATATAAAGAGCAGTCACGTTTGATCCACATGTAGATATGTCAAATGGGTTTTTCGGGTGGATTTAGGCCACAGTGAAGAACTCCATACTTGTCCAGCCACTTCAAGACCTAGATTTGTAATCACATCATGCACAGATACATTACAGGGATGGTTCATTATTTTTGAAGTGGGGTTGTGTAAGGTTTATGTCAATAGTAAATACATTAGCCACAGCCATTGTGGCCGCCTCTGCTCCTGTAAGGAGAGAACAGGCGTGGAAGCTCAGCTGTATTTCTGCTGCCGGAGCCAAGAGCTCAGAGTAAAATGGTGAAAACCAAGAAACAAACAAAACAATGCCACTTTGGTTCTACTGCAGTGGACACATTTACAATCCTTTAATTTTAAGCTAGCAAGCCTTTTTTATTCTGACCAGCTTTGACTAATAGATTTACTATTGACATGAACCTCATACAACCCCACTTTAAACATTCTGAACTACCCCTTTAAAGATTTTTTTCATCTTCAGCACTTAAATCAAGATGTATTCGATGAAACTGTGTCTAACTCTAACTTTCCAGCATATGGCTAACCAGTGTTCTTCAGACATGCTTTTAAAACACTGCTGGTCCTACAGACAGACCCAATAGTTGCTCCCTTGTAGTTGTGCAGTTTAACATTTAAAGCCAATCTTGTGATAAGGGTTTTCCTTGTGTGGTCATAGAGAAATTTTCCTGTCTTCAAAAAAGCCCTTTAGTTAAATAGATGTTTATCAGTATCAGACCATTTTGTCAAAGCTAGTAAGTCTCTTAGAATCTGCATAATCAGCTGGCCTAGACAAGCCTGTTAAAGTGTACGCAAGCCAGATCAAAATCAAAGTAGGACTTTTCTAATTCCAAGCAATGCAGCAGTTTTAAAGATGAAAATCATTTCTACAGTTTAAATGTTAAATATCCATGTGGGTCAAATTATTGATGAACAGCTGTCAGGTATTGTAGGGAGAGACACATTTCATTTAGTCACTTATCTTTAAATACTTGATATTCCAAAATCAATCTGTTTGGTGTTCATGCAAAGTTCATATGTTGTCGCGGTCTCTTTGCAACACTTTTATAAAATCTGTGAGGGGTGACATCTGTGAAGCATGAAAAGGAGATGAGGTGTGCAACAACTGAGCTGATGCTGCTAACTGCTAGATGAAAAACTTTGCTCTGGGTTTCATTAAGCAGACCTTTTTCGGCGAAAAGCCTCATGGGAAAGATGTGTGTGGTCTAGAAGCTGTATGCAGCCAAACCACAGTAACAGATTCCAGCAAACATTCTGTGTCTTGCTGTTTTTGTCACTCTTTCTCATGAACGGAGAGTCATGAAGTAAAACATCATCTTCTTAAAGTCAAACATCAGCTTAATTGTAGATTCTTCAGATATAAAGAAGCTGGTGAAAAAGATTGGACTGCTAGTTATTTTAAATAAGTTACCTATAGCTGGTAATTTCCAAACATCACCTCTGTGGTCCACCACACCCTCTTTGTTTAAGGTCAACAACCGCTCCTACGCAATTTTGGTTAAAAATTGACTTGTCCCCTTCTGACAGATACTGTAATAGTTATCAAAGGTCGGGTAGGTCCATACGTACTTGGTTTGTCTGACCTAAATCTGTCAAGTCACCCCAATTAGAAACAGAGTTACAGATGCTGCACCTTCTCATTCTTTTGACATTTTCTATCCTTTTGTTTATACTGTAGAACCTTGTGATGATGGCAAAACACAAGGTGGTGAGCTTGGCCGAAAGTTCCCTTTGGGGATGCACAATGTTATTGGCCTGATATCAGTAAAATAATAGCTGAAGAACCGTGATGATTGGTCTGGGCTGAAGATGCATCTGCAGATTTTTACAACAGTGGCTTGAGCTTGCAAATGTTTGAATAATTTTGTTTTGTGCTAACTTAATCAGAATCAACAGACTTTCCTCATCGTTAGTTGTTTGTATTTCTATTTGTTGGGTCACATTTGTTGCATAATAAATGTGTTCACAGGTGCAATGTTTTAGGACTGCATTACAGCTTGTTTTTGCTCTAAAGAAGAATGGTTAAATCCAAGCTCCACACATATGGGCTCACAGACTTCCTCCTGTTTCACTGTGGAGTCATGAATTCTGACTCTGATGTGGCTTCTGAATGGAAATTACCCATGTTCTGTGAGTCTGCATATTTGCATACCCCTCTGCAGACTTCAGATAATACAAGATGGGATCAGATAATCCCTGTTACATTAAGTCAGAGAAGTCTGCACCAGTCAAAAGGGGGGCAGGTCAATTTTTGACTTAGATTGCATATGAACTTTATTGATCTCTGGACAAAAACCTAGATTTTGAAACTTTGTGACATGAAGGATGTGAACGTCGACCCCCACCCCCCTCTCTAAATTTAAATATAGCTCCAATCAAGAAGCAGTACTCGGTTAAAATAGATTTGCGTTTAATGGTGGCCAGGATTGGGGGCAGGTCACTGTGTCACCCTTATTTAGCAGGTTATCTGTATGTATTCATGTGTTTCTGCTCTTATGTCTGTGTGCATTAGCAGTATATTCTAAAAAAAGCTCAAACAACACAACATGCTCTTTCATTACTCAACATTACATAATTGCAGCATATTAGCGGGTTATTAGGGTAGTGTCTTAAAGGGTTTGACACTCAACAATCAGCAAAATATCAAAATGAAAGAACTACTGGTCAACATTTATTTATGTTTCTCTGCACATCATTTTGACTTATTTTTATTTTAACATTAAAAGAAATTTCATTCATAAGAGTGTTTGATATAAATAAATGCATGTAGTCAAGCAAAGATCTGAAACCAATCGGTTATTGTGTTTAATCATCATTATTTAATCAAAATAATCAGGATTATGATTTTTGCTATAATCGAGCAGCTCTAATGTCTGCCACCCATCTTCCAAGAGAGCAGGAGTTAAATATCATGTGTGAATAATGGCATTCAAAGCTTGATATTTTTACATGAGGTGTTGCACCTCTGTCAAAGCATTCACAGGAGGGATGCACTGGTGTATGTCTCTCTTATGCAAGTACTGTGGATAGTAAAGTACTGACCCATATTACAGCCTTCGTTACCGTAGAATATTATTAGACTGGTCCTGTGTCTGTTTATGAAACAAACTTGTCACAAAAGTACTAAAAGGGTTTGGTGTTTCGTCTTGGAGACTTTTTCCAAAATATGTGGGACAACAGTTGATCAGTCTCCATTGACCTCATTGTTTGGTGTTATCCTGGTCAACAGTTCTGTTACCAGGAGTCAAGAAAATGTGATTGCCTTGTGTTCCCTTTGAGCCAAAAGACTCGTTCTGTCAAAATGGAAGGACTCTGTCGCCCCATCATATGGTCAGTGGAATAGGGAGATAATTGTTTTTGTCCAATTGGAAAAAATGGACATAGTATCAGAGGGTATGCCAGAAAATTCCAGACCACTTGGCAACCGATTACATGTCGTGCCAAGTATATGATGCCTGACAATCAAAACATGTAATGCACGTGTCATAACTTGTGTATTCTTCTTATTAATAGTATTTTTGTTGCTGTTGTTGTTGTTTTTGTTGTATTCATATTTCTTTCCTTTTTAATTTTGTTTTCCTTTTGATATGTGCTATTTAAAAAATAAATAATAAGACCTTGTTAGCTTTTTTTTAAAACAGGTATATTTTAACACAAAAGAAATAAGTGCTCTTAACAATTAAAAAAATGCGTCGACTATATATTACCATTTCCAATTGTAGCTAAAATAAGTGTGGTAATATGTACATATTTGAGATATGCAAAAATTCTATATCCTGCTTCCTCAGCATTCATTTGAACCTTGACCATCTCTCTCTTCTGTCTTCCACAGTGGGGTTGGGTGGCCATGGACCCATTCAGCCAGCTTATCCTCACCATCTCGGTGACCAGCTTCCTCACCTTCCAGTGGCTCTTCCACAGAGTCAGCCCCTGGGTGTCGATGCGCATCAGTCCTGGCTTCCTCAGCCTTAGTGACAAGCAGAAGGTGGAGTGGAACTCAAGGTGACCCGGCATGAACTTCATGAGTCTTCATGTTTACATGCTAAGTATAACCTCAGAGCGTAACACTGCGCTCGGCTCAGATGTTGGCCTGAGGACGGGGTTTGTTACAGCTTGGCACACAGGAGCACACCACCCAGTCAGCCCACACATTTCCTGTGACATAGTTTCTGACTCACCAGTAGGATGCATTGTGTATTTGGCAGTTTGTTCTGCAGACCAGCGCCTTAAGGTGCCAGCAGAAGATTTTTATTTTAATGGGGCACTCTTCTTATATTGTGGTTTTCTTTTCAGTTGTTTCTGTTTGGGTTCTGCTTTATTTCCTGATTACATTTAGCTTACAGTGTCTCTAATTTAAGAAGTTTTTAACTTAGTGGAAAGATCTTTATTTTGGGGGCCTGCGCTTTGATTTGATTGGACAGGACAGTGGATAGAGAAGGAAGTCAAAAACGGAGAGAGTGAGGAATGACGAGGGAAAGTAGCTACAGGTCACACTTAAACCTTGGCCATCTGCTAACATCATAAGCAGCTTTTTATTATTTATTAATCTATGTATTTATTTTGCACCGCTCTAATTTGAAAAGACACTAGGTTCATTTTTTGGATTCATTCCTGCACCACCCTATTGGCTTGAAATGAATTTTGAGTTTTAATTTACTCTGAGAAATGGGATATTCATACCAACAAAGCTAAAACAGAGGGCTGAAAGGCCCCAGTAGCAAGTAAGTTCTTTTCCATGCTACACTTTAATGTAAAAGGAAAGGCATTAAATAAACATAATTAAGACAACTAGTTCAAATGGCTCTCCTACAAAGAGTGGGTAGCTTGCCAGGAGACCACATGCCTCCCCCATCTTTACGAAATGCTGCCTCCAGGTTAATTCAAAAATGACTTCTTTTGTAAATATGAAGAAAATGTGACAAATAAAACCTGAGGAGGAATTCAGCTTGTCGCCAATAATAAACCATGAAAAAGGACAGGCTTTATCATTAAGAAAAAAAGATAAATTCTTTGATTAGATGACAGTAAACTGTAATTTTTCCGTAAAACTTAAATTAAGCATTATCATACAATCTTAAGAAAATTAGGAAACTGTTGCTTATTATACTGAATGTAATGTAATTCTCCCCTCTGACAGTGAGAACAAAACAGATGCTGCTCCTTTTGAGGCATTGCTATAAAGTGATATATGTGCAACCCCTCAAACTCCTATGTTTTTCTTTTCAATGAGGATTGTACCTGCGTCAGGCTCTTTTTTCCGATCATCCCTGCCAAGGTTTCAGTTGAACTTGACTTATACTACAATGTGATGTGGAGACACTGCAGACAGTTTGATTTTCAGGTCATTACAACAGGATACAGTGATATCCAACATGGAAATAAAACACCTCGCATAGTGATGTTTGACTTCCCAGCTTCTCTGTTTTACAAGTTTACTGTTTTGCTGCTTGCAGGCATCCCTGGAGTAAACCTCACCTCTTATCTGAATCGAAGGCCACAAACTCGCTCATCCTCTTATCTGTCTCTGCTTTGTCATGTTGGTTATAACTACAAGTTTCTTATGTGCAGCCACATTATGACCACCCTGTCTGTGTCGAAAAGGCACCGTGACAAGTATGTACTGTCACGCAGAGTGAAGATTCTCATGCCGAAACTTATTAGAATTAAACTGAGTTGAGCAGATAACACAAACAGAAAAGCTCAGTAAGCAGCCCAAGTTGGTCATCCCTGCCCAAAAATTAATACAAATAGAAATATACACTGTTCTCCTATTCTGCCTACAAATGGTAAAAAAAAAAACCCCTCTATTTGGCCTGTATGTGCAGCTGAATGGCATCTCTTCTGCACAGCTTCTCAGACTGTAAAGCATACATTATCGTTTCCATGCCTATTTTCACAATTCCCTTTGATTTTAGAGCTATTTTCGCAACGATTTCACTCCTCTAACAGCCAAAGTACCTGCAGCACAAGCAGCAGCGTGGCTACTTTTAATCAAATACCCAATTTTAAGATGTAATCCTTTAAATCTTCTTGTCATGATATTTGAAAGAGGATTTTGAAATTAATTTTCTCCTGTAAAACCTGCACTTTTTCCCTGACAGTGAAAAAGAGGATATCTGATTTTAATGCATGCACAATGAAATGTGGACTGTGATTAGCAACATGGACACGAGTTTGGAAGTAAAATCAGGCGTTTTTGACTAACTCTCCGTGTTAACATCAAGGACATTTGAAAAACATATTGTGTTTTAACTGAGACTTGTAATAGTGCAATAATAGTTCACACCCTAACAATGCTGTGGATAAAAAGAGACATTTTCTTTCACTGTTCTACCGTGTGAAGCAGTGTTCCTACATTTTAATTGAAGCAATAAATGAATTTAAGGAATGAGATAAGGTTGAACCCACTATAATCTCCCCTCAACAGTCAGATTAACCCTGTTGAGTTTAATCACTAGAACCATTTTATCTCGTCAAAAAGACCTGACAAGCAGGAAGGCTCTGGGGCGCGGTGCTCAAACTGATGACTAGATTATTTGATCAGAAAACAGCCAAGTGTCATCTTTTGGCATGCCTCTGTTTTATCTGCTCGCTGGAACATGCTGATACTGAAATGAAAAGATGGAGTGTGTTTGTGTCTTGAGTGAGTGAGAGAGAGAGGCTGCTGGGAACAGTAAAAGCAGTACTGAAGATTGAAGGCCACTGGAGGGGCACAGCTTGTATGGTCCAACTCGCTTGAGTCACTCATTTTCATTTTGTCGCACACTCAGCTTATTACTCATGAGACCACTTGTGAAATTGAAGTGATCACATGGTTTACGAGGGAATGAAAATGAAACGATTCGTGGAGATGGATCCAGGCTTTGGGGATCCTTGCTGAGGCTCATGACTTTGCAGATCCTAATTTAACGGTCTTACAGTCTGTGAGGCTGTCATTCTGTCTCACTGATGGATGCTAAGGACTGTCTCACTGCCTTAATGACTGACTGGGACTGTGTGCTGCTCTGCCTGACCCTTCAGCAGTGTTTAATCTTTTAGTCTAATTGGTCTGCATCTGTGTGAAGCCCTGACAGGCAATCACTTGATTCACCGTGAGTACTAAAAATTCTGCACTCCAAACTACGCTGCAGCTTTTTGTGAATAAAGATCATAACCACTTTTTACCCTGGAAAGTTAATTGAATAGGGAACATCTGTACGGTCACACAGACTAGTGCCTCATAGCTGTGTGTTTGGTTTTCATTTCAGGACAGTGTCAACATTTCACGCACTGTTGGTGGGAATCTTCTGCCTCTGCATTTTGATGTTTGATGATGCCGTAAATGAAGACCCAGTCTGGTAAGAGTGAAGAGAGCCTCATTATTATTATCATTATTATTATTATCATTATTATTATTATTATTAATGTGTTACCAGCTGTATCTTCTAATTTAGGCAGAATTTCAGCTTTTTTTACACAAGGTTTGTGAGATAAAGATGCACAAAGTTCTGTCAGTTTATTAAAAAGTTTAGAGCTGAAGTCATTCCTGATGTACATATTGTATATATGCTGCATTTATTAAGAGTTATTTTCCTTTTTTTAAATTTAATTTAATTTATATATTTTATTCTTACATCCTTTGTCCTAGAGATAACAACTGCCGGAGTCAAATTTCTTGTATGTGTTGCATACTTGGCAATAAAAAACGATTCTGATTTTGATTCAACCAAAGAAAAACATGGTCATCCTAGATTACACCCATACACTGACTAATTGATTGGTCTATGAAAAATGTGTCTAATCTAATAGTCTAGCAGTTCTCTAGTAGTAACCAGACACTCAATGGACACATAGATAATAATAACTTGCATTTAAGAACAATAAAGCACACACAAGGATGAATAACATCCTGTTTATTTTGTTTAAATAAGCCAATAACAATATTCATTCAAGAGAACTTTTGAAAACTGAGCAGATGCACGGAGGCAATCACATGAAAAGCCCTGTTAAGGCTGTTTATACCTCTTTGTCAAAGCTACATCACTATGCTATGCTATGCACTAGGTCCATGTAGCCCCAAACCAATGCGGAGGCTACGCTCATAGCCTGGCGTACTGATTCCCCAAAGTGAAACTGTACCTGTTGAAACAAACCTGTGAGCCCTGTGATTCACCACCAGGTGACTGTCAGCCTCTGGGTTTGTCTCAAGTATGATTTTGTGTTTTACGTTGTGAATTGCTGCAGAGGTCAAACCAACACACTCGATTTTCTTGCTAGTATATCAGAAGTGCAAGTCCTCAGTGGCTCAACAAGCTCTAAATATCACCTTCATCATCACGGGAGCAGCATTGTTGAATATCAAAAGCCTCAGATCTCTCCTGTCTTACTCTTTTTGTTTGCAATAACTGGTTTATAATCGGGCGGCACGGTGGCACAGCAGGTAGTGCACGTGCCTCACAGCAAAAAGGTCGCCGGTTCGATTCCCAGGTCTGGCAGGGCCTTTCTGTGTGAAGTTTGCATGTTCTTCCTGTGCATGCGTGGGTTCTCTCCTGGCACTACGGCTTCCTCCCACAGACCAAAAACATGCTCATTAGGTTAATTGGTCACTCTAAATTGCCCTTAGGTATGAGTGTGAGCGTGAATGGTTGTCTGTCTCTATACGTTGCCCTGCAATCGACTGGCGACCGGTTCAGGCTGTACCCCGCCTCTCACCCAATGACAGCTGGGATAGGCTCCAGCCCCCCCGCAACCCCGAAAGGGATAGTCGGTATAGAAAATGAATGAATGAATGGTTTATAATCAACTGCTGCTTATTATCTGTTGTTTCTATCCAACATTATATGCTTTGCTTCTGTTGCCATGGTTTCCTGATCACAAACATGTGGAGAGCAGCATGTCATGACAGGAAAACTAACTGCACTGCCGACTAGTGTTTCGGTGGAGTATTGCAGAGTGACGTGGCCTCAGACTCAATATGGCTGAGGGCCGTGTAGCTGTTATGTAGACCAGGCTTTAGTAGAAACAAAAAAAGTCATTAATTCAACTTAAATAAGTCCATTAGAAATGAGAGCTGGGCAGCTAATTAAGTTTTAATCTCACTTGCGATTACTGCCTTCCACAATTATGAAAAGTGAGTAATTTAGATTAAAAGATTACTGTGCCACATGACATGTCAAACTTTGTTTTCTTTTTCTATTATCAATATTGTCAAAATTATTATTTGCATTATTTTGTGGTATTTGTTTTTTTTCCTTTTTTTTTTTTTTACAATTTACGTAAAGAGAAGTGAAAATAAAATAGGTTAAAATGCAAAAAATACATCAAACACAATTGACTGAAAAAAATACACAGAAAAAGAAACACGTGTATGTAAAATAAATTAGAATAACAATAATGCAGACAACAACAGTAAATAAATAAAATGTAAAAATAAATAATAACATTTTAATGAATGATGGTATCTGAATACTGGTAATATTATCTTATCTGGGAAATATAAAGATATCTGCAAATCTTTTAATCTAGGTCACAAAAGTGGGAAGCAAGCCACAGACACACACACTGGAAAAATAAATGAATTAATTTAAAAAAAAAGGGTTCACATGGGGAAAGCTGTGCATGTCTTTATAACACACGGCAGACAAGTGGTGACATATACCTTTCTGTTGATTTGCTGTAAGTGAAGGAGGCTCTTCATTTTTTGAGTTTGTGTGGGTATATGTGTATATATGTGCAATTTATAAAGTTACCCCTTAGGTTGTGCTTGACGTCATTTGTTCTAGTCCCTCTCTTTGTTCAAGATTGATGCTCAACATGTGTACCTCCACATGTTTTGACAGTGTGTATCAGGTCTGTATGGATTGTTCAGGTTTAAAGCTGGGTGATGATGCCACAGTTTTGGAGGAAACTGTGAGTATTTCCAGGCTAATGTGTGCTGGATGTGAGGCAGAGCCCTTTACATATTTTGGTTGATTGTAAAATTTTGTGCATCGCAGCCCTTTGCGCTGTGCCAGAAACATCGGATGGAAGAGAAAGAATGCATCCGTTCGGCTTTTTCTTGCTGTACCTGATTTTGAGTGCGAATTTTGCGCCTAATGTTAAATGGTTGAAACTCTCAGAGAGAACACAAAAAAATAGTTTGAAGTGAAGCCGTGCTGAGAGATAGAGACAGTGAGAGAGGCTGCGGCAGGGGGTGTGTGTCTGTGCATTCAGTGTCGCAACTGTAGAGGATAAACTGACAGTTTTTGAGTTTGATTTAAAATTCTTCTATCCATGCATATTGTAGGTAGTAACATCTCGTATGAATTTAATCTGGAATTAGTTATATAATATGTATGTGGGTAAAAGTGTGATAATGTATGACTTTCACAAGTTGATATTCCTCCATTCACAATCTACAAGTTGCCTCTGTTAAGAAATGTAAACAAAATAAATGAGCTATTTTGGGGGACTAATACAAACATTTTAGCAGTTGGTATCTGTTTTCACTCTTTCACAAAATCAAACAGGCTCTAAAATTTAAAGAATGGATCAAGTTGTGTTTTCCTTTTCCAAAGTAAGCTTTCAGCATTAACATACCCTTTTAATAAGCTTACATTTTAAAGGATTTAAAAGGATTATTCCAGGGCCAAGTATTTAGCAAAAAGCTAATGTCTAAGGTTAAATAGAATGATTAATGCACACTATGTTAAGAACAGCCTATGTCTACTTTAAGGATAACATTTTAGTCCATCCTTTTTTTTTTTTTTTTGTTACTTAAAAATGATCATTTTTGCGCTCTAACCTTAAGATGTTACCTCAGGCACCGTTGCACTGTAAAAGCTTCTGTGTTTTGTAATGTAATGTGAATAGACAAACTGGGACAGCAGTTCTATGCCTTTGTGAAATCAATATGTGTAATGACAGCAGGGCCTGGTTATGGTTAATGCATGGTGATATGTGCTCCACTCAAACACAGCATGTGCTCTCGTTGTAACAGGGGAGATCCTACACTGGTGAAGACTAATGTTGCCATCACAACAGGCTACCTCATATCTGGTAAGAGTTAAGTCCTCTTCGCTTTTAGCAAATGACTTGAAGAAATTATTTGATTGGTACAATGTACTTTTTTGCACAAATGACCTGCATTTCTCTTTCCCATGTACTTTTGTTTTTCAGATCTGCTGCTAATATTTTACTATTGGAAGGCGATAGGCGACAAGTTTTTTGTAGTTCACCATCTGGCAGCATTGTATGCTTACTACTATGTACTGGTGAGTGCCCTATTGTCCAATAGCAGAACATGCAGGCAAGATGGGAAGGAGACAACCAAGGTTGAACGGCTCTGTCCTGTCAAGTTGGGTGTTTTTTTTTTTTAAGTAACCCTTGTTTAGGAAGTGTTTGTGACCATCCCCATGCAGCTGTACAGTGTTAGCTAAAAATGAATGCCAGGATAGTGTTTAGCCCATCGACTGTAGAAACAATTGGATGAAGCCATGTGGCATCAGCTGTTTGATTATCAAACGGGGCTTTGGGAAATTGTTGAGGTCAATCTGTGGACACTGCCATACCATACACTACCTCTCAACCAAGCTTTAGATCAACCTACTAATATACAGAGAGACGATGCACCAGGCTGTACAGACATTAATTGGGCTATAAAAATCATCTTCTCCCCAAACACAACCATACAACTCCCGTGTTTCCTGCAGCCAACCCCAAGGCGACACTAGAGCAACTGCAGTTTTGGTACTTCTGCATGGGCTTCAGTTTTAAGATCATGAGGTTGCTGCTTGGTTTAACCACGCAATGAGTTAGCTCAAAAGAAGAAGAAAACAGGACAGGGTGATTTGGGTGCTAATAATCAAATTAGCTGCTCTGTCACTTGTAGTGAGGAGAAAATTTGCTGAAGTAAGTAAAATAAGTGAAGTCACAAATTACTCTATATTTGTAAACAAGACAGAACGTGTGGAAGAGCCTGGGTAGTTTTAGCATCAAAATGTGTTTTCAGTCTTCTGTGTTTTTAGCTTGCCTCATAATGACTGATTGAAAATGTTTAAGTTTATCCATCATACAAGCTGCAGTGCACAAGCTCTCTTTTCTTTCTTTGTTTTGGATGCATGCTCGCCGTGGTCTACTTTCAGTGAATTTGGAGGATTTCTTTTTTTTTTTTTTACCAAGCTCACATTTTGTTGGATGGGTGCTTAAATGTCACTCTATCATTTTGTAAGTCTAAGATCAACTTGGTCATAAAACTGATAAAACTTGATGACTTAGTCTTCAGTGCCTACAGGTGACTCATTAGTTTTATCTCTTGATTGGTCAATCGTTGTTCTGGTGATACTTTGTGTGACTCAGCTTTTATGGGCAGTGCTGTTCACTCTTGGTTTAATCTGAAACCCTCTAGGTCGCCAGGATCTGTGGATAATTATAATGAAATTGAATGACTATGGTATTTTTTGCATGGAATGCTCAATGATGGTACTGGCTGATGACCCCCTCCCCCCTCACTCTGCCCTTACAATCTCTGTGCTTTCTGTTTGTTTTACTGACCCTTTAATGTTGTGTGACTCTGAAGTAAGCTGAACTCTTCTGAGCTTAGCGCAGCTGAATGCTGACCTGTAACCACTGTGTGCATGCTGACAGATCTGAAGCCTCATACACAGACAGGTTTCCTTTCTTCTTACTGTGCATGCAGTCAAAAAGTATATACTTACCTGCTGACCTACACTTACCCTCCACCTGTCTGTTGTTGTGCCAGAGCCTAGTTCTGCCTCTTCTTTCTCTTCCTCACACTCAAACTGACTCCCTCTCAAGCCACTCAAGTTATACCATCCCAGCGACCCTCATGTGATAATGGGCTGTCCTAGATGGCCACATGTCCTTTCTTACACCCTGTTGAATGTATTCTGTCAGGTATAAATTACATTAAGTTTGAAATCTTTCAAAAGTACCTTTGTTAATGCTTATAGAGGTCATTTTATTTAAAATTTTAATGTACTGTAGTTAAACAAGTAAGTTTCAGTTTGACCCCCTTTATGACATGCCATGTATATTTTATATATAAAAAAGAAAACACGTATGGTGTGCATAGAGTGAATCTAAAATGTGAGAATGGATTGGCATTTTAGCTGGTCGAGTTTCCTCATCTTTAAGTCTGTACGATTTTTTTGAATGAGTTTTTGGTTTAATGTGTTAAATAAGGTATATTGTAAACTGAAGATGTTTAAAAGTGTTTTTTCTACCATATGAAATACATCCAGGGATGCTCCACTTGAAAATTTTAAGGCTTTTTCATGTTTTACAAAAGTGGTTTCTTACAAGTTGCTAACTGTAACCACGCTGGTTTTCAGGGACATTGAACATCATGAACAATTTAAAGTCTTAATTTGTGAAAGTATTTTGTTTAACAAAACATGTACAGCTGGCTCCACACTAGACTTCTGACCCAATTCATTTCAACTGTTTTGATCAAATTAAAAGCTTGTGTTTTGGCATTTTACTAGCTACCAGTTCAATTTCACATATGTGGTGTCTCCATGAGTTAGTTTTACTGCTCTAATCAGATCGGACCGCAATTAAAAAACTTCAGTATCAAATGTGTTGATATCCAGACGGGACAGACAGCTGATTTTGTCGATTCACCTATGGAATTATTCAGTCGAGTATTAAGACTTTATGTCTGTAATATATGCGTAATATTAAAGTGTTTTATTGATACCAAGGCCATTATTGGTTTTGCTCAGTCATTCAGTTCATCAAATTCCTTATGAATTCCTGTCGATATTCTGCATTAAAAAGTAGACCCTCATAGATTTTCTGGGTCAACAATGTCAAACACATGGCAGCTATGATATTTAATGCTGTAATGCATCGTCAAATGTCTCAGCAGGTTGCTGGTGTTACACCGTGGCTTTTGATTACACACTCAGAAACTTCATAATGCACAGTTGGAGTCAGGTTGTGTAAACAGACTCTTTTTGTGTCGACTGCTCCAAGTGATAATGTGGCATCACTGTTTTGAAAAGCACACGCAAAAATAAATGAAAGGCATTGATACAATGGTCAGCATCAAGGTAAATGATGTTAAGTCTCTCAAAGTAGTTGGGGTTGGTTCCTGAATTGGATCCAGTTCCCATTCTCATCCCTACGGTGAAGTGACACTGAGATTTCGTTGCTAAAAACAAAAATGTGTGGTCTTGTGGTTTGGCTGAATCTCAGCGAATTATAATGTTAAAAATTCAGTTGATACTGATTTGAAAATTGTCTTGTGTGTTGCCAGCCTGATTTTTTTTTTTTCCCCTTTTTCCTCCTGAAATTATTTTTTTGTCCAGCAAAACACCAAGAAAACCCACAGGCCTTTAGTCAGTGGAACCTTTGCAATGATAATCCTCAGATTGGAAAACAAAATTAACACAGCCCTACACCACTACACTGTTTGCCTCTGAGCCTCCACTGCAAAAAAAGTTTCACATCAGTCAGCTCTCTTTTTAGTGTTACTATTCCCTCCTCTATAATCTTGTTGAAATTACTGCTGAAACACTACATAGATAAACACATCTTTAGTGTCAACCGCTCAGTCTAGATTATCATTCTTCCCCTCTCATTTCCAGTCAATGGCTGGATTTACAGATGCAGTTTTCTACTCTTATGTTATATATTCCATATGTGCTCTTCGTAAAGGACCGTTACTTTTCCACAGATGTAGATAAAACAGAATTATGAACCTGAATTTGATGCCATTTGAGTGGAATAAATCATAATATTAACTGACTGTAAATCCAGCTGTTCATTTAGAGAGGCAGTGCAAGTATTTGAAATGATTATGAACATGATGTCAAGTTAGCCATACTGTCACTGGACAATCATGACTGTTCCCTCAGTCCACATCCCAAATTCTTGTGGGACAACAGACAATTTTATAAGATAAACAAACAACAGCATTATTATATTTGTAGTAAAAACACATTTCAGTTCACATATCCTTGTATTTGATTTAGTTTTATGCACAGCCAACATGTCATATTTTGTTAAAGTCTATTAGTAAATGTGTTAAATGTGTGTTTATGTGGAAGTATTTATGTCAGTACACAATAAATTCCACTTAACTCGATATGCATTTAAAACTCCAAGGAATACAGCCAAATAAAGGCATACAAACTACAACTGAGCTAAATTTCCATGGCTTTTTGGTCTGTTTTGATCATTATAGGTCAGTCACTACTGTCTTTGTCCAAACAGTGTTCTGTGATTTAATTTTCCTTTTTGTCTGTTTTGAACATATTACTTTGATAAAGATATGACACATATTTTATGAATAATAACTGCTAAATGAATATTAAGTGCATGCTCTAAGTGTTGCTTCTTATTTGCTTCCAAATGCGGTGGCATATATATATCTTTAATTTTCTTCTAATATGTCTGTCTGTGTGTCTGTCTCTGTGTCCTCTGCTGACTTTAACATAAATAGTCCCTCTCCAAACCCTACATGCAAAAACTACCAACATCAAGTCGGGTTGTGTCATCCCCTGTTCATGCAAAAACTACCAAAAGGATTGTGTGTCACTTAGAGACCCAGAGCAGGTCTTGATCTAGATGGGGACTTCTTCATTCCTGTCTTGTCTGCTGCTATTGCTGTTGTGTTGCACTGAGCAGATATGATGCCCAGTCACAGTATGGACTTACCAGTTCCTAGGTGTACTAGCATGCTAATGCTAGGTGGAGAGTTCATGTCATACGGTAAAAACAACTGCAGTGCAGATGTGCCCTGTTTGTGTGGTATAGTAAGTATGTTTCAATGAAAAGTTTTTGTTTCAGCCCTGACGGTAAGTTTTCAGAAAATACATTCAAAGACATGCTGATAGACAAATAGCACTGAATTATTTGTTTCTTGTGCACGTTTGAGTGAAACTGAATACTGTGATTTTGGATCAGTTTTGAGATTTTTAACCTGATTTTGTTTGAAAGAGGTTCTGCAAAAAAAATTAAAACACCAATTCATTCAGTTAGTGGCGTATGAAATCACAGCCCTCAGTCTCTATGACGCACCCTCACAGTGAAGACTCTTAATTCAGTAGTGTTTGTCTAACAGCAATCTTGAACCATCATTTTTGTTTGAGTGCTTTATGTTTTAGACTACAGCTTTTTAGAATATTAACATCAGAAGCCTTGAAGATGGGGTGTCCCGAATGAATCCAGGTTTTAAGATCATCTTCATTCCATCATGCACAGCTCATAATATTAGACCCTAACAAATTTCAACCTAAATGCTCCACAGAGGCTTCTGTCTAGATCAAAAACGGTTTGTCCTCTGTAATCATTCTAAACCATTCTTAATTCTAAGTCCAGCTCAAATATAAGTTGGGTAAGTCTGCTGAAGATGATCTCAAACCAAACACAACATGTAATTCAGGCCCTGATCTTCTTAACAATGAAATGTTTGACTTTTAGTGCTCTTAACCCTGCATGGCTTTTGACTGCTCCTTCAAACTGGTCGGCTTAATGTATGTATGTGTGTAAAGTATACATTTCCATGCCTGTGCTGTGTAAATATTTGCTTTGTACCTTCTGTAATGGTGCATTGTCATTCTGATGCATTGCCTTGCGGTGTGGCGCTCACAGTGTGGTTTTCTCACAAAGACTTAAAATGTTCACTAGCTTCAGTCGGCGTAACTTGTGAGAAGGACGCTTAGGTGATAAAGGACAGTTTTTTGATTAATGTATGCAAAAAGGCAATTTTGTATTTTAGCATTTTGGTGATTAGTCCTTGTTTGGGGTTATTTTAGTTGATAGATGATTGTATAATTTGTACTTACATGTCTAATACAAAAAAGAAAAAAAGCTCTCAAAAAGTAACCAGTCGAAGTCATTAAGTGGTATTTGGCCATATTGCCATCAAATTCAATGTGCTAAATCTTTCTGGTTCTTTAAGGTTCGGTCTAGGGCCTTTAGCATTAGTGAGTCACTCCTGATGAGACAGAGGTCCAAAATTAATGCATTACATTTTAACACTGCAATTATCACACACTGTTAAACAGTTTATATACACTTCTATAAAGCTCATGTGTTTTTTTTTAATTCAACCAGTAGATTTTTTTTTTGTTTTCCATTGTTAAGCTCCTGCATTTATATCCCCTCAAAATAAAAGCAGCAAAAATACTCTTAATTATGACAGACAGAAGTAAAATCATAACAAAGTCTCTCTGGTTATTTTTTTAATGATACCTGTTTTTATTCAGAGAAAGCAATTGTATTTCCTAAAGAGTGTAAATGTTGTAACATCAACCAGAGGTTATTTGATGACAGTTGATCATTTTGGATGTGCACTCTTGCTTACTTCTTTGTATTCACTAGCAAGTGCTCTAAAGCTATCTCTTGACTGTAGGTAAGCGCAGTATGATTTTAAACAACGCATCTAAAAGACGAGCGCATATAGTACATATCCTCAAATTTGGTTTTCAAAACAAGAGACTTAAAAAATGATTTGAATTTCAAAATAGTCCAATTTTAAACAGGTATTTAATTGCACTTGTATTGGCCAATTGGTCTTATCAATGATCAAACAACAATAAACTTAAACTCACAACGGCCGCTGTAGCATGGGAAGAGTCGATCCAAACAAAAACATACAGTTTCTTAAGTGTTTAATGAAAGAGTTAAAACAAATTACCATCCTCGTTGCATGCTTTAGGCTTCCTGCCTTCCTGGTAAAAAACAAAAAAAACAACATTTACCTTCCCAACATCCATCCCTCAATCTTACCTGCACATCTATATCCATCTCACCCGGTGCCAAAATGATCAATTCTATCAAAATAAAATCCTAATTAAAAGCCCAAGTATTCTAAATAATGAGATAAGCTGTGATTAACTGCTGATCTTGATCATCTTCAATTATCAAATTTTGTGATAGTCATGGTATTGTAAAATGTTTGGCACTCCAAGTGTGTTGATTTATATTCTCAACAATAATGACACTCTTCTGGGGATAACGGACAATGAACAAACATCAATTTCCTTCAAATTTGCTGCCAAAACATATTGGATGTTTCTCAAAACCTCTTAAAAGTTTTATTTTGGATCTTTTCCTGAAAGGATGATCCATTCCTTTCTTTGAAAAATAAAATGTTTGATGTTTTACAAAACATAATAGATCTTATAACCCTTGTATTGCCATGAAATTTGGTCAATACACTCGGGTTCCCCAGGGGATGACCTCGTTTGATACGATAACCAATACATGTTTAAATTGTGTGGAATGGCTCGGATTTTTTTGCAGATCTAATTCACAGTTTAAGACACTCAAACTGTTATATTGTCCTTCACCAGTCCTTCACTCTCTCATGATAACATGGATGAGTCTGCTTATAACACAAGAAGATCATGATTAATTAGGAACTTAAATTAAAGATCAGTCTAATTCTGGACCTCAAAACCAGAGGGAATAATTGCAAGCCCCGAAAGAGAAGGCTCTTTTGTTACTTCTGACAAAAAGGTCTATATTTGGAGAATACTCAATCTTAATTTGGTCACTGTTCCCTTCAACTATTAAAGTATTTATTGTAGTAGGGATTTCATATGGTTGTGTTTGATGCTGCCCTTCTTTTGAAAAAACTTAGATCTCTAGTTAGAAAGAGGAAATTAGCTTCACGTGAGTAGGATTAAACAAACTGATGTCTTGTTCCTGTACCTTTCATGTTTTTGTTGTTTTTCCTGTTCTTGCCTTGTTCTTTCAGGGCCAAGGAATGTTGCCTTATTTTGCTAACTTCCGTCTTCTAGCTGAGTTTTCTACACCATGTGTGAACCAGCGGTATGTATCTGCTAATGACTGACCTAGACTTTTGAGTATTTATATCCAGGACCATTATACAAAACTTAATATTGTAAGTACATAGGAATCTGACATGAAGATAACTCTCTGCCTTTAGCATGTTTCTTTATGTTCAACTGATTATTTGGTGGTGGTAAGAAATTTATCTGGATTATGTAAGGTAATATCGTGTTGAAGTACATCTTATAATCCTAGCATTGCTTTCCTTTCGTATTTTTTGGTACAAGAAACTGCTTTCTGAAATTTGTGTTATGTTTCAGCTGGTTCTTTGAGGTACTTGGCTATCCCAAGTCCTCCCGGCCCAACATGGCGAATGGTGTTGCCATGGCCGTAGTCTTTTTCCTGGTCCGCATCGCTGTCATGCCGGTCTACTACAGTCGTATGTATGCAGTGTACGGCACTGAGGCCTTCTATCTGGTGCCGTGGGGCGGCCGTGTAGCCTGGATCTGCTCCAGCATCTGCCTGGACATCATGAACATTATGTGGATGCATAAAATTGCCCGCGGCTGCTATAAGGTGCTGCGGTCAGCACGCCAGAGCAAACCTAGAGCACCTCAGGAGAACGGGAAGATGGATTAAGGGAACCAGGGTGTCATTGTTGAGAAGAACAAAGAAAAAGTGACACCACTCTCAGTGCTTTGGCACGCGCAGCAGCTAGGACACTCGCCTGTCACTCCTGGAATGAGTGATTCTACAGGAACGAATGTAATGAGATACTTGCAGACAGCAGGCACAGTCACTGAGATTTAACGATGGACCACACAACTGGCCATCACCAAGCCATGAAATGACCTCCGAGCAATACCCTGTGTGCATGGCTGATTATTTTTCTCTTGAACAATTTACCACAACACACAAACGGTTGTCCCGGGACAGCGGACTGTTAGCCCTTCCACAAATTGTCAAAAAGTTTACTCTTCTTTGCTCAACAGAATACTTTTTGTATAAATTCTGCAATCCAGTCCCAAAATAAAATGATGAAATATGGTAATGTTGGTGAAGTAAAAATTTGAGGGATCCTTGACAAAAATGGATTTCTCTATAATGGTCTGTGCCATTAATTCATCATCAAATGCTTTCCCTGCATAAACATCCTGCATCTCTTTTTTCATAGTAAATCCCATGAGGGGTTTGCAGTGAGCTTAATTTGCAAGGATTTGACTGGCACAAGATGGATTTATATGAAGTGCTTTCACAGGGAAAAGTAAGTATGGTTCAATCAGCTCATCACTCATATGCTGTCGGTCAAGTTAAAAAGCCAGCCTCTTAAGAGCATAAAGGAATAGTTCTTTCACTTTCACTGAATAGGGGATCTATTTTAAAATGGATCAGGAACCTTCACATTATGCTTGTTGTGTTTTTGTCTTGCTTTGGACAAGGCGAACTGAATTTTGAGGATGCCATTAAAGATAACTTTTATCCAAAAAAGGGGACTGACGTAAGGAGGCCCTGCTTAAAGGAAATACTAAAAGGGAAACTGAATGTCTAAGCTTTTCATGCTGATGTTAGATGTTGCGAGAATATTATTTTTCCTTAGACGGATATCAGACAGTTAAATCTGATTTTTAACTATCACATTGCGTCAACAGAAATATGTTGCAGACACTGTTTCTTAGGATGTTGCTTTTTATTTATTTTGTGCAATGTATGCCAAGTGCTGATTTAAAATCATTATCACTGTAAAAAGGTCCAATGGAAACTTCTTTAAATTTAACCTAAAGAGATATTGACCTTTCCCTTATTTTGATGTAAGTGTTGATAGGATTTTATTATTATTATTATCACAGTGAAAACCTGTTATACCTGTATGGGCTCAAAATGTACAAATTTACCCCCGGGTGAAATCAACCAACAAGCTCCACGCTGCTATGTTTGTTTACCATGAAGGAATCTATATCTTAACCAGCAATTTAGGTTCATGAATGATTTCACATCATTTATTTTGACTGAACGACTCTCTCTCAGCAGATTTTTGAATTTTATGTCAAATCAGTGACGGTGTGTCAGATTCTGTGTACGAGAAGATAAGTTCATTTTCCAAGAGCTTTGTGATTCAGACAGCTTCTGCTTCATGTTACTCTTGATTTTTAATTAGCTGTTATGGACACTGTCCACTACCATTTTCAACTGATGGATGCAAAGACAGCTTTTAATTAAGGGGATCAAAATTTATGGACAAGCAGTGAAATTTTCACATTCAAATGTTTTTCATGTTTCTGATAGCAGTTTCATGATAATTACAGTTCAGTAGAAAACAGAAATATACAGATGTATCATTTTTTAGATTAAAAGTTACAAATAATGAATGATTTACGGACATGTACTTGAATTTTAATTATAGATGTGTCTATGAGCTGTACATCGGAAGCTTGTGTCAAATGTTTTGTGAAACAAAACGGGGATTGCCTGTTGTCAAAGCACGCCTTGCTCTGTTCAGCATTTAATTTGTTGCCTTTTTTTTTTTTTTTAAACAACTTATGATTGCACAGTGAATAGTTTTTGTCTCATCCAACTCCTCACCACACTGAAAAATGTATAGTTTTTCAGTGGTTTTAAGCGTGTTTAGTGTCTGATGCCTGTCTTAAGTGAGTTTTGGCCTTTGTAATAGATCTTTTTTTTTAATGAAAAACAGAGAGGCTTTTAAGGCTGGTTGTTTAAGCAGATCTTTTGTAATGGTTTTACAGTTTCAAAGATTTTATGTATTTGTGCCAGTGCTTAAGCCATTACTACTCCATGGTGAAGTTTTTTTTTCCTCAACTGCAGGAGCATTTTCATACATTGGTGCCAACTTTGAGCCGTTGTTTTATGGTTCACTTGAGTTGCCCGTCTGCACTTCGTGTTTAGTCACTGTATGATAAATCTCATTTTAGTTTGGCATGGTTAACAATGTGACAGCCAAACGGATAATGTACAAGGAACTAGCTGAACTCAACAGATGATTATGGGTCACTGTCATCTACATAACGCGTAGATATCACTATCTCACATCGTAGAAAAGAACAAGGGTGTAGTGTTATTTGGTATTTCACCCATATTAACTGGAAATCATGTAATGATTTCAGGACAGTGGGCGGCTCCTGGTAGGATCAGGAGTGGCTCTGTTTGCATGGTCAATATGGTCTTCATGCACCCTCTATAACTGCATGTGGTATTGCATGGGGATTGCACTATAAACAAAATAGCATACATTTGCAAAACAAACTTTGTTTTTATTTCTTTCCATTAGTACATGTAAATAATGTTTTACTCAAACGTTATTCTTGTACTGTGCCACAAGATGTAACAGAAGATGATAATGATACAATGATATCATTAAGCAGAAATAAAGTATAATATCCAGCACAGAAATATTAAGTAAGGGAATACTTGAATACTAATCAGCACAGTTTATAACAATCTGGGCAGTGCAGATAAACATTAATCCTTTTACCATCTTGCATTATATGCCCACCATTGACTTTAATTTATTAATGGAAGAGAAGTAGACTTAAACAAAGCAGATGCTATGGTAACACAGAGAGTATGGCACTGCTGCCAGCTTGTTAAACTGATGATGGTGTTTCTGTTCTGAATGTTGTATTGAGGGGAGCTGACAGTAGATGGTGTTTAGTGACATTCTATGAATGTATTGGAATGAGAAAATATTTGTCATTCACATTTTCTGTTGTTCTTTACAATAAATACCAAATTAACTGATGCCGTGTGTTTAGTCTGTGTTGTTCATTGCATTAAACATTTTCAAAAAGCCAACATCATGATAAAGATGACCGCTGGTTTAGAAATGAAATGTTATGTGCAAGACCTTCAAGCTTTTCAGCACATCACCCCGGTATTAACAGAGCTAGATAATTCCAGTTTTTCAAATAATTCCTGTTAATACAGACTCTCTAAGTGGACATACAGCATTACATCGGTCTTGTAAAAACTAGTGTTCAAATATTTCTTGACCATTACGTTCATTTCAGCATAAAGAATTACTTGAACATAAATAACTACTGTAATATTTTTTTGAGAAACTTGTGTGAAGGATTGCAATTTACAGAACGGAGGTAAAACTTCTCATAAATAAGGTAACAACTTTTTACTTTATTTTTGAGAGGTTAGCAGAAATAGCTGAGTTTGTATGCACAGCAGCTAGCCCAAAAGCTTAAACCAGCTTGCAGGGTGAGAGAAGAGTTGCTGTTATTTCAGTTACTCAGTGTATCATCTATATTTTGAGTTTGTATCTGTAATAGATGCAGAACATTAGCCCCAGCAACTTGACTAAATACAAACAAGAAAGAACAAGGAAGAAATCTTCAAACCGAAACAGTAAAGGAGCTATCACTCAAAATATTAGGTGTAAGCCTGTGATGGTTGGACTTCCTCCACTGGGTCTGGGAGTTGACTATGCCAGAGAAACACTCTAAGGCAGGGGTGTCCAAACTATGGCCTGGGGGCCAAATGCTGCCCGCTGCCCATTTTGAATTGGCCCCTTGAAACAGTTGAAGGAATGAATACATTTTGATTACAGCAGCAAATACCATCAATCATGCACATTTTCTGCCATATTTACTTTGTCACAAGGTCTCATTTACAAAGTGTATTGCAATATTCATCTTCAAGCACTGACATTCTTGCAGTTTACTCTTGTTTTGTGTCTGACAGTGAAGATAAGCCTTCAGCATCTCCCATTTCTGCTGCTCAGAATGTCATTCTCGCCCTGACGAGGTGTGAATCCAGGGATAGCTCGAGGTTACAAGGGCCCCTTGACAGGTGATAACCCACTCCTAAACCCTAAAACTTGAACTTAAATAAAATCAGAGTGAGATGCAGCAAGTGGCTCAGTTGTCCATGCATTCCTCTTTAAGTGGCCCTCGATGTAGAAAGTTTGGAAACCCCTGCTCTAAGGCCTTGACTGAGGGCAAGGCCCTAATATCTTGAGTTGGGCATAGAAAAAACAATGTTTTCAACTTGGTGTGTGCATATGTGTGGGTGTGTAGGGGAATACTAAAGTCATTCTGCCCCTCCCTTGTTACCATCTCCTCTTGCTGCCTGGGTTTGCTGGTGGTGTACCTCCTGGCTGGGCTGGTCCGGCCCTGCTGCTCACTTCTACATTAGCACAGTATTTAGTTACTCTGAGGCATTACTCCGTAGTTAGAGATAAAATCAATATCAACTTTCTATTACACAATCACTGCTGAACCTTTTTTTTATTTTCTTGTTTTCTTCCATTATCAAAGTATTCTGTTAAAAAGGCACTTTTCAAACTAGTTCACTGTTTTGCGTATGCCAGTGAACCTGAAATTTTGAAATTCCTTATCCAGATATGGGTGACGGCAATATCTAAGATATGTATGTATGTGTGTGTGGGTGTGTGTATAACTGGAATTAATTCATTGTCATTTATTTATTTAATTCTCATTTATTTATTTATAATTTCTCTTTACCCCTCCATTTATGAACTGATTTTACATACTTTTGGCCAACCCTATTTCTCATCCACCAACAATTTTATTGTCACTCCCTAATTAGTGTCTCACCATGGTGATAAGTATTAGATCCTCTGTTAAGCTGGAATGTCTGTAGTTTGGGAACGTTGTTGTTTCTTTTTTTTATTTGACTGATTTTTTCACCATTTAATTGTTTTGAACACTTGTCCATTTTTTTTCTCTTTCTAAATCTCACCTTGTCCCACAAATAAAGTATTTAATGAAAAAAAAAAGTAAAAAAGAAGTAATGATGCCTTTTGGGGGCGTGGTCTTTTTGATTAACAGCCAGATGATGCCAGCTACCATATTTCCTCAGTTATTCCATCATTAACTTGACCTTTGATGTGTGCATGTGGTTTTGTTACCTTTGTGTTATTTGTAGGGGATAATCAGGCAAATTACATGGCACTGACAAGTCCAAGAAGTCTGTGCTGCAGTATCTGTGGTGAAAAGAATGTAGTGGCACTTTAACTGGACTATTTCCATAGTCAGTTAGTATGTTGGCTAATGCTGTGTTAGCCATAACCCAATTATAAGCATTTTAGTTTGCTAGCATTAATTAAGTGATTACCATTGTAGATCTATGTCCTGTGATAAAATTTGGTGTGTCCAGGCCCTGACTCTGACTCTAGTCTCAATTTTAATGTGTTATTCACATGCATGATCAATGATATCAACCCACCTTCATGTTTTTGACTCACCTGCTTTTTAAATGGCAGGGGCCCTCCTGTGGCGGGTCATATTTGCCAATCAATCAGTGTTTTGGAAATTATGTGGGTGTTGTTGGTTTTGGGGTGTAATTGGAATTCTTTTAATATTTTGGCATTTATCTTTTCTCTTTTATACATGTAAAAGAACCTTTTTGTTTTAGTAGTGTCAAAAAGGAATTAATTTGTATTTTTACAGAAATTAGTTTTGTCTATGGTTATTGTAAAGTGAAGCTTGGAAGTTTTGTAATAAAGGAGATTTTCTTTTTGCATTGTTCAAAGTTGGTCCTGTTTTGTTGTTGAATTCCTTTGAACTCCGTGGTTGTATCTTTATTGAAAAAAAGCATATGAACGTTTTGTTGTGTTGTTTCTATGGCAAATTTTTGAGCTGTTGGTTAGATGTGGTGTTTGGAAAGAACCTTTAAATCTTTTAGCTGCTGGTTAGATGGTGTTAGTTTATGTTTTAAAAACTGAGGGGTGTTCTTGTGATGGTTGCTGTTGATACTTTTTGCTCTTGTTTCTCTGTTTGGAAAGACTTTTAACCTTATTGGTGACATGGATGATCAAACATGCTGCAAGGATAACTAAATCTAAGGAACCCACCTACCTGTTTTTGACTTACCTGCCTTTTAATTGAGGCTGACCCACAGGCAAGAGGAACCGCCCACCTGAACACTGGCACTAAGCCAGCCGGCAGGGGCCCTCCGACGGCAGGACACATTTGCCAATCAATCAGTTTATAGGTTTCTGAGTTGCTGAATGACTGGGTCACAGCAGACTACAGTCTATCAGCTAGCAGAGAAATCTTACTGTATGAGATCTTGAGCACACCAGGACAACGGGTCCATGTCCAGGTCCTGGCTCTGTTCTTAGTTATCATGTGTGCTTTACATGTATCATCAATTATATATCCTGGATAACAGTTGATTGGACAATGTTAGACATGCAGGCCAGAGGAATTGTCCACCTGAACAATGGCACAATCTCAGCCACCAGGGTCCCTCTGATGGCAGGCCTTAATTAAAAACTGATCAACTAGCAGAAAAGTCTTACTCTATGAGACCTTGAGCAAACTAGGACAACAGGTCAGTGTCAAGGCCCTGAATCTCTTCTCACTTAACAAGAGTGATTTACTTGCATGATCACATATTAATCCTGGACAACACAGCAGGACTATGTTAGAGGCAGGTCTTAATTGAAAATCAATCAGTTTCAGTGTATGTTTGAGACTGATAAACTGATCCACCTCAGATACTGGATGATCACTGAAGAAACACAGCTGACACTATGAGAGCTTGAGCACGCCTGGACAACAGGTCCATGTCCTGGCCCTGGTTTTAATGTTATCTATCAGTCATGATTTACATGCATGATCAATTAAATATCAAGGACAATACAGCTGATATGACAGTGTTATCAACTGTGAGAGCTTGAGCAAACCAGGACAAAATGTGAGTGTCCAGGCCCTGAAACTAGTCTAATCTAGCATGTGTGCTTTTCATGCATGATCAATTACATTTCCAGGACAACAATGTTGATGGGACAATGTTAGACCTTCAGGCCAGAGGAACTGTCCACATGAATGCTGGCACATGGCCGGCCACCAGGGGCCCACTGATGGCAGGTCTTCAGTTGTAAATTGATAAATTTGTGTTTCTGAATTGCAGTCTGACTGATTGGGCCACAGCAGACTACAGTTGATCAGCTACCAGAGAAGTCTTTTTCTATGAGAACTTGAGTGGACCAGGACAACTGGTCAGTATCCAGGCCCTGGCTCTAAACTCAGTCATATAAATCAAATACTAATACAGAGATTAATGCAACAAGTCAAACATTAATAAAAAAAAACCTACTGATCTCACTTGACTCCAAGGATGGACTGTTCAGAGTTGTTAACTTTTGCAGAGTGGTGTCAGCAGTGATAAGTGGCACTTGCAAATTGCCTGAAAAAATGGTTGTTAATTGTTAGCAGACTGCAGTCAATCAGCTAGCAGAGAAGTCTATCTCTATTACCGTTTTCACACTAAAATCTGCGGGTCAACGCTGTTTTTTTCAATGCTGGTTAACCCGCGAGTGACTCCTTTACCACTACAGGCAGACTCGGGTCTACTCAGCAGCAGACGAGCTGGGTGGCTGTTTTTTTTCCTCTGGCGCATCAAGCTGATGTCATCACGTTGATGAGGTTGGAAGGTTTCGGGGGTCCGACCAGACAAGACACCCCCCCTTTGGCGACTGCAGCCTCGGCCCGGAACCCCACTGCTCTGATTCCCCCTCCTGGCGGCCCTCCCCAGTCAGGGCGTGTCCGCAACCTGCGGAGGAGGGAGTCGTCGGGGAACTCGGTACCGGTGCTCCGATCAGGGAGGAGCAGCTTACGGGGCCGCTGGAGTGGAGCACAAGTAGGAAGCTGTAGGCAAGTACAACTGTTGGCCCCTACCAGCACACCCCACCACCAAACGGCCGCCGCAGCCATCATGCACGCTTGGCTGCTCTCGATTCCCTTGCTTCGGCGCGCCCGGGGCAGAGCACAAGTAGGAAACTGTAGGCAAGTACCCTTTGGCCCCAACCAGCGCTGACTGGGTCACAGCAGACTGCAGTCAATCAGCTAGCAGAGAAGACTTCCTCTTTGAGAACTTGAGCACACCAGGACAATGGCAGTGTGTCCAGGCCCTGACTCTAGTCTCAACTCCACATCCAGGACAACACAGATGACACGACAATGCCTCTGCCCGAACGCTGGCACAAGACTGGCCGACAGGGGCCCTCTGATGGCAGGTCTTAGTTGAGAACCAATCAGTTTCAGTGTATCGTTGCTACAGATTAACTGAGCTACAACAGGCCTCGGATGATCAGTGAGCAAAGACATCTTTATCTATGAGAGCTTGAGCACACCAGCACAAATGGATCCATGTCCAAGCCTTTTCTCTAGTCTCATCTATCAGGCGTGATTTACATTCATGATCAATTCCATAACCGGGACAACACAGTTGATACGACAATGTTAGACCCGCTGGCCAGAGGAACCCTCTGTTCGAACACTGGCACAAGGCCGGCCTGCAGGGGCCCTCTGATGGCAGGTGTTAGTTGAAAATCAATGAGTTTCAATGTATCGTTTCTACTGATTAACTGAGTCACAAAAGGTCTCGGATGATCAGTGATCAAAGATATCTTCATCTATGAGAGCTTGAGCACACCAGCACAACTGCCTGAACACGGGCACAAGGCCGGCCAGCAGGGGCCCTCTGATGGCAGGTCTTAGTTAAAAACCAGTTTACGTGTTTCTGGTCTGCCGCCACCGCACTGAGGTTGGAAGGTTCCGGGGGTCCAACCAGGCAAGGCCCCGCAGCCTCGGCAAGTAATGTTTGAAACAAACAATTGTTTGAGTACTTTAACCATGTGTCAAAACTTTCGCACCAGACCTGTCCTTCTTCTTCTAATAGGGTTCCAACAGGCTGTACGCAAGGAAGCATAATGCTGCCCTCCACAGACAGAATTAATTCATTATTTTATGTTTTCACATAAAGTCCAGACAAGTGGAGGAACTTTAAAACTGCTTCTCAATGCTTTCAGTGTTCTGCTCAGCTCCAAAAATAGATTAAAGAGAGAATACAGACAGTCCAGCCAGACCCGTCCAATTTTCTACCCGGAACTTGAGTGGTTTGTCTCATCAAACCTGCAGGCGAGACATAGAGGTGTCAAAATGCAGCGCCCCCCAGGGTAAGCGTAAATAAACGTGTGTTAGTCTACTGCAGTACTGCTTAACATCCGCTAGATGTCACTGTTGACTCTGTTCACCTTCACACAGACAAGGCTCCATAGATTAGTGAATTAATCAAACATCGATCACCACAGAGCAGCAGATCACCCTTTACACACAGTATCCTCATGACAGTCAAATAACAAAAATACTCAGACTTTAATTTATTTTTTATTGAATGTTTATAAATGTCAGTTCAAAACCAGAGAGCCATTGTTTCATCATGAAGTATCTGCATTCTTGTGTCTTCTTACATCCGAAGGGATTTAAGTCAGAATTCTGGGAGAAAAAGTCAGAATTCTGGGATTTAAATCCAAATTAAACCATAATTCTCTGAAAATAAGTCAGAACTATGCAGTCAGCATTTTGACATTTAAATCCAGTCCTGGGGGGAAAGTGATAAATCCGGGATTTAATCCAGAATGAAGCCTCAAAAAATAATTTGAAGATCAAAGAAGCCGAATCCTGAGGATAAAAGTTTGAATGTCGTGATTAAAGTCAGCATCACTCCGCGAGCAAGCAGACAGTGGTCTTTATGCACGCTGATTTTTGACACCATATTGCCAGTTGTGACCCATTCCCGTAGTTACTTCGTTTAAGTTAATAAAAAAAACTTCTATTTCTTTTGTATCCACTAGAGGCAAATTTCAATGAAGTTGGAATATCGTGTAAAATGTACGTAAAACAGCATACTATATTTTGCAGATCATTTTCGATCTATGTATTGTAACAGACTGAATTTCTTGTTATAAATGTTTTATTTAGTTAAGGGGAAGTTACTGAGTTCTCTGTAATGCAACTGATGGTCCGAGAAGGAGAGTTTCATTCACTTGTGGGTATGCTCATGCGAGTTACTGACAAGTTAAACAGAGCTAGAGTTAGTAGCTTGGACAAAAAGAGCCTGCTTATCATGGTAGTATTGGCTATGGCCCACAGTAGCCTGTGTTCAGTCGATCAATTATTAAGTTAACAGAAAGTTGGAAAATGTCTCATAGCATCTGTACAGTGGAACAGTATTCAGTTTAATACACCAGGTTAACACAATGGTTGATAAACTTCTTTTTTTTGTTGTAAATACTCACCCCTTCTGAATTTGTCAGCCACATATTCCAAAAAAATGGGACAGGGGCATGTTTACCACTGTGCTACATCAGTAACACTCAATACGTTTTTGGGAACTGAGGACACTAAAAGTTAAAGCTGTGTAGACTAAATGATTTTCTATCTAAAAACAAATCATTTTAACACAGACAGCAAGTTGCTCAGCAGCTCAAACATCTGAGTTTTTAGATATGTGAAACATGGGGATTGATACTCCTGGAGTACTTTATCCCACCTGTCACAAAGTGAGAGCTTTCTGGAATGTTATTCTGTTTTGTCACCCAAAGACTGACTGAAGCCTCTGGTGTTTAAAAAGCAGTAATAACAGACTTGAGCCACTAGAGGCCAGTGTTGTCAGGTGTTTTTATGATTTCATGTCTCTGATTGAGGTGACCCAGAGGCTGTTTCAATAGTGCAGCTTTGTATATCAACTGTAGTGACGATCAATGAAAAAAAATCTCATTTGAGGATAATCTTGTCAGAGAATGTGGTACTTTTTGGATAAAACATTAAATCGGCATGTTGCACTTTTGATGATCCACTTAGTTCATGTTGAAAGCCACCCTTCACTGTCTTGACCAGATTAAAGAGATCTTAAAACACTGGAAGACTATATCACTTTCAAGAACTCGCACCAATCAGAGGGATTAGATTCCTAGAAATGCAAGGTACAGTGTTACAAAACAGAGATAAAAGGTGGCATCATCGTGAAATGGCTGTGATAAAGATAAATTGAGACATGGAACGATTTTAATCAGGATCACAAACAAATAAATAAATGATAAGCACACATCATTGAACACCACAGTGTACCAGAGTATTTGAAGACCTCAGTGACCTGTGTGTGTTTATGTAAACCCTTGTTGGGAGAAATGTTATTAAGATAAAGTAGAATTGGATGTTTATGAAAAAAAAATTATTTGACATTCAACATCCAAAAAATATTAACAGTCTCTGTGGGATACATAAAAACATTCATTTCTGTATGAGAATGAGAGTCAAAGCAAAGCTTAATGAATAAACAAATTTAGCTTTTTGTTACAGTTACAGCAGTACAGCAGTTGTTGTTGTCACAGAAAGCAAAATAAATTCTGAAGGAGATTTAGTGTATTTATTAAGTGAGGAAAAGTGGAGTTGCCATTCTGCTACTCCGAGTGATCAAAGTGCAGGAACATTATCAGATGTGATGGCTGCCTGCAGGGTTTGAACCTGCGCTTCCTGGGTGAAGGACACTTTCATCTTTTATCTGATTGTTCTACACAAACATACACACCAAAGCAAGAAAGCATGATACATCTGATCATTTCACGCTTCACTTTTTAATTAAATGTCAACAACTCCCTTGACTTCAGTAAAACCAGACAAGTTTTCCAATCTCCAGCTTCCTTCGTTTGTGCCACCGATGTAATCACCGCATGCTGTTGTAATTTATGACTCTGTGAGAGGACGCTTCCCACTGCAGTCAGGAAATTATCAGTTATATTTACCTGAGCAACTCCATTACTAAAACAAGCACAGCTCATATCCAATATAAGGCACAGTCATACAAATGCGATCACCTCCTCCTATGAAACAAGTTAATGGATGTTTACACAAATCTGGAAGTGCAGGATCTTGATGATTGAATGGGTGGAGACAAAAATTTCTTCCAAGTGCTGTAGCCTTTCAAGATCACCATATTTAAGAAGATATGCAGTTTACATGAACTTAAAAAATCTTTACATCAGTGTAGTTTTAATATATTCACCTACTATAGTTTGAAAACAGTGATATAGCAGTATATATATATATATATATATATATATATATACATATGGCAGGCCTCCTGGCAACCCTTTGAGACTAGACTGCCTGCATGCTATCTGTTCTGGATAATCTCGGTAGAGAGCCCTGTCAGCCATATCATGCTGCAAACCTTTACTACAAATCTGTAGAATGGTTCCTAAGTGCTCACAGGGGAGGAACCAATCTTTTTGGGGTGTCGTCGTCTTGGAATGTCCACGTCTTGGTCTTTCTCTGACATCCCCTTATATGAATCTTGGCTTTAGTTTGGAGATGACACTAGGGCACCACCTTTAAGTTGCTGTATCACACTGGCCCTATCCAGATCATCTTAACATGGCATGCTTGTTCTTGGAGCAGACACCGACCAGTGTGGCAGGGTCCAGGCCTATAGGCACTACGACCAGGGGGTACCAGAAGCTCAAAACAAGAGTCAATAGAAACAACAAAAAAGCTGTTTGGCATTGGTAGAGAGGATTTGGCATATTTTTCATGGATGCAACTCACATACTCAGCTCTGCTGATCATCCCACAAATGCGTATTTCTTATGGCACCATTTAAAAGGGAAATAAACAGACTTCCCAACAGTATAAGAAGCAGTATTATAACAAAGAAATAATCTACCCAACAAAAATGTCCTTATGTTTTGGCTTAGTTTATACCATGATTCTCAATTGTTTGGTCTTGATCCAAAAGTGGGACACAGCCCCTTTTTAGTGGACTGCTAGCTTTGCCTGGGCAAAGAAAATGGTAGGAAAAAAATTAAAGCTTTTAATTTGAAGGGGATTTTTTTATGTATTGGGGTGTTGTCTGTTCACATTCCTTAACAATATAGCGATAATACCCTGTAATGCTTATTGACACCCATTTTAATAGTGCAGTGTTCGTTATATATTAAATGAGTGGGTACTCAGCTAAAGCTACATGTATTTAAGTGTTTTTGAAACCAATTCTAAGTAGCTGGACTTTTTATGTCACATCTGTTGAGTCTGTTAAAAAGTCTTCAGTTCCTAAAGTGCTCCGTATGTTGTAACTGCCTCATGATCAATAGCTTATTCAGTGCTACTAATTTAATATTACTAATGCAGAGCTGTTCAATATCTACTGACGCAGGGTTATCACAGCTACAGTAACATTTGTATTCATGAAACCTTGTGTCCTGAGATGCATGTTTAGCTTGTAATTATAATGCTACTACCTGAGTGTAAAAGGGAATATTTTCCTCTCTAGCACTGCTACCTGCAGGTCATTTTAGTTTATCATTAAACTTATTTTTGTATTGGCATACTGTGATATTCTGCTCTATCTTTTCATGAAATAAATGTGGGAAGTGGAACATTTTCCTCAGTTTGGGTCTAGAACATCTTTAAGGGGTGATGGATGGTCCCGGAGCCAGACGGATGACGTTTGTCTGTTGGTTGGTTGGTACCATTCACTGCACCACCGTACAGCCTATAGTTCTAACTGAGGCTAAAAAATGATGATGTTGAGGAAAAATCATCAGAGGCCAGTTTAGGGTTTGATGTGGTAGGCTGTGTTTATTGAAGCATGCAGGCAAGCAGTGTGGGTCTGTGTCTGTGAGCTGACCCTGATCAAATGCAATACAGAAATGAAAACATATGTGTGATATTTACTTTGGCAATATGTTTGTCACAAACTGCCATGCCAGTAAAAGTCATTTGAATTGAACTGAATGTATTCAGTGGGGAGAAATCACTAAACAAAGGGATTTTAAACAAAAGGTGGACATGATGAGGGAATCCACAAAAGACAGGATAGGGCATTTGCATCGAGACACATGGAGTAGCATTATCAGTGGGCAACAAAAGGGAAACATCACAGCCCTTTTTGCACATACAGCTCTTATATTATCAGGATAATGTCCCCGTAGCCTGCCTGTGTGATACAGTGACATGGTCGTTCACACTTGCTCCTCTCAGCAGGGTGTAGTCCCTGCCAGGCAGTGAAGTGGTGGAGGGGCAAGCACAAGATGTCAAGCATACATGTTGAAAGTAAGAATTCAGAATACGAGAGCAGAAAAGCAATTTATATCCTAACTTCTGTGTTACAAAGTGCATCAACAGCATTGATTAAAGAACTGAGAGGAGCATGCAGAAGTAAATATGAAGCATTAATACATGCACAATGATCAACTGGAGAAAGACAGTGTATCCAACAGAAGCGCGAGATGACTCTAATGATGTGCAAGAGACCCAATGGTGATCGTTTTAGAGCAGATGACCTACAGAACTGTGATGACGTGGAGTGGAATCAAAACGTCAAAATGTCCAGATGCACAGTTGAGTTTGTGTTTACCCCTTGCAATCAGCTAAACTTCTTCAAATGCAGCGGTTGTTTTTATCCATCCTGTCACTTCAGTGAATTTCCCAGGCTATTTACTGCAGCATTCAGACATCAATTCACTCGGACTTCATGCAGATAAAATATTAAGAGGGCGTGAGGACATTACTTAAAGTCTGAGTGAAAAACCTGAACAACATGTGATCAGGAGGTGGCATCAATAAATTGCTCTTTGTTGATCAGTTCATTTCAGTAATTCTTCATCAGGTGACGGTACAACTCACTGCACCACCGCACAGCCCATAGCTCTTACAGAGCCTTAGAAATGAAGAATGAAGGAAAGCCAAACGTCAACATTACATAAACTTAGTGTACGCTTAACTGAACTCTGTGTGGAAAATCTTATAGGATTTAGATAAGTCAGTCACATAAATCAAGACCGTTCTGTGTATAAACTCCGGTCATCTAAGGACAGATTCTTCGAAACCAACAGAACCTCACCTCCCTCCCACTCACATAAACACAAACCAGTACATTTATAGAAGGTCAAGGATATGAGTCCGGCCTCTGATAGGTGTTATTTAACCTGAGAGTTATGACATATACCTTTCCAGGAAAAATTAATCACACATGGATATAAAAAATGCCTTAGTGACCGATATACAGCAAGGAGAGTATCAGGCTTTCCTCCGGTGTAACGCAATAAAGCAGATCAGATACTGAAGATTACTAAAGATCTAAGATCACATTCAAATTTATACAATAACGTGTCACACTAATGGCTGAAAGGCTGAATTACAGTTTAAAAAAACAGGTGATTACAATGATAACCATAAAATCACTGGCCATGTAGTATTTAACATATAAAAAAAGGTTATAAGATCTTAAGATTTATTATGGTGGCCAATAAAAGATAATTGCTCATTATGCAACCCGGTGAGAGAGACAAAGGTACAGTAAGTGGTGCACTCTTACACAGCAGCAACACTTAAAACAGTTTTGTGCGTGAAGTGTAAAAAGACGGATTTCAAATAAGACAATGTTGAAACAAGGATTCATCAGAGTTCATTTTAAGTAAAATGCACTGCGAAAGGTCAGAGCAGCATGTATTAAAACTATCAGTGAATGGATGACTCACAATTTCAGTGTCAAAGTTGAATCCATTTTCTCTGAACTGAGCCACACAATAACGCAATCATCTCAAAGGACGCTGCAGACAGATAAGTTGATACGTCTTTGACAGCCCTTCCAAGAAAGACCAGTCCTTCTGGGGGAGGGGTTTGCAGGGCAGTATTTATTTGGACACCTTTGCATGTCCTCCTTACTGTCCTGTCTGCAAACATGGCAACACCACTCTTTCAGAACGCTGAGGAGCATCCCGAGCCCCTGAAGGCTGAAGTTAAAGGTAGGATCTGTTTTTCAGTAACTAAATTATTACAAAATTCGTTTGGCTTTGTTCTTATTGATGTGGTTTTCTTTGTGTTTTTATTGTTCAGGGACAATTCCCAGCTGGCTACAGGGCACACTGCTGCGCAATGGCCCTGGCATCTTCTCTGTGGGGGAAACTAGCTATGACCACTTTTTTGACGGGATGGCCATCATGCACAGCTTCAACTTCAAAGATGGTGGGTAACGCAATCTTAACTAAGATGGAGTTTATGTAAAATTGCAACAAATTTTACCTGATGAATATGTAATCACTAGATCTTTAGAGCATGTTTTCCTCATAATGTTTTGAAAAATCAGAGTGGGACAAATCCTTGTGGATATCATGTTTCTGATCCATTAGGTATCAAATACTGATCTGCATCATGCCAGTGTTAGGCATCTTCCTGTATGATGTAAAGTCTCAATCTGTGACAAAGCTAGTTCATGGAAAATTTCAATACCTTTACTTGTACATGTTATTTTTTTTCAGTGTTGAGATGCTATGTGAGAGCAAAATGGTCTCCACAGAAATAAGTAAACACATCCTACTGATTTGAAAGCAATTAAAAAACCTTAAAAGTACACAAAAAAGCTTTGACATCACAGTTCGTTGAGCAAATCTGATTTGTTACTCTCTACCCCTAACTGGAAGAAACATGGCGGCTAATAAATTGCTTTTTATTTCTTACAGGTGAAGTGACCCACAGGAGCAGATTTCTAAGAAGTGACACCTACAAGTCTAACATGACTGCAAACAGGATTATTGTGTCTGAGATGGGCACAATGGCTTACCCAGACCCAAGCAAGAATTTTATTGTCAAGTAAGCATACCCCGCCTTATCAGTTTTATTGGATTTATTGGATTGTACAAGATTAACAGGGCTTTTAAATGACTAAAAAGAAACCTAATGGACATAAAACATAATGCAAATGGAAATCAATCTCCAAAACAAAAATTTGAGACAAAAACACGCCCAGGACAATTTAATGATGATGATATCTACCAACAGTACATATCCAACTCTTGTTCAGTACAAAACAACGAAGAACTTATACATCTGTGCTCCACTCCTATACAAAAACATACATGTAGTCACATACACAAATATTAAAATTGCATTCATTTATGCTGAAATTGAAGGGTTTATGTCATTCAAGGCACAAAATTAAAGGTAGAAATCACCAGCCAGGTATGCAGACTGGTCTCAGCAGCTCCATTTATTTGAGTAGTTGATTTATCCAGATACATAACATCCATAAATGACAGGACCGAGTGCCTGGTGATGAGGAACTGAAGGTGTTTCGAAAAAGTAATTGCCCTTGTTGTTGTTATCAGATGGGATTTTGTTGATTACATTCATCTGATTGAATTGTGTAATGTTGTTTCAGTATGATACCAGTATAGGCAAAGCAGATATTTGCTTCAAGAGACAAATATTGTTATCTACAGATATGAGCATTTCTTCTGATATAGTAGCCTCATATAATAGGTTTGTGGAGTTTTTGTATTTCATTTTAATTTGAAAGAATAAGTTCCAAAGATCAGGCTGCTTTTCTGTCATCAGATTGGTAAATCAGTGTTTGATACTCTTTAAAGGATAGTAATGTTACTGTTACAGTATAAAAATATCGTTTGCATCTCAATTATTTCCATTTATTGGTATTTGCTGAAATAATTTTACACATCAGCATATTGAATATTGGCAAATAAAATCTAATATCATGCATTTCTGGTCTTTTTACTATCCTGTAATTTTATTACCTTTTGGTTAGGTGTGCTTTCATAATATGTCCTTTATGAGTTTTTATTTACCAATGAAATATCTAAAGTATAAATACAGAAAAATGTAACTGGTAAGTGCATTTGGCCAATACTGGTTCAAAGAACTGATACTTACTCACCCATAAAACTTTACTGATATATATATAGTGATTTAACTTTGAAGCTTAATCTCAATCCCATATCATTTGACCAGGTAGGCAAAGTTAAAGCTGCATCTTAAGTTAGGTGGAGTTTTGACATAAATTAGGATGACAGAATTAGAGCAGATTAAAGATTATGCACCAATAAATGTTCAAGATGAAAATAACAAAAGAAAAACTTTTGTTTTTCTTTTATAATAATTAATAATAAGAACTACAATAGTAATTTTAAAAAATCAGATATCCAGTACTTGCATAAACAAATGGTGGTTTTTGCAATTTTTCTTGGTCTGAACAAAAGTGGTATTGGTCCACCTCATTATTTGATTGTATTCTTGTCTTTTGCATATAATATGGACTTGTTAAACGTTCTCAAGGTTTTCACACACCTGTGACCACAAACAACACATATATTCTATAATGTAAGATTTTCTTCTTTTCAGGGCAATCACTTTTCTCAACCACACAGTGCCAGACTTCACTGACAATGGTGCAAGCAATTTCATAAAATATGGAAATGATATTTATGCCACCTCTGAAACCAACTACATCCGCAAGATTGATCCTGTAACCCTGGAGACTCAGGACAAGGTAACATTACTTATGAACCCTATATTTTACTAAAAATCTCTGTTAAGTTAACTTCATTTGATAATTTTTATCATATCTGATTTCAGCAATACCACTTAAATTTCCCTCTCATTGGTTTAAAGAAATGAATAAGATTCTTACTGGCTTCTTGTGGAGGAATAAGAAACCCAGAATAAGTCACAAAAGATTGACGAGACCAAGAAGAACTGGTGGTTTAGCAATACCAGATGTTTATTCATATTATTTGGCTTATAATGTAAGATTTGCTCTGTCATGGGCCTATACATGTAAGAGTGATGTTGGCAGTTGGAAATAGTTTGAAGAGAAGATCATGTCTGAATATGACAGTTCTGTCTCTTTACCAGCATTATGGTATCACCCAAAAATACATTGAAAATGGACAATCTTTTAATACGATTTTCATGTGAAGTAGTTAAAGTTTTACAAAAACGTTTAGCCTTTGATGGGGCATCCTTGCCATCATGCCCCATATGGAACATCCCCCTTCTACTGGCTGGAGGTAGACCACTGATGAATAAGAAATGGCAGTGCTGTGGCATAAATGAATTGGGACAGATTGTGAAGGATGGTTTAAAAAAGTTGTACAATCTAAGAGATGCTGAATTTTTGTCGTATCCACAGTTAAGATCAATTTTAAGGTCGCATATCTCCAAGAATGTACCCAAGGGGCTAAACAGAGAACTTGATAATGAATTGAGACAGATTGCCTCAGGAAGGAGGGTAGTTTCAGCAATGTATGGATGGTTGTGCCTTACCTCCTCAGACAGCCTAGCTTCCATCAAACATCAGTGGGAGAGAGATCTGGGTGCATCCCTAACCTCAGCCCAATGGGAGTTTGTTTTATGAAGCACAACGATATATCCAAATGTGTTCGTTATAAAATTTTACAAATGAAAGTGGTGCACAGGGCATATGTTACGCCATACAAAAAATAGATCACTCCCTTTCCCATTTATGTTGGCATGGCTGTGGTGAGGCAGGATCACTTATACATCTGCTGTGGCATTGCCCCCCAGTGAGATGTTTTTGGGAAATGGTGATATCCAGTTTGTCTTCTATTCTTGATGTGAAAATACCTTTGTGTCCATCTGTTTGCCTCTTAGGAACAAAGATAGAAAGTATACAGTCAAAGCTTACACACCGCATTATTCCCTTAGCTTTTATGTCAGTCAAGCGTATCATTATGATGAACTGGAAATCACACAAACCCAATTGTTTTAGTATAGACAATTGGTTAATAGACTTTCTAACTCTTTTTGAGTATGTAATATTTATGTCCTGTTTGACTTTGTACTTTTGTAGTGCTGTTGTTGTGTTATTGTCTAACAGTATGTATGTTATTTGTAGTATGTCAATATGTTGTCTTTTGTCATATGTTGAATTAAAATTATGAATTATATAAAAAATTCATCTGATAATTTGATGTTTTGTTTTACAGGTGGACTACATGAAGTATGTACCTGTAAACCTGTGTTCATCCCACCCTCACTATGACAAAGAGGGCAATGCTTACAACATAGGAACTTCAGTAGCAGAGAAAGGAAAGACCAAATACATGCTGTTCAAAGTCCCAGCTGTTCCTCACGCAGGTATTTGAACCTCATAACCTGTGCTGTTTTCTTGACCCCTCGTTTCCCTCCACTATCAGCAGGACTCTGCAGACGACTGAGACAGTTAACAGACCACGAGTGTTATACAAATCTACAGTGGCACATGTGAGCCAGAGGACGTAATACGTCTGTGTGAAACACACTAAAAGTGATGTAAACTGAAAGGGCATGAAAGTCTTTTAAGTCTCTACATTTCATGAGTTTGACACAGTTGTGTCACATACATCACAAGGACTGTAAGAAAATTTATAGCTGTTATTTATACAGCTTCAGGAGATCTTGGATTATTTGCTGAAGTTTTTAATGAGGTCTATGTTGGACTGAGATGAACAGAACCAAGTCTGCTGTTAAAGAAATGACACAAGAAAAGTCCTCTAGTAACTTACTAAAGTAAAGGACGTTCAAGATTAGGGCTCCTCTCTATTTCAGGTTTCATAAACGTGACAAGGTCATAAAGATGTAATCATGCTTGCACCTTGTGTTCAGCAGAATGATCTGTTTTTTGTCTTTTCCCTGCCTGTGTAAAAATATCCAGAATGAATGTAATTTAGAAATAATGATTCATGGCAATTTAACTTTTAATTTGTACATTAATTAATGGATAAAGTCAGGCATGAGGTACAGTAAACACAGTAGGCTATTGATGTTTCACCATGGTTTCATGTTTTCTCAGGCCTTAATTCATGATAATTTGCGGACCTCTAACTAAAGAGTTACACACTTTTCTAGAACAAAGGTAAAAAACTTGCTAAGTCACATTTATATCCTTAGGCAACACAAGTTGTCTGCAGGGAGGCAAATGTTACTGTACACAATCTAGGGTTAAGTTCCATATACCTCAGTGCGATATGAAAGCCATTAGTAAACTGTAAGTTCAGCATTATCATAACAGCTGTGAAACAAAACAGAACAGATAAACTTAAGTTCTTGTTCATCTCTCTGACTTTGACCTTTGACTAGGTTTTTTTTACTGGTCTGAAAGACACTCAGGGCCCTATTGTGCCATACTACCCTGAAAATGCATAATGTAATCTGAATAATCTCGTGATACTATTATGAAAAAATGTACAGTTTCTTAAGCACCTTTCAGATGCTTTTCTTAAAAGAAAATCAGCCCACTGGGCTTTTATATATACATTCATAAAGATGAAAAAAGTGTTTTGACCCATTTCATCAAAATTCCTCAGACAAACAAAAGGATGTTCCTGCACTGAAAAACGTGGAGGTGTTGTGCACAATTCCTTGCCGCTCGCTGCTCCAACCAAGCTACTACCACAGCTTTGGCATCACAGACAACTACTACATCTTCATCGAGCAGCCTCTGAAGCTGGACATCCTCAAGATGGCCACCGCATACATGAGAGGAGTCAACTGGGCCAGCTGCTTGAAATTCTGCCCAGAGGAAAATGTGAGGGGCCCCTGCTTTTTTCGTGGTTGTGTTACTCTAGTGTAGTTTGCCATAAAGACACCAAATACAAAGGCAAAATGCATCATGTCATGAATAACAGAAACACTGAAAATCCAAAATAACTGGTCTATGTTTTTAACCTGACACACCAGAAGGACTGTTAAGTACATCATAGCTCCCACCTCTTACTGTTTTAAAGGAGGCCATGAGCATAACTATTGTAGTCTGTAGCTTGGCTAGATGGATCAGCCTGATTACAGACAATCAGGCTGATCCAGCTGCACTGCAAGGCTATCATGTTTTGTTCCTCATGAGAATGTAGATGACATGTTTGGTGTAATGTTTTTAGTGGGAAAAAGTTAGGAAACTGAACTGAAATAACCAGGATATACAAGTTTAATTTATTTAGAAACACTTTTATGGCTTTAATTCCATGTAAGCTCTGCTGTTAGCTTTTGTGTTTGAATGTATAAATGTTTGCCATCCCTGCTCTTGATCAAAGTTTCACAGAGAAATTTTTAACCTGTTTTTTTACAGACCCTGATTCACCTGATAGACAGGAAGACAGGCAAAGAGGTTGAGACAAAGTACTACGCAGGGTCAATGATTGTCTACCATCATGTCAATGCTTTTGAGGAAGATGGCCATGTGGTGTTTGATGTCATCGCCTACAACGACAACAGCCTCTACGATATGTTCTACCTGAGAAAGCTGAGGGAGAACCCAGACTTTCAGGATGATTCCTACTCCAAACCAACATACAAGAGATTTGTACTCCCTGTCCGCTCAGACAAGGTAGATCATTTTAACAAGTGAGATTTATTTGAACTTTAAACTGATCCATGATGCACCTCCAAAACTTACTGGCTGCTTTGTGGTCATGTTTCAGGGTGTTGCCATCGGAGAGGACCTGGTGAAACTCAAGTACACAAAAGCCAGTGCTGTGAAGGAGAAAGAAGGCAAACTGATGTGCCAGCCAGAGGTGCTAGTTGAAGGTAAAAATCACTTGAGAACAGTTCAGTCCAAAAGTCAAAATGCAAAGAGACCATTTTGAAATGTTGATGGAGACATTTGCAGCCGTGTGAACTGAGCTGTTGCATCTCAAATCGGGCTGATGGCAGTGTTCCTGGCAATTCAGTTACTAGTTAAATCTGCTTTTAGACTTGTGGGGCACCTCATGTGCTTTTGCAGTCGTTACAGTGTTTGCCTTACTGGTCTTGACTGGCATTAGAGGCTCAATGAAAAACTATGTTCTTGTGCACTTGTTGGGCCTGAACGTCTTGTTTGACTATCCTGCACATTGTCTTTATTTTGGCTGAGTTTGAATTTAAGAGGTCAAAGCTGTTCCCCTTTTTTATATTGTGCTCTCTTAGCTCTTTTAAATATATATCTCAGAAACACTGATATACACAGAGACAAACCACTCTGACTCTGAGTTTTTAATGGGCACTTGCACCTAAAGCAGGCTGCTTTTATGTTGCAAAAATAAAAACAGATGGTTGCCACCTTTAAACCAGTATTTTACAACACTAAGATATTAGTTGTCTTTCCTTCGCTCTTTTTTGAGATGTGGATGAACATATTTGATTTATTGTAATCAAGGAGAGACATGCATTGTTTTGTTGTAAGAAAATGTTGTATTGCGGGATGTATTAATGGGCACTTCTCACACTAACAATGATCTCTAAATGATCAGCAGATCATTGGCTTCCCTCTACTTTTTGTGTGTGATTCTGTCTAAGATTCATCAGGATGAATATAAAACATGTTGTTCCATATCATACAGTTCATCATAATACTGGCATCAATCCCATTATAGAAAAATTTGCATATTGTTATATTATTGATATTTGAGAAAGGCTTGAGAATTTCAGAGAAAATGTCTCTTTCCTTAATAATTCTCTGTTTGGGCACAGCCAGCCACAAAAACGGGAGCTTAATTGTTATTATTTTGAATACAAAGTCCATAGTTATTCTGCTCATAAAAGCAAGAGGCTCCTGTTTATCTCTCCGATTCCCTCACCTGCTACAGCTGTAAGTGCAGGTACATGTATGGAGTACCCTGGACACACACATTGTAGTCAGTGTTCAGGAGGAAAGGCTAAGAGAAACTCAGCTCCTTGTCTTCTGTTTATCAAACAATACAAAGTTTATTAGTTATGTAACTACTCAGAAATGTAAATGCAATATATAGGCCAGTTGTGCACGGAGACAAGTCAGAGATCAGAACCTCTGAAATACCCTTCAGCTATCAATGGTTTCGAAAAACCATCAGATTACACAGTTACAGATTGAACCAGTGTACCAGTCTAGCTTCCATTTAGTTTTTCAGAGAGGCAACCTCGTGACCCCCTAGGTATTCAACTGAAGCACTTATGGATACCTAGGGGGTCACGAGGGAAGTCTGGGTCTTCATGTTATGTCATATTTTTGCTTAAAAACGAGTCACTATAATTGTCCTCATTCATGTTGCTACAAGTTATATGCAGCCACAACAGGAAAGAAGAGTGAAAGTGATGATGAAAGCACAGCGAGCTCTCACTTTAAGAGCTCCCAGATTTGTAAAGCAGTTCATTTCTAGCTGCTGAAAGTTTAAATTCTTTTCGCTGGGAATTTTTGGTCTGAACTGGGCTTTACACTGAAACAGAATCATCAGTTTGCTTTGTTCTTATTTCTTAGATTTATGTTTTTGACCTTGAGAAAGGAAAAAATATATTTTTCTATTTTCAACAGGTTTTGAATTACCCAGACTGAACTATGACCTGAATGGCAAGAAGCACCGATTTGTCTATGGGAACTTTGTCGAGAACTCTGCTCTGTCCAAAGAGGTAATGGGGCTATTTGTTTTTAATTTTGTTTAGGATTTGATGGAAACCTCTGTCTTTTGTCTCCCTTACTTCTTTTACAAAGATATTTGTTGTCTCGTAAGGACAAGGATTTTAAATTCAAGGTTGTTGAGAACATCGTTTTCCTGGCAGCATTGTTTTAAGGGAGGAAGTATTTATAGATATTAAAAGAAATATGCATTGTGTAAATGGTAATTATCAAAAAAAAAAAACTAACAGCTTCATTGCTTGGGCTATTAAACTCAAATGTCCTTTCCATGGAGAGCAATTTTACATCAGGGTATCAGAAACAATGAAGAGAAACGATTAACTCAGTGAGGCTTCAAAGTGTTTTTCAAAAAGTGCTCCAAAGGAAACATCATGGCTAAAACAATTGGATATTTTTCATTCATTCAAACTTGGCATTGAATCTTAATAACAAAAGAAAGCTTCCTGTTTCCTTTGGGTTAGAATGGTTTGTGGATGTGGATTTTACGTACAAGAAGCCCCAGTGTACACGAAGCAGGATGAACAAAAGAAATAAAACCACTGCGTGCAATGATGACGAAAATAACAGCTCGAACTTCCATGTGGGCAGATGGGACCTTGAACATCTGTGACTTGACATACTCAGCAGTTATACTTCGACCCTCAACAGGATTAATTTGTTGTAAAAGTGAGGGCCATTATGTGTAATTGTGCTATCTTGTTTCAAACAAAATATGTTTTCAATTCACATTTTCTTTGTTTTTTTTATTGTTAAATATTAACATTAATTATCGGAATTAATTTTTTTCTAAAAACTCAATTTTACCAAATTCCTATTTTTTCAGTACCAAAATGTTGCCAAGCTGTTGCCATGGCAATGCCACTGTCAAAAACCACAGACCTCCTGTGTGCAACACATGCTGCTAATCAGCACCACCAGCATAAGGCACCTCTACTCCATTAAAAAAAATCATTTCAGTTTAAAGAAACTCTCACATAGCAGAGAGTAAATGGATATCAGTGATCCATTTTCTACAAGCTGTTCTGCATCTGACAAAACAAAACAGAAGCACTTTGAAGCTATCTCTTACCTCCAAGTCATGGTTTCAGTCGACACTTATGGTGCAGTGAAGCAATGATTGTAATAATTTATATATTAGTCAAAAATGAACGATGATACATTTCTTTGCAATCTCTCTATGTATATCTCTCTATATAAGTATATACGAGAGAGAAAGAGCGAGAGCAAGAGAGAGAGTAGAGCCCTTAATCATCACATGCTTATCACAACCTTTGTAAAAATAGTTTAAATAGTTTCATCAGATCCAATTCAAGGTGTTGCAACTAAGTACCTATTTTAACTGCCTATTACAGTGTAAATTAATGGTAGCGGTTGAATGAAACTGGGTCGTAATTTTCCTGTAGTTTTTATTCTAGGGTTGGGCAATTTGACCTAAATATTTTATCCTATCTTCTGTTTGTGATAAAGATAATATAATGTTATATATGACATTTGAAAAGATCATGCATGTAGATTTCAACTTCAAGCACAACAACCTCCTCCTCTTCTCAAAACAAACCTGTGTTAACATACTCAACTTCTGTGTAGTGTAAATTGACAAACAGATGGGATTATAAGTCTAAAAATTGTGAATCATACTTCTTTTATTTTACATAATAACATGATTTCCTGTTTTTTCTGTGTAAGATAAAATCATACAACCTTAATAACAAGTGAGAACTTCTATTGTGAGTCACATATTTATCTTTAATGTAACTTACTAGAGTTAATCAGTGAGTGTACAGAGCTGCAGGGTATTCAGGCACTTCTTTGAGCAAAATTAGAGCTTTAGTTTACGTCTTTGAACCTTTTGGGATATATCACTATCCAGTCATCAGTTTAAACACACCTTTAAGCAGTTCAGGCCAGTGTCATGAAGACTAAAATTGTCACGGTGCTGGATCAAGTCAAACCACATCATTATATTTCAGCACATAGCCTGAGATGAAACCAGAAGCAGGCAGACGTCCAAAGCTAGCAAGCTTATAAGAGTTACAGACGTCAAACTTTCAGAAGCGAGAACATGGTTACCCTGTTACTGTGCAGTTATTTACTTTCATTTTAAACACACAGTGTGCTGTTGTATGTGTGTTTGTGTCACTTTTACTCAAAAAGTATCAGAAATAAATATGGTGAAGATGGAAGTCAAACTTAACTGTTGTGTCCTTCCTCTAATAAGTTACTTTCAACAATCTGTCACCCTGCTGCTGTTTTGATGTTTTAACTATTGGTATGGCGCTGCTGTAGCCTCAAGTCATCAAAAACAGAGTGTGCGTTTAAAGTAGTACTTATGGTTTCCATTCTGTGGCAACAAAAATTACCAGTGACAGTTTTAACATCATCAGTATAATGTCTGAAGGTTGGAAAGGAGAACACAGAGCTCAAGAAAAGCTTATTACAACCTTCCTACTGTTTTATTAGATGGAGTTTAAGGAACAGTAAGGGATGATTTTAATTGCTTTCTAACTGTATGGGCTGATGATAGAGGTTTGCTGAAAAGAGTCATCCCTCTAATGTTTATTATCTGTAGATTGGGAAGGTGGACACAGAAACCAAGGAAAAGCTTAGATGGAGCGAGGAAAACTGCTGGCCTTCAGAGCCTGTGTTCATCCCAAGACCAAACGGAGAATCAGAGGATGATGGTGAGTATACTGTGTTTGTACTATTTCAATAATACAACAATTTGTTTGTTCTTTTATTTATTCATTTATTCATTTGTTTTATTTCCATCCAATCAAACCTCTCCCTTTTGTTTTGCAGGAGTGGTCCTGACATCTGTGGTTAACACCAACCCAGGCCAGTCCAGTTTCATCCTCCTCCTCGATGGAAAAACATTCAAAGAAGTAGCTCGAGCATATGTGAGCACCGGGCTTCACAAAGACTTGCATGGATTTTTCATCCCACAATGAAACGAGATGCTAATGTACTGAGTATGTTGAACAAGCTTAGCAAAACATAGAGAATACATTAGACATTTGAGGAGTTGTGAAGTGAATTGAATATATTCACTACCTTTCCTCTGTTAGACTATATTGTCTGTTTGAAAAACAATTTTATCACTAAGTGCTTTACTCAAAACTTTGCTCAGGCTTGTATATTTATATATAGCTGTATCACCGTTATGTTGTCTACATTACTGTATTGCACTGTTTGGACTGTTATTTTACTTGTGCTCTTGCTTTTCATTTAAAAAAATAAATGTTGAAAGAAACAAAGTGTTCCAGTTTTCTATGAACAAAATATGCAGTGTTTGTTAAACTTTAGTTTGATTGAAGGTCATAGGCACCAAATTTAGAGATTAATTGAATCATTAAACAGGGTCACTTCTCCATCACTTAACTTCACATACAGTTGCATATAATCACTCATAACAGCTGTGTTGGTTAAGTCTGCAACAGATTGATGGATTAACTTGGTTTTGTCATTTATTTGGAGTGGCCGTGGTTTAGTGCTAGAGTTATTGTAACTCTTATAGTTTTGTGGGTACATTGTGAGTGGTGAGACTGACCTGTAGCATAAATGTTCATGAAGATGTCACAGTCTATATCATTTCGACTTTTTAACATGGTGAGAATTTTAAAGAAAAATAACAGATTTGCGTCACGAAATGAGATCAACTGTGCTTCAAAACAAAAGCTTAAAGGATAAGTTCGGTTTTTTGACACCTGGACCTTATTTTTAGGATTAAATATGCTCGTAGACTCACCTAGACAATTTTGGCGGAGCTCGGAGCCGTTTTCGAGCAATTTAGATCCATCCGACTGTGTTTTTTTCTCATGCCATAGTAGCAGACGGGGCCAGAAATCGAAGCCCCTAAATTAGACATTATCTGCTGCAAAACTCGCTCCTCCTCTGTTGCCATTGCCGTGCAATGTCCACAACAACACCACCAGTTAGCCCCCATTCGTGGACGTGCAGTGGTTGCTTGTTCTCTGGCCAGCTGTTCGGCTCTTTTCTTCTGCATCCTCCTTTTAAATAGCTCCTCGTCGGTATATTGTGGCTCAAAATGATACGGGCATCCATTATACTCAAAGTTGTCGTCAGACACTTCTACATCGGATAAATATTCCGCCATGTTGCACAAAAATAGCCGTGTAGCCGTGTAGCCTAGCAACAACAGCAGCTCTACTCAGCTGCGCTCTTGCGGTGCATGTCTGTGACGTCACCAAAAGTTACCCATCCTTGTAAAGCCCCGGATGACCATAACAACGAAGTTGAGCTGACATGGTGATAACACTGGCCATCCATTTATAAAATGTAGCTGAAATGAGCGAGTTTTGCAGCAGATAATGTCTAATTTAGGGGCTTCGATTTCTGGCCCCGTCTGCTACTATGGCATGAGAAAAAAACGCCGTCGGATGGATCTAAATTGCTCGAAAACGGCTCCGAGTTCCGCCAAAATTGTCTGGGTGAGTCTACGAGCGTATTTAATCCTAAAAATAAGGCCCAGGTGTCAAAAAACCGAACTTATCCTATAAATTACAGTTTCATTAGTTAAATAATGCCTTTATGTGTCAAAGCCTTATGAGCATTGCACTGCAACATTAAATCCTGAGCACTGCTTGAGTTATCATATATCTAGAAGATATACAAATAATCATATGAAGGGCAGCAGTACATAAGCACAGCAGGACTGACAACAGAAGGTAGATATGTATGTCAGCAGGTGAACAGGACACTCAGGTGAGTGGAGCGGTCGAAGAGGAGGGTGACATCTAGTGGATGGATAAAGAGTTGCTTTTTCTGAAGGAAGATGGCAGAAATTTGGAGTCAGACTGACTCCAACAGAATCAAATGAAGTACGATAAATAGTGCCAGTAATAGCCTCCTTTTGGGCACTTGGGTCCTCTAACAGCAAAGTTTGAGTTCTTCTGATGGCAACCCTTCTTACTGATTGGAGTCCCTCAAATATACTCATAAACAGGGGCCGGCCTAGCTCCTCACCAGATTTTGATTTAGTACCATGATGGCTCAATTTAATCTGCCACATTTAGTAATATTTGACGTATAATTTAATACATGTATAATCTTACTAACCGTAAATCTCTCAGGGTAAAACAATTGAACATAATGTTTGGTATAAAACATTCCACTGAGCATTAGGCGTGCCTTAGGCTGAGCAATGCTGAAAAATTAACATCCCTTTGTTCTATCTTGCATGAAATGACAACAGAAGTGTGAAATTGTCAACAGCTCTTAAATTAAGTAGTAGCCTGCCCCTATTATTCACCTTAAAGGGCTGACTCATTGAGGCACTTCATTCATGGTGGACACATCATGATTGAGCTCTTACTCTAACACAAAGGGTTAACCCAGCAATGAAAGCTTACAACCTTCAGTAAAAATGCAGTAGTTTCCGGTATGTCTGTTTTAAAACAAGGTGTTCAGCGTATCAGTGATGATTCAGATCTATTGCATTCAATTTACCAATGATTGAAGTGTTATTTCAAATAATTGATAGGAAATAAACATTAGAGTAAAACCGACAACATTACAATAATTTAAAGACAATATGCACATCTGCAGTTCAAAGAGCATGTTTTCCTATTCTTTCCCTGTCGCGTTGAGGTTTATTTTGAGTTGCCACGCCTCAAGTATTTCTGCAAACCATACACTTTACTCACCACTACATTTTGCATAACATAAATCCATGTTGTCTTACTTAACATAGGCCTTATCTTTATTCCATACATGTGCAGGACAAATTCCATCACGTTGGCAAACAATCATAATGTCTGCTCATGTCACATAGCTAAAATTACAGCACATGACATGATAATGATGCATCAGTATCTATAGGAGCTTATCAATTATCACAAAACTGTACTGCCTATGTAATGATTTACCCAGACACTGCAAGGAGCTGCATCTCCTGTAAACTATCATCCCTGCTGGGTAATTTGTGCACTTCCAAATCAAAGCCCTGATTTGATGCAGACTTATAAAGATCAGGAGGTGGGGTGCAGCTCAAAATAAGGGGACATCACAAAGTAAAAACATGTCCAGCAAAAGTTCAGACATATAATTCATATGAGCTGCCAAATGGATGTATCCCTCAAAAATGTCAGCACTTCCTACAATTACAGGGTTAACTCAAGCCAAAGTATGAACTCAATCCCACATCACTCGCCCAGAAGTTTTTGCACCAAATTTGACAGATAGAATAGTGACAGCATCCCTTGTAAAGCAAAGAAATATGCGAAAAAAGGACATTCGCATGAGTACTCAAGGCTTTTAAGGGGGTTTAGCCCAGGCAAGGCTATGCGATTTGGTTGGTGGCACAGAACATCCTAAAGGCCTTGCCGACTAGCTTTTAAAGGTAGATTGGATTTGGAAATCTTTGTTGTCTCAACAGGGCAATCTAGTGTGAAACAGATGTCCATGCTGAACATGCATATTAAACAAACCAGACAGAAATGGAAACGCATCTGTTTTTCTCCAAATTTGTCGTTAGGTGTGAGGGAGGGTCAACACTCAGAGGCAAAGCAAGGAAAGGCAACTTTGTTACCTCTACCAAGGAGGTTATGTTTTTGCTGGCATATGTTTGTTTGTTTGCTGGCAAAATTACACAAAAACTGCTGGATGGATTTTGCTGAAATTAATTGAGATGTTGGTAATGGCCCAACTTCGAAATGATTATATTTTGGTGGTGATACGGATATTTGTCTGGATACAAAAAATTCCCCAAAATTTTGCAGCACAATATTGGGTCCATGTCTTTATCATCAAGGTAAATTTCATGTGGATCCGATTTCAGACTGACGTCACAAAAAAAAACAAAAAACACTGAACTTTATAATGGGAAATCCCATTGATGATATTCAATAGTTCATATAAAGTCAAAATATTAAGCGATGTTCTCAAAATTTGTTGTGTTCATACAGGATAACTACATCCCTGTATGTGTTGAGTTTGTCCGGATCCTGGCTCTATTCTGGATTTGGTGATCCAGAATTATATTTTTTACAGAAGTTGTGGAAAAGCCACTGCCAGAGCTGAGCTGCTTGTTGGAGGTCTGTGCTCTCTGAGAGCTTTTCTAATTTATAGAGTACCATTTATACACAAAGCAATTCAAGTGCTTTACAGAGTTAAAAACAGAGATTATGTCATTAATTTGAGAACAAATTCAGGCTTCAGTAAAATTGAGACAAAGTTATCTAAAGTTTTTGGTTTGTTTTTAAAAAGTAAATTTAGTTCAGAAAGGATGTTAAATGAATGTACTCTTTTCTTGTTTCATTCATGTTTAAAATAAACTTTTATTATCCATTTATTTGGCCAAATTATCTATCCAGGTCATTCCTCATCTGGAGAGGCTGGTTTCCACTTTTTATAGTTCTTTTTGAAGTTCAGACACTGTTGACCTCCTAATCCTCACTTACCACCTCAACAGATCAGAAGACAAGATGATGGCCCTGTAACACATTTCTGTCCTGGAACACTAGGATGCCAAAAGCTCATACATATGTCAGAGGAGCACATTGTTGTAATTTCATAATCATAATTACTCATATTAACAAAAGGGACGTTATAGCTGTCATCAGAAGCTATTCATCAACATTTAAGTACATGTATATTTAAATTTAATTACAAGCATTAATATTTAAAATGATGAGCTAAACTTATTCTAAGTTGGTCTCAACAACTTTTTGTTGAAAGCTACAAAGTATTTACTGGTTAGTGAAAAATATTCCATGAAAATTCTATTTAGATATTTAAAATGCTTAAAGTGGAGTTTTAAATAAAGCTTTTACAGCCAATTGCAGGTCTATTTTCTTCATAATATTGTTATTTTTAATGTTGTTACAGCAGACTGTATCAGAATAATTTATGTGCATACATTTTTTTTTTTTTTTTTTGATATTTTGAACTGCCTGGCAGGCTGCTTTGAGGTAGTGGGAGGACCACATATGGCCCTGGGTCTTCCAGTTGCCCAGCTCTATATGGTCCATGAAGCTGACACCTACACCCACCTGTGACTGGATGCTATACTTTCTGATAGACATACTAAAAGTGCTGATGGTGGGACATGAGGTTTCTGCTGAGCTTAAAACTCTCTTCCAAGTGCACATATGACTGCACTTCCACCCAGGGCAAGAAAATCATCATGAAATATGCAGATGACACAACCATGCTCGGCCTCATTGTGAGAGGAACTGAGTCATCATACTGGAACTGGACTGTGTGAACTTGAGCTTCAGGAGGAAAATGCCCCCTCCCCTAAATAATGAGGAGATGGAGCAGACTGATGGCTTTAAGTTCTTCAGGCTGGTCTCTGGAAACAGTTAGCAAAGCAGCAGATGAGGAAGGGCAGACAACTTGTTCTCTCCTTTTAAGGGCTACAAAGGACCCACTGAAAGCATCCATTGACAGTGGATCCACACCAAGACACTTTTTCATGGTGAAGACACATCATGGCAGCTGGTTGTCAAAACTGCAGAGAGAGGATCTTCATCTGACAGATAAGCATATTTAAGGATAAACTTATAAAGCTCATGTTTTATTCAAGTGAAAGGACACAGACTGGCTTCATCTCACCCTTAAGAGATGTACATGTCATCCATTCATCGTTTACTTAAAGCAGCACTAAGTAAGATTCCAGCTTTTAGCTCTCTAGGGGCCTCTATGGTTGTTGAATGTAACTGTGTGGTTACACTCGAAGTTACATAGTGCCAGTGAAGGTGATACAGATCCCCTCAGACTATGATTGTTTCCTGTGTACCATATCATACGGCAAATTGTAATTGCAATTATACAAAATCGCATGACACATATACAGTGCCATGAAACAGTATTTGCCCCCTTCCTGATTTCTTACTTTTTTGCATATTTGTCACGCAATGTTTCAGATCATCCCACAAATTTTAACATTAGACAAAGATAATCTGAGTAAATACAAAAATGCAGTTTTTAAATGATGATTTTATTTATTAAGGGAAAAAAGCTCTCCAAACCTTCATGACCCCATGTGAAAAAGTAATTGCCCCCTGAACCTACTAACTGGTTGTGCCACCCTTGGCAGCAATAACTGCAATCAAGTGTTTGTGGAAGAAGGAGGAATTCTGGCCCACTCTTCTGCGCAGAATTGTTTTAACTCAGCCACATTGAAGGGTTTTCGAACATGAACTACCTGTTTAAGGTCACACTACAGCATCTCAATTGGATTTAAGTCCAGACTTTGACTCGGCCACTCCAAAACCTTAATTTTCTTTTTTTTTAAGCCAATAAGAGGTGGACTTGCTAGTGTTTCGTCATTGTCCTGTGAGCCTGAGCTTGAGGTCACGAACTGATGACTTAAAAGTTCTCCTTCAGGATTTTCTGGTAGACAGCAGAATTCATGGTTCCATCGATCACAGCAAGTCTTCCAGGTCCTGAAGCAGCAAAGCAGCCCCAGACCATCACACTACCACCACCATGTTTGACTGTTGCTATGATGTTCTTTTTATCAAAAGCTATGTCTTTTTTACGCCAGATGTAACAGGACGCACACCTTAAAAAAAAGTTCAATTTTTGTTTCGTCAGTCCACAAAATATTTTTCCAAAAGTCTTGGGGATCATCAAGATGTCTTTTGTCAAATGTGAGATGAGTCTTTGTGTTCTTTTTGGTCAGTAGTGGTTTTCGCCTTGGAGCTCTCCCATGGATGCCATTTTTGCTCAGTCTCTTTCTTATTGTTGAGTCATGAACTCTGACATTGACTGAGGCCGGTGAGGCCTGCAGTTCTTTAGATGTTGTTCTGGGTTCTTTTTGACCTCCTGGGAAGGTTTGCCACTGTTCCCAGTTTTCTCCATTTGTGGATAATGGCTCTGACTGTGGTTCACTGGAGTCCTAAAGCCTTAGAAATGGCTTTGTAATAGACTGATTGATTTCAGTCACTTTGTTTCTCATTTGTTCTTGAATTTCTTTGGATCGTGGCAGGATGTGTTGCTTTTCGAGATCTTTCAGCCTACTTCACTTTGTCAGACAGGTTCTGTTTAAGGTATTTCTTAATTCAACAGGTCTGGCAGTAATCAGGTCTGAGTGTGGTCAGTGAAATTGAACTCAGCTTTCAAAAAAATGTGGTTAATCACAGTTAACTCATGATTTAACAAGGGAGGGGCAATTACTTTTTCACATAGTGTCATGTAGTTTTTTTCCCTTAATAAATAAAATCATCATTTAAAAACTGCATTTTGTATTTACTCAGGTTATCTATGTCCAATACTAAAATTTGTGTGATGATCTGAAACATTTAAGTGTGACAAATATGCAAAAAGGTAAGAAATCAGGAAGGGGGCAAATACTTTTTCATGACACTGTATACTTCTGTACTTGTAGTACAAGTATTGTATAATGACCACTAGAGGGAGACAAACCATATTTACTCAGGTAAATATTGTAGAACCAGGCATTTTTATTTCACAGGTGGGGTTTAATTGCACATCAAAATATAATATGGTCAATAAAACGCAGTAAGAGGTCATTCACAGTACCTTCAATAAAAACACAGTATTATAGAAGCAGAAAATAAAAACAGACAATAAAACCACAGCTCACAGGAGCGATAGTTCATGTACAGTGCAACAGTACCTGCCATTAAATCACAATTTAATGTAAAATTAAATTAAATTGTTTTTTTAAGACAACCTGAAAATGCAGTCTGCTGGGATAAAAGGTTATTATTATTATAGGTGTAGAATTATGTAAATGTTTCATATTTTCAAATATAAGCTCAAATAAAAAGTTCCTTAAAGAAAAAAAAACAGTTCAAGTTTCAAAAGTCCAGATTGTTAAACTCATGAGAGACAGTGCCTTAAAGACACAAATACTACTGAGAAAAAAATAAATAAATCTGATGTCAGACGATGAAGGAAGATGAAACTGCAGAAATTAACAGCAGTTAGTATAACCACGCTAATAATGACTCTAATATGTATACCAGGGATATGCACATTCACATCTATTATTAATAATAATATTATAAAAACAGCTTATGTTGTAGTGCAAAAAGTATTGTCACCTTTCTTATCTCCAGCAAAGACCTGACACACAGAACACCCTCATACATGGACAGACTCACCATGTTTTTTTAAATGGCAGTGCATCATCTACAATATCCAGGACACACAATGATACAGATTTATTTAGTTACCATGACAAATTTACATTTTACAATTGCAAAGGCAGCTTTCACATGAGTCTCAGTCCCACTCTAAATATCTGAGAACTTATCTGTCAGCCTGACAAACCTCGAATAGTAAAGGAGATCTTTACATAGGGTTTAGTGTGATGTACTGTATAATTCACAGAGGCTACCTATTAAAAAAACATCCAAATAATTATTAAAGTCAGCCTTCGTGGGAATATGTGAATCTGATTTATGGCTTACCACACAGTCTCGAGATGCTTTACTGTAAAATTGAGTTATTATGGGAAGTACTCATTCAAAATATTCTTAGTGTAAAGAGGACACTGTTCATTTCTAAATTCTTTGATAAAACTCCTGTATGTTTGACTCTAAAACCCAAGATAAGAGGAAAGTCCATCGAGGACCTGCTCTATTTTCTAAATTGATTTTAAAATATTGCATCCAAGGGGGAAACTTGTTTTCTGTGACCTACATTCTGACTGATATTTCTTTCAGGCAGAAGCTTTTCATCTAGAATTTCACGTGTGACACTGATATACAAAACAAAACATAAAACAGTGCCACCCTCTGAACCACCTCCGAAAACTCAGTGCAGTGTAGCTGTGAGTGACTGTCCAGCAAACTCACCAAAAATCAAGACACAGAAAAGAAAATACTAAGAGAGGCAGGAAAAAGCCACAGTGAGTTCTGATTACTAGAGTAATGTGTTTGCAAGCGTTGAAGCACTGTTCCTGAAAACTCCAACAACATGATTTATAATGAAGATTCAAATCCTTGAAATCCTTTGAGCCTTTCACAAAAGTCTTCAGCCTTCTTTTTACTTTCCTTCCTTCATCTTAGGACCAACTACAAACAGAGCTGGTTTGGTTCTTGACTCCATCAAAGGGTGGCAAAGGTGGCAAAGTAAGGAAGCTTACAGGAACATTTGTCAAGGAGAAAAGTGAGAAGTGCAGCATGTTTGTCTTCGTGATGAATTCTTGTTGGCAAGACGGTGGCAGTGGAGGAATTTTCTACATCTGCTCATGAGTCATTTAGTGCAACTGGCCAACAAGAGGCCTAAGTTTCAGGGATCAGGAGGAAGAAGCAGTGGTTTCAGTCCGCACAGTTAGCAGGCCTTTGCTGTTCAGCTGCCCTCCGCTTGTGTCTCCTCTTCTTTAGCTGCAGAGTCCTGGCTCTTGTCTGCCTCCTCTCCCTCATCACCTGACAAACAGAGGGAGACACATTCAGTCAGTTTCATGCATAAGTAACTAACATGGAGGCAGTGATGCGAATGAGGTTGGTTGAATCAGTGAGTAAGTCAAACATGAAAGAGTCAGGAACAAGGTAGAAGCAGAGAAAAGTGAACACAGGACAGCTCATCACGTGTACAGAAGACCAAAGGATGGCACAAATGGAAAATAAGTAGTTATATTTCAATACTCTGACATCACAGCATACATAAGACCAGATTATTTAAAGCATTTTATATTTTAAAAAATATATTAGACCCTTTCAGAGTCAATTCAGATTTACAATTAGCAGTATTAGTACATAAACACCCTACAGTAATTTCCTTCTGGTGTGATAGCTAAAACTCCTCATTCCAATGAAGTCGGGACATTGTGTAAAATGTAAATAAAAACAGAATACAGTGATTTGAAGTCATTTTCAACCTGCATTCAATTGAGCCCACTACAAATACAAGATACTTAATGTTCAAACTGATAAATGTATTTATTTTTGCTAATATTTTCTCATTTTGAATTTGATGCCTACATTATGTTGCTGGGACAGGAGAAATAAAGACTGGAAGAGCTGAGGAAATGCTTAAATAACACCTGTTTGGAACATTCCATTCAGGTGAACAGGTTAACTGGAAACAGGTGAGTGTCATGGTATAAGAGGGACATCCTTGAGAGGCTCAGTCATTCACAAGCAAGGATGGGGTTAAATTCACCACTTAGTGAACAACTGTGTAGGCAAACAGTCCAATACTTCAGACCAACGTTTCTAAACATAGAATTGCAAAGAATGTAGGGATTTCATCATCTACAGATTCAGAGAATCCTGGGAAATCTCTGCACTAAAGCAGCAAGGCTGAAGAGTAACACTGAATGCCCATGACCTCCAATCCCTTAGGTGGCTGCATTAAAAATCAACATCATTCTGTAGATGATATTACCACGTGGGCTCAGGAACACTTCAGAAAACCATTGTCAGTTAACACAGTTCATCGCTACATCTACAAGTTAAAACTCTACCATGCAGAGCAACAACACCCAGAAATGCTGTTGGCTTCTCTGGGCCCGAGCTCATCTGAAATGGACTGACGCAAAGTGAAAAAGTGTGCTGTGGTCTGATGAGTCCACGTTTTGAAGTCATGGATATTGTGTATTGCAAGCTAATGAGGCCAAGGACCATCCAGATTATTATCAGTGCAAGGTTCAAAAACCAGCCTCTGTGATGGTGTGAGGGTGTGTTAGTGCCCATGGCATGGGTAACTTGAATATCCGTGAAGGCTCTATAATGCCAGAATGTACATACAGGTTTTGGAGCAACATATGCTGCCATCTAAGTGCATCTTTTTCAGGAACATCCCTGCTCATTTCAGGAACACAATGCCAAGCCACATTCTGCACGTGTCACAACAGCGTGGCGTTGTGGTAAAAGGGTGTGGATACTAGACCTGTCCCACTGAAAATGCGGGGTGCACTATGAAGCACAAAAAAATAGAACAGAGACCCAAGACTGTTGAGCAATTGCAATCATACATCAAGCAAGAAAGTAGAGGAATTCCACCTAGAACGTCTCATCAATTAGCGTCATCTGTTCCCAAATGCTGATTAGGTGCTGCTAAAATGAAAGGTGATTTACAACAGTGGTAAACATGTCCCTGTCCCAGCTTTTTTGGAAAATGTTGCAGGCATCAAATTCAAAATTAGAGAGAAAAATGAATGTTGGATTAAAAGGATTTGCAAATCATATATTGTATTCAGTCTTTATTTACACTTTAAAAAATGTCCCAACTTGTATAATGGTTTACAGAGCATAAAACCAAAAAAAATATATTTCTGTTGTTTTTATTTGGTTATTTTAATTCTGGCTGTCATGGGATGTGAACATGAGTCCCTTTATACAGATGTACCTTCATTCCTTAACTCTTTTCCCCCTCCTGGCCTCTGCACCCATGCTTGACTGAAAGCTGTCAAAGTGCATGGCTAAATGGCAAAACTTTTGAGGAGTTATCTTTTTTTTTTTTGCTGGTTGAGATAGGTTTGTAAAGTTCCAAGTCTATACATTAAAACTATTAAAATATCCTAGGAAGGAGAGAACTTTGGGGTTTAAGATAAATTCATTTGTTTTATGTATGAAAGCATGAGACATAAATGTGAGGAGATGACATTCTGCAGCCTGTGAAGTGTGAGTGATATGTTGCAATCTAGCATGGATGATATCTAAATGATGATGAATGATGATATCTCATGCTCAGTGTACCTCTCATTTTCTCCTCTCAGCTCCACCCAGTCAGCTTTCAGGTAATGTTGGTCATGGCATGAGGGAGAACTGATTTGATTTTAGTGGAGGATCCAAAAATGGATATGGATCCAGACATTTTTTCAAGGATTTGTGAACAGTGTGAGATAGAACAGTTTTCTACTCTTTTGACTACTACGTTTTTTTTGGTGATCAAGTTTTTATTAAATTTTAACATACACCAAGAACAAACACAAATATAAACTATGTTCACATTGCCATTACCATGAATATAAATAAATAAATACATTTAAAAAAGTTGTGTGTGCAGCTTTCAGTTCATAAGTTGGTCATTACAGTTGTTCAACAAAAAGTTGATTTTAGAGAGTAGTGATCAGAGAAACCCAGGTTAGTACAGGTGATGCCCGGGCCTTGTTAATTACAGCCAACGATCTTTCTATGAGAGAGATGTCTCTGAAATGATTAAACCACTCCGTTATCGCTGGTGGGTTAGCTGAAAACCAGGAGTGAATTATGGTCGTTTTTGTGGCTGTTGAACTTGCAAAAACTAATTTTCTAGCCATCAAACTAGTATTGTCTCTGAGGGTGAAGTCATCATTGAATTATAGTAAAGAGGCACCTTTCTGAATTGGAAACTTAAGACCCTGTTGTAGACATTTAGTCACTTTGGACCAAAGGTTAACAACTGTGGGGCATTCCCAAAAAACATCTATCAATGAGCTTCATTTTGAAGCGCCTATAGGGTGTGGCATAATATTTATGCACAAATTTAGAATTAATGAGTTGGTGTGCTGGTTTTTTGATGAATATGTTGACTACTATTTCTTTAATAAGGAATATTACAAACTGTTAAACAGAATTGGAGGCAGGATGATATGACTTATAAAGAAAAAGCACCTTCTAGGGCAAAGGACAACACCAGCATTGAGTGTAGGGGAATTTGTTTTCCACAGGCAGGATAGTTGATAAAAATAGTAAGTTCTTCACAAGAGCATCAATGACCAAATGATCCCAAGCTGTCAAACAAGTCTCCGTTTAATTAGTTATCACTACCACTCTAAGTATTATTTTGTCTAATTGTGATGTTCCTCACCTGACTTGTTGATGTTGAGCTGTGCCAAACTCTGCGACAGGTCAGCAGGTCCCTGCACCCCGGGGGCGTCTGGGATTTCATGGATGGCGTTTCTGCGGCCGGACCGTCGAGAGGCAATGAAGTCCTCATAGGTCCCCTCCACATCCGTCATTGCTAACACACCTCACCATAGCAGGGCCTGGCACGCATGGCAACACACATTAAACACAAGCACAAGTGTACATGTAAATACACAAAAATATATAATGAGTCAAGGCCAGTGTGGTCGAGAAATAGCTTAAAATTTGCTCTTTGTCCAGTGAAACTGTACCAAGCTATGCATCAGCAGTTTTTGTTATCATGACTGAGTGACCCAGTGGGTTACCCATGCACTGATGAACGCATCTCTCCCTCCTCTTACTTTATGGCCTAATCCGTGTTTAATCTATTTTGATCCCTTGGGTCTGGAGTAAAGGAGATTCCACTCTCAGAAAGAGAGCGGGCACATTTTTTTCTGGAACACTGGCCAGAGGAATGAAAATAATTGAGGATGCTCTTGAACTGATGCCATTCAGCAACCAAAAGCAAGCACTCACAGGGGTAATTATGGCACAAGAGAGGACAGCTCTGTGTTTAAATGCCAGCCCACTTGGAGTATGCTTATTGCATGACTGGAGCTGTGTTGTTAGAGATTTAGGTTAAACCCTTCTGTTGACAGTCTAACTCTGTAACAGTCTGCCTGGGTGAAGCTGCTGCTAAGCTGTGAGCACGTTTTCACTAATTAAAATCCACCAGACTTCATTTCTTTACTGTCATTTTTTAATTAATCTTTCAGAGTCTTTCTAAAGGGTGCAAAGAGAAACATGAGCGTTTAAGACTTTCCGTGGACTCCAAAATGTTATTAAGGCTTTACTCCCATCAAAAAATGATATTTTAATTTTGGAAATAAGTTGGGAGAAAAAAGGACCCAAGCTCACATTTGAGGCTATACCAAGAGTAGAGCAAGCTGTGATTGACCACGGCTATTTTTAGAAACCTTCTCTGTCATCATCCGCAAACACTCCCGCTCAGATGTCACTCTCAAAATGGTGCCAAGAAGGACAAGACCCAACAAACGTTAGACATGTCCACTTGTCAAACCAAACACGGAAAGATTGTTCAACTGAAAAAAGTAAAAAGTCACGAGAGTCAAACTTGAACATTGGCACAGAGGTGTTAATTTAGAGATTTTTGTTTGTTTATTTGTTTGAAGACAAGCATGTCAACTTAAAACAACTGTCCATAATAACAATACAGGAGCATATAACTTGGTAAGTGGAAGGAGCTGAAAAGGAAAAACACACGTGCAGTAACATGAACGAACATCCAGAGAATTCAACTAAGCCTGACTAGACAAATACGTCATACCAGTTTGCAAAAGAAAATATCTGTATTTGATGATGTTTCAAAGTAAGCATCACTGATACTTCCTCCAGGATATGTTCTATTGCAGGAGTAGGCAACTGATGGTCTAGGGGCCACGTGCCACCCCCTACTCCATCAATGCAGCTTGCTAGTCAATTTTAAATATGAAAAGAATTATATAAACATGAGAAATTATGAAAAAACTTTGCTGAAAAACATTCAAACATTATTTTCCATAGAAGAGAGCTTCAATTGTCTCAGTAAAACTTTCACAAGCATAAAAAAATGTACTTGAAATCGGCAACGAGTAAAAACTCTTGTTATTTAAAAATGAAGCTGAAACTGGCCTGAATTCTGTGTTTTGCTCTTTAAATTAAGTATTGCTGTTTTGATTTGAGTTGAATAATGTGAATCTTGATACAATAAACTATTTTTGTTCCTCTTGGTAAATTATAAGTAACCGTAACTGTTAAAATGAGAGCAGTTGCCATGAGTTGAACAATGCATCTATGAAACTAATGTGACCCTCAGTGCAACCAAAGTCACCTATCTGTGTTTTATTGTTATTTATATGTAATATCCTTTAGAGCAATTAACTGAGCCAATACTTTGTGACTTTATGTAATTGTAAACTTTCCCTTCGCATAAAAAGTTTAATTCAAATCAAATCTATGTGATGTAGCAAATAAAGCCTCATGTGTCCAGACAAAATCACTCACAGGGGTTAATCTGTGATCATTCATTATTGCTTATTCATTAAGTTCACTGTTCGCTCATGTGGGCTTTTAGAAGAAGTGATTTTTTTTTAGACAAAACATTTTGGTACACATTTCCTGTGGTTATACTGTATGAAATATTAATTTTACAGTTTACATAATTTAGTCAGGTTGTTGCACCACCCAGGATGCAGAACATCAGCAGTTGGCGTGTGTGTATCCTGCTCTTGCAGAAGTTTGGCTTCACTCCCATGTGGGAACCTGAGCTCAGCTGGCCTTCAACATTAATCTACCAAATACATCAGCGAACATCATCTGGCAGCTACATCAGACCCCCATAGCTTCCCATCTGCCCCCTGAAATATTATCAAATTTAGAAACGTGAGGAAAAATATGTTGTGATTTTGTGCGTATCTTTTTGTCTTTAAATCACAACAACTATGAACGCAACCCCAAAACGACTGTGATTCAAACAGGAATTACTCATGTTTGATCTGACACTGCACAGATCATTGTTGCAAATATTTAACCTGAGAACAAGTATACTGAGAGTCAAAACCACTGATGGAAAACATGGAGCATGAGCCAAAACATCTATAATGCCCCATGTGGCTGGCAGTAAGTGGTATGGGTGATGGGGACTGATCTCATTATAGAGGCTAAGAAATACAAAAAGTGAAAAATATTTATACATATATTTAACTTATAATATGTAAGTCAGACCAAAATATTTATATAAATACAGTGTTTTTCAACTCTACCCCTCTTTCTGGCCCTTGAACAAATGTAGTTGATGACCCGTGAAAGACATGACCCAGACAAATGATTGAAGCACTGAATAATTTAACAGGCAAGCCAACTCTGTATTTTCACCCTGACTGTATAGTGAAAACAGCTACATCTTGTTCTATTACCCTTGGATTTATTAAATCAAATGCAGTGCGTAAAGGGGCACAGAAAATAAGTCCCTGAAACTTGTGCCAGTGTCTTCCTAAATGACCTGTACATACAACTGGGAACAAAGCCCAACTGCCTGTCACAGACTAATAAACAAACACACCACTACAAAGTTATCACCGTAGCAGGGGCGATCTAACTTTTACGGGGGCTCATCTCTCGAAGAAGTTTTAAGCCACAATAGATTTTGTGGTAGAAATAAATTTTGTCAAAGTACCACATACACCATATTATTTGTCACTGAATTATTATAGCACATTATTGTGTAAGTAACAAAGCATAAATATATGTCAACTTCTAGTTGAGACATATTCAAACCTTCATAACTGTCATATCAGCAAAGTACTGCACTTATGAATTGTCACACTTTATCTATACTTTTTGCACCATTACTACTTTGTCTTAAATAAATTATATGAAACTCATGATTACACGAGTATGCATTTATTAAGAAGGGGCTGGATTTTCTTTTACATCCTGGCCCACAATTATCACCTGGAATTTGCTGTTTTGCTCGCACAAATATCAAACTGAAATACATCAACAACAATAAAGTAACATTAAAAAACAAGTGTGGCCATTGTCACATATCATATTAGTAGGCTATAGTAAAATTTAGAGGTGCTTCGGCCCCCTATAAAGGGTCTAAATTTGCCTCTGAATGATTGTATTATTCAAGGCTATATCCCAAATATCTCAGTGTAATTTTAATAAAAGCTCATGAGAATAATATGCATTTGCACTGCATATTTTACATCTACACATTTTTTAAGCATGCACCTTTAGGGTTTAACTTATTTCTTTAAATGCCTTACCCTTGTTTTGCATTAGTTTTCATTAGCCCATATGAAGCTGATATAAGAAAACAGTATAAATTATTAATGTCCACAAACATTTATCATCTATTACAGGCTAAGTGGAGGCGTTGCATCAAGACGTGCGTAGCGGAGCTCCATTAAAAATCACTTGCATTGTTGACACAGAAAACCTTTAACATTAAGACAACCCATCGTTGTGGTGAAGGAGCATGCCATGCACACTGTGAGGTCAATAATAAATAAACAGCCATATGTCTCTCTCTGATGACAGAAGCTCACTCAGTGACAATAAGCGCAGCCTGGGTGGAAAAAAACATGGCACATGGAAATACGATGCTAAGCTAATCAGACTCTAACTCCACCTTAACTATAATAAACAGAGGGGTACCTGTTTGGGTCAAAAGGCCTCCCAATACTTTATCAGCAAATGTACAGCTCCGGTATTTCCAGTCACGTCCGAGAAAGAGGATTTGACAACATCAAGTTAGTGGGTACAGGCTACAACTTCCGGGCACAGATTTCAAAATAAAATCATTATAGTGAAGCATCCACTCAGGCCAAGGTTGCTCGTCCCACATTTTTTGCATGTTTTGATAGCTTAAGTATATCTTTATATTTTGACATTTTAAACCATATAAGCCGCTATAAGGCAGTCATTATAATAAAATACACTGCATATTTTACTGAGCTGCATCTTTTAATTCACCAAAAATAAAGTGGTACAGGATAAGTCCAAAAATGTGTGAGTTAGCATTTAGCACTTCCTGGTTCCCAAGGCCGTTAGTATGGGGAATTTAGAATACCGGTTTCAAATAAATGCTTGAGATAATGTTAGTGGTGAACACATGCACATGTGATTTTAATGTTTAATCTGTAATGATCTTAATGATGAAATACATCTGATATTGCTGGCTTTTGACTTTTAAAATGTTGTGTTTGTAAAAGGAAAGTTGCTAAAGAGGACTTAAAAATGGCCAGGGACCGGCCAGCAGAAAGCATTTTTGATCAGTTTTTAATAATCAGTTATTCACCCACTATTACCATAGTCATGACCACCAACATGACGCAGATCACTCGATTATGATGAACTTCTCAAACAAGAGTTTACACATGACGTTATTCGTCGGAAAAATTGCTTCTTGACCCACCATGTTGTTCTAAAAGCATATTGGTCTCGCTGATTACGTTCAAGCTTAAATTGTAAAAAGTAGGTTTGTTTGTGACGATGATCACTCACAACAACATTTCATACTTTTTGTTTGCTACAGATCTTACACAGTGTAAAATCAGATGGGCTTTAAGTCAAGAGAACTGGCTCAATGCTAACTTCTGCAATGGCCTACATGTTGATAATAAGGTCTGTAGCAAAGAAAAATGTATCAAACTAGGACAAGTAGTTTTTCCTCATTATCTTGACAAACAATCCCGACTTAAATATTTTTTTTAAGCTACAACAATATCGGGGTGAGAGAAAGCTATTATTTAGCGCTACTATTGGACTAGAACAACATGGTGATTTAAATTAAAAACAGTCCCAAAACAGTTTTAAGGTCAACTATTATTTTTTTGCTTGGAGGGGCAGAAACAGCCACAGGTAACTTAGCTTCGGTAGTTAAAATATACTAAGTTATCATCAACTTGAAGAACAGGATGTGGTTTCAGGTGGGGCTTTATTTTCCTTCATTCACCTAGAGGTCTTCAAATGGATTCTGTTATGTCTTCCTCAGAATTTCAGTAAGGATTGTCCAAACTTTTTTCATCAAGGGCAATTTAAGAAAATATGAAGATGGATGGGCCTTTTTTGATAAATACCAATATTAAGGTAATAAAGTATGTTAAACCAGTCTAATGTAAAAACAACTGTCATCACAGCCTTTCATCAGTGGCTTTACAACGCAAATAATCAATCAATGAGAAATGTGAGGCAGCCAATCAGATTTCAGAGGGCCTGTTTGGGCCTGGCTACCACTGAATGTAGTCATAGTTAAGGGGAGTCTGTGCAGCAGAGTGGGGAAACATACGATTCATTATAACATTCAAACACAAAACAAGAGAAAACTGCACAAGGCAGACAAACTTTCACTCAAACATAAACTTAACATCTTGATATGGGCCATATTTCATTTCATACTTAGAATTAGCCAAGGTAAAAGCAAAACAAAACAAAAAAACATAAAAAAAAACAGTCTGCAGGCCACAGATGGCCCCCAGGCCACAGTTTGGACACCCTCAATTTAAGTCCACAGGCCGATCTGTCTGCGGTACAGCCCTTAGCTTTGAGTGCTCTTACACGGATGCTGTCATAAAACCCACTAAATTTAAACAATTACAAGTACAGCAATTATACAGATATTATTATGTGTAGTCCATTAGAATTAAAAAAAAGTCTAAATGTGGTCTGAGCCTTTTGGATGAACTAAGATGGTTCTCTATCCCAGCAATTTTCAATAAAAACTAAAAGGTCAGATGACAGATGAAAAGACAAGGAGGTTATTGTAAATGTCCAGTTTGTGTGAGTGTGAGTGTGTGAGTGAAAGGGGGGGCATGGTTTGAGAACAGTGATCTGTTGTGAGGAGAGGCTCTGGTCATTTAGTAAAGCCGTTTTCTGTGGTCTCAGCATCTGGCTATGAATTACACCACTCAAACAACACATGTGCTCAATATGCCAAACTGGGAATGGCATATCTGAGTGCCTCAGGCAAGTGTTTAGTCCAATAAAACCAAAACAACCATCCTTAAGTGAGCTCTGCCAAACATCAAAGATGAATATGGGATCAGTAATTAAGTCAATATTCTCTGTCTGATGCTGAACATATTGTGCAATAGCAATTAAAATGTCCAGCCTTCTGTCGTAAGTTTTGTCATATCAGGGGAACCAACTGCACATGTAATAATAATAATAATAATAATAATAATAATAATAATAATAATAATAACAATAACAATAACAATAATAATAATAATAATAATAATAATAATAACTTTGTTCATATAGAAGTCAGAACTCAGGGAACACAATTAGTCAGATCAAATTAATACATATTTCACATTTCCATAAGACTAATACAAGAGGGCAGGAACAAAAAATGCAAACGGGGGTTCATGTAATATTAAGAAACATATCAACAAATGTAGTAAACTAGGAACAGTTGATATACTTACTGAACATATGACATTAGTACAGTTTGAATTGTGAACATGTACACATAAGTGACATTGATAAAGAATTGTTTTCATTTTTAAAATGACAACTCAATAAGACAAGAAATAGATGATAAATAATTGGATAATATGTGTTATGTGACGTTTGTGAAAAGACAGTTATGTGAATTTGTCAACAAAGTTAGGAACAGGAGAATATCCACACCCCACGCCCTAGGCTGCAGTCAAGCTTATACACTGCATGAACCTAAATCATTTAGTAACGACCAATGAAATCACTGGATATAGACGGCACCAGACACCTCGGTTGCTATTGGTAGCCAAAGACCAGTGCGGTCAAGATAGTTCATTTTCAATCAGAGCCTTTACACTCCACCTATGGATATACAACAGGGTTAACATTCATTTATCCAATGATCCCAAATATAAAAATGAAATGTTATATGTATAGATTAGTTAAAAAAGTAAATATACTTAAGTGCTTTGAGTAGATATAGGATTTCTGACCAAAGAAGATGCCTCCGTTGTTTCAGTTGTGTATTACAGCGAAGACGGAAGTGAGGAGCAGGGACTCATCCCGTTTCCTCCGGCTCCACCGCCCGTTGGTTGTTTGTAGACACAGCAGCATCAGACAAGAACGTTAACCCAATGATGGAGGAATTTGAAGGTGAGACAAATATAGCTCTCCAGGTGTTTATTTTTAGCGCTGTTGTGGAAAAAGTAAAGCTCCGAACCTCCCAATTTTTATTATGTGAAACAGGGAAGTTAATTGTTTCTTCAGCCTTGCTGCTTATGTCAGCGACCCTGTTTTGTTTGGGATTTAGCCCCAGTAATGCTAGGTAACGCCAGGGCCAAAGATGAAGCTAGCTGCTGTCTGAATGGGTGTGATCCCTGTGTTAGCCGCCGGAGCTAGTCTGTGTTAGCATGCTGTGTAACACTTTTAGAGGCTGAATTATCTTACTGCTTGGATGAGCTGTAAGATTTAAACGTTTTTTTTAACCGTTTCTCGTGGTAATAAGACAGGAATGGACGTTGTAATGACATTATATTAGCAGATTTATCCGCCTCTCTGGTTCTATCACTCAGAACTGATTGATATAAAATAAATCTGGCAATCTAGGCTTAGCTTTGTAAAGGAAAATCTGCAAGGACTTTCCTTTCTATGGCAAAGCCTGTCATATACCACCTTCAGTAAGTTCACTGCAGAAAAACATACCATGCTACATGTAGTGTTTGTACATTTGCTTTATGTAAAATGTGCAAGTTATAGGTGACTCTGATAACAGGTATAGAGTTTAAAGAGTGACCCAGCTTAGTAGAGATTTTAGTTAATTTTCCCTTTTTAGTGTTATATTGGTTGTTATTTTGAAGCTACTCATGTGTATCTCTAGTGAACATCTAGACAAAGACACATTTGTTAGGACGGTTTCCATTTATATAAACGGTCTAAACGACAACAGCTGATGCTCAGCAGTGAAACATGGTGAGCTTCAAGACATTTTCGTTGAATTACATTTCATGTCTTCATTTATGAAAAGACAGCACTTGTCTGGAAAGTGTCCTTTCAAAATTGCAATATATATTGCAGGAGGGATATATTTAAATATGTATTTTTCCAAATAGTGTTCAGCTTTACTTCCAGTACTAATAGAATTGAACCTATTTTACATGCAGACAGTGAAGCTCCTTCTGCGGAGGATTTGGTCCAATGCAGCACTTGTCAAAGATCTTTCTTTCCTAAAGTTCTGGTAAGTATAAGTCATCCTTTTTAATTTGGTATCCTTTTGAGAGTGTATTATGGTACCTCTGTATTCCAGAGGAAATGTCCTGTCTTGCTCTGTTTTTGCTGTTTTTGTAATGTAGCTTGTGTGGTACTGTTGTTCGTGTACTTGTTTTTGAGTTTATTTTAAGACCCATTTCAGAAGAGGTATTGGAAATGATTTTAATCTTTACATGTTGTACTGTTTGGCATACAGGTCCTTTTAAAAACAAAAAAAATAAGTAGATTACCACAGTCGTTACAGAGCAGCCACAACTAGAAGATAAAGTTGTGGAATTTGTTTTCTAGCACATTTCTGGAAATGTTTTGTTAGGCATAGCAGAAGCTGCTGAGTGAGTTGTGGTGACAGTTTTATCAGCTGACAGGATGTTGACTGTTTGAATGTCAGTCTGGCCAAAATCTGTTGTTCCTTTTCGTAGTTTCAACAAAGGAAAAAAGCTGTTTTTGAAAGCAGACATGTGAAACTTGACATTAAAGATAAAAAATGCAGACAAAAAAGCATACAGGAGATGATAGTTTCTGTGATTAAGAAAATTATATTCAGGGTTTGTACACTGAGCTATTTTAAAGGCCTCCCATTGGATAGTGGGATTGTTACCTCCGGCAAGGAGGTTATGTTTTTGCCGGCATTGGTTTGTTTGTCTGTTTGTGTTCAAAATAACTTGAAAAGTTACGGACGGATTTGAATGAAGTTTTCAGGAAATGTGTGGAATGGGTTAAAGAACAAATGATTACGTTTTGGGACTGATCCGGATCCAGGAATTTTTTAAAGGATTCTTTCTCGAGATAGGACCATTTTCGGCATTTGTGCATATAACTCCACAAAAAACCTACCTTGGCGAAGGTTTGCGCTCTCTGAGTGCTTTCTAGTTGCATATTGATCACATATGAAAAAGAAAGGTATAAGGAAGAGGGGGGGAAATGAGAAGTTAATTTGAAGGGATGTCTTTTTGTTTTGTTTGCTTAGGAGAGAGGGCCAAAGAGAGCAACTTAAATGTGGGTTTGTTTTTGTTGTTGTAGTTATTTATTGGTGACGTCTGGCGTTGGAAATGATTACGCTGTGCTTCTCCCGTCCCCATTTCAAACTGAGGTAGTTTTATGGTTTGACGCTTTGTCTGTTGTAATGTCTTTGTTATGTTTATGACTTGTAGTTGTAAATGCTCCCATGTATTAGTTGACGGTGGCAATGATGATTAATGATGTGTCAGAAAAGTGGTTTCCAAACTATTTTTGCCTGAGGCACAACCAAAACCAAGCCAAAATCTCAAGGCACGCCGATGCAAATTATCCTCTTTTACACATGCTACAGTATATGAAAAAATACCATATCATATGTCAGTCTGTATGTGTTTTAATCTTTAAATGTCTAATAGAAATAAATAAACAACTGTACTTGTCATGACACATTTCTGTACTAAAACGGTCAAGATTTTACTTGAATCTTTGTTCAATTTTGTAAAGTCAGTGTCACATTTTAGGCTTTACAGGTCACAATTTTCAAGATGTGTCCAATACATTTTGACAGTTTTTCTTTGGAGGTGTTATGATATTTTTGAAGTTACAGAACCTGTCTGTTTAAATGGCAATTAATGCTTATCAAATGCTCATGGAGTAAATAACATACGCATTCATTAGCTGTAGTGTAGTCACAGTAATAAATCATTGTTGTACAAATTTTCAAGACAGAATTGTCTCAGTGTGACCCGCTGCGTCATTTTGTGGGGGTTTTTGTGGGCTAACATGTACATATGGCCTGGTAGTCTGCAAAACCAAATTGCTCTTCAGGATATGTAAATTGTATCTGAATGAGCATGAGTTTTGGTCCATCTTGCCCAGCCTTACTTTGTATTAAGACATTTTAGTGTGTATTTTTCTAAGATGGGTCTGACTGCAGCACTCCACTATCAGGTAGACATTTATTTCATTATTTCATCTGAAGTTACTGAACTTGTTTCTCAAATGCTTGTGTTAATTGCGGTGATGTTGAGACAGGTTTAAACTTCTTTTTAAACTTGCCAGGGATGTCTCTTAAACGTTTTTCAAGTGTCTTTCTATTTCTATTTTATATTAATTTAGGCAAAACCATAGCTCCTTTTTTATTTTATGTTGTGATTTATTTTATCTCCTCCTGACCTGACATCAGTGGAGAGGCTGAAACAAGAGTTCTTACGGGTGGAAGTTTGCAGCCAGACTGTCTTGTTTTCTGTTTTATTTCCCCCAAAAAAGAAATGTTGTCATCCCAAATGTTGGCATGTAAAGTACAGAGACTGATGTGAAGCCTTTGCACTTTGCCTATATTTGTCTCTTTCCACAGGAGAAGCATGCTAAAATCTGTCAAAAGTCAATGAACAAAAAGAGGAGGGTGTTTGACTCCAGCAGACAGAGAGCTGAGGGCACAGACATCCCCACACTCAAACCAATCAAACCAAAGGTAAGAAAAGGCTTAGGCAGGACAAAATGCATAATTTCATCAATTTTTAAAACATTATTTTCATTAAATTGTTTAAAATGGTTGCACAATTTTCACCTACCTTTGTATTTAAGACTCACATTTGTTTTATGGTTTGAAATAGAACATCTCCATACGGTGTTTGGATAGAAATGTTACATATCCCAATTCAAAGGCCATAGTTTTTTAAAAATAGGTGGAGAGAACACTTTTCTGTCACGTTTGTTGCATTGTTAATCCTGGACTTCCTGAATAATTGCTAATACTCATCCAGCCAAGTCACCTAGCCCAAGGTGAATGAACTTTGATCAAATTAATAACAACTCAAGTTTAAAGCCGTTCCTGTTCTATTAAAGGCAGTCAATATTTTGTGTTAGCTGGTTGTTTCAATTGTAAATACCTTTTAATTGTATTTCAGTCACAAAGTTCATCCTCTACTGAGAAAGTAAGTTGATTTGCCTATTTTTCATTTGTCATGTCTTTCTGTTTATACACTTCATAGTGGCACAGTTAGTCCACAAGAGGCTTTCTTTCACTGCTTCTGTCTCTATTAATCTTGATTTCTGTAGTTTGATTCATTGATTTGGATTTTCTGAAGGTTTTTTTTTTTAATAAAGTACAGCATTGTTTATGATTTTCATTCCTCCTTACAATCTGAAACTGACAAAAGTCCAGGGTACATGCCTTTATCTTTCCTTTTTTAGGATTACTGTCAGCTTCACCTCTTTATGGTAACACCTTGGCAACTAACCTTAGTCAATTCTTCCATGGGTTTTAGCCTTCAAGTCACATGGTGTCATGAAAGCTAAACAACTCACCAGGTGCTGAAAACTCAAATGTTTCAATTTAATGATATTGCTTGATGTTTTGTTAACCAAAAAACACTTTTTGCTTCAACAATTTGCTGCTATATTCTTTGTCGTCTTGCTAACACGCCTCCAGCATGATCAAGAGCAAACAACAGTAGTTTGTTTTTCTTCCTGTCAGACATTAATGTCTCATATTTAGAGACCAAATGTCATGTGCAGAAGTTGATGAAGTCAGACATTAACACTTAATAAATTTAGTTTAAGCTGGATCTTTGATGAGGATACAGTGTGTGTGTGTGTTTTAAATATAATAAAGGAAAACTTACTTTTCCTCTCTTTAGAATTATCACTGTTTGTAAGACAGCCATGTTGAATGAACCAAGAGATTGTAACCGTATATGAGGAAGTAGAGTGTCAGCAGGGCTATCATGTTGCCACAGAAGAGCCTCAGAGGACACTCAGTGAACTACTTCTGTCAGAAGTCGTCAGCTGGGATAAGACACACTGCCACTTTGAAAGGAAAGAGAATTTTATTGTTGTTTAAAAGATAATCCGTAGAAAAAGTAATAGATTTAATTAGTTTTGATTAAAAAAAAATAAGTTTGACTGTGTGGCTCAGCAGCATTCACCACTATTATGTGCACAATGAAGTCAAGCTGCTTGATAAGTTTATTTAACTGGACTTCTGTCCATTTATAAGTGTACATGGATGTTGGTGGGGCTGATTTATTTAGGAGGACATGTCTGCCGCTGCTAAGACCTGCAAAGGCCTGAAAGCAAAACAGTTTATGTGCGAAGCTGTCACATTTGAACATTATGTGGAGGTGTGGCACAGGCTGTTTGATTTTTCATCCCTTTAGGGCTGTTTACAGCCCATGACAACCAGAGATGCTTTAAAGCATTTTGGACCCTTATACAACACCAGGTGGACTTTAAATAACTGAAAGTAACATCAAACTGGTCTCTTTATGATTATTAATGTTCCGTTAGTGACATTTGCATACTATAATAATTTGGAGTATTTTGGCTAACACAGCTGCCAGGATAAAGATCTCAAATATGCTGACCGTTTGGTTGATTTTCAGTGTGTTTGGATTAAAAATGCGGCTGTGTGAAGACTTCATTGATCTGCTATTTGCTCCTCTCTGGGTTTTCTTTCAAAGACGGGGTTCTGCAGAATTATTATCCAAGCTTGTCTCTTGGTGAAAAGTGCATCTAATTGGAAAACTTGTTATTCAAGAAAAACAGGTTAAATAGTAAAAAAGCTGACAGACTCTACAGCTCTGAATATTTTGTTGTTACTCAGATCCATATTGGCCAACCAAAATTAAAACCTATGGTTACTGTTACCAATCACCTGTAGATTATCTCCATGTTCATCTTTAGGATGCCATCAACTGCCTGCTGCGCCTGCTGCTCTGTCATCCTCTTAAAGAAACTGTGGTAGAATTTTTGGCTGAACCTTGAATAAATGATGAGTGGGTTTTTTTTCTCACAATGTGAAATAATTACATTAGTTACGATACAAAACATTTAAAAATGTATTGCCTTTTATTTTATTATTAGTAGTATATTTTTACTGCTTTTTCTGTTTGATAAAAAATATTTTTTTCTCAACCTGTCAAAAATGTGGGTTTTCATTTAAATAAAAGTGAGAAATTAATGAGTTATTACATTGTGTAATTGAGTTGTCTGAATAGGATGCTTTATTGCATTGCACCATGAGATCTTCTTGTTCTTCTTTGTATAGCAAAAACTAAACTAGTTTTTAAAACAAAACACAAAAAGTGTATTGGTATCGATATCGGCTGACCTCACGAACAGGTGATCTGTGCTCAGTATCTGCCCAAAAAAGCCTGACTGGGGCTTCCCTATGCGACAACATTGTGTTTACCTCAACAGTTGTAGCTGTCTAGGTAGTATAACAAAACTAACTCCTGTAATAGAGCATTTCCCCTGTTTTGTCCCCCTGGCAGCCAGAACCCCCTAAAAAGCAATCCAACTGGCGCAAGAAACATGAGGACTTCATAGCTACCATCAGAGCAGCCAAGAACGTAACACAGGTCATGAAAGAGGGAGGCCCTTTACCCCCACCTCCTCCCCCTACATATGATCCAGGTAAGAATTGCTTAACAGCGTATGGAGTAAGTCAAGGTGCAGGAAATCAGCAGGAGAAAACTACATTTCTAGTATGGTTAACAGTAGAAGCAGATCAACTTAAGCGCTGGAACTGTTTTTTTTTATTTTTTTGTTTATGTTTGGAAGCAAAAGTAAAAATGTAACAAAGGGTGATTTCACACCAGGGACCTGCCATGGATCCAATTACATTTGACTGTATGTCAACTTCTAGTTCATTTTTTTTGGTGTGAACACAAAACATACACTGGGAGCATGCCCAAGTCCATTTGTCTTGTGGTTGTGGGTGCGAATGTGGATGTGCCAAAGTATGACATAATCATCAGTGATTAGAGTTGTAAAGGCAAATCTGATCATCTCTCGTCTTTTTAAATATCATACTTACCAGAAAGCACAGGTCAGTTCCTTCCTCTGAGCCGCAGGATCTGGAAGTTGGAAGATAGTTGTTGATGTCTCAAAACTTATTGAAACATCCCTAGTACCTAACAGTGTGTCTGCAAGAAACATAAATGAGTGGTTGCCATGGTTATGTCTTTTACTAATGTAGTCAGGCCAGAAGGGACTCATGCTGCGTTCCATTAACATCAGAACTGGGAAGAGGGAATGACGTCATCTCCGAGTTATCAGCGTTCCAGTTACAAAGTCGGAAAACGTGCCAATCTACCAGGCTACTGTTAGCCGTTGTGTTAGCACGCCCTGCTTTGAAGTTCGCACATACCACATGAAGAATGAAAATAACACTATAGCAGCATTTCCATAAATATAACTCAAACAATACTATGTATACGGCTGATTTAGTGAGACAAACATGAGTCAGAAGTGCTATTAAACGGATTATTACAGGAGCTTAGTTACTGTTTACACTGGGGGCAGCCATCTTCCATTGTCAACTCGGGGATGGTGAGGATCCCCCGACTCCCCAGTAGGAGATTCCGACCTCGGAGGGGGCGTTCCAGTTGAAATTTCCCACTCAGAACTCGGAAATCCTGACTTCCCAGTACAAGTGGAACGCACCATCAGTGGAGGCCAGGGTAAAACACTGTCACTGATCCTCAAATGTACTTATTTATCATTTGCCGTGTAGCTGTACCTAAAGATGTCTCCACCCACAGCAGTTATTTCTCAGTTTTTTTTTTTTTTTATTAAAGTAGATCCATTAACAAGAGAGTTTCCTCTCCATGTCGTCCACAGACTATGTCCAGTGCCCTTACTGTCAGCGGAGGTTCAATGAGAGTGCAGCCGACAGGCATATCAAATTCTGCCAGGAGCAGGCCGCCCGTATGCCAAACAAGGGCAAGTTAGGGGAAGTCAAGAAGACTCCTGGACGCACACAGGTACACACATACATAGACATTCTGTAGACATTCAAAAGAGCAAACTATGGTTGAAGAAATATATACTTTGTTTACTACTGTATTATATATTTTTTCACAAAGTATTCAGATTTGCATTTGATTAAATAATAAACTAAAACATGACACAGTGACTTAGCGCCTGCACACCCAGGCAAGGTTTTCTTCTTTTAATGGAAAAAGTTGTTCATTTGTTCCTCATTCTAAGCTGTTGTCAGTTCTTTGCAAATGAGTAGTTATGTTGATAAATCCGTAATAATTCCTTGCCTGGTCTTACTGTGAAGAGACTCCCACTTTGTAGAAGGCGTAAAATTGCCATTGTCACTTAGCAACAGAGATCTTCAGAGTCTGGGGAGTTTGTTTTGTTGCTAATAAAACCAGCAGGGTCCAAACCATTTGGCCATCCTTAATGAGAAAGCCTTGGCAATTGATCAATATGTCACTTCGGTTTCTCAGTGTGCCCCTGTGGTGTCATTTTACTACATTAGCTTGGATTTGTGCATCCTACAATCGTTTTCCAGGTTTATAGCTGTGTCAGATTTTTGAATGTCACAGCGGATGAAAACATTAAGCCGGGTAGTAAAAAGAAGCCCATATTTGGATATCTGAAGGTATCACAGGGCATATCGAGCATTAACTTCATTAAATACTCTCAGTCATGATCATTGTTTGGCTGCACTATTGTGTGCATTTGTTAAAGAGGTCAAGAGACCCAAAGTGTGACTATGCATGAACTCTGTCATATTTTTTTTTTGTTTTTAAGTTCAACAAGTTTTTAAAGCATTCAATCCCATGCCCTTTATTGCTGTTATGTTCTAATTCTGACACATTGTTTTGCCTCTGTCTTTGTTCAGTACAAGCCTCCTTCAGTGAAGAAGGTCAACACTCCAGCTGTGTCAACGATCCCTTCAGCCTCCTCTCGTTTACCCCAGAGATCAGGCCTTGGACAGCCCACTGGTAACAGAACGCCTGAGTTAAATTTGCTTGACATTGTTTTTATTTGCAGATATCTACTGTGCATGCTCAAAGTCATTTTTTCATCTGTAGTTTTTTTCTCTTTCTGTCCTTTGCTTTAGGAATCCCATCTAATAGGACATCGTCTGCGGGTATAGTGAGAAATAATCCTTCTGGCTACACAACCCCACCATCAGGGTCAGTATTAACACTCCAGTGCACACACACACTGCCGATCATGTGCGCTGATAAAAATGAAAAAAGTGATTTTATTGCAGACACTCTTCCAGCTACACATCTCTGTTTTTAGCCTCTTAATCATTTTTTTAAAAAACATAAAGGGTGCATGAGGTGCTTTTACAGAGCTTTTCATAAGGACAAACCAGGTTTCACACATCTTATTGCATAGCTGATAAGTTTAACCTTTTTGCCTTGCTTGTTGCTTTTTAAAGTGTTTGTAACACCACAGTTGACTTCATTATGGCATTGAAGAATTAACTGTCACATGTGTGAACCAGGACGGCCCCTCAGATCCTCTGATTCTTCTTTTTGACCACCACACAGAGCAAAAATCAAACATTTGGCGATGCTGCTTTTAGCTGTTTTGCTCATAAATGGTGGAACAAACTTTCAGAGGATCTGAGACGAGCTGAAAATAGAGAGATATTTAAACACAATTAAAACCTAATCTATTCATTCTGGCTTTTATTTAGTAATTTATATTTTTATTGCTATTATTTATGAGTATCACTTTTTACCTGATTTTATTGATAAATTTACATTTCATTGTTTTAATTGCATTTTCAGTATTTATTTGCAGTTCTTATCATGATCATATAGTTTTTATCTCTTAACACTTTATCATTTTAGATTTTTATTGAATAATTTTAACATGGTTTAATGTATTTTAATTTTTTGAATCCCTGTTTTATTCGTGGTTACTTTTTCTTTTGGTTCTTATTTTTTTTTATGAATCATATTGTTTGTGTTTTTTATTTTTTTTTACTAAAGCCATATTGGTGCGCAATAGTCCTTAAATCCTTCTTGACATTCTACTTCTTTTTGAAAATCTCAATGTGAATCACGCTTTCTGTTCCCTTGTAGTGCACTTTAAACTGCGTATACATTTGTATGTAATGTGTTACATAGACAAAGTTTGACTGATTGATTGACTGACTGGATTTAGAAGACCAGAATAAACTCAAACATATGTGCCTGTCCTAAACCATACATCTTTTTCCAAACTCTAAGCTGTATTTTCAAAGTCAGCCCTCTCATGGTTAGCAGAATAAATCTCATTCCTCCGTCTTGTGTCTTTTCTGCACAGCGGGGGAAATAAACCTCGAGTAGTGAGCTCTGGCTATGGCTCTGTGAGGAACACGCAGTCTGGCACAGCACTGAACAAGAAGAAAGTAGACACTTACATATCTAGGTAAGTGCTGTGACACTTGAATGAAAAGAAAAATACTGCACCCATCCATTTTTTATTATTGCTAAGCTGTTACTCCCTCTTGTGGTGGGCTGGTGAAGTGCACACAGCTTAAATGAGCGGTCAGTATGAAGGTCATAATCAGCAAACTTAAATTTAACCAAGTAAGTTGTTAACTTTTACTTGTGAAAACGGAGAAACTTTTAATAAATTGTGATCATATTTAAGTTTTTCAGTTGTCCTGAACGGTGAACATGAATTTAAAAACCCCACAGAATATTGCCTTAAACAGAAGAAACATTATTGCTGCATAGTTTGCCAGTATCATACTTTTCTTATCTTACGCTCAAAGTTCCATGACGTGAAGATAAAATAAATGATGGACTATCAGAATAATTAAACTAAAGAAAGCAGAAGTACTCGATCATCTGTCTGACTGAATTGTTGACAATAACTTGAACTGGTGGAGTTTAAGTGTCTAAATCATTTTTACATTTTTTACAGACCCACCCAAAGCCTAACAGGAGGAATTTATCAAATCAAATAAACTATTGCTGTTTTAGACAAGAGATTGTAGTACGCTGGCATTACACAGACAAATACTAACATAATATATACCCTTTTATTAAACATGTAACGACTTATAGGCTCCTTTCAGATAAAGCATAATAGGAACTGTAAGAATAAGAAATAAAAAATGCCAAAAAATTTCTCAGGATGTTAAAAGTTGGTTATCTTCTCAGCAAACCGCTCAAGATTTTTGATGTTACTTTGTGTATGTGGATTTATGAAAATTTTGAAGAGTTTGTTCATGCAGCAGAGAAAAAACAACAACATTGTGTTGAACCTGATTTCACTGAAGTGGTAAAAAATGAAAAATCTCAAAACATCCAATATGCTGATATTACAAAACTTATTTTGGGCAATACCAGTCTTGATACTGATAAATACAGTGGAGGAAAAAAGTTTTCAGACGCCCTTAAAACTTAACACATTCTGAAATATTGACATGAAATATTCACAGAAAAATCTTTGTGTTTCAAAAGGTGTGGCTGCATTAGACAGACACAAACAAATGCAAATGATTTTTTGTTAATTTTTAAGATAAAATATCATAATTAAAATCCTTGATGGTTTTGGGGACAGAGAAAAGACCAATAGTCAGATATGTTTCCAGTAAATGTTAGCAATAAAAGGTTAAAAAAAATATCCCTAAATCATTCCAAAGTGTTTAAAATTCAAGGGGCTAAAAGAATGATCAATATGTCAAAAATACTTCAAGGGATACGCTAACTTTGTTTCTTTTCGTGTCTTGCCTCAGTCCCAGGTCCACAAAAGCAGATAGACACCATTAGACTGTGTGTGCAATAACAAGTAAGAGACAGACAAAGCTTACCCACCGCTAACTAGCTTAGCTCAAAACTCTAGGAGTCAATGGGTAGTGTTAGCGTGCCTCTTCCTACAGTCATCAGATAAACTCTTTAGCAGCTCTTAACGGTCCTGTGTGCTTGCTGTGACTCGTTTTTCAACTGTATTATGTATTATGTTATCTTCTACTATCGCTGCATTATTTTCTTCTATTCGTAAACAGAGGCTTTGTTTTGTTGATCTACATTTGCAGGCAATATTCATTTAAGAATGGCTCGCTAACGAACGGGTCACTCACAAATGCAAATTGGTTCTCATTGTTCACCTAAAAGAGCCGTTCAAAAGACTTGACTCGTTTACTAATGTCACAGCACTTGCGCAAACCACCACTGTGGTGCTTGCAAGTAGGTCAACAAAACAAAGCCTCTGTTTATGAGTAGAAGAAGATAATAAGATGATAGTAGATGATAATGTAACATAACGTGGTCAAAAAAGTCACAACACACACAGGACCATATAGAGTTGCTTAAGAGTTGATCTGATGACTGTAGGCAGAGGCAGGCTAACACTACCCATTGACTCCCAGTGTTTTGAGCTAAGCTAGTTAGCAGTGGGCAAGCTTTGTTCGTCTCTTAACTGTTCTTGCATGCACAGTCGAAAAAATGGTGTCTTTCTGCTTTTCATGGACTTAGGACTGAGGCAAGACAGAAAAAAAGTTGGCATATCCCTTTAAGAAACTGACGATGGGCTTCAGTATTTTTGCAGTCGTAAAAAAGTGTTACGTTTTTCTCAAACATCATGGTGTGTTGGTGGTTCAGTCTGGTGATTTGCTTCACCATTAATTGAAGGGTGGAGGATTCAAGCCCAGCTCTTAGTCAATGTGTCCTTGGGTAATACACGTAACCTCAAGTTGCTCCCTCTGCTCCATCATTTGTGTGTTAATGGTTTGAAATTCACATGAATGTCTTTACTTATCCTGGTGAATAGCTCACATTTGAGCATTAAACATTAGGGAGTGAAATGGTGTGAATAATTAGGTTTGACCTGTGATGTAAAAAGCACTTGAAGTAGTCAGAAAGTCAAGTCCATTTTATCAAAGTTAAGCCAGTCAGACTCTTACTAGCATGTTATTAATATGTTTAAAACATGCAACAGCCGCTAACTTTGCTCTCTGGTTGATGTTACCTTCCTCAGGACTGATGTTGATGGCAACGACATTGGGAACGGTGGGGTGAAGAGCAAGTTCTGCCATGCTTGTGGAACAAAATATCCTGTTGAATCTGCAAAGTTTTGCTGTGAGTGTGGCGTCAGGAGGATGTGTATTTGAAGAACTTGAGGAAAAAGTGAATCATCCGGATGTGCCAGCTCTTAAACTAGGACATGTTTCACCAAAGCTTATAAGACCTTTACAAAGCCTGTCAGTCTGTATTTTCATGCTTGAGTCTAAGTTTATGGCAGTTATTTGGTTTAATCAGCAGGCAATGCTATGATCCTGAGATTTTTTTAAAAACACTTGCTGGTTAGTCCTTGTGGAGTTTGCTGGTCCATTCCAATTTGAAACCTTTAGTTTTGTACTGAGGTGATGTACAAATAATGTATAAATTTAGTATTTTCATGTCAAATTTAAAAGCCCGAATCTGCACTATACGTCATGTTTTATTAACTAGAAATTTCAACAGCAGGCAGGTGGATTTCAGCCATGAGCTGTTCGAAATAAATTAACATTTAATGCTGTTTGTCAGTGGCACAAAAAGAACCCTAAGTTAATTCACTTCTAATTAGGCCCCAGCATTGCTGCCAACATGAAAAACGTAAACACAAACAGTTCTAAAGTTTAAACGTGGTTGTTAAACTGAATTCAGCTTAATTTGTGGACATTATTTACAACATTAGTGTAATGATATGAAGCGATGGCGTATCCTTCGATGTCAAGAGATGAGTCAGAGATCAGAAAAAGCAAGGATGCAGGATGCGAAATGTAAAAAAGAAAAGAAAAATTATTCACTGACTCATGAGAAGTGGGTGTGAATGCCCTTGTATTTCAATTTCTGTCAACCCTGATCTTTAATGCATTCCTTTATCCAGCTCCTTTCCACTCCCTCAAAGACAGAATATGCTCCTGTTACTGTGCAATATGATTGACTACTATCAAAAAAAAAATTGTGATGAATTTTAGAAAAATACTGCAATGTTTTTTTTGGCAAAAGTCCAATAATGAACAAGCAGTTAATGTCACTGATCTCTTTTAGGTCACTTTACAGGCAAGAGTTTGTTTCCAGAAATATAACCATCAAAAGCCTAATGTTTGTGGATAAATGTAGCATCTAGTCCAGCTGTTTTATTCCTACTTTTTCTACAATGTAATGAGTTATTTATTTTTCTTATTCACTCATGTTTTTACTGATGAACTATGACTGCACCTTTTTTTTAGTTGATGCTCTTTAAGATTGAGATTTGTACTTTTATTTGGATTTGTATGAGACCTAAATGCACCTGAATGCTATTGCTTCTCCTTTAACAGTGTTTCTGTGTAGTCTGTATTCAGTGCATTTAGGTAGTTGATAGTGAAGTAACACTACAGTCATTTTAAATGATCTGTGTGGGTTTGGTTTATCTCGCTACCTGATATGACCCCATACAGTTCATTTACAGTTGGTACATTTGAGGGAAAAGCCTTTGTTTGAGGTGTATATTTATTGTTTATTGACCACAAAGTCTTCAAAATGAAATCAAGATAATCTTTAACCCTTTGAAAAGAAAGGGATTCATTACAAGTCTCCGGAAGCAAATTCTATTTGAGTAACATGACAAGAAAGAGGCGTGTTTACTAGTGCTGATTGCAAAGGCTGTTGGCTGGATGTGGTTGTGCATTTAATGCCATATATATCTGCTATCAATAAATTTCTATGAAGGCATCAATGTTGTTGAAGTCTGTTTAAGGGAAGACTAAACAAGAACTTTATTTTGTAATACACAATGGTATGTAGAGCAGGGATTGGCAAATGGCAGGTAGCCTCCTGCTTACTAAATGTGGCCTACAGAATATTTTAAATATCAAATAATGACATGAGTTTGTACATGACTAAATCTGTACTGTGGTTTTTAACCCAAGCTATCATGACAGCACTACGTGTAAAACACCAAACATACTAGTGCATAAAAATACATTACCTCCAAAACAGTGGGATGGGCAACTGGTGGCGGGGGGGCCACATGTGGTCATCCTCAGTCAGTGCGACTCAGAAGTCAATTTTGAATTCAAAAAGCCAGAAAAATTACAAAAACAAAACAGAATCTGCCAAATTATTACCAAGACAATGTCATACACAAATTAGCATATGAAATTAATGTATTTCCTGATTAGCTAAAGACTTTTTTAAAATAATTGTGAACTTACAATACTGTTGTTAATTTATGTGAAACACTTACATGAGGCATTGGTAAAGAGATTTGGAGAGATTGGTTCATGGCACTGAACAATGAGCTTTAAATGTCTTTGTGTTTAATTCATCAAATCATGTCATTTGTATACTGTTAAGACCAAACAGATGGATGTAGTTTGAATTATTGTAAAGACTTTATATTTGCTTCTTTTTAAAGTTTGTATATGTTTTATTTGAGAGTATCCCTCAGAGACACTCAAGATTAATGTTGCCCTCTTGGTAATCGAAGTGGCCCATCTCTGCTCTAAAGTAACAATATGAAACTTTTCCACAGAAGAATAGTAATTTCTCTCTGCCATTAGATTACACTGGCCATCACAGTTGAGAGCGACCTATATGGTGGCATCAGCTGACTAAGCGGTACATTCTCATACTTTACATGCAGACAGTTGACAAACAAAGGGCTGTAAATGCTGGCAGAGTCATGTTGGTACAAATCTGATATTACTTTGTTTTTTGCCAACATGATTCTGTACCTTCTTACATTTTCCCTGGCTTCACCTTTCTCTTCTTATTATCTAATGCACTGTCTACAAGATGGGTTAAAATTACAGCATTTAATATGTATTCATGGAGCTTTAAAAAGCAGTTAAAATTCAAATCAAATATTTTTTTACATTTAATTAAAACTTGGTTCATCGCATTCAAAAAAATGCTTTATTTTGATTCAGTTCTGCATGGGGCTTATATGTAAAGCATGAATATTTAGCTTTCTGCCTAAAAAGTCAAATTATCATGAAAGAAGTTTTTGGCAGACGAAAAAGACACAAGGAGAAATGTTGATAGTTTAGTTTGTGCTATAACAAGTGCAGCTTGCTGCCATCTTTCTGCACCATAACCCATGTTTAATACTTATTTGAGTCACTTGGCCATGTTTGGCTTTCCGGTTGCATTTCCTCTATAAGACCTCTTCTGGGCGTACTTTCTGGACTGTACATGGGTGTACCTGGGTCCCACTAGTGTCTGCATTTATGGCACTGCTGGACCTCTTCTGATTTTGAAGTGAGGTAAGCATGACGTGTCTTGGTTGACTTCTGCTTCTACAGGCCTCAACGTCACCTGTAGAGGGGAGACCTTGGCAATGTAGCATAACTACTTGGTGTCTTTTTGCTGTGCTTAGTCTTGCTATGGTGTATGACCGGTCATATGAAACGGTCTTCCACAATCTAATATTGTTAACAGGGTTTGGCTGTTCCTCACCTAGTTTTCAGCCTTCCACACAACAATTCGGATTCAGTTAAAAACTGTTTTAACTTACACATAAAATGATCCATAACACTTGTTTGGTATAACTGGTAACTCATACACCAGACTACAATCTTACATAATCCCTACTCTCTACAAGTGTAACTACAAAAAAACAAGGCTGATGTGAGGCAAAAGGTAGTAAGAATTGAGTTTTTGTTTTGTTTGCTCACTATGCATTTCTGTAAATTGATCATAATAAATTAAACAATTAAAAGGTATGATTTTGAAAGCATTCTTACTTTGCAACATTTTTCACACCTGCATCAGTGTATATATATATATATATATATATATATATATTATTTTTAATAGTATTAGAAATCCTATTAACTACGCATTGCTGAATTTACTGTGTCCTATAGTTTGTAATGATGACATTGAGAATAAAATCAATGTTGCTCATTTGGTAAAAGGTAGACAATCTCTGATGTGCATAGTAATCAAAAATCAATACACAGACCTTTATGCACTTTGAGATATAAATACATACATTTGGAATACAGATGGCTGGGTACGTACAATCAAAGCCTTAATTCAAAATAAAATACACACAAAAAATGCATTAATGCAAAATGTGTTGCCACTGATAAGAGGAGGAAAACAGCTGCTGCAGGGGCAGCTGGACGACTTAATGGGAATAGTATGTGCCCATGGGACAGGGTGACAAAGTATGATTTACTGTTGGTCCACATTCAATGAAAAAAACCTGCAAAAAAAGGACACTTTTTTAGTATAAACCAGAAAAGAGCAAAAATACTGATAGAAGTTAATCAAAACCTTCTTTAAAAGGAGGGACTGTTTTTGTGATTTCTTGTTTTGATTTTATTGGTTAACAACATGCTGAGGAAGTTAAAGTAACAGTGTTAAAGTTTGAAGCCAAAGAACATAATTAAATGGATGGATGGATGGCTGATTCCAACTATAAAGTGAAAAATGAAGTACTGTATGTACTTTATTATGAAAGATACATTTTGAAGTTCTGCTATAAAAATATTGATACAATTTATTATTATCACAACACACTGATTATTATTATTATTATTATTATTATTAGTGGTTGTAGTAGTTATACTTGGATTACTCAATACTTATTACATAGTTTGACAGAGGAGGGCTAGGGTAACTTTAAACAGGTTTTAATTTTATATAAATAGAAAAATCTATATTTACCTATTTGTTATATATTTACACACACAAATTATATATATATATATATATATATATATATATATATATATATATATATATATATATATATATATATATATATATATATAAGCATCTAGTGACCTAATCCTCTTCTTTAGAAAACCTACAAGGAATGATAAGAAAAAGAAACGACTCCAAGTCTTCCAACAGGAAACTTAACTTTGGTGACCTGACCCCTATGATTTTGGACTTCAAGGTCTTTGGCAGGGAAAAAACTGCAGTTGAGCCCACTTCTTTCCCAGGTTCTGAAACATTTACATTTTTTTATTTTGGTAAAGCAGGTACTAGTAATCAGAGCTCCATCTCAAATGTGACAGGGAATTTCAACATGAACCTGTATGTTGAGAGGGGAGTGTTGACAAATTGTGCAATGCTCAGTGACAGAATATGCTTTCTCAATAGCTAATGAACATAAAATCATATGAGGACGAGAGCCAATGACTTGTCACAGCCTAAAACAACGTCCTGGATTAAAAAGGTAAACAAAGGAGCTTTAGATAACCAAGATAACATAGATGTGTCAGAGCTAGTCATTCTAACCTAAAGTGAAAGTAAAACTGTTGTAGAGCACCTTAATATGTCCTGTCAGACTTGTGAAATCCCAAACTGTGAGTTCTAGCATATTCTTTCCAGTCCCATTGCTTTAAAGTACCTTTCCTGATGCACACTTGTAGCTTAACATTTTAGCAGTAATACAAAAGCACTGGTATTAAGAAAACACAGACAGCTTAAGTTACTGTCTTAGTATATCCTGTGCTTCCTTCATGGCGTCCTTAACACCTTAACATTTTCACACCATAGTCACTGGGATGTGTGAGTCAGAGTCCCTTTCGCTCACCAGCTTTCAAATTTTATTTTCCAGCCAGCATATTAACTCAGTTCCGTACCCCAAAAACTTCTCAGTAGTCGAACAACAGCTGCAGAGGAGTTCACTGGCATTGGCAGGATAGCTTAAATTGAAGAGGAAGCTTCATATTACGTGATCCATCGAAGGACTGCATGGTATATACAGAGCTGTCAAACTGAGCAGTGTCTTTGCTTATAAAAGCTGGAGTTTGGCCTCAGGCTTCCATATTATTCAGCATCTTGTAGCAGTGAATTATGTTGGACAGAATCATCTTGACTTTGCAAAGTTTTCTTTTGCCCCTCCTGATTCTTCTTGGCTCGTTACTCCATTGTCTTTTGCCTTTCCTTTTCATTTTTGGTGTCTTAGTCTGAAAGAAAAAAAAGGAGGTGAGATAAAAATACAATGTGAGTCTATGGCTTTGAGTCCTATGATCTCATGACTTCAAAGAATTTTCAATGCTGGAATAAAACTGAAATAAAAATGTCATTTTCACTTGCTCCCCTCATGGTCACATACACAGTTTGTATTGGGGGGAAAAATTATTCACAATTGTTTTTACGGAAAAAAAGGTGAAATTTTTGACAAGAACTCAGTAACAATGTTCGATATGCCTTGGTGGAGATTTGTGCTCTGAGAGTACATCTAGTGTCATGTTATTTAGTCTTTATTTAAATTGTATGTCTACCAGAAATATTTACCAAAGTGCTGCACAGTGACTGCCAAGCAGAAATAAAACAAAAACATAAAAACAGACAAATAAAAACAATAATTAAGTTTGATTTGAATTCCAAAAAATAAACACATACAAATACAAGATAATAGGTAAAAAAAAGTAAAGCAACTAAATCTTTAGGTTAAAGTAACTCTCTCATCCTGCCATTGATGAGCTCCTTTAAATCCCCTTCTTATAAATTTCTTACAGCTCTTTAGGGCAACAGTGATGATGGAGATTTGTAATGTACATACAGCCTCAAACCTACACAAAAAACACATACTTTTGAATGTATTACCATAAATATTTTAAGTTTTGGAGATCAGTACTGCATATATACAATATATATTTATCGAGTGTCATTATCAAGTCAAACTAGGGCTCATTACACAGTTTATCAGCAACAAATAAAAGTCTGACCTCTGATGAGACTGAGTCAAATCACAGAATATCATTCTGCCAAACTGCTCTGCCAAATATGGAGTCTGTTCAAAGTACAGTCTATGTAATCAAAAGCAGGACAGCCAACCTGACAATCAAAAACTAACATGTTGCAGCACGAGTCACTGTGTTAAATCTCTGCTCATATGCTGAAGTGACCTATATTGCAATGTGTATGATCAAACAAATCTAATCCTTACCCAAAACTGATTATGTAACTTAAAGAAATTATTTGGCTTTTCTCTGATCTTTTAAGTATGCGGTGAGTTGCAGACTAATAAAATGGTAGCAGGGTAAACAAACATCCAGATATCCAGATCCAGATGTCTTAAAGAGTTATCAGGAAAATACCAAGAACCCAAGAGCTCTGGGTTTATTTACAACCAAGGGAGATAGAATTTAAAGTGGATTTCTCCAAGACTCAGTGGATGTTCTGTCCTCTTTAGTTCAGAACAACAAGTTTAACTTGAATAACCCTTCCTTTGCTCACTTTTTCTCCTCACAAACTTTAGCTGAGTATGTAATAAATACGCTCATGTTTGGATACACTGACAAAGCCTATGTGCCTTGTAACCTTGAGTGAGTCACCAACTATGTAGTGAAAGGAAACAAAACTGTTTGCCAGCATTCCTCTGTGTTTCTCATCTCACATCAAAAAACTGAGAATTTGGTCAACTTGTTGCTGCCCCCTCTAAATTTACAAGAAGGAAATAACAATAACTCTTATTAATAATCTATCATCATCAGGGATTATGGTGACTAAATGTGATTAGACTTACCGGGCAAGGGCACATAATTGATTGTGCCACAGCTTCGCTTAATCTGGCTGCTTCAGGAAGACTCACATTCATCATTTCACAGTTCAGGCTATGCAAGATTCTCAGAAGATCCTGAAAAACAGAGGTGAAGGAGTCTCTGCATCATTTCACTTACTTAACACCCAGCTCGGGATGGCAATTAATGTACATTAAAGTTGTGCATGATATTGAGGAGTGCTTTCAATGTTGGAAATAAGGATGGGTGAATGTCACTTTTTCAAAGTTGCTGCAGTCCGTTGTACTAACACAAAGATGAAGAAGTCCGATTTAAGGTTCAGTGGTCATCTTTTTTACCTCCGCCAAGGAGATCATGTTTTTACCGGCATTTCAAGTATGTCTGCTTGTTTGTTAGTTGGTTAACAGGATAACTCAATTTTTTTTAACAGAATTCAAAACTTTCAGGACAGGTCAGAAACGAGCAACAGACCAATCAATTCGATTTCTGGGTGATCCATCTCCGGATGCAGATCCAGGAATTTTTTTAAGATTTGCCAAAAAAAAAAAAAAAAAAGTGTGAGATAGGGCAGTTTCCCAAATATTTATTAATAACTCACTAACTTCTCATTTTGAAGACATTTTCAGGAATAGTTGGTCATGGCACATGTGACATGTGATAACATTTCAATCCAGATGTGGATCCAGGATTTTTTTAAGGATTTCCTAATAGTGTGAGATAAGACAGTTTCCACATTTTTCTTAATAATTCCCCCTAAAATGTTGGAAATGTCTTGGTCAAGGTTTGTTCTCTCGGACTCCTTATAGTTTTAATATTGGGGTGACACCTGCATGGTCATTCAGGCTGATGACTCTAGCTGCCCTAAATTAACACCTGACGTACGTCATCATTCATCGTCTGATAAACATTAGGGGTGGGAGAAAAAAATCAAAACCCAATAGTAATGCCATATTTAGCTGGCAAAAGTATATTGATTCAAGGCCGCCAAGTATCAGTATCTTTCAACGCATTAATTTCCGACATTTAGTAAATTTTGGTTCAAAGGAAATAAAATAAATTACTTGTTAATTCCACACGATGGTGCTGTTGGGCCAATGTAGACAAGGTTTACTGTGCAAGAGAGAGTTGGGAAACAAACATGGTAGCACATGACCGAAACAAAAGGAATGCACCATCATCAACATTTAAATCCGTTGGGTGGACTAACTTTGGACTTTGACAGGGGAATAAGAGATGGACATGACTCATGGTTTGTTAGGAGAGGTGTATGAGATAAAGTACTGTGGACATACTGCTCAACAATATTGGTACCACCCAGGGAAAGCAAAGCTAATGCTAAGTCAACTCTGCTGATGAACCAGACAACATTTGGCATGCTTAGCTTGTCAAACCCCAGTTCTGAGTGAGCTAAGAAAGTAGCTCAATCCATTACTGACTTTGTGGGCAGAGACTCGTCATGTTGTGGGCTTTTGTTTCATGCTGAATGAAGCCCAGGTGTGTGCCTCTGTCACAGCATTATTTCCCCAACACAGCAGCACTAAAGCTCAACAGAGCAATGAAGCTAAAAGCTGAAGAGAGGCTGAGCACAGCAAAACGGGTTGCATTAAATAGCTATATCTGGGCACCAGTCTGTGAGTTTTAGTCCTGTTTTTAATAATGTTTAAGTGACATGAATATACTGAGATATGTTTTTTATTAAATGTTTGAGAATTCTGCCTTTTTTTCTGCTTGGATGCAAACGAAGCAAAGAAAAGGACAAAAACACAATTTAAAGTACTGCAATACCCAGTATCATAAAATGTTAAGAATCACAGTGAAATTGAATCTGGACTCAAATATCGTGATCATTTCGTATCGTGGGACCACTGGCGAGTCCCACCCCTAATAACTAGCCTTCCAATATGCAGAGTGCAAGATTAATTGCTCTGCTATGCTCCTGCTTTTCTTGTCAGCATCCACTTGTTGGCTCAGACAAGTGTTTAACATACTTTATCATAACCTTTAAAACTCCGCATCTAAAATGAATAAGGTCAAAGCCTGCGGACGCTGAACTCAAACTATGTTCTGCTACAGCTGCATGAAAAACTATTTTTGTACAGCAGGAAGAAGGCGGTGTAGCTTGAGAAAAGCCAGCAGTGGTAGAATTTGGCAAACTACACAGAGCCCCGTCTGACAGGATTCAACGAGAAATCCTGGTCTGTGAGGCCACAACAGCAACCATTATCTGACCATGTACTTAGTTAATATTTTCTTTTTTAACATTCAAGCACTGACAATGCATTTACTATAGACTTATCATAACACCATGTAGTATAGCAGTGTGCATAATGAAAGAACACCATCAATCAGGTACAGATTGTTACTCACTGTGCTGTTTGATGCACAGCTTGGAGGGTTCTTCGTGTTGTTGCAGGGTTTGTTTTGTCGTGATGCACTGATATTTTCCATCTTGAAAAAAAAAAACAGTTAAACAGAGAAACAGAAGTTTCAGACCTAAGATTTTTTGCATTATGTATTTTTCATTTCTTTCATTAGGGTGGTGGCAGCTGATCTTTTAAGGGTCTATCAAGGCTGCATACCCAATAGTAATGCCATATTTAGCTTTGATGAATGATGGGGCTGTTTCTGTTACCATCATCCATCTCTCTGCAAGTACCTTTTCCCACTTCATTACCATTGTGACCTGTGTCCTTATTTTGCTTTAGTGTTTTCGTAAGGCAGGATGAATCTCTCATAGCAGGTATAAAACTATAAAAACTTAAATATACAAGATAAATATGGCTGTACAGTGAGAGCTTAAGGGGACATGTCAGTATTTTTGAAGTATCAGGTACTTGACAACATTGAGTTTTACAACAACAAAAAAAAACAAAAACACAGAACTGTGTTGGGTTGAATGTGTGATTGGGCCAACATTTTTAGAGTTCTTTAATTTTCCTTTGGGAAGTCTCTGTTTGGCGCTATGTTATGATGTAGCAAATGGATATGTGTTGTTCCACCTGTGCACATTGATTTCACCCTCTGAATTACATTCTGAAGAATTTCCTCTTCTATATATTCCAGTTCACAAATGTAACACCATACATACCAGGAGCGTCATCGTCATTTGAATCAGAATCACTCATATTTGGTTCAGTATTAGTTTACTCTGCAGTTGCGGCGTCTTCCTGAGTCCATGGATAGATAACAGCAGATTGGCAAAATCAATGCACACAGATGGAAGAACACATTGCCATTTGCTGCGTCATAAAATAGAGCCAAACAGAGACTTCCTGAAGGAGAAATAAAGCACTCTGAAATGATCTGCAACAACAGAGTTTTGTGGGTTGTTTTTACATAGAAAGGTCACACAGTTCAATGAAATAATTGTTCCCGCCAACAGCAGTGTAACCTCACTGGTAGTTTGAGTATGTCCTCCTGAAGGTGCCCTTTCAGCCACTTCACTGACAATTGTCAATTACCTGATACAACCCAACTTAAAAATACTGAAATATTCCTTTAAAAGCTTAAACACAGAATACCTTGTATCAAGTTGCAGCTTCTTTATGCTCTTTTTATTTCCAGTGTAGCAGCACCTTTAAAAATGTTGTACTGACTTGCCCTTTCTTTTACAATTTTTCATCTTCACCTTTAGATTAAATTTCATGGAAAATGCTTGATGGATCATGGCTTTCACATGGATCAACTACAGCTTTGTTGATACCCGATTTATCTACTGAGATGCTGTTTTGCAGCTGTAAAAGGCCAAAATGACAGTTAAAAGCAATTGACTGATTATGAGTTGTAGAAGAAAATTAGGGTGGAACATACTGTTTTGTTGAGCAGAGTTTTCATCAAGTCGTAGTCTTTAATGACTTTATTCCTGTTGTATTCACAGGACAGGGACAGAGACAGAGATAGAAGCAGAGGAACAAGGAGACTGATGCACAGAAGAGGCTGAGAGATTACAGCCACAAGTGTGGGAAACATAAAGAATGAGGAAAAAAGAGAGAGAAAAAAATTATTTATACAATATGAAAAAAAAGGAAGTATGCTCTCAAACATCACAAGATAAGTTAATATCCCAGATAAGGGTGGGAAATGAGATTTTATTGATAACGATGCAATTTTTAATGATGCTAATGTGATCCAAGTTTTTATTCATTCCAGGATTTTCTGTGGATGAAAAAGGCTTTTCTACAAGGTCAACAATGTCAAAAACATAACACGCCTGACATAGAAATGGAGCTGTGTTGACTAAAACTTTAGCACATTCCTGCTGTTTCCACACTTGCCTGAAATAACAGAGACACAGACATTGCATGTTGCACTGTTGGCATCACATTGTATGAAATAAAATCTGATTTGGACAGCGTATAGCAGCAGACCAGTCAGGGTGACAGGTAGTCATAATGCTGTCTGGATCAGCGTATCTGGGCCATTAGGAACATCTTTACATCGCAAAGACTGGCTATCAAAGCTTTGCACCATTTTACCTACATGGTTTTACTCCTGCAAGGATGTTTGGAATTGAATTTTTCCACATATTCGATCAAAAACTATTACCTCTGCCACTGAGGTTATGTTTTTGCCAGTGCAGATCTTTCCATTTGTCTGTTAGCAAGATAACTTACAAAGTTATAAATGGATTTTGATGACGTTTTCAGGGGATGCTGGTCATGGCACAAGGAAGAACTGATGCGACTGTAGAGTCCTGAATCTGGATGCGGATACAGGACATTTTTAAAGGGATTTGTTAACACTGTGATATAGGGCAGTTTTCACATTTTTGCGATTAACTCAAAATTTCAAAGGATCTGAATGACGCTTTCAGAAAATGTTGGTCATGGTACAAGGGAGAAGTGATTAGAATTTGGTAGAGATCTGAATCTTGTTGTGGATCCAGGGATTTTTTTCAATTGTTGCTTAACAGTGCAAGATAGGGCAGTTTTCCACATTTTTGACAATGCCTTGCCCAGCAATGTTAGAAATGCCTTGGCTGAGGTTTGTGCTCTGAGAGCACTCCTACCACAAAACTCATTCCAGACATACTAGACAATAGTGCATTAAAATGGATTAGTATATTTTTTCATTTAATAATATTTCATTCTAAAATAAAAATTGTGAATTGTTTTTTTTCCAAGTGTATAAATTTAGTTATTAAAATGTGAAAACAATTTATTTGGCTTTCATTGTATCCAAAATCAATTTGCAACTGCAACAAAAGAAAAATCCTTTTCCAAATTTCAAAATAAAACTCTTCACCAATGGTTCTCAAATGGTGTGGCGCAACACATTGGTGTGCCTTAAGGCAAGTCTAAATGTGTCTTGGGAATTTATAAAATCATTTTATTACTATAACCATACAACAACTCATGTGTTTTTTCAATTTATAGTATCAGGACTCTGTTATACTGCACAAAATACAAGTTCTGTAACTTAAAAAATCCTCACAAAACCTTAAAGAGAATAAGAATAGAATAGAATAAGCAGTTCAGAACACAATGGAGACTGAAACAGACCCTGTTTGGTATCTTTCAAAATCTGGAAATAAAAAAAAAAAGTTTTGATAGTTTAGCTCCAAGCACATCAGCATTGAACATTAATTAAACCAAAATGCTAACCTTTTGACCATTGTATTCTAACTTAAGACGCTGATATATGATTATCATATATATTCAAGCTTAGAGAAATGACAGTAACATGAATTTAGATAAACTGTCTCTATAATATGTTTTAATGTTACATCAAGAAAATAAATAACATAATTATTTGGATAATATACCCTGATTTCTAATATTTCACCACATTTATTGATCAATTTTGTTTAGGTTAGTAGATAAATATGTACAGAATAATTAGTTACAGTGCTTCATACCAAAAAGACTAGCCAGGATATGAAAATGTGTGCCTTGATAGTCTGGCTTGTCTTAAAATACAGCACTAAATGGAATCAATCATTAAAACTTCCTATACCCTGACCAAGACAAATCAGCATTAATCCAGTAATATGATGGTAATACTGTGTTTTTTTAGGGAAGCCATTCAAACCTTTTACTGGAAGACGAATCCAGTCCAACCACAGTCTCCTTCTTCCTGTAAACCTACTGTGAATTCCCGTAAATTTCTAAATCTATTTCAGTTTCCTTCTGACTGGCATTATGGGAAGTTATTAGACGGAATTCCCCTCCTGGAAAAGCATACAGCCCAGGGTAGAGCAGCCAGTCCACTCGGCGGTGAGGACTTGGGACGGATGCGCATGGACTCGGCTCCCGGTAAGTTTCCAAAGAGGTTCATTACAACTCTTCCAGGGTACAAACTCTGTCGTTATTCTTCGTCTGTCAGGTTCTCTTACTGACTAACCCTCTGCTACTACTTTGCTCTTATTTTAAGGCGCTAAAATACCAATTAAAACCAGTGCGTCACAACTTGAAGCCACTTTCCCTCAGTGCTGTCTTTACTTACCATTGGTCATTCTTCATTCATGTTCACCTCGGGCTACGGCTGCACACTGATGCTGTCCTGTGTGTCTGCATGGCCGCTTAGGTGCTCACTTTGTTGGAGTGATACACTTAAAAGTCGCACGTTTTCCGGTCACTTCTGTGGAAGTCTGGTGGCTTTTGGGCGGATTGACAATCCTCCTTTCCCCTGGTAACACACGCAGCTGTGCAACCACGGCATGTGATTTTACTTCCGTCCCAGAGGTTTCACTTTAACCTTAAGTGTGAAACGTCCTAGTTAAAAACCTCCGACTTATTTAGCTTGAGTGAATCCACTGTCTGTAACGATTGACACTTTAACTCGACATGCTTGGCAGTTTTCTATCTGCTCCCTGAGACCCCTCATTGCTGCGGAGTAGACCATGCAGTCTTTCATTCATTAAAGCTCCATTTCTGCCCAAAAATAGTCCCTACGACGCGCAGGTAAACGTGACCCATTACGAGGTGCTTTATCAGCACTGCTCCCGTCAGTAATATGGATTTCAGCCCTGAATTTATTCATGCCCAGTCACGCCCACACACCAAAGCCCCTGTTTTTGGTCACACATTAGCCTCATTTATTGGCTGAAATGTACTTTTGTTCGTTGTGGTTTACGCACAGATTCTGTCTGGGGTCAGAATTCTGGGGATTGTGTGTTGGGAAAGAAACTGTGGCGTAACTCACATGACCCCCCCTGCAATCACTCATGCACCGAGTGATTGGAAATTAACAGGATATTCCTCAATCATCTAACTCAAGGATAGGCAACTTTGATCAGCAAGACAAGCACATAAAACCTTTATTTCCTGCCTGAGGGCCGCAGTGTTACAAATCGTCAGGTACTGTTGATGGAGGTATACAGATACACAAAAAAGCTAATTTACAGCTGTCATAAAAATGATTTTACCAACATTTGTGTCATAATTCAAACACAAATAAATATTCATAATTAAATGAGCTTGACATGAAGTCGAAGCCAGTTCAGCCAATTTAACAGAATTAAAGCCAATAAAACTTGACAGTGAGTGTTAGTTTTTCAAAGTATCAATGTTTTACCTTTTCATTTCCTAAATATAGTATTTAGTAATGCTTGATATTATGTTCTAATGCAAATCAGATGACTAGATAGACAGCTTAACTGTGGATTTTAAGACATTGTTATCTGAATACTGTGCAAAAAGTAAGAATGAGGCATGTTATTTGACCTCACTGATTCAGCAAATATTCCTCCCAGGGTGGTACAGTTAGTAAAGAGGATGCAGGGGACTGAAAACAACACCATATTCATGTTTTCTCAACCCTAAGATACCTCTAAATAATTTTCCAGATATAAACCAAAGAGTCCAATGTTCCAAAGAGTGACTGAAACATGTTGGGATGATCATTGCTGAAATGATCAGTAAATATCATTGTTGTGATACCTGGGAAAATAATATTAATACCTTAGCAAGTAATTTGTCAAGTTTAATCAAAATCTGCTGTGGGTCCCTCTTAAAGGGGTGAGAAGAGATACCAAGAGTATGTAATCAAATAGAAGAAGAAGTTAAGTAACTTGATAAAATTTCACTCAAGTACAAGTTAATGTAGCATATATATGAATCTACTCAAGTATGAAAGTGAGATACACATTTTTGTGTCATTTCAAAAGAGCCACAGCTGGGGTGTGATGAGTCAGCTTGAAGGGTTGGAAATTAACTAATGACATTTACTGAAGTTACTGTTGCTGAGAAAGCTTTTTAGTGTACTCGTGATTTTGTTAAATAGCCTTTTTTTTTAATTCAGCTCTTACAGAAGTATTTTATATAGTTACGTTTGTCAGCAGCTGAGGTCTGAGTGAAATTAAAGTTTAAAGAATGAAAAGATAAACAGTGAAAAGCTAAACTGATCATTAAAGTTCATCAGCAGGTGTTCTCACTATAGAGCTTCACACTTTATCTGCTTTGCAATAAGAGCCTTAGCAATAAACACATGGGGATGGTCTAATTTTATTACTGTAAATTCAAAACAACTTTTTAATAGGGTCAAACAATCTTTCATGGTAAGATGGCCCTGCTTTTACACCTTTTGGTACAGTTGGGTAAAGGTGACCATTAACGCCCTTTAAATTTATTAGTGCAAAGTGAAGTGGAGAAAAAGTTTCTTGGGTTTCTTTTTGATTCAGAAAAACATGCTGCTACTTTTAGTATTTAAGTAAAGTACTTTTTACTTTTACTTGAGTAGATGAATACACTTCCTTTTACTTGTATGAGTTGAATTTTATTAGATTAAGTGTAGTTTTACTTGAGAGTAATATATTTCTATCCCTGTCAATTAGTTATTTGTTTTGGTCTTGTATACAATGACAATTGACCAAAATAATATGCCATAGTATAAACACAGATAAGAATTTCATCCTGAAATGAATCAAATTAGATATTTAAGTTTAGCAAGCAGCAGAAACTTTGTATTAGTCATAGTTTTGGGACATGAGGTCCCTCTTGAAAATGAGATGCCTCATCTCAAGGGGCTTACCTTTAATACATTTATATTCAACAAAGACACATTTGGTGCTATACAGTATTGATTGAATCTAAGTGTAATGAGGACAGATTTATGATCTGGGCATCCATGGGTTTATCACTATCATAAATCCTTATTTTTAGTCCATTTGCCTCTGCCTGGATGGATAGATATCTAGATGTATGTATGTGTATATACAAATGCATATATATTTATATATTTGTATGTGTATCTATAAAATGAAGAGTATGTCTTCAGCCTGCTCTATTGTAAAGAGCCTTGAGATAACACTTGTTATGAACTGGGGCTACACAAATAAAGATTGACTGATTTTTGCCAAATGAGTAAAGATAACTCTATATGAGCACACATAGGTAAATATACAATTCCACCTTAGAAATATGAAACTTCTGAATTTTATGACTTATATGTATATATTTAATTTATTCCTCTAATAAGCAGCCAATTCTTAAATCTGTTTCTGATCTGTTTTGGTATCGAGGATTAAATCAGTTTTAATACTGAGTATATTGTAATACCAAAGTTGGTATCAGTACTGAAGTTAGTACTTTGGGACTGAGATAACACTCAGTGATAGAAAGCTTTAGACAGTTAGTCTTTGATGTTATTATTACTTTTTCTGAAAACTCAGATTCAATTCAGACCAGGAGTATAAGGGTTAATGTAACTGTTTTCTGGTTATTAAAACTATTTGGAAATTTGTCAGTAAACAGCAATGCAGTGAATCATGACATTGACCATATTTGTCATTTTCTGAAGTAAGCCTCAGTCATTTTCCAGGCACTACAGCCTTCAGACATCTGATAAAAGCAAAAAAAAATTGTCAAGAAATTCTTTTCAAAACTTAATCACCGTAACGGCACACATGAACAGGATTTGAAAAAGTACATAAAACTTGTACGTAAGCAAAAGCACTGTTACTCTGATTAAACTGTACTTAGCTTAACTGTCCAGTAAAAGTAAAAGATAAAAGAAAATTTCTTTAATTTTCTTTCTAACGTGTGTTGCTTATTTATGTATAAAGATTATGATGTGGGACAAAAAACAGACTCAAGTGTTTCATAAAGGGTATTTGCAATGCAGGATCCTGTTATAATTTAAGCCAAAGAGGTAATGCCCTGTGCACAGTTATGTTTAGGAAATTACTTTTTACCTCACAGAGTGGCAAGCTCAACATCCCACTGAGAGGGACTGCTTATTTTGTGAGTTTTGTAACACTGAGAATGAGATTGAATTTCTTTTTTTTCTCTTTTTGTCTGCTTAACCAACCTGCGCACGTGGAGATAATAGATGTAGTGAACAGAAAAAAATTGGCTCTATACTGGTTGCATCATTATGACAAACTTTTTTATAGCAGATTTTATCATTTAAACTGTTTGATCATTGAGCTTATTTCCTTTCTTCTTCCTTTTAAAATTTCTCTTTATGTGTTGACCTTGCACAGCAGCTGGACCTGCCTGATTGAATGTCTGTAATCAGGCAGATCCATCTTGCCAAGCTCCAGTGTACAACGACTGTGAGTGGCCCAAAGCGGTACGCCCAATCAGTGTCCTTTAGAGCAGGAAGAGGAACAAGCTAACGAGTAAGATGACAGCAGGAAGTGACTGCATGTACTGGGATTAGCATAGATGCTAACAGCTTCCAACACAACAAACTTTATGATATTTTTGTTCCACCCCTGCCATGTTTTGACGAGAGTTTGTTCTGCGAAGTGGCTTCTGTAGTGCAGTCGCTCCTGCCTACAACATGATCTGATTGATCAACAGAACGATCATCCAATCACTTGCTGGATCTGCTTCCGAAGGTTCAGCCCTCCCCAAACACTTTGTTCCGGCTTTTTCCCAGATGGACAAGTGAAATACATTGAGCGGTCCATCTGGTGTGCAAGGATATAGCTATATATATATAGCAGAGAACGGACTTGTGTAGTATAATCAAATTCATATCTGTCTAATACCTCTATCTCATGATGAGTTCATAAAAACGCCTAGTACATATCACTAAGTGTAGGTAACAAAAACATTAAATATATATCAAAATGCATTTTTAAAAAAAATATACAGGAATTGTAAGTGTTGATTGGATAAGTAAAGTTCAGTCTACACAACATAGATGAATGCAGACAACTAATTACCAATGTACACATTAAAAGAATGGTGCATTGTTCTTGAGGCTGGGTCATAAAAAGTTAAGTACAGTAGTAAATATATCGGCCACGGTGATTTTGATCAGCTCTTTTCTTCTTTGAAAGAACTGGCACTGGCGTGAGGCCAAGATTGCTGCAGATGGGGCCAAGAGTTATGTATAATTTACTGTATTTGAGGTGAGAACAAACTAAAAGAACAGTGCCAGGGTGTTGTTTATTGTACTAAATGCATTTACAATGCTTTACTTTTTAGCCAGCAAGCCCCTTTGTTTTGATTCTAATGGGCAAAAAGACACCTAGATTATTCAGTACACAACAGTACCAAAGTTAAGACGCATTTAAAACAGATGTTCAATATAGTATACTATCACCTCAGTACTGTTTTTAAATTTGTTCTCACCTAAAATTTGGTAGATTATGCAGTCTTCTTTGCCCCATCTGCAGTGATATATAGCTACAGCTTTGAATTGGTTCTTTCAACACAGGGGAAGAGCTGATAAAAATCAACATGGCTAATGAATATTTTGGAAAGTTAACCTCATTGAAGCCCCATGAAAGCTACAGAACTAACCCCGGATAGGGGCACCAGTCTTTTATAAATTTGACATAAAGCAGAATCAGAGATTAAGATGAAAATCCTAAAATATGATGCTCCTATGAGAGGGCTCATATTCTATCGCAACAGAGATTAAAAAACTGACATTTAGACATCCAGTCTTCAGGCAAAAATGCTGTTTCAGTCTGTTAGTAACATGCCTTCAAATACTGTTTATCTGACTCAGTGAACATCCACCCAGATTATCAATTTGGAATCATTACCAGTTCCTGTATATTAGAGGTTATCCAATGCACTGCTGGGAATCATTGACATATTTGTGGCTTTATTTGTTTTGCCTGATAAGCCCGTGAGGTTTGGGCACTTTGTATCCATGATGTGTAAATAAAAAATCAATCGGTCAGCCAGTGTTTTTTGTTGTAAACATATTATGTCCTTGTGACAGTTTGAATATTCAGATGTAGACTTTATAAAAATGACCATTTAATAATAACTTTATTTGTATAGCACTTTCAAAAACAGAGGTTTTCAAAGTGCCTTGACAAACAGACAGAAACATATAGAAGATCAAGTCACAAACCAAAAACATGAGAACTAACCAATACATGAAAATAGTTTAAATAAGTCTGTTTTTTATGTCAATGTCAGAAAATGTTGAGTGGGAACAGATTCAAATGATTGCAATTGGAATTATGATTAAATTATCACAATATTATTATCATTAAGAGCTTACAACAGTTTTTAAAAGACCATTTGCAGGAAAACTGATTATTTCTGCCAGGTAAAGTGGTCCTGAGATAGCAAACACAACAAAAATAAGAAAGAAAAGAAAAACAAATAAAAACAACAACAAATGAGAGAACACAACAACAGACAAACATACAACAGCGAATGAGAAATTGCTGGAAAAAATACAAACACACAGAAACAAATAAGAAACACAACAAAAAGACATACACAGAGAACAAAAATAGTACAGCAAATAAATCAGAACATGGATAAAAAAACATAAAAGGAAACATAACAAAACATGAGCAAAGTCACACATGGGACCTACATGTTGTGATTTTTCATTTGTTTGGGAATTTTATTTTTTATGCGTGATTACGGTTGTGTTTCGTTTTATTTTTGTGCTATTAGTTGTGTTTTTTGAGTTTGTTTTGTTTTTCAGCTGCTTTTGTGTTTTTAAATGAGCACATTTTTAATCATTGTCTGTGTTTGTTGTTTTACTTTTTGTTGTGTTTTTAATAATTGTTGCTTTTGGTTGTGTTTTTGATTTGTTTATTGTATTTATTACAAGCATATTTAAGCCTCACATGATCACATTAAGTAGCTAGACTTTTAAGCAGAACCAACGGACTTAAATTACCTGAGATTTTCTTTGTATTCTCTTTAGCTCCATAAGGACTAAAGTTTTAGATCTGAACTAAAGCTAGTTTTTTTAAGTAAACTGAAATAAACCCAGTCTTCTTACTGATGCAGGCTTTAAAGGCACTTAAATGTGACTTTAACTCTGTTAAAACCAGTTAAAATCTCCTCGTAGGGGCTTTAAACATTGCAAAGCTATCAGACTTAAACAGCTGAGCTCTGACTTGTGTAATCATATTTCCTTGTGTCCCTTCTGCAGCTCTGTAAAAACATGCCCCCCTCCCTGAACACACCATACAGGGCAACATAGTTTTTGATATCTGGACCCTCCCATAACAGGTTTGCCTGCACATACTGTGGTTGGGACGTTCTGAAGGCAGGCAGCATGTAAGCTGCTGCTGACTGGGGTTGCTGCAAAAACGTTTTGTTGTATTCTTTTATACAGCAACAATAAATGACCTATTCTGTTCATATGATGTTATATATTTTGACACCTATTTAGAAATCATTATTTACAAATTCATCATAAAATAGGTTGGAGCATAGTTGTTTTTTTCCACCGTGATGATCTGAGGGGTATTTTACCAGGATAACCACCTAAAGCCAGGCTTTACTAAGTCCCTTCTGAGCATGCTGGCTTAATGTGTTTCACGAAGGCTGATCCAGGCTGAGAACGGGCAGCTTGGTCAAACATGATGCAACTAATTCAGATAATTGCGCATTCATGGCTTTCTTCAAAAGACAGCAAGGTAGATCACAGTTTTACTGTTTAAAACAGGGAGGACACATGCAGCATACTTCACTCCAAATATAAAACAGCTTCAGATAGAGACTTATGAAGTCAAACATATCATTTGCAAAAAAAAAATAAAAATAAATAAGGAATAAAGGAGCAAGAGAGAGTGGCAGATAATCACAGATTGCCTGAATGTGTATAAGCAACCTAGAATATATAATCACTAACCAGTCAAGGTGCACTTACAGCCTAAATTAATCTTTGAAAAGAACCAAGGAGAGATAAAAGAACATAAAACAGAATTACAATTAATTAAACCCAATACTGAGAATAAGAAAGAAAGCATCCTGATTATGACAGGGGTGATCCTATAACCTTGGGGCTCCATGAAAAGATATGAGATTGAGCCCTATATGTCAATCCAGTGCTGCCCAGTTTCTCAGCACAAGCATCTTTGGAGCAAATTGTTAAATAGATATGACAGTACATAATTTTTTGAAATACACCATAATTATTACAGTCCATTTATTTTGTTTTTAAAGACACAAATAAAATCTAAACATAGGGGAAAACACTCTTCAGATGAAATTAGAGAATAAATGGTGATTGAAACTATATGCTTAACAGAACTTTCGGGCATCTGGACCATTTTAAGCATTTAAAATGTATTTATTTAATTAGTCTTTAAAAGATTAAAACTTTGGAAGATCATACATTTGTCGTAATGTATAACCTATTTTATTTCTAAATTCCAGAATATTTTAACATGCTGTTTTGGTAAAAGAAAAACATAAATTAAACTAATGTCCTTTAAAAAAAATCATCAAAAGGGTCTTTTTTAAGATAATTTTTATTTTGTAAGTGTTAACAAAGGCAAAAGATGCCTGAATTTACTTAATTTGCAATTAAAAACAATGATGTTTGTTTTTTAGTTATTGCATGTCAGAAAAGAGACCCAGAGCTATTGCAAAAAATGTACCAAATTGTTATGTAATAACTAACGATAACATAATTTGAACTAAAAACCATCATGTTTATTAGATATGATATATAAACACAAGATTTTGTTCTGTTTGGTGAAGTGGTGTCTGGTTCATTATTTTGTAATCTCCTTTGTCTGTTAAGGAGCAAATTAAATCTCAGTTTCTGAAAGAGGAAAGTGGGGTCAGCTACTTCATTTAAAGCTTTGTGTTTCAGAATGTACTTTGTTAATTGGTGGAAAAAACGGGCAGATCATATTATTGTTTTTTGCTCATTTTCATTTAAGATTTGATCTTTTTGTGTATTTAATTGCATTTGTTGGCCAATGAAGAAATAAACAGTGCAAACGAACAAACAATATAACATTCTTTTTAGGGGTCCCTGTCAGTCATCAGTCACTGGCCCCCAGAATCTTATGTATGTCATCTCGGAAAGGGCATGTTATTGCTTTGGTGGACATGTGTATCATCTCACAGCCAGAATAGCATAATAATCCTAATAATCCCCTATCTAGGTTTTGTGAAGTGCCCCTCTGATACAGTATATGGGAAAAAGTCATCACAAGCTAATAATAATAATAAAAAAAACTAGGTTGAGGAGATAAAGTCACATTTCACACTGTAGGTAAACTACTAAGGCTCCTGTCCAAAGTTTGATGATAACTGGCTGCTGTGACTCTGCCCAGCACGTGTTACCCTTTACTATAGAAAATGCATCACTTAACCTTCCCTTTCTTTTGGTTATATCATGAATAAGTGAATAATGTGAGATATCTAGTTCTGTTCATCTCTTACTCTACCCTTGAGCATAACTGCTACAAAGTATCAAATGAATAATAAGGTTTTTTATTTGTTTTGTTATGTTTTTTTTTGTTCCGTGTTCAACAGCTCTAAGATTTTTTTTTTGGTTCTGGAGAAACTTGTTTTAAACACAGGTGTAGTGTCAGACAGAACAACAGATAGAGATTGTGAGTCATACACTCTTCAGTTTTTGTTTTTTCAAAGCTCTTCATATTGTTGGCCAATTACCTGTATTCCCTTTTATCCTTGTTTCCCTACTTTGTGAATTAATCCTTGAGTAAAATGAAATGAAGAAAACGTTATTATAGTTGAAATAATAAACTTTGTAGGGAACAATATGATGCCTATATTACCTTCCAGTCCACCTGCTTCACATTTTACTACAACGTCAAGCAATCTTTCCTCCTATCATCAGTAAAATAAACTTTGATATTTGGGCCAAAGCAAGACGACATCAAGGGTTGATTGTTCAAAGATATTGCTTGTTACTAAATCTAATGAAGTTACTGTGCAAGTAAGTTGTAATTTCATAATTATTAGCAAACATTTGAGGTGGAGCAAATGTCTAAATTTAGGTGCAGAGTTTACTTAGTGGATAGAGGCCTGACTCACATCACCATGCTCATGCACTGTTTTGATACAAGAAGAAGAATCTCAAAAAAGTCATCATCTGCCATTGCATTTCTTCAGTTTACTGAGAGACACAAGACAGCTTTTTTAAAATAGACACATATTCTAATCACACATTTATGGAGATAAAAAACTTATATCTTTTGATTTCAAAAGGCAATACTTAATCTAATGAAAAAAACACAGGATTCATTCCAGGATCATTTTTAATTTCAGTAATATAGTTTTTACTGATTATTTAAGTGTTTTTTTCCCATACAAATGCATTCTGTTATGCATATAAAAGTGTTAGAGAAAAAAACATTATTCAAGTGCAGCTCTATTTCCTCCCCTAGCAGATGTTATGTTTTCTTGAGAGTGTACATGTTTTTAATATTTGAAATTGACTGGTGGGCCACACTGAGGGAGCAGGATGGTTGCATGTGGCCCCCAGGCCACCAGTTGCCCAACCCTGATGTAAAGCATGAGGAGGAGATGGTAACAAACTCTGTGTGTTACAGATAATAATGCACTCTTAAATGTTTATCTATAGCACTTCATATCATCACCTCAGTGGCAGACAGTCAGTGCACACAGTGTACCACATGTTTTTCTCTTATTTTGCTGACACAGTAAAACATTTTAGATAAGTGCCCAGAAAGCAAGAGCACTAAGATCTCTCATAGTGAGAGAACAGCACAGTGAAGTTTCTTTGTTTTCATGTACAGTAACTGTGGTGTACACAGAAAAAATTTGGGTGCAATATAACAAATTAAGAAGTGTAGAAATTAAAAAGGGAACCCTGCATATTTAGAAAAACTCAATTGTGTCTTTCATATGAATTTTGCATTAACACAGTGGATTAAAAAAAACACACACACACACACTGGCTGCCATTGTTCAGTGTCCTGTCCAACGTCAAATGGTGGCATCAAATGGTGGCATTGCTCATCTTTCTACATCTTTACAATTTTTCTCACGTTGCTCTCCATTAATTTAACATCTGCCTTATTGTCATCATCACTAAAACTGCCTGAGATTAAACAGAAGTAAAGGATGATATTTTATTTAGAAAAAAATGTGGGGGCAAGAGCAAGACAGCTCTTAAACAACAACAGCCTGAGTGATGGAAATGGCAGCCCTCATGTAAATTTATATTTTGTGTTTTGTATTCATTTAAGAAGTCTATCTATCTATCTATCTTTTTCTTTTTTGTTACATACATGTGTGTGAAGAATCTTTTGCAGTATTCAGTATAACACAATATATCACAATCCTGTTAGTGGGAGCACCGTACAGCGCCATTACGCTTTACTGATCAATCTGTTAATATAAGGTTTTAAGAGCCCACAATATCAAATGTGTAAAATACAGTTTTAAAACAGTTTGTGAAATAGCTAGTAACATTAAGTGTAATAAATAGACAGAGAGTCAAATGGCTAATTTGCTGCTGAGCTACAATATCCATTCTGGATCTATAATGTGACAGGAAATGATTTAAATCATAAACTATTCAAAATTCTGCATTATTCAAAGAAGCCTTTTCCAGTCTTAACACTTAGTTTTGCTGCCATATTTCCTTAAACATATATGTTTTGTGACTCTTCAAACTATTTTCCGCATTTGCATTTTATTCCTTTGAAAGTTTGACTAAACTCTTAAAATCAGGACCAAGCTGTGTAGTGGGATATTTTATTAAATGTCCCCAGTTCATTCAACACCAGTTCTGAAAACTGCAATGTACACCCCCGCCCACTGTTTGGGACATTGATTTAAAGTGACAATCATAATGGCTCCCGTAACATGTAATTCTCTTGAAATACTGTCTTCCACCTTTAACGGGAAAGAAAAAACACTGGGACAGATGAACATCTGCAGCACAGATGGGCTCCAACTGGATTTTTTGCTGCTTTAAATAGTTTCTTCATATGAGTAATTTGAACTCGCAGGCTGTTTAATCTCCCAGTCTGACGAGATGCTAACTGTGCAGTTAATGTAAAAGCATTGTTTCCATAGATTACAGATCTGTTATCTGCTGTCTTATAATGAGTGTGATGTTAAGTTCCTTTATAAAAGTAAATATGTGTCAACACCTACATCTGAGAATTTCCAACCACAATTCATAGCTCTCCTATTTTGCATTCTTAGATGTGCTTCTTAAAACTTTCCAAAGTAAGATGCCTATCATTTAACATGAGAGCAAACAGCAAATACTACTTTGAGATGTACGCTGAGACTTTGACGTAGTTCGGAGGATGTGTCTACGACCATGGACAGGCGCTGTAATTGGTAAAAGTCCTTCCTGCATCTTTAACTAGAGGAGAGGCTGAATAATTGTTGAGACATTATAAGAGTACTGTTTTGTTAACAGATGTGATTGTTTTCCAGTATAGGTCCTTTGCTGCCTTTTATAACTAATGCACATGAATAAAAATATGTTAAAACGTATGTGTGCTTCTGTGTTTGTGTTCCAGCGTTGGAGCTCACAGTAATTAAAAACATCCATCAGAATATGACAGTGGTGCCGGAAAGCAATGCGTTGTGGAACCCAGAATGTGACCAGGGTAACCATGACAACATCAATCAAACACACCCAGAAGACGTTTCTCAGCAAGACACCTCTTGTTTCCTGCTGCGCTCTGATTCACTTACAAACTATGTGAGCTGTGTAATGAGACAGTGAACATCAGAGGTGTCTGAATGTTATTTTTCTTTCACTTCAGTGCTGATGCCAATTTTCTCCTTTTGATTTTAATGACTATGTATTTTTCTAATCCCTCTGCATTTACTATCAGGATGAGTGCATAAAGCATCACTAATCACTTTAACTGCTTGTTGCAGCTTCTGAACAGTTCCAACGTGGTGATGTGCAATATGTCATCACAAGAATGTAGTCAGGCATTGGTGGTTGGCTAGTAGGGCTGAATGATCCTGGGAAAGAATGGTATTGCAATATTTTTTCCTCCTTCAACATGTATTGCAGTTTATATAAGGGAGATAAATATGCCTCTTTAAGCAATGACCTTAATTTGATCTTTGACTCTGTTTTCTATGAACCCACTTGGTCTTCTTTAGCACATTGCAGCCCTCTGACAGTGACTGTGATACATACATATAATAGGAGTGACGGTGTTGCCACATGCTCCACCTTTAACTCTACGAATTAACTTGTGGCTTGCAATTACATTTCTGGTAGTCTAAAAAATTAACTTTTTGGATAATGTTTAAAGTGAATTCTCAAGGGCAGACTTGTGCCTTTATCTTCCATCAGGGCATCTGATGTTGAAAAAAAGGACCATTTCTAAAGATGAGGAAGGTCTTAGAAAATGTCTCTGTTTAGATGTTCTTAGACACTGATTACCCCCTGATCCCCCTCTATTTTCACTCTGTCTAAGATGCACTGTTGGACCACCTTCCACTATCAGTTCCCCTTTCCCAAGCAGGCCTGTCTGTTCTGGTTGACTGGCCCAATCTGTGATAACTGGTCAGTTTAGTTTTTTCCCTGACCGTGCTTTCACTGGCTGTGCATTCCTTCAAAAGTCCCAGCTCTACGATGGGCTTGCCCCCCTGAGCCAATGAGCTTATGAAATAATACTAGGATGCCACACTGGCAGGCATTTCTATCCAGTGGAAAAAGTGGTAGGAACAGAATGCCTGTTCTTGGGGAGGGGGAAACAAGCTTTTTCAAGCTGCTACTGACACTGCTGTGGGGAAGAGGGAGAAGTCCAGATGCTATGGGTTTGTTGTTTTGTGTGGACATGCTCTGTCATGTAGAGGAGATACGTAAAACACACTTCAGGGCATAAACATTTTCAAAAGAGCATGATATTACCTCTTAAAAGACTGATAAATCAAGTCCACAGCTCTCCACATCTAAACAATGTGTCATGAAGACCAGGCAGACTCAAACTTATCTAACAGTAAAGCTGATGATGGAGATAATCTGTTGTGGAGGTTGGGGAAAAAGACAGTCAAAGAAAGTTTAGTGATATTGGTTCAACCAGCGACTGTGTAATCATGTGACTTTCATTTGGCTTCATTAGTTGCTGTGCTTGTAACGATTTTCATTTTTTTGATTTGATAATAAAATGAATGAGGAAGTCAAGAGGACACTCTAAGTTTTCTCTGGTGCTGTAAGTACAACTTCTATAGATACAGTCAGAACCACCCAAGACAATCCTTTTCCCCCAGCCTGCAATACTGCAAACATGCAGATTTAAAAATCTGATACTAAAGCTAACAAGCTGTCAAATCTGTTAGAAAATTACTCAGCATCGATATAAAGTTAAAATAATTGAGTTTCTAGTTTAATTGAGTAATAACTTACATTAATAGATGTAAAGGAATAGGATCAAATTGTTGTCTACTTGCTATATTAGACTGGATTATTAATAACACGTGCAACCGTGTGCTAAGGGCATCATGCAACATTATATTCAGCATGCCACTTTATTATCTTGGGCAGTAGGGTAATGTGCAATGCAACATGCACTTTATATCTCTGTGCAATGTTGGGCAATGTGCAATGTAAGGAGGACCAGAGCTCCCAGGCAGCTAGCACTTTGCACTTTAGCATTTGGCACTTTAGCACCATGGCACTTTAATTAGCACTTCAGCACTTGATAATTCAGTGTGTATAATTCCTATGGTCCCCAGTTTTCTTTTGGGTTGTATGACGTTTTTTTGTCTGTATGACTGTATGTCTTTTAATATGTTCTGTATGTTTTTATTCCTATTAAAGATATCTATTTTGTGCTATGTGTTGACACCAACCTGCTAATGGGACTGGGGATGGAAGTTAGCCACTCGGCTATAATCCTGTGCATTTACTTGTCAGTGTTTATTCATGCATACTGTCCCATTTTTAAAATAAATAAATAAATCTAAATCTAAATATCAATGCTGTAATGCTGTACTGTTATTCCAAAAGTCATTTTTCACCCATTTGAAGCCCATATCAAGCTATTGTTGTTACTAAGGTAGAATGAATTAAAGTTGACAAAAATATCAATAGATTCTTGTTAATGGTTCCCCTAAAACATTTACCAGTGGTAAAACAGTTGAATGTGAACTTGTGTTATCTAAATGGATATTAATATTCTTTTCTTAGTATGTATATTGTCCATTATTTGAATCCTTTGTCTTTAAATGTGTCTGATGCTAAAATGTTTTGCTTTTTAACTTTGTAGAGCACTGTGATCCATTTTACGTATGAAAAATGGTCTGTGACTGACAAATTGTTACATAGATATAATTTTAAAGAGTTTATTTGTTTTTACATAGTTGAAGACAAAATTGTTGCAGTAATATGAACATTTTGAGGATTGAGGGATGTCAATATTGCGTGAAGTATGAAACAGCAACATTAAAAATCCAACATAATTGTCTGATTCATGAGTAAGGGCATACAGATACAGACACAGTTTTCATATATTCAGTTCTGTCCTTTGGTTTGATTAAATGATTTTAAAATATAATTTCAAATTCTAATTGTAGCAAAAAATGCTTTGAAACATTTGTGCAAACTCCTTAGAATTCCTGAAATGATGTATTCACAAGAATATCTGAATAGAATCAAAAGACAATAACCTTATTTTTGTAGGTTTTTTTTTTTTTACCCTTTTTGTAATGAGGCTCCTATTGTGGAAATTTTACTCTGATGCATGCTTAGACTTCAAATTTCAGTTACACTTCACATTTCTTTCTCACTACACATGTATGAGCTCCCACCCCACGTTAAGTGTATTGTTAATATCTTTTAGTTGTTGTATAATAATTATCTCCGCTAAGGAGGTTATATTTTTGCCGGCGTTTATCTGTCTGTTTGTCTGTTTGTTTGTTTGTGTTCAAAATAACTTGAAAAGTTCTGAATGGATTTGGATGAAATTTTCAGGAATTGTTACTTTTGTTATCTCTGATAAATAACATTTCAGTTTTGCCAGGACCATGTTTATTTCCTTCTGTGTCAGCCTGCAATCACTCCTGGTATTAACTTTGGTGTTTTGTCCATTATCATCGATACTGCCTAACTCTTTAGGGGTCTTGGGGGCTGGAGCCCTAATGCACAATAAGGCAAAACTGTTAGGATACATTTAAGGTTCATATTTGCTTATTTCATAACAATATGTCATTACATAACATTCACTATATCATATGCATTTTAAATTGGATTTATTGCATATTTTTGCCTTCTTGTCCTCTTTGGAATATGCTGTCATGTAGCTCTTGTGCACGTGCAGTGCTCAGCTTTCACATGACCAGACAGACAGGGCGTGGTGTCAAAATACATCCTGAAAGAAATTATTTCATAATCGGCCAAAATGAGAACTACGTTACTGAGAGCTGTTCTTGTAAATGGAGTTGCAAAACATTTTATGAATGGAAAAAAGTGAAAAAGGTTTGAACCTCAAATTTCCAAAAAAGGGAAGAAGGAAAGAGGAATTTGCTGTAACTTGTGAAATATTACACACCCACTGTTAAGGACTTGTGTCACATGAAAATAAAAGTTGTGCTTTTTTTTTTTTTTTTTTGGCACCTTTGCATTTTTAAGGGTTCCTATCTGAATTCTGTTGAAGGTCGCTCTACTTTTTTAAACTGCAACCAGCACTATAATTTTAAGCAGAAAAGGACTAGGGCCACTGAAAAAAACAACTTTGAGGCAGTTTTTTTTTTCTAAACCTGTGAAAACTGCCAGATTTTTGATCTCAGAATTTCAACTTTAATGTCAGAATTCTGACTTTTCTGAGAATTGACTTTTTTCACAGACTTAAAAAAAATTTTTGCCTCTAAATTGATTTTCAGTGACCATAGTCGTCTTCTGTATTCTTACACATCACATGGGAGAGTTTTGTAACTTTTGTTTTTCATTTGTATTGTTCATGTTCTCTAATATTACACATAAATCATTTGCCTTTATTGTGCTACTAAATAAACAGAACACACAGAGCTCAATTTAAAGTTATATATCACTAAAGTGTTCTCACAATATCAGAAATGATCAAAAGATGAACCATTTGGTGTGTAATGAGCACCTCTGTATAACACAGTAAATAGCATCATTACCTTCAACAAGGACGTAATGATGCAAGGTTACTTTTTTTTTTTTTTTGCCAGTGTTTGTCTGTTTCTTTGTCAATCTGTGTGTAAGATCTAAAATTTTAACAAGCAAGGGTGCTAACATCCTGGTGCCAAGTGTCTCCACTGCATGACCTTTGAAGTTTGATGACTGTAGTCAGCAAAGACACTGACACCCTTGTGCAAGGTTACTGATAATGGTAGCCGGAGGGGGCCATGACATCCCAGTGCCATTTTTTCCTATCAGAAAATCCTGAATTATTTATGTTGTTACCCGGAGAGGGCACTGATATCCCAGTGTGTATATCTGTGTGGCCTTCACATTTGATGACTGTGCCAGGTGCTTCTGTTGGTATGATACTAGATGGCCGATGACTGTAGCGAGTGAGGGCACTGACATCCCAGTGCCAGGTGCCTCCGCTGGTACGACCCTTGATGGTTGCTGATGGTAGTTTGTAGAGGCACTGATATCCTATTGCCAGAGTGGTGCAGCTTTCAAAGGTTTCATGTCAGTAGCTGGTGGAGGCATTGCCATCTTAAGCCAGGTTCCCCCTTCTAGCAAAGCCATGGGAGGATATTTTCGGCAAATAATGGAGGCACTTACATATCAGTGCCCCCTGCTTTTTTAGTCTTTGGTGGTTAATCGTGATAGGTGAGATGAATACAGGCTTTCCAGTGTTGAGTCCATCCGAAGGATAGCTGATGGTAGTAGGCTAAGAGACCTTGTGGTCTTAGTGCTGATGCAACCAGCAGCTGTGGTTGTAGTGGCTGATGGAGGTGCTACCATTCTAGTGTCATGGAGTCGGGTGCTGTCAGCCTTATTCTGTATGTTCATACTATAGAGGGCTGCTGTGGCTGTTAATTATGCCTGGGATGCGGGTGTGAAATACACTTCCTGATGCGCTCTGTGATAGTTAGAAGTGGCTGTTGGTGAAGAGACTAGCAGCCTGATACCGAGTGTTTCCTTAGAGCATACTAAGGCAGTCATGGCTTTGGATGATGTAGACAAGTTGTAATGGACTGGGAATGTTAGGTAACTATAGTAGGATATGAAATGAAATGAAAGCATTTGTACAGTATTATTAGCTATTATATAATACAATATGATCCTTATGATAAGATATGATACACTACAATACAATATACTAATATATGATGCAATATTATGTGGGAGCGGCACGGTGGCGCAGCAGTTAGTGCACTTGCCCCACAGCAAGAAGGTCCCCGGTTCGATTCCCGGGTCCAGCAGGGCCTTTCTGTGTGAAGTTTACATGTTCTTCCTGTGGGTTCTCTCCGGGCACTCTGGCTTCCTCCCACAGACCAAAAACATGATCATTAGGTTAACTGGTCACTCTAAATTGCCCTTAGGAGTGAGTGTGAGCGTGAATGGTTGTGTGTCTCAATATGTTGCCCTGCAATCGACTGGCAACCGGTTCAGGGTGTACCCTGCCTCTCACCCAACGACAGGTGGGATAGGCATTTCATTTTGGAAATGTAGAGTCGCTATTGGTCAGAGGGCCTTACGTCCTGTCTAAACACAGCCTTTCTTTCTATGTAGATGTTGAGATAAAGTTAGGTTGAGATAGCATTTACTGTAAGGCAGCGTCAATAAGAGGGCATCAACAGCATTCCATAGAATCCTATGACATGGCTTCATCCAGTTCTTTGAGTCTATGGTTGCAGGACACTGATGGGGAGTAGAAAAATTTCTTCCGAAATAAAAAAATATATTTTACAAAGGTTTTCACTGAAATATTTTTTCCTTTTTTTATTTTAGAAAATTGTATGATAAAGTTCATTCATTTTCAAATATTCCCCTTTTTGCCTGATTCTACTCTAGAATGAAAGTAATGCATAGGCCTATGCATAATTTAAAAAAATCTTTAATGTGAATTTGCATGCCTGCAATAATATGCTTGGCTGTGGCCAAGATATTGTTCCTTTACCACATCCAGGGACTTTTGGGGGTCCTGAGTCTATCACAATGTCATTTTGGGGGTCCATGGCTGAAAAGTTTGTGAATCCTTGGTCAAGGGTGCATTTTCAGAGTTTTTTGGTGTTGTCAACATGGGGACAGGCCAGCTATGTGCCTAATGGCTTGTAATTTAAAGACAAACACCACTAATGGCACTAATCAGAGCATATGTTCATTTAAAAATGTGAGCCTCAAGGGTAAAAAATTAAAACTGTGTCTGGATGTATAAGGAAAGACATCTGCTCCATGAGCCAAAACTCTTTGTATCAGGGGTATGATAGGGCCCACTGAAAGGGAGGTACATGCTACAAAATTGTAGAAGAGAGACAAAACATAAAGGAGTCATAAAAACAAACAAACTGATGCATGCTTGGACTTCAAATTTCAGTTACACTTCATATTTCTGTCTTACTACACATATATGAGCTACCACCTCACATTAAGTGTATGGTAGCTGTTTTTTAATTGCCGTATGGTAATTATCCAACTGCATTTGTCACTTTTATTATCTCTAATAAATAACATTTAAGTTTTGCTAGGGCCATGTTTGTCTCCTTCTTTGTCAGCCTACAATCACACCTATTATTAACTTTGATGTTATGTCCATCATCATCTGTACTGCCTAACTCTTTAGAGAGTATAGTCTTTAGGGGCGAGTTCCTGACCTAATCAAGTTCCAACTGCTGAAATTTAAATGCACAAGTTATTAATAAAGAAGTGGGGGGAAAGTGGCGCCAATAGCCTTGTATGTCTGCATGTCCCAAGAGCTAAGGCTGCCCCTCAAAGTGAGCAATCTCCGTTCAAATCTGTTTCCTTTTCTGAAGTCATTCCTCACTCTCTCTTTACAATTTCCAACATGATACGACCTCATTTTCTCCTAAAGACATAAAAAGCACAAAATCAAAAAAAGGGAGATCCGTGCTGCTAGCTTCCAAAATCTCACAGAAAGTCTTACTATAGGACTGGGGCTGTAACAGCTGGTCTTTCAGCAAATCATCATTTAATTTATGGGTGAAATGTAACACTGTTTTGGTGGCTCAGGTGTCTACAAATTTTGTCTATCACTTTCACCAACAGTTTTCTGTAAGGCTGTATGTAGGAGTTCTTCGAACAGTAAAACAACACCTGTGCTTTCTACCATGAGAAAACTCCTCCCTCATGAGACAGTTGATACTCATCTCTTATGATACATATTATCTTTCAAATTCCTCCTCAGCCCCCTCCTTCATGCACTGTTCTTTAAATGTCTGAGCAGGATCGGCAGTGGTGTCTTGTGTTTTTATTACTTCTCCAGACGTCCACATACTTAGTTTATGAGCTGAGTCTGAACTTTGGCGAGGAGGAAGCATTCACCCATCTCTCATAGTTCAGCGCAGACATTGTTTTTTATTTGCTTGTCTTTCATTGCCAATGAGTCAGAAAACATGTCTGTTTGCAAATGTGAAAAAAAAACTTTGTGCCTCAATCTAGCTGATGAAACCTAATAGTCTAAAACATCTACGCATGTCTTCCAAATGTTGTTTTCCTCACCAGATGCTATGATCTCATTTTGCAAATTTCTTTAATAAAGAGACAGTAATGTACTGTGACTTGTTCTGTCTATTTTCACAAACACTGAGTTAAATGAATCGTTGCATCGGCTAAAAAAAAACTTTATGCACTTCATGTCATGGTTAGAACATTTTCCATACACAACTAACCAAGAGGACTTTAAGTTACAAGTGGACTTTTTGCATTTAACATCAAAAAGGACTTGGGGATTGTTGACTCTGGATGTAACATTTCTTTTAATTTGTCATGAAATCTTGCCATACCTATTGTTTAACTGTCTCCTTCTATTACACTTAAACAATGATGTACATACATAGAAACACAAACAGCATTTATATTTATAGATCTAGAAATGTTTGCGTTATCACATTCAAATGACAAAATACTTTCTACCTCATTTCAGGTAACAAACCTTGGGTAAGTCAAGTCTGCAGATGCAGCCATATGATATTTCCTGATCTTAAAGCTCCTTTTCATATGTTACTGTTTATTTGTTTCCAAACCCATGAAACAAACATAAACATAAACAATCAAATGAAAAAAAAAAATGCTTAGGGTGTTTCGTGTTAGATGTTTCATAATCTGGAATAATAAAAAAGAAATCTGACAGACATGCAGGAAATGACTGTACATTGTAACAGTCCTGATGGGAAAATATTACACAATGTCTTACAAATAATTTGAAGATGTTAGACACGTCAGTCTGACTTTTGTTAGTTGTAAATTTGAGCTGGGGCTGCATTGCGGTGAAGTTAGCGGCACTGAAAGAAGAAGAGCACGATAATGTCAGTTCAATCCTTATTGTGAGCCCTCAGCTGGGAATTTGCATGTTCTCCCTGTGGATGTGTGCTTTCCTTTAGGTACATACTTGGAGAAAATTGTTGGTGCCCTTCTGTTAAAGAAGGAAAAACCCACAATGGTCACTGAATTAACTTGAAACTGACAAAAGTAATGATAAATAAAAATTTACTGAAAATTAACTAATGAAAATCACACATTGCTTTTGAATTGTGGTTCAACAGAATCATTTTAAAAAACAAAATAATGAAACTGGCCTTGACCACCTCTCACCCAACTGCATCCCCAGCACCCTGCCAGCCCACAGGACTAAAAGGTATTGATAATAGATGTATCGAATAAAGTGTACACCTGGCACTTAGTCTGGCTCTGCCTCTGAAGTTACTGTCACTTTCAGCAGAAATCCCTCCAGTTTGGAACAATTCCTTTCAGTTAGCTAGCTTCATCGTGTTTAACCTATTTAGTGAACTTTACTGTAGTAAAGGAAAGAGGACAGAGGTGCGTTAGGTTCTACAAGACTAACTTGAAATTCATTTAAAAAAAAATTCTATAATTGTTTAGAGCATTATTATGTCCAATGCTAGTAATATCAGCTAATAAGAAATGTCCACAGCAGCACTTAAACAAAAAAAATAGATGAATAACATATTCCAGCCTACCTTTCTAGACCAGCATTCAGATTGAGTTGTCAGTTAGCAATGCCAATGGCACAAACAATATAACCTCAATAAGTTAGCTATGAAATAATGCTCCAGTGATAGCTGGTTTTACATCACCTGAAGAGGTTATAGGGCTGTGTCCACAGGCAGCGTATTTTGAACAAGCAGCTTTTGTTTTCAACTGAAAACCAGTGTAGTCCAGTATTCCCCACCGCACAGTGTCCTGGTTGGAATATTGCCCTCAGCATCAGCTATTTTTTTTTGCTGCACTCTCAGCACTCTATATTGGAAATAATTAAACTTCTCAGAGAGTGTCATGCTCATCAATGTCACTACTTCACTGCCCTATCAAAATAAAAAAAGAGCAGGACTTCAGCCATTCGCTTTGTAAACAACAATGGCAGAGGTGAAAATGAGCTGTAGGATATGGTTTATTTACTCTCTGTTCATATTTGCTGGGTGTCATTTTGATAGATTTAAGAAACATGACTCACAGGGAGGGATTATAAACACCTTATGCCGCTTTCACACCAAACGCAACATGGCGACTGAGATTGCGTCGCCCACCCAAGTCACATCACATCCCATAAATACCTCATTTTGCCAGAACAGACTGGGACCACATGGGAGCGGGGCCATAAATGGACAGAACATTTTAGACAGAAAGACAACAGCAGTAGGTAATTGTATAAAATTTAAAAAAAAATACTGAGCATTAGGGAGTGTGAACATACTCTAAAAGTGATAGAAACTGAATAGATGCCAAGTAAAGGCAAAATATGACCACCAAAAATTCACAAAATTGCTCAGAGCATTTGGGCTCAGCTGTAACAATGTGCAGCCTAGCTTACATGCTGGCTCTGTCCTCACTGGAGCAGAGCTGATCAGAAAGGCTGTAGCTAATGTGTATGGACATGTAACTAATACAGCCCCGCATTATAAATAAGGACCTATACCCTTGGAGTTAGGCTGTTAGTAAATGTTGATGCTTGTAAGCAATCTGTACTGCAGAACATTACTTTATGTCGGTGTTAGTCATAGCAATATAAGGCTAGCAAGTTTGCTATTTAATTATGTTGCAGATTCCTTACATAGAGCATCCATTGTGTCAGTGCTAAGTATTCAAGCATACATGCAAGCCGGATCTTTGTGATTGTTGATGGGTTGTGGCTGTGTGCAGAGAAAAACTCATCTGCAGCCGTTTTCATCATTGACTTTTGCTTTTGATAAAACATGATAGAAAATAAAAAAAAATAAAAATAAAAAACAATGTTATTTTTTGAGTCACTCCTACAAATACTTCAAACTTACCTACAAACCTGTTCAAGTAACAATATCATGGCCACAATTACACCAAGGAACACCAAAACGACTGGCTTTGGCAAAGGTTCGTTTAACTGAAAATAGCCCAGTGTTTGCCGTTAAAAAAAATAGTTTATTTTAATCTGTAATAAGAATTGATTTCAGTTTATTTATCTCAAATTGTGAAATGCCATATAGTGAATTTGAGTTTCAACTTATTACCTCATGTAACATGAGTTTTAATCACCGTCTCTGTGAAGAATGAGTATTTTTATTTTTCAAGCCCAGTGATTTCTTTTTTCATTGTATAAGGAGTGATCCTGATTGAAGTGAAGGGTGCATGCATGTCATTTGTACCATGACTTTAAGAAGATATTCTGAATGTTGAGATAAAATATTGTAAGATAAAAGTGACTTGATCAGTTTCTGATGCTTGAAGGCTGAAAATGAAGAATGTGCATTACAGAGAGATGACTGTACTCATCGTGATAAAACACGTCAATTTAATGAATCAGTTTGTTTCGATTTCATGGTTTACTGACTGTCATGATAACAAATTGTATCTCAGCGTAGTGAGGCCATCTAGTGGTGAGTATTCATACATCCACAAGGCACATCAAACTAAGATTACTGAAAGAATTGTAAAATATTAACATAATTCTTCTTCTAACTTACACTGACACCATTTTTGGTAACTAAAGGGATATTTTTAAATGTATTTTTAGTTGGGTTTACAACAGTTACAGAATTTTAGTGCAAAAAATACATTTAAAAAATTACAAAGTGATACATAAAAACAATTCACATACTAGACAAACAGACTAAATGGTCAAGACAGACTATGAAGACCAGACAGACTGCACATGACTGGACACACAAAACAGGATGAGACAAACAGTGCAGAGGCAGATAAATAACAATATTGAGATTCACAGCACATTGTGATGACTAATATCCATGCTAACAGAGAGAAAATCAAGGTAAGACAATGATAACCATAATAAATAGATGATATCAATGAAGATAATATTAATTAACAGCATTATAAATAAACCTATAGATTATGAGAGATGATGAGGAAACAAATAAATAACAATGTCAGATATGAACAAGGAAACTTGTAATGAAACAAAGACGTATCAGCAATATAAGTATTGCAAAAGGGGACCAGGCTTTCTCAACAGATGTGATGTTGTTTTTCAGGGATGTTTTGAGTGGTCTGTCAGTAAACTGAACCAGTGGAGTGTTGCCATTTTAGTTCTTTCCTTCCGGTTTAATAATATAACTTTTATTTTGCTTTGGTATGTGATGGCATGAGGTGTTTGGGAATGCATACTGAAGAGGTATCACCAAATAGAATGATGAGGGGCATACAGGGAGGCTGAGGAGCTCAGATAGTTTTTCTCATGACCTCTGACCAAAAGTTCAAAATTTGGGGAGCAGCTGCCAGAGAGCATGAATGAGTCATTAGCTACTGTGGGGCCCTGTGGCCACATGTTTTACTGTTTTGGCTGAAGCCCATGTGAGTAGTGAGATGTGGGCTGTGAAGGACTTTAGACCAGATTAGTTGTGTTTCAGAGTTGCAGGACAGAGAGGATGTGTTGTCGCAGATTTTTGGCCAGTTTTAACCTGTTTTGGTTTAATTGGCAAAGAGCTGTTTAAAGTCTTAGTGATTGTACCTTAAGGTAAAAAGGTGGGATACGGTTGCTAAGAGCTGTGGTGGTATTTTTTCTATGCGTTCCTTTGACTGTCGTGAAAGTGACAGTGATCCTGTATGTTATATTTATCTGGGATTTTGTTGAAGGTCATAAGCAAGTTGTCACTAAGTAGCTGTCCCAGACTGGTTACTTTGCTCCCTTTTACAGATAGGAAGATGAAAGGTTTGTTATTGATAAGAAACATTGAGTTAAACCAGAGAGCAGAGCAAATTAAGAAGAGTTAAAAATGGTGGTGTTGGTGAAAATTTCCCTGACAGCAGAGTTAAGTATACTCTAGATGGAGTCAAATCTCTGAAAATTTACTCTCAACAGAAGAAGGGATGGAGTTATCAAAAAAAAGTGTAAAAATTATATGTCAATAAATTAAATGTGTAGGTGTCACCGGAGCATCTTTATCTCTGAATGGTCACTCTGAACTCTGAACCTGGAATAACCACTTCTAGTGTCAACCATCCCGCCTCACCCATGTACCAACAAGGATGCAAGGCTCAAGTAGGAAATCTGCAGTCCGTGCATGACCTCTGGATTTGGCAACACCTCAGTCACATCACAGCACTAAGAATCAGACTAAACTGTTTGTGTGCACTGGAACAATCATGATGTCCTTGTGTTCAACACAGCATCAGTATATCTACATAATTTTCCAATAAGTATTAAATAATTAATTACAGCAATATTTACACCTTACAGTGCTAATTTGGAGATTACACCTACATAGATGAAATAAAAAATCTGAGAAAGTCTATTTCTAACAGTACGTAGAAGTGTTGATCATAAGTCATATTGTAAGTGTTATAAAGTGTTACAATTTTAACACTAAAAAGAGACAATATTATACTTTATTAATGTCAATGTACCAACTGACAACAGTTAAATTATCTTTCTGTGGTGTGGAAACTTTAGAGGTGTTAAAATGAACTCTGGCAGTGTTAATTTGACAATGCTGATTTTGCTGTGTGTTTTCAAGGATGTCATTTGCTTTCCACTATGCTGAGGGAGTGGTGTTAACTGTGTTATTGTTTTTTAAAGCCTCTGTAGGCTTTAATATGTCTATAAATGTATAGAATAAATTTGCCACTGGCTGAACTACACTGTTTTCTATATCACGCTGACACCTTTCACTTTACCTCTTTCTTTACCTTTTATGAGGCTTGTTTGACATATACCAGTCTTAAAACAGGCTGCTGAACAGCATAAATGTACAAAAAAAATAACAGAATTCTTCAACAATACGGAAAAGAATTTAGTCTCTTAATTTCAAACTCCCTTTTGGCTGTTTTGCTGCTGCAAGAAGGAATGATGGCACAACCAAGTGAGTATGTCCATATGTGTGAGATAAAACAAACACACAAACAAACAATTCCATATGATTTATAATGCAAGGAAAAACAAACGGCAGTGAAAGCTTCTGCCATAAACTGAGGACATATGGATGTTGATAATTAACAGATCTTTAGTGCTGTGAATTCTCTAGCAGAGAATCTGAAACAATTTTGGCACAATTCTGCACATACAGCCACAAAATAACCGAGTTATGAGTCGTGGCTGCTGGTGTTGAGATCAGAAATATGCCCAAAAACATAATGACATGCATTTTCTCCAATCATAATTTATTTCACCTTACCTTCTTGATTTTGAATTGACTGCTGTATACTATAAAGCAAGGATGGGCAACATGAGGGGAGAAAGTAGAAATATGCATTTAAAGATTTCAACAGCATCTCCACAACTTTACCGTACAGAAATCCAAACCATTAGAACATGATTTATCAATGTTTTCTTCAGTATATTTCCCACCAGTTTTTCTATCAATAATAATCTTTAAATTCTTGTACTTGGTGTATTTGTGCAATAAATTAATGAAAATACCAGGCAGATTTTTTTTCCTACACAGTCTGTCATGAAGAATTGATACATGTAGTCTTTATATACTGTCTTTTTTTGTTTAATTATAAACAATTTTGGCCGTATTTTGATTGTTTCCCTCAACTTTAACAACTCTGCCCTTTGGCAGAGGGACTGATGTTTGTGTGGCCGGCTTCAGTACCAAAGTTGCTCATCCAGGTGATAGAGCGATAAAAAAACACAAACAGACTTTTTCATCAGTGTTTTACTATACGACACTAACTTAACCATGGTTTCAAACAGAATAAATCTTAAATCTAACTAAGTGTATTTTCTCATCAGAAATGTATTTCTAATTAAAGGGATGGTGTATTTTTGTCAATATTTCCAAATTCTTTGTCGACAATACAAATATCAGTACTAATAGTATATAAACATTTATTTGCAAGAAAGTTCCTACTATGCCAGAATGACCTGTTCCTTTCACTGCTGCAGTTTATTTTGTTGTTGTTCTTTAAACACATGTGTTTGCTTGGGTATGAGCTGTAAGATTGAATACTTCAATATTTGATGGTGCTATTTAAAATGTCTTACCTAAATATCATAGATTGTTTACTGCATTTGTGCTGCCTGTGCTGAAGTGAAGCAAGTGAGTTTTTTTTTCAGCTCTCACTTTTGATGGAAACAAGTGTAATTTGTCCTGTTTGTGCCTGTGAGAATAAATGACATTATCCCTCACCTTCTTTTGTTTGTCTGATTGTTTGCAGGGCTGTATGTTAAACATACTTATAAGGTGAATAAGTGTTTTAGAAGTGAATGAATAAATGAATGAATGAATGCTTTTATTTCAAACATGCAGAGAGAGAGAGAAAAAAAAAGGTAGTCACCATAAAGAAACAAGCATACACCAAAACCAAAGGAACAAACAAAGTGCGTTGATGACATCCTGCATGTGCAGCAGGTCTACATGCTTGAAAAGGAGGAGGAAGAAGTCTTAATTTATTAAATCCTACCCCTTTTATTACCACTTCCTACAAGTGAGGAGAGTTTTAATAGTTTATTTCTGAGAGTATTGTAGATTTAAGCTATTAAAAAACATGTTAGTCTTATTTTAAAAAACATATAAAATATATTTTTGATTATTTGTAGCTCATTCTTGACTAATAAACTGTTGAAACGCAAATCTATCTAAACTTTAAGTCTGTGATAATGAAACAAGTGTAGCATAACATAAATGATTATGTAAGGCAAATATCCACAAATAATTTCAAATTAACAGTATATGTTTTTTCTCAGTATAATTTCATTTTCTTTTTTTTATCATTTGTTTGTTAGTATGTATCCCATATACCTTCAGTTCATCCAGTTCATGCATTATTTATATTGCTTATTCTGTGGAGGGCCAGCTGTTACTGACTAAAGGTGAGGTACACCCTGCAGGGGTCCCCAGCAGGGCTGAAATAAAAAAAATCTGAAATCCAAACAAAGTGATTACATGTAATCTAAAACAACAAAGTGTGGAAATGTATGTAAGACCAACAGCTCAGTTTCTTTGGATGAAAAACATTTGTGAGGTTCTTATTCGTGGTGATAACAGATGTTAAGCAGACAATCGCCCAAATCCCTCCGATCCGAGTCCCAAGTCGAGTTGAGTTATTTGGGTCCAAGTCTCAAGCAAGTCCCAAGTTTTTTCTGCTGTGGGCAAGTCAAGTCAAGTCGAGTCACAGGTTATGTCGAGTCAAGTCGAGTCACAGGTTATGCCGAGTCAAGTCGAGTCACAGGTTATGTCGAGTCAAGTCGAGTCACAGGTTATACCGAGTCAAGTCGAGTCACAGGTTATGTCAAGTCAAGTCGAGTCACAGGTTATGTCGAGTCAAGTCAAGTCACAGGTTATGTCGAGTCAAGTCGAGTCACAGGTTATGTCGAGTCAAGTCGAGTCACAGGTTATACCGAGTCAAGTCGAGTCACAGGTTATGTGGAGTCAAGTCGAGTCACAGGTTATGTCGAGTCAAGTCGAGTCACAGGTTATGCCGAGTCAAGTCGAGTCACAGGTTATGTCGAGTCAAGTCGAGTCACAGGTTATACCGAGTCAAGTCGAGTCACAGGTTATGTCAAGTCAAGTCGAGTCACAGGTTATGTCGAGTCAAGTCGAGTCACAGGTTATGTGGAGTCAAGTCGAGTCACAGGTTATGTCAAGTCAAGTCGAGTCACAGGTTATGTGGAGTCAAGTCGAGTCACAGGTTATGTTGAGTCAAGTCGAGTCACAGGTTATACCGAGTCAAGTCGAGTCACAGGTTATGTTGAGTCAAGTCGAGTCACAGGTTATACCGAGTCAAGTCGAGTCACAGGTTATGTGGAGTCAAGTCGAGTCACAGGTTATGTGGAGTCAAGTCGAGTCACAGGTTATGTTGAGTCAAGTCGAGTCACAGGTTATACCGAGTCAAGTCGAGTCACAGGTTATGTCAAGTCAAGTCCCTCACCATTGTTCCCCAGCCCACCTAAAAAAGCACTCAGGTTTATATCTTGAAGAGAGAAACCTTATTGTCCTAAAGTCAGTATAAAAAAAAGCATGCAAACTAGTCTGCATGAATTAAACCAGCATAAAGCTGTTCATTTATCCATTACAACATTACATGTCTGATCATTTACACTGAGATAGATGGGAGAGGCTACATTTCATGAAAGAAATGGCATGTTTGATACAAAAAAATATGTTTATTTGCAACATTTTGTAACATTTAAATTGCAGGCTCAAACTGCAATTTTAAAAACAAACTGTTTTTAAGTGTACTTTTTTTAGAGGTAGCCTCTTTAACAAAGGCAAACAAAGTTACAGTATAAATGAACAGTGCAAAGTGCTTCTGTAAACAGCACACAGCAAATACTTATATAAAAATGACATTTAACTTAAGAGATATCAGAATATTTTAGAAATTAGCACTCTAAAAGGAAATAAGAGCTGGGGAAATGCAACCTTTCCCAAGTAAAATCAATGTTTCCCCTAGCTTTAGTGCTTTGGGACTGGGGGGGGGGGGCATGGTCCGTCGTTCAGGATCATCTATATTAATCAATCACTTTGTTTGTTTATTCACTCATCTATCTATCTATATTAATGATTTTTCATTTATTCATTCATCCGTCTATCTTTCCAGATTCATCATTTTCTGTTCATTTTTTCATTCAACTATCTATCTATCTATCTATCTATCTATCTATCTATCTATCTATCTATCTATCTATCTATCTATCTATCTATCCAGTGGTGTAGTCTGGTTTATTCTAGTGGCTAGACTCTGACATACTCTGATGGATGTTTGTCCTCTTAGGGCCTCAATGCACTGAAGACATTTTGTCACAGTTTTACCTGATTATACACCGTCCACTGTAAACAGCTATGAAACCCACTTTTGGACCTCCACCCACAGATTGAGAACCGCAGCACGAGTAGATTGTATTTGAAGCTTGATCCTTCAAGAATTGTTCTTATATCATGGAGAATAAGTGATCCAGGATCCCTCAGGATGAATTTATCATTTAGAAAACAGTGAGTGAGTGAAAACAAGAGCTGGACTGATGAAGACTGGTGAGTTGTGATTCATCTAAAGGCTGATTCGTCGTTTTTTAAGTCTTTGTGTTCACTTAAACCAGGCACATGAGCTATCAAGACACCGTTTGAATTACAAAATCACACAGAGTGACTGATGATCCCTCACTGTCCCTGCGATGCGCGTCTATTTGCGTCTTTACGCGCACCTGCACACGGAGGAGAGCGCGCGCAAAGACGCAGAGCGGGGATTTAGATCAAATGTTCACATGAACATCAGATGAAAATCTCTCTTCTTCTTCAGCTTTTCCTTCCTATCTCTGCTTTGTGTGAAAGCGTTACTTAAATCAGTGAATGTTTCATTCATGTTTTGCGCTTTTTAACTGAAGGCAGCGTTTGTTTTGTTGAATGTTTTTACATGAATGATCAGACTTTGTGCAGGACAGAGAGGATGGCTTGACCAGCGAGCAGCGTAAATAGTCAGAGGACATCAGAGAAGGGTCAGAGGAGAGGAGATATGCATTTTAATGAATAATGAAACGTTAGTGACGCATTAGACTCTAAAATTACGCAAATTAGGGTACACTTTGTTATTTGATAAAAAGAGTGCCTGTTAAACGCCCTTTTGATTAAAATAAAAATCAAATAATGTTTTTTTTTCTTTAAATCTGCACTTGAATTTATGGTTGGGGATCCTGTTGTAGTAGTGCCTGTGTTACATACACTGATCATCACTGTAACGGACGCGGATCTGTAGTGGGAACGTTTGTGTGTACTGTTTCGTGTGTGGGACAATAATAGGTAACGGACCGAGTGTACTATGAGTGGAGCATCAATAAAGTGAATCTAAAAGGTAAGAGCTACGTATGTCTCCTTTCTGGCTCTTCATATAATGTTTGAGCATCGCATGTAACAATCACAGTGCCTGTGTCCTGCCAGCCTGTCAGTGCTTCTCTCTTACATGATAAAAAACGGAGCTTGTCTGAACCTGCTAGAGAGCGCAGCGCGCACACAGAGCGCTCTGATCATGCTAGAATGATATGATATCCACGTAAAAAAAACATATGCTACAGTTTTTCCGAGTCCAGTCAAGTCGAGGCTGGAGTCATTGTATCCCGAGTCCGAGTCGAGTCCCTAGTCTTTACCTCGCGAGTCCGAGTCGAGTCGCAAGTCGTCATATTAGCGACTCGAGACGACTTGAGTCCGAGTCCCTATGACTCGAGTCCAACTGTCTGGTGTTAAGTTCATAAATGCGTGTGGTATAACTGTCACATTTAGCTTTACGATCTACGTGCTTACAGGCCAAGCTCCTCATTCTTTGTAACATGATACAACCCTTGGCTTTCAGATTTTCAATCAGGAATAACACTGCAGGAAACTGCTAAGTAGTAAACTACAGCACATGTTTTGGCAAAATATCCACTGTTTAAAGGCATAGGGGGGGCTCATGTGAAACATATAATAATAATAATAATAATAATAATACTTATTATTATTATTATTATTATTATTATAAAGGATGTGCATTGGTTACACATCAGTACTGGCAGCTGTCAGCCCTTCTACAAACATCAGCCACATCAGATATCAGTTTTCAGATGTTTATTTGTTGTGTCATGCCAATTTAATGTTGATATGTGGCATAAGTATCTGCTGATTTAGTGAATATTTTTATGCAGCGCATTAAAATGACCTGCTGGACCAGCTGTGATGTGTTTTTATAAACTGACATATGGAAAAAATATTGGCATTGGGGTAGAACTATGTCAAAAGAAGTTTTTAGAAAAATACCAGTATCAGCTAGAATGATTATTTCAAACACTGTTTTCGCATCTGCCCTGATTTTCACAATCGGTGCATCACTAATTATTATTATTATTATTATTATTACCTTTTAACCTTTTATTAGTGTTAATAATGTACTGCACATGGGTGAGCTCTGTATGTAAGCACTCTTTATATTTTACATGTATTTATACTGAAGCCCCTTCATGTGCATTGGATACATCCCTATAGTTCAGTGGTAGAGTTAGTCATCTCCCTGCCAGATGGAAAAAGATTCCAGCTCCTTCACTCACATACAAATCATGTGCCCTTTAGCAAGTCACTTTTTACCAAATTGCTTTGACTGCTTCATCAGCGGTGTACGGATGTGTGTGATTGAGACATAGCAGCCTCGACCATCAGTGTATAACAGTGCCTATGACTGCCTCTACTGTCCCTGGAGCTGGATGACGCATCATATAAACTGACAATGTAAGGATGTGTTCATAACTTTCTTTATTACTGTTAGGTGCAGCCATGCTCCTCTCTCCGTCTCTCCCTGGTACACCTCCTTCCTCTCCTCTGCTGCACACCTGAGAGGAATCTGCGCTCAGGGAGGGGGAGGGCTATTTGGAGGAGCTGGGAGAGGAGCAATAGGTTGGCACACACACAGACCTGAGGAGCAGGAGGTTTCATGCGCACTCCTCCTTTATTTTCTGTTTTTTCTTGGATTAACAGGTATTTTTGTTTCTCCTTTTCCCTCTTTCGTTCCTCAGCAGCTCTAGGTTGCTGGGTTTTGTTGTTTTGGTTTAGGCTGGAGATTGGTGGTCCTGTTTTCTCGGTTTTGCTTATCCCTTGGTTTGGTTAGTTTTTTGGTCAGGCAGCTTATGGAGAGATGTTAGGTGCGACGGCCCCTTGTGGGTTGGCCTGGTCATTTCTCCTGTTTTGTTCACTTTTACTGACAACTCCAGCCCCCTTACAGTCACTTAGTTTGTTTCTCATTTGAACATTTTACCTAAATAAAAAAACATCAACTTTGTCCTTTGTGTGTTGTCCTTTAATATGTTTCTGGTCCCCGTTTTGGTCAATATTGAGCCAGGTATTTTTCCATTGGTATATGAAGGCTGTAACAATTACATCTTAAATATCAACATAAATGAACACATTTATGAACGTTTTTACAAGAATGGGTAAAATATATTTATAATCATTTTAAAATTTTTCTTTGTTTTATGGAAGGCATCTTGCAACCCCCCTATGGGGTCCCGACCCCATAAGTATTCTACCTCTCCAACAAGCTCAAGTCTATTTACCATTAAGCATCAGTGCAGTCAGGACTGCTGTGAGGGGCAGAAAAGTTCAGGCAATTCTAGGGATCCATGTCTGACAGAAGACCTTAAACACTTAAATGCAGGTCAGTTTTTCTATATTAAGCTAATATCTTTAGCTGCTGGAGGGGAGACTTTCCAGACACTTTACAGGTATTTTTTCTTATTTTGTATCCATCTTATCCTTCTTTTACAGCATAGAAAAAAAATTCTGTACTCCAGTCATTCTCTGTTTTTATCAGTGATTTTAAAACTTGTTTCATGCTTATACTTATTTTTTTTCCTTTGAAAAATGCCGTAATAATAATTTTCTCACCTGTCAAATGTGACATGAGTATTCAAGCAACTGCAAGAGTGTTTTTAAGGGTGTATGAAATTATCTGAAACAAAAGAATAAATACTAATCTAAGCTTATGTTTTTCAATAATTATTGTATTTTTTGCATAATACAGGTGTGGTTTAAGCGGTTTGTTTCCAAAGAAGGGTGTCACAAAACAGGAAGGAGGGGCTGCACAATGCTTTTCAAAAACAAAGATAATTGATAATGAAAAACACTTGGTCCAATTCACGAATAACTGTTAAAGTATATGCATTAAATGAGTTCAGTGGATTAAAAAACATGTATGTCTGTTAATTCTGTAAATGTATCTATGCTGAAATAAGAGTACTGTCTAAAAAAAATTTGGTTAACACACGACAGTAAGAATATACTCCCAATTAAAATCTTAAGGCGAGTTGAAAAATTGCAAGAATTTGCATTTTGCACTGTTGGATCAAGAAGGTTCTAAGTAGAACTTCAAAATGCAAAAAGAAGAAATGAGAGCAAGAGACAAAAAAATTGGATCCAGCAATTTAATGAAAACAACAAGTAAACTAAATAGGATGTCCATCAGCTGATCAAAAGTTTAAGACCTCTGAAACTGATGTGCATTTTTGTAAAATTACTTTGTCCCCCATCTTCAAATGTTCTCAGCTGGATTTAGATCAGAGGGGCACACAGAATGGTCCAAAAGAGTGACGCTATTCCTCTGGAAGGTGGGCATTGTGAACTGCAGTGTTGGGCTGTTGGAAAGTCCAGTCATTTCCACACAGACGAGGGCCTTCAGTCATGAGGGATGCCCCCTGCAACATCTCCACATAGCCAGCTTCCATTGACGCCCCTGCACAACCTGAAACTCCATTGTTCCATTGAAGGAAAAAGCACCCCTGATCATGATGGCGCCCCCTCCAGTGTGCCGTGTAGAAAATATCTTAGGTGTGATCTCCTTGTCATACAAGTAACGTTGGAAGCCATCAGGACCGTCAAGGTTACATTTATTTCTTGTCAGAGAATAAAACTTTTTCACCTTTCAGTGTCCCATGTTTGTTCCTCCCTTGCAAAGTCCAAAGGAGGAGATGTGGACTTTGAAGTTTTTCGTTTTTTAGGCCTGACGGTCATTGGGCTGCAGGCAGCACCAGTAACAGCCTTAAATTGGGTCAAGGATCTTCCTGTGTCTTGACGGACAGCCAATGGGATCCTCCAGCTCAATGCTGGTGAAATTTTTTGGAGTCTGCCACTTGACTTTCTGTTCCATTACCCTCAGGATCTTTTGAGAGTTTCAAAATGACTGTCTTACTGTGTCCAACCCCATCAGCGATGGTGTGTTGAGAGAGACCTTGCTGATGCAGCTCAACAATCCTACCACTTTAAAAGACAGAAAGCTTTTTTTGCCTTTGCCATCAGGAGGTCATGACAGTGTGAATACCTGACAGAGAATGACATGGAATCCAAATATCTGCACAGATTTTGTGTTTTAAAGGCTGTGGTCTTAAACTTTTGATTAGCTGACAAGAGCATGTTTGAGTTTAAATGCAATGTTCAATAAACTGCCTGCTCAAACTTTTTTGTCTCTCACTCCCATTTCTTCATTTTTTTGCATTTTGAAGCTCTACTTAAAACTCTCTTAAGATCCAACAGTGCAAAATGCAAATTTTTGCAATTTTTCAACTGGTCTTAAGATTTCGACTGGGAGTGTATATAGGGTGATCCAGGGTGCCCTGTCCTTGCTGTAGCAGTTTTTTGGGGTCCATATCAAAATGTTTGGAAACCCCTGGTACAAGCAAGGGTTTAGGCTGTGGTGATGGGACCCCACAAAATATTGTTCAGGGGGTTTGCAATTCTTGGCAGCACCCCTGGGGGTAGCACTTCAGAAAATTGCTGTCAGATGTTTTTTTATGTACAATGCACCAGGCCTTGCAAAATAAACCAATAAAATAAAAATGTTTCAAACAAACACATTCAGCAAACATGCATTTAAGTCACTTGAAGTCTTTCATGATCCCTTTTCATCTTAGTAGTTTTATCTTTGAAAAGCCAAGCCCTCCTAGGAACCTACATTAGAAATTGAAATATTACAGAGCAAAATAAATGAATAAAATGAATAAATTCAAGATAAAATGGGTATACACATATTCTTCTGCAAAATACCTTTAAATAAATTAACCCTTTTTGTTTTTCATCATTGTTTATCCAAATTATGCTTACCAAATTTTGAACACCTCAAAGCTGACAATGGACCCCAGGTTGGGAACGCCTTACATGAAAGTCTTTTTCATACATATGTCAGGAAGAATTTTATGGGTGTCCAGGGAGTAGCTTTTTGATGAGAAAAGCAAAGGCGATTGAAAGTTGAGAGAAAGACCATGTGTGCACAAAGATCTCATTTCAACATTGTGGGGATGTTTTACGGTTTGTGCAAGACGAGACTATTTTGAATTAGGAGGAAATCCACAATCCAGCCAGGCCTGCAGAACTGAGAGCGCAGAAATCGTGATATAGCCACATAAAAGAAACACTCAGCATTTCTTGACCTTGGAAAACCAGGTGTGAGGGTGTGTGTGTATGTGGGTGAGAAAAGTGAGGGGAATTGGGGACTGGGAGATGATGGAGTGCAGGTCAGGTGATATTATCATCATGGTAACCCCACAGGGAGGTAGTTGCCATGGAGAGCGTGAGAATGCGTGTGAGGATGGGTGTAGGGCTATAGGTTGGGGGTGGGGAGTCACAGGAATGTATAGGGTGGAGGTTTGAGGGTGGAAATCTCTTGAGATCTAATTTCTTTTCAAGGATCTGAAAAACATGCTTACAACATAAAACATAAAATTTTAGGGTTGAGGATTTATGTCAGGTTGAAGAAAATCTGGCAAGTGGAGAGTTTGAGGTGTTTGCCACGGAGGGTACATTTTCTCACATGATCAATGAAATTTAAAAAAATGTATCCTAGTATTATTCAAGTTGAGATACAATATACCAAAAATTTCATGCCTTCAGCTGTTTGACATCATGTGGATCAGTGGGACAAGCGTTTGACTAAAGGCTGACCCCATAAAGTATGAGGCGAGACAAGTTTAAAAGCCAAAGAAATGTTGAAACTCATGATACAGACTGAAAATGATGCACCATGGTAAACGTCCAATCTAAAATAAGTATGCTGTTTTTATATATTAATAGGTCGTATTTGTACTCTGTCATCCACTGAAAAAGGGCTTACGTGTCTCAGTCGTCATAATTTTAGTGATTGGGAAGGTGCTAAAAAGGCTATTATTACATCCCGTGTTTTTTCTTATATGCAGGTCTACTCTGCATGTGCCAAATGAGAAGCTCCAAACCCCTCATCAACCACGAAAAATGTTCATGGATAACCAGTACTTTCCTCAGTGTATGCCTTTTGCTTCCTGTAAGCTAGCAAAGATGTTTAGTTAAATTCAGCTTGTCCTTCTCAAACTAATGCAGTGACCTGGCCACTCCACAGAAGGATGTCATGAAAAGAATTTTGAAGCACTGTCTAAAGTCAGTTCAAGCAGTTTTGGAGGGTTGTAGTGGGTAGTCTCTCAGCAGGAAGGAGTGGGTGACCATTAGCTCCAGCGAGCACATGTATCTTCAGAGAATCAATGCACAGGCTCAAGTTCATGAACATTTCATGCTCCTTAAAAGTCTTGACAAACCTTAAGATCAATCACAAAACTGTCCACGAACTGCCAGAATATTATTACATGTTAGAATTCTTGTTAGCTTGCAAAAATGCCTAATAAAGGGAAGTCCTGTTCGTCCACTTTGAAGTGAGACAGTTTATATAATGAAGTCTTAATTTCAGGCACTATTTAAATTCAGGTAAATAAATATATAGGCAAAGATGTAGCCTAAAATAGCCTTAAGCAGCACTTTATGGCTTCAAGCTTGAACTGCTAAATTCTCAAGATCTGATAATTATTAACACTGCAAGTCACTCTTACCTATAGTCATACCACATTCACACTTTCACGATTGAAGGTCTATCATGGTTTAACATCACACTCTCATACTCTTAATTTTTTACAAGCCACTGATGCATTTTTTTTTAAGTTTTATCATTAGTTTTACGTATACAATGCTTAACAAATTCTTTAGACCACCTGTCATAAAAAAAGAAAACATGAATATTTTAGAAATGTTTAAACTGAGAATGTTATTGTTATTGGGCACAGACTTTGAACAGGAACAATAAAAAACTGAATTCACATTTTATACCCAAATTTGAGCTCACTGGATTTTTCTGAGAAGTCAGAAGTTAATCAAGCATAACACTAAAGTTACGTTCACACCGAACGCAGCGTGAACGACCTCGGCAATCACTCTCCACGCAAAGTCAATGTACAGCTGCGATCAGCAGTGACCTGGTGCGATCAGATCTCACGCAATGCGACGGAAGCGATCTGGACGACTTGGTTGCGTCTTGGGAATTATATCGCGGCACCCCTGTTGCTGCAGATGGGAACTCTGGGGTCGCTTTGGACGTGCGACCAGGTCGCGGCACTTGGTTGCCAAAGTTGAAAAATTCGAACATCTCAGGGGAAAGCCAATCAGCAATGTGTGGGTGTGTGACAACACCCGTGACAGACAGTTTCTATTCTGGTTCACAGTGACAATCCATGTCCATGTCACTGACATTAGTTAGTGAGTACATTAGTTTTGCCTAGATAGGACTGCAGAAAACTCATAGACAATGCTGCTTCAGTGCCATCAGCTGCAGTGTTTTGTGGTTGGTAGGTGAAGGAAAAAGATACAGTTGGGATAATGTCAGCTAATACATCCTATTATATGATATGATATGATCGCAGTGAAACTTGAGCAGGTGTGACGTCACAAAGCAATGGCAACAGCGACAAAATGAGCAATGGACAGGCGACGGGACTTGGGTGGGCAACGTGATCTTGGTCCCAAGTCGCTTTCGGTGTGAACGCACCTTAAAACAGATTTTTTCTGTTCAGGAATGCAAGTGAATAAGTATAATTTGACATCTTAAGCAAGAAATAATAATAGACTTTCCTGTTTTTTCTGTTGTTGTGTAGAACAACAAATTTTAAAATTCATGGGTTAAAATAATAATTTTATTTTAGCAGTTAAATATCATTTTGGTTGAAGAGCTGCTATAAACTGTTGTATTAAACATAACAGGAACACAAAAAATTATAATTTTGGTAATATCAATGCTGTTTATTAAGGGCAACTATAGCATAAACCCTACATTGGTTGGTGGTCTAGTAAACTTGATAAGCACTCTGATTTATTTATTAATTTATTATTTTTTATTACTTTTTTACATTATTATTCCTATTACCAAAAATTGTATTTCCTGTTTTTTCTTTATTTTCCTGTTTCCTACAGATGGGGGTCTTGGGAGGAGGTTGGGAGGCAGGCTTTCTTTGGGTGTAAGGGGAAGCATGTACTTCTTCGTTGCTTCATGTAACAAGATGCAGTATCTCTTGTCATGGCACTATTTCTATGCAGTGTTATGTTGTTCTGTTAGTTTTGATTTATCTTAAGACTACTTTCTTTACATGTGTTTTTTTTTTCTTTAAAAACTCCAATGTTAAGTATGTATGGAGCTTTTGCAGCCAGCCCCAAGTGGACATTCTAGGGACTGCAGTATTTGCATCTCTGCACTGGCTACATTGTTTAGCTACTGAAGTTGTTGGTGATGACATGCCTGGGCAATTGAGGGGTGGTTGAGAAAGATCTCATTTACATTTAAAGAGCTGGTTTTATGATTTTCCAAGTTTTGCATGTTCTGCAGTGAGATTTACATGTCTCGTGATAGCAGACTCCTAGTCCCAAGACAACAAAGTAGACAGTTTTGGGACTTCTCACTCTCATCCTATAAACAAGGCCAATAGCTGAAACAGCCGATTCTCTTAACCTTCCTTTGTGACGCCCCACCACTATAACATATACTACATTGCCCAAAGTATCCCCTTGTCTGTCTTCACATACATTTTAGACCACATTAAAGACCTTACATAAGTGCATTTGTGAGGTCAGATACTGAAGTTGAAGAGAAGGCCCGGCTCACAGTCACTGCTCCAATTCGTTCCAAAGGTGTTCTATCAGATTGAGGTCAAGACTCCGTGCAGGCCAGTCAAGTTCTTCCACACCAAACTTGCTCATCTATGCCTTTATGGATCTTGCTTTGTGCCTTGGTGCTCAGTCATGTTGGAACAGGAAGGGGGCATCCCAAAGCTGTTCCCACAAAGTTAGGAGCATGAAATTATCCAAATTGTCCTGGTATGCGAAAAACATTAAGAGTTCCTTTCAGTGGAACCCCAAACCATAATCCCCCCTCAACCAAACTTTACACTTGGTACAATGCAGTCAGATCGGACTCGTCTATTGGATTGCCAGACAGAGAAGCATGATTGGTCTCTCAAGAGAACACGTCTCTCTGGAGTCCCGTAGTGGTGTGCTTTACACCACCGCCGTTGGCAACCTCTGTGCAATATGTGCCTCAGCTTCCGCTGACCCCGTTCAGTGATTTTACATGGCCTACCACTTTGTGGCTGGGTTGCTGTCGTTCCTAATTACTTCCACTTGGTTATAATACCACTGACAGTTGAATATCTAATAGTGAGAAAATTTCATGATTGGACTTGTTGCACAGCTTTAACAGAGCATTTTAGGCGGGGTGAGAATAGAGGTGGATCAGGGGGAATAGTTTTGTAGAAACTAGAAGGTTTTTCAACTTTTACAATCGCAAACATGCTCTAGCAATTTTTGAATTGACTATATGAGCAATTAAGGAAAAATGTGATCACTTGAAAGAGGGACACCAAAAAATCTGAGAAAAGCTGTTTTGAGCTGGTTTTATTCAAAAACCTTCTCCTGTGACCAATCGATAATAAGCTATATGTTGATGAAAGAGTAGCACAGATGTGTTATTTGGACCATTAGGGACTGTGTTCAAAGGTGAGTGAGGGGCGTGGCATGGCCCCTTCAATTCAGGACAAGCAAAACAAGTGAAGACAGCAATTCCAAAATTGTCTTTGCATCCCTTAAGTCACTCAGCACAAGTGAAACGTCTCAGTGTCAAAAGAGGGGAAAAAATGAAGTTTTAATGATGCACCTGAATCATATTGAACTTATTGTGATATTTCCACCACCTTTACCTGCGACACTACCTGAAGATGGCGCTCCATGTCCTTAAATGACAGCCTTGTTGCGCGTGCGTGCGCATGTGCGTGATCGAGTGGCACAGCCTGGGAGAGGGAGCTGCTGTCTGCCTCCTCTCCGTGCTGCTGCCTCCCCGTCGCTGCAGTGCTTTGCTGCTTTCTCCTCTCTCTATCTTTCTTTTTCTTCCTCGCTTTGGTACCCAGCGCCTCGCCTCTTCCTCCTCCTCCTCCTCGGTCTCCTCCACCTTTTCCTCCTCCTCCTCCTCCTCCCCGCGGATGTCTCAGGTTTGCACCCCCGGCTAAGCACACCGGCAAATGGTCGCTCCATCCCCAAGGCAACTCTGGACACAGGACGCAGCGGCAAAAGGCGCACCGATCTGTTCTGATCTGATCTGAAGCACGCTGCGGATTGACGAGAGAGGGAGAGAGAGAGGTGGACCAAGGGGGAAAGAGAGGAAGCAAGGAGAAGCCGGTCGCTGATTAGTGGCCAGGATCTCATTTCGGTAAGTCATCGCGTTTGTTTTCCCAGCTGTGCACTTAACATGATAGCAGCAGACAGAGAGCGAGGAGGTGAAAACAATCGCCTGGGATTTTAGCCCATTATCTTTCCTCAGAGTGTGACCTGGTCTCGCATTTTTGGAGATACGCATTGAAATCTGAGCATGACTTCTGGATCATGCGTGGTGGAGTATTCTGGGAAAGTGTGGGTTTGGAAATGATGCCCTGCTTTTGATAACAAGCTTGCTGCCTATGCTCCTCTCAGAACGAGCGTCCAGCTGTACTCAGATCAACAGAGATCTTTGGCCCCAGCTGACTGCTGACCCAAATCCTCCGTTGGTGGTGTGTAAAAGTGCTTTAAAGGTGTGAAAACGTCCTGTAAACAAAGAAGGGCTGATTATCTTCCTTGCCAGATAATAAGCACATCATTTTCACAGCTGTGCGAAGTTGAGTTTTTGGAAATATCGGAACAAGAAGGTATGATTGGTATGGAATGGCATGTGACTGATTATTGATCCAAAGGTGCACAGTGCAGTATTGCCTCTAAATCCAGTGACACCCTGTAAGTTTGGTTAAATTGCCTTTTGTCTTTGAGCTTCTGGAGCATGAGAGGTAAAGCAAGGATAAGAGTAGGAGTAAGACTCTATACCTTTCCCACAGCCGTACTTGAGCTTTGATCAATAGGCGTTTGCAGGAGGGGGATTGTGAGCTGGCAGTTTGTCAAGGGCGTACAATTTATCCAGCAGATGATGTGGAGGAGGAGGGCAGGGCTGCTGTTAGGCATGCTGTGGGTTCATGTTCAGCCGGCTGTATGTCAGCACGCGGGCAGGCACATGATGGACAGAGGAGGGGAAGGGCATTAGTGAGTGCTCAGGTTTTTAAAGGCTGTCTTTTTGGGTTAAACTGCTTGAAAAACCACAGAAGTTTGGATTGGATTTTGCAGGTTAAGCAGCCTCCTCTGCGGCCAGGTAAGCAGCCGTGCAACAAAGAGAGCACAATCCCCTCTAATTCCCCTTAAACTGACCTCTGGTACAGGAAGATGGGGATTTAGATTTGCCCCAGCCATAAACAGCAACTTATTCACCTTCACCTGGACTTTAGGTGATGAAAGTGTATCACTCTTTATCTACATCAATAGACTTTGTTATTTAAGGATAAGCAGCATTATAACTGATGTATCACTGTGGGAACTGTGCCTCCCTCACACACTCTCCATCCTCTCCCTAAATTTCCTAAAGATTAGCTTCTTTTTATGTCCACTGAATGTCTCCAGTGGGCATGAAAAGCCTCGTCCTTCATCGCGGACACAGATTAAGCTAATTCACACAGCAGCGCAGGCCTAATGCCTAATCACTATGCTGCACTGGCAGAACAGAGCAGTCTTTATACTGTGAGGAGAGAGAGCAAAAGGGGGAGAGCTAGCCGCCGGTGCCTATTGATCGGACGGAGGGGCTACTGGCAGGCATCCACAGGATGGAGTGCTGACAACAGTCCAAAGAGCTGGCGGGATGAGCTGGCCCGCCTGTCGCCTTATAGAGTAGTGCTGATGAGGAGGGAAGAGTTTGAATTATGTTCAGCCTCCTCCCTGTAGCAGGCTAAGGGAGGATTTGAAAAATACTGTGACTGTTGTAAATTTTATTTTCCTCCCAGAGCGAGAGAAGGCAGTGGTTTAGTGCATTGATAGTGTTGCAGATCAAACACCATGCTGTGCTAGACATCCATCGAATACAGCTTTTAGCATGCTCTATAGTGCAGGCGAGGTGGGGACCCCCCTTCAAATGTCCACTTTGATGTTGTGGTGTTTGGCTTCAAAGTCATCTTTATGTATCATTGTGGTGTATTGATACTGAGAATTTTCCTCTGATAAAATGTGATGTGCTTTTCCTTCATGTTCTATATAATCAAACAGCAGAAACGTCTCTGTGGGTTATTCTCCCCACAGCTTTCATTTGTTCCAGAGTTTTCATAATTCATGGTACATGTAAGACAGCACAGCGAGCAGGAACTCTGTCCCAAGGCACCTGCCAATGAGTAAGACAATGAATCACCAGGTAGGCCCAGGGGCTCTGTTCTACACTTGACCCTTACTTATACCCTTTTCATTAAGGGTAAAGACCACATAATAACTCATGATATGATATCCATTATGAAACAATACAAAATACAGTGTGAAGGAAAAAATACATAACAACATGATAGGATGACATTAGCATCATGCAACACAATAAGACAAGTTACCACTGGAGGATGATTTTTAAGGTGGGGTGGGTGTTTCATAACTTCTCACAGGTGACCATTTAGATTGCTAGTACAATGCTAACACATAATGAACTAGAAAAGCACTCAGAGAGCGCAGACCTCCGCCAAGCAGCTTCAGTCCACTTTGGCGAAAATGGTCCTATGTCGCAATGTTAAAGAATCCTTTTAAAAAATTCCTGTATCCGGTTGGTGATCCGGATCAGTCCCAAAATCTAATCATTTCTTCTTTATCCCATTCCACACATTTCCTGAAAATTTCATCCAAATCCGTCCATAACTTTTCAAGTTATTTTGAACACAAACAGACAAACAAACAAACCAACGTTTGGCGGAGGTAAAAATGCCAGTAACAGACTAAACATCTTCAATTTAACATGACAAACAGCACAATAAGCCCTCAGGCTGACAGATGAACAAACTGCTGACTCATGTTAGACCATTCAAGAGTTGTAGTTCACCTTTATGAAAGTTTCATACACTCTAATTCTATGACTCGCTCTCTATGAGTCAAATCATAGGAAGAGTCTCCCTGCTGTATGCTTTTGGGTTGAGGTATGTCGTTTTCTCTCGTTCTAAGCAGTTAGATTAAGGAGGTACATACTGTATTTGAATGCATGTGTATTGACGACTGAGCACAACATCCTCGATCCTACACAGGTGGCCAGGAAGTAACTTTGAGCCCACAGGTGATGCTTTTAACCAGTGTCTAAAATTGGAGATTAAAATTGAGGTGCTCGCTTTTGAGGCAGCTTTCACAACATGATGTGATACCATAATATAACACAATGAAATACACAACATGATACAACAACACATGACGAGGGATGGAAATCAAAGGACTTGCATCTACATGAATATCCATAATGCTTTGGCTTATTGATACTGCTATCAGGTCTTTTGGTCCTGTGACATATAACGTTATTGTATCATACCACTGGTGCGCAGACATGCATTATCTCTTCCAGGGCTGCATAAGCTTCAAGCTCATCAGCATCATGTATTGAATTAAACTAAAATACTGTACCCTTTGACACTTTGTCAACTTTCCTGTCTGGTAGCATGCAGGCTTTAAAACACTGGCTTCTGCAGGACACTTATATTTCAGTTTTAAATAATGCCCCTTCTCTTCAGTTAGCTGACATGATACATTGAGAAAAAGAAAATTAATGTCTTTTTAGGGAGAAATTTGAATCAGTGCAGGCTTTGGAGGTAGTTTTGTGTGTAGTATTAACTAGATAAAGCAAATCAAAAAACAATATAAACTCTCAAACACAAGCTTTATCCATGTTATAGTATCTCTGTTAAAATTAAAATGTTGTCATGTTTTTCACCAAAACTCTAGAATATTCACAACAGTGGTTTGGAAAAGTATTGATAAGTATCAAATATCAATACAATTAACAATAACTTTCCCCCGACCTGACAAAGGACCACCACAAGGAGTCTGGAGGTGGTGATTGTATGACAGAGTAATCACATAGGAGAGCCACATTTCATCATAACATGTTGATATTTTGCTTTCAACTTCAATAATTGTATTGCACTGGTTGAGACAATATTATGTTGTAATAACCATAACTTAATTCTTGCTTTCCTTAAATAGGTCATATTTTGCCCTAACTCAGGTTGGTATGCTTTAGACAGTGAGCTTGAACTGCTGAAACAATGGTAGGACATTCCACTGGTAGGTGTGTTCACAGGGGTCAGGGGAGTGATGCATTTCAGGCAGCTACTGATGCTGTAAACAGAAGGAGATGGTTAGTTCCTGATGCTGCAGACTGTTTGAGTTATGCAAAGTTGTACAATTAGTAAGTATAAACTGACAAAACATAACATTGGCTCTTCAAAGTTGGAAGAGCACTCCCATTGAGATTGTACATTTGTATTTTTTTTGCACAAACTGAGTATTTTCCCTGAGGGCCTGTCATAATTTTATTAAAAAATCTTAGATCATGAATTAATAACCTCTCCCACAAGAGTATTTTTTATTTGTTTTTACACACTTGAATATAATATGTCATGACTAATGATTTGCACAAACTTTCCTCCAGAGGAGCAAAGAGGCCCAGTGGAAAACATGGTACCTCTTTGAGGTGTGACACTCGCCGAAGGCAAAATCTAATGCTGCTTATTTGTCAACATGAGGTGAAAAAGACCATATTTGTATTGGCTGTGCATCTTTAATGAGCAGCTTAGATATTGACTGGTATGAATTAAGGCTCTTGTTATGACCTCTCCTCTTTCATCTCCCTAAACAGCTAACTACTTTCGCTGAGAATCATATTTGTATACTCAAAAACATGACTTAAATAAGGGTAGAAAAAACATTAGCACACGAAGCCACACAATGATAACAAGATGAATAAAGCATGAATGCATTGATGCCCTTCAGATGTCATATCTGTCATGTGCTTTTGGTGATTTCTTCAATTTGTTGCAACATGAAAGAGCCCCAAGGCAACAAACTGGCTGACATTTGATCCATACTTGCCAATTATATTGATTGTATGTTGGAGCAGGGGAGGTTTTAATTGACAGCCTCAGTATGATCATCAATCAGCTGATTTGATGATGGTGTTGGTGACTCGATGGCAATGAGTGTTTAATGACATAAAAACACTGATGTGCCACTGCTAATGGACATTTTTACAAGATATCATTATAGGGGGATTGTTCAAGACTACATGAATGTTATGCACCATTAAACCTGGAATATCGCTTTGTTTTGCCTTGAGGTTGATGGGTACTGTACTTAACATGGCAACAATATGTGCCCTGAGTGTGAATACGTTCTTAAGCAGTATGATAAAATTTACTTCTGTATTATTGTAAATCAGTAGCAGTATACATCAGCAACAAATAATAATGTAATCGCCATTAAGAGTATATTCACCACTGTCAGGCTTCAATGGATCAATAAGTCCTCCCTTTTTTATTTCATGCTATAAATCCAATATTAACCACGGTAGAGGGAATTTCTGTTTCATTTTGTGCTTTTGCTCTTGAAGCATAACCATAACCCTTCATATAAGGTACAATCATGATTTTTAAACAAAAAACAATAATAAAACCAATAGTACCCACATCAAATATTTGGCCTTTATAAAGTATGTGCATGAAAACTGTCTCATTGGTGACATCCCAATTCCAGAGCAATTGATAGATTTGACCACCACTGAAAAACACAATAGTACCGTGCTTTAGGTTCCAGCCCGTGACTAACTGATAATTCAGTTTGATCTGTGCAAAATTGCTTATAATGGAATGACATTAAGCTGTAAGATGGGGATGTCATCATCAGGTTTTTACTGCTTATACCAATCATTGACCACCTAAGAGTGTGACTGGGCGATTTCAATCCTGATGTAGAATTTGTCCTGACAACTGGTTGAAAGTCTGTTCATTCTTGGTAATCAATTCACACGATTAACAGTGTGAAAAAATGCTAAGCCCATGCAAGAGGCTAAACAGTGCAACCAGCACAATGTAAAAAAGGCAAAATAAAATCCCGTAACACACTGCATTAGTTACATTGTGCATCTGATGCAATCATTTCAAATTGCTGAAAAATCAAACAAACTTCACCAGAAAGCATCTGTATTTGTTTTTAATTAAGTTTCTTACCAAAACTTAAATTAATTTTTCTTGAAATTACATTTTAACACAACATGTCATACACTCTGTTTGATAGTCATTTCACGAAGCAAACTTGAGTGCATCATAACTCCAAGTCACAGTACCTATGCCCAAAAGAGCAGCAAAGGCTCCATTGTATTTCCACCTCGAGACATTCACAATAATTCCATGAGACAGGGTGATGTGTAAAATGGGGACTTAGAATTGGTCTGAGCTGCAACAGTGACAGACTCTGAAAGTCACCAAATAAGTCTTTGTTCAAACATAGACCTGCATAATGGCATGGCAAAAACTCAGCAGCACAACGCTATGAGCTGTTAGAAGTAAATAAACATGGGCGTGTTCATGAAGAATTCCCCTTTAACATTTTTGTTCAAGGAATTTTTAATAACATAGCCATCAAGTAGTACAATTGCAAACCACAATTTTATTTGTAAAGCTTTTATAGAAACATGTTTCTACATTCTCATTCTCACAAAACTTATCTGTTTTTTTGAAGAATCACAAAATTTTATGCATGGGGAAATAGGAAATGATGGATATACAGCTTTGTTGCATATAAACGATAAATTGAACAGTGAAGGGGAGGAACGTGTTGCAAGCATTTATGCTGTATGTGAGCCTCTATCTATCTATCTTCTGATCTATCTACCTCTTTTGCAAATGCCATTTTTATACAAACAATATGTTACATTGCGTTCCTCGGGGATAACAGGTTAGACAGTGCAAATATCTGAAGCCAGTCTGATGCTATATTAGCATGTGTCGATTTTTGCAATAATTAACAATAAATAACGATTTTTGCATAATAACATGGTTAACTTATGAAGAGGAAAAAACAAGTCTTACCTGAAGTTGATTGAAAGCTGAAGTTCCTTTAATAAGGCATTTAAGGCAATTGTGGATCCTTGCCTTTTTTGGCTTCTTTAGCTAAGTGTACGCTAGTTCAGGTTTTGTGTGCTATAGGCTTAAGTTAGCAACAGCTAGCAAGCTGCCGCTGCTAGCTTAAGTTTTTTAGTAATGTTTTTACAAAAAAGACAAAATAATCTGTTTAAACATTTCATCTTTGTTATTCTTGTAGATATTTGTGGTCACAGCACCCCACAGATTCTTTCTGTTTTAACTCTTACATAACAACTTGACACAACTTGTTTATTGTGATTGTACATCTTTGTATGCATTTGTTTAGTTGTATCGTATGGTAATTGTTCGTGCACAGTACGACAAAATTCCCTGTTTATGCTTTTGCTCCTTAGTCTCTCTTAAGTGAAAAAGAATGACAGTACCTTCATGTGGTGTGTTGCACACAGATAAACACTTATGGTGCTCTAGCTTCATAATTAGCTGGTACAACCTTGTAAATGTATTTTGGAACAACTCAGAGACTTTCATCGATTTAACAAAAAGCTTGAAAAAATACAGAGGAGCACATTTTCCTGCAGAAAGGTCTGAGGTGGAGGTTTGAGTTTTATCACTGAAGTGTCCTCGAGCAAAGGATGCCACTCTTTTGTCTCTGTGCATGGAAGAGGAAGCAGTTTTATTTCTTTCCTGTTGAGGAAATTCATAGAATAGTTTGTAATTATAAAAGACTTGACATCATGGACACACTTTGAAAACAGTAAAGAGAACTTTCTCAGAAAGTACAGCGAGGCTCTCTGTTGATATGACATGACCTTTTTTTCATGCTCCCCTGCCTCTATTAGTGCCTGCTCACAATCTACTGACCTTTACATTAAAGCCAGAAAAGATAGTGGAAATTATTTGTAGTTAAGAGCTGTAAGGAGTGGACTGTGAATAAACCTGCACAACAGCTCAGAGGAAGGTGGTTTTTATCCATCACTTTGGCAGACAGTTGTTAAGACCGAAGGCTCTTTTAATAATTCCCTAAATCATCTGTCAGACTGCTTCATGGCATCATTTTAAAAGGCACGGTCAAGCTTCAGAGGCAGTAAGGGATTTAGCCTTCTCAGGTGTCCTTGAGCGTTTAATCTTCCTATTAGTTATGTATCACGATCTCTTTTCTTTAATAAAAGATAAAGAAATTGTTGTCTTGTGAAACACGAATAATTTTTACAGGGCTTAAGGCACTTGTATAACCATGAATATTAGAAGCCACAAGCCCAGGGGAGCAATTAGATTTTTTTTGTGGATTTTATCAATGTATGTTGTAAAATGACTTATTTGTGCCTCCTGAAGAATTAAAATATAATCCCTGCTACACAATGAATATTTCAAAATTTGGTCCCATGACAGACTGTCTTAAAAGGCTCTTAAACTCATATGGATAAAAGGAGGGCTGCCAATTTGCATGTGTGGTGTTAAAATATTGAAAAAGAAGAGGACACACTGTAGATAAGAAGTCGTTCAGCTGGTGTACTCAACTTAAAGGGCTTAGTCAAAGTTCTGTTTTGACAGTGTTAGGTGCAAAGAGGATGACCTGTGGGTGTGTTTTAACATGAATCAAACCAATCAGTGTCAGGTCTCATCCTTTTAAAAGCAGTTTACACCCACTGGCTGGCAATTTGTTATTTACAGAGCAGACTTTATTGTTTAGTCCAAACGTAACACATGGAGCACACACAGGACATTGCACGAAATAAACTGATGCACAGATTGAAGTTGTATTTCACAGAAGTATTACCACAACCTTAGAATCTACCCACAGGAAACAGGAACACACTACCACCATAGACGTACGACTAATACCTGGTTTTAGGTGGTTTAAGTGAGGGTTGTTTTTGCACCTTAAAGATAGAAACATGCCAGCTTTGTGCCAGATCAGTCCACATTTTAAGACGAACACACCCCCTGGCGCAAACAGGGGTGTATATTTATGTGCTCCTCAAACAATATTTGTACTCAGTGTAAAATATACATCTGGGGTCAGGTGGAAAATTGAAAAGACATCAGCGAAGCATGCCAAGGCGTAATGCGCTTGGCATACAGCAGGGTCCCAAATGCTTCTTAAACATATAGGGTTGAAATTATCCCAAATTGTCCACATGTGATCATGTCTGAATAAAGACTTTAAATATTTTTCTTGTTCCACCTGTTGGTAAGATAGACATAGGCCTGTGTGAAATGCCTTGCTTTCCATGACATTAAAACTGTGAGCATTACTTAATGCTGGGTGTTAAAGACAAGAGTTTTTATAGTTGTTGAACAGCTGTAGATAGAAATAGGTGCTGCACCCCATTCTGACAAGCTCCTAACCCCACAAACATACTAAGCTGCGAGGGCTCATTTAGTGCTTTTTGCACACTTGAGCTGTATTCACACATTAAAGGGCACATATCATGCTGTTTTCCTTGTCATTATGCCAATCTGGGATGCATTTGGGGTACTTCTGTATGATTTGCAGGTCATAAAGCTCCTTCTTCGCCTCAAAATCGCGTTTACAAAAGCCTCTCTCTAGCTGCTTTCCAGGCTCTCCCTCAAAACGCTCTGATTCAGACAGAGTATACGTGAGAAACGAGACCACGTGTGCTCTGTCCTCTGATTGGCCAGTTATGTGAGGGCTGAGCCGGAGACGGAGCGGAGAGGGTGCCGAGGCTTAGGGGAGGCGTGACATACGGAAGTGCATTGTTTACTAGCCCCGGCTGTCCCCAGATCGTTGTATAGACTTTGCAGTTAACATTAAACTTTTGTTTGGCCTTTATTACATAACTAAAATGGCTACTTATGAGATTCGCCGATCGATCATGCACATCTCCATGAATACAGAGGAGTTTTTAAGTAGAAAAAAAGCCCACATTAGTTATGTGATTACACACAACAGTGAGTCAAACCGCTAACAATAGCTTCCCATTACTTTCAGCAGTTGAGGGGGGGTGTGCAGACCTTTTCAAAGACATGTTCATCATAATAATTAAAAGATAGGTATTTAAGTAACAAAGGATGAAGCACTGTTTGTGAGTTCTGCTTTTCGAGCAACTGTGTGGTCGTAAGAGAGCCCCACAGGTCTGAATTTACACAACACAGCTGATGCTTATGCTAACGCTAACGCTAACGAGCTTAGCATTGGCTTAACATTATATCATATATTTATTTATGAGTGTAAGTAACAGAGGATGAAGCACAGTTTGTGAGTTTTGCTGTTTTAGCTACCGTGTGGTCGTAAAAGAGCTCTAAAAGTCTGAATTTACACAACACAGCTGACGCTAACGCTAACTAGCTTAGCATTAGCTCGACATTACATCATGGTTTTATTTACATTACTTCCTCCGATTACATTACTTACCGCTTGTGGTTCCGGGTCTCTGTGGACAGTCTTTATGGAGGGAACTGCTCCTTGTTTGAGCAGCAGTTGAGATGCAAATCCTGCATCAAAGTGCCCTCTGGGGTAAAATGATGAGCACACAGAAACAGCTTAGACAGCGGCTGAACCTGCCCACTGCTTTCTGGTGTCTTCATTCTTTGGAAGTGAAAATAGTTGTGATTTTGATCCACAAACAAAAAAACACAGATGAAGACCCTTCCCAGACATGTATTCTCTCAAGTATATAGCTCAGGGAAATAACAGAAAACAAACACTGAAACTAGAACTGTAACTGCTGGTCCTGGAGAGAATATAAACGGCTGAGCTTGGTGGGCGTGTCCTAGCTGCTCGTCCAGTGAGAAGAGACTGAAAATACCTGACGTCAGGTTGCGGGAAATCTCGCGAAGATCTCGCTATGAGACGTTTTCAGGGGCGGAAATCTCGCTCCCGGATATCGGGGACAGGAGCAAATCTCATGTTGTGGGATTTTCTGGAGGTTTAGAGTCAGCAATTCAATAAACAACATTATTTGTAGGTATTAAATCTTGTCTCTGCATGATATGACCCCTTTAACATATAGTACCTGACATTGACCAGCATAGTGATTTTATCAAATTTCAGTTTAAGAACGTGTAAGTGGTCAGTTTTGCCGTGTTCAACGCAGGTTGATGTATGATGTTTCATGATGCCCTCCTGACTAATTGAAGACAGATTTGAAACGTTGAGCTTTGGCCTAATGTACCTGGCGGTCCTGAATGCTGTACAGACATATTGTGACATCAGTCAGAGAACACGGTATATGTGCCATTTCACCCCATGCAGCTGCAGCTGGTCTAGTACTCGGACACCATGCCTAGAGGATGAAAGATGGCTGTCCCCATAAGGGCGCCTCAAGTTGTACAACAGGAGCCTACAGGCCATCAGGCCCCAATGTTCACCAAAAGAGATAAACACAGCTGTGCAGATCAAACATTGGAAATTTTTAAGCATCCGTGAAACTTGACATACCTGAGGAACATCACTGTTGCCCAGCTTACATTAATTTAGATCTGCGTGGCCTGACTTAGCCCGACGTTTCCCTATATGTTGACAAAAGATGTCCAAAACGTCATTATGTGAATGCAGCTTTCGTGATGCACGATTTTCATGTCTTGACTTGCCCCAGTGCCACGTGTAGAAATAGAAGGCTTCATAGTGCTGGGAGGTAAGGTGAGAAACTTTCTGCAGTTTATTGTATTTGTTAGTGATTAATGAGAGTGAGAGTTTGAGGAGCACAACAGGAAGGAGACAGAGAGAGATAGAGGAGGCAGCAATGTATCAGTGTTGGATTGAGTCCAGCAAGGCAGCTATGTGTGTGTGCGTGCAAGCCAAAGACAGACAGTGAGAAAGAGAGGTGCTTGGATGCCGAGTGTGTTTCTGCCGCCGATTCTCCTCCCATCTTCTAACGAGCTCGCTGCAGATGGGACTTCCTCTGTCAGCTCACACGCCCTCCTCCTCATCTTCCTCCTCGTCTCGCCCTACTCCATTATCCCTCAGTCTTTAATGCAAGAGACAACAAAGAAGAAAAGAATGGCTGGGAAAGGAAACGAGTGATGTGATGAAAACAAGGATGAAGACTGAGGAGGGTTAAGGGTGCATGGATATAGGGGAGTCACAGGAGGGGGTAAACGATGGCAAAACCGTTGTTTAAGTGCAAGATGGAGAGGCGGGAAATGAAGGGCAGGTGAAGGAGTGAGGTGGATAAACCGTGAGAAGAGATGTTAAGGCTTCAAAAGAACAATATAATGAGCAAAACTCCAGAATTGCACCATGTAGAAGCCAAAAATTAAAAACGCTTAATGAAGGGATTTAGTGAAAGCCGTGTGTCTGTGGTTGCCTAGCCATGACATCACTTGTGTGCCTTCCTCACCAAGCACTCACTAAGCTGAATTAATAATTGGCTCTGCTATCCAGGTCTGCCTGAGTTAATTGAGCATCAAAGAGGAGCCGAAGCTGGAGCACAGATCATCTTGATTTCCCCGGGCGAAAATAAAGCCCCGGGTAGGCTCGTGCGTGTAAAGACTGTGCATGGAAAAGTGTCTGTTTGTTGATCTGTCAGTGTGTGTGTGATCGTGACCTTGGCGACCATGATCTTGGACTGAACTGGTGTTTGCATGTGCTTTTAAGTGCATGTATGTGACTTAGTGCCAGGTAATTCGGCAATTTGAATTTCAATTACAATAATGGCTTTCAACAACCATGAAAACAAGATCACTGAGATTAAACGATTACCGTTGCAAAATCCCCTGCACTTGTTTTGACTATATCTTATTCAAAGTGTTACTTTTTGTTGTTTGGCTCTGAGAGTATATCACCTCTACCTTATAGAAATTGTTTATTAATTTGCATGTATTTATTTTACACTGCATTAATGATTAAGTTTTGTATTCATACTTTATCTAAGGAACTTTACTCATTCTATGTTACTTAAAATTGATCAAATTGTAGTGTTAAATTGCAGGGTTAAAGAGTGTTTAAGCTCAATTTAGATGGATAGATAGATAGATAGAAAGGACTGTAAAAATCCTCTCCTATAGATTAAATTAACTTTTGTAAGGAACACTGTAAAGTTCCAAAATTACTGCAGTCAATATGACAACAATATTGTTTTACTATCAAGCACTGCTTTCTCACTCAGCGTGTACATACTTTGCCTGCTTTTGCACAGTTAAAATAGAGTTAACCTCCAAATATTCCATCTATGATAGTGATATCCAAATTTTTATGTGCTGTTTCACATAAAATTCAGTAATGTGGGTTTTTAATTTTTTTAAATTGCGTAATTTATTAGCTACACTTCCAGTTACTGAAATTAGTACTCCCTGTGGTCTCTTCTTCCAGTCTGGTATATTCATTAATCAACTTTTTTACTCTCTGTGAATTGTATTGACTGGAGTACTGCTTCACCGTTGGCCTTTTTATTTCAGTTGTGGTGTTTCAGACTTAGCATATGGACTGTGTACTTTTTGCTCATCAACTTTCACCTTCTTTACTGTGAATTCATAAGCGTAGGAATTATTTTAAAGTGCCTAATGTGCTGGATTTGCTTACTTTTATGTACGCCACAATTAAAGGAAACTCATCATTTGACTCACAGGAGAAAATGTAAGAGCAGGAGTGAAAGTGCTCGAGAAAAAGAGAGCAGAGAGAAGGAGAATTTATCATAATGATATGTTTGGTGTCAGCAGACAGGGAGGTATATTGTAGGTGGCTTCATTTGTGCTCTCTTTGCACAGCAACATGGTATTATCTGGTGTCTGATCAAGTGGGAAATAACATGTTAGAGGGGATATGAGCACCTGCGCCCAACAGTGTGTGTGTGTGTATTGTATGTGAGTGTAGCTAAAAATGTGTGTGTGATCGTCTTGTGTGCTCGCCCTTCTCAGTTTGCATATAGTTTTGTCCCCTAAAATGCATCACTGGATCTATTTGTGGGTTTATACAGTTTGAAAGAGGTCATATTATTTTTTTGTTAGTTTTAAACGCCCTTTAATGTATTTTATGTCTCCTCCACCTGACAGAGCATTTCTGATTGCAACAAAAACAACACATCTACAGCATTTCGATTTTTCCCTCTCTTTCTATGAACTGTGCCTTTAAGGGCTCATTCCCCTGCCCCCCTACTACAGACTTAAATGGTAAAGGGTGAACTGGACGTGAGCTTATATAGTGCCTTTCTAGTCTCTCTGAATACTCAGTGCTTTTTTAGTGCAGGTCACGTCTACCCATTCACATTCATTCACTTCTACATTAACTTCCAGATGGTGCCGAGTTTCTATCTAAGTTATCCATCAGTATCAGCTAACACGTCAACACCCTTACATACCCATTTACACACCTCTGACCAAGCAGTAGGAGAAGTAAAGTGTCTTGCCCAAGAACACATCAACATGTGACCGCCAGAGCAGAGCTTGAACCTGCAACCTCTGGATTCCTGATAGAGTGCACTACTTGACTTGGTCAGACTGTTGCCTTGTACTGTTGCGCCAGTAAACTATAGAAAGGATGCAGAAAAGGTGGTGCTGAACAGTTCTAAACTTGTCAATCACCACAGAGTAGACCAGTCAATCAATTGAAACAGACTGGGCCAACGTGGTTAGGTGTTTTTTAAGTGACAGGAGTTTTCCAGACGCTGAGAATAGAGGTGGATGAGGGGTACCTACTATGTGACAACAAGGAGGAACATTAGCAAAAGTGAAACTGTTGTAGTCATCAAAATCAAATATATGAACCCAGCTTAAGGCAAAATACGATCACTTTTAATAGTATCAAAACATCTGCTGATTTGGAAATCACAGTCCAGTTTGAATAAATAAACCATCTTTATTTTGGTCCATTTAAAGTATTGGGCAGCGAGCATTTAGAGCGTATTATTGATGACATGGGAGGTTGGAGCTGAAGCTTAATTCGGCTAAATAATAGAATGGACTTAATCTTGTAAAGCACTTTTCTAGTCTTGATGACTACTCAATGTGCTTTCACACCCTTCCTCGTTTTTTACATTTACTCACTTGTAGTAAGTTATCCATATCTGCTAGCAGGTTCTAATGCTTTGTGGATGTGTATGCTCTGGATGAATGTAAAAGCACCTTGCAAAACCCTGATTTTAAATTAACAACTCAAAAAAATATTTTTATCTTACAGAAATTAAAGAGCATTTTGAAGCTGTTTCTTACCTCTAATTCATGATGTCTGATCACGCTAGTCTGATCTGAAAGTCAAGATCGTAAAGCAGATCTCATTGATTTTATTCTCAAGTCAATACAATATTTAAAAAATCACAAAGTTAACGTGCACTGAAAATGGTACAAAACGGCATTAAAATGCATTAAACAAACAAAAAAAACTAACTACCAACATTTGGTGACTGATTGGAATGAATTTTTTTTTTTTTTTTGACAGCCCTAATTCAAACCTACCCCTCCTGGTCTAATGCTCCACTTAATAGTCAGAACTGGATGGTTTTCCTCATCTGTAGTTTCTTTACAGCCTTATCTTCACAACTTAAAGTTACTGTGAGTGAGTCTGCTGCATTCCAAATCACAGCTAAAAGCCTCACCATTATCCATGTTTTCTCCATCTGTGTTGTGAATACAAAATGATTTTCTCACATTTCATCTCAGATGGTATGTCGTCAAAGATCATCCATTCAGCATGGTTCACTTGTTTTCTCCATTTAGCATTAGCGTGGAGAACATTAACTTAGTTTACAAAGCAAACAGTGCATCAAGCTGAGGGAGCATTCAAAGAACACAACCCCTCAGCTAATGTGCAGCCTGTTGCACTAAAAGAGAAAAAACAAACGACCAGTTATTACAGATGGGGTGTTTTGTTTTTTATCCAATGAAAAATAATGGTATGGTATGAATGTATTTTAATACTTCACTTAAAAGGATGTTTAACTTTTGTAACTCCTCTATAGGCATCGTGGGCAGTAGGTAACACAGTGTTGATGCAGTAACACAGCAAAGGAAAAGGAAAAGACCGCCAGCCATGATACAGGACTGTTTGTTCTGTCCAGCATCTTCTTTACATTGTTCTATAGGCATCCATTAACATTTGGTGGATCCTCAAAGTCAGTTGATCTGTCATTTTTACCATTTGACAGTAGTCTGTTGAAAAATTTGAGGGACTGATGCAATGGTTTATGCCCATGTTTCTTGTTAAATGCAGTGCCAGTAGTGTTCTTCATAATTTAGATATCTTACATTCTGTACGACCTGTATGCTTTAGGCTACATGAGCTCATTATTTTTTAAAGATAAAAGATGTATGAGGAGGTGTACACCTGGTACACTTGTTTAAACTCTATTTTTCCAATTAATTCTATGTTTCTTAATTAAACCAATACTTTGGATTATGGGTATAGCAAGCAATATCACCCTTTAAAATGTCCAGGACACATTATCTTAATATTTTTAAAAGACAGTAACCTCTCACAGCCTTCGCTTTGAAGACAAAAACAACCCCACTGCGGTTCAAATGCATATTTCTACAGGATTCATTTTGATTCAAGTGTAGAATTAAATAATTTTATGTGAATGATTCATGATGAATGTTCTCTAGCTATAATGGCATGTGACATAAGGGACATGGCCAATATAACTGCAAGCCAGTGTGGTGAACTGTTGTCTGTCAGAGAGCTGAAGGCCCACCTCAGCTACATTATTTGGCTGATTGTCGAAGTTAGAGGGATGTAGTAGAAAGAATCTGTAAATATGGTATGTTTTGCAGTATAGGGGTGATGATACAGTATATCAGAATATATTGAAATTTATCATATACCACTCTACAAGCAGGGTGATGACTTACTTATTTTGAAATCAAATAGTCTTTTTTTTTTTTAAATTGTAGCATTACCCAACAAACACTGTTTTTAGTCTTTGTTATTTATATAAAGCATGGCTCCTGCAACATGGATGAACTATAATGTCAATCCAAGTGACTGAAAAATAAAAATAAATCTGAGATGAAGAATCAAATGGCTGAATGTCTGCAGCCAACTTAGTGGCTAAACTGCAATACAAATCGAATGTCCTGATTCGTAACAAACTATTAGCTGATAAGATATTGATATTGGGCTATAAAATATCAATATACTATAATGCCACAAAATATCCACAATGTCCACAATATCCACAATGCTTACAATGTGGCAGCTGCTGATTGGCCTTAAAAGACAGCTCAGAAAACCAAATGCCTGACATCATTTGGACTTTAACTGATGCTTTATTAAGCCTATAGGTGAATACAAACATATAGAAATATTAGCATATCAGATATCGTCAAAAATCCAACATCATGCATCCCTAGCCTAAACACTCAAAGTGGGTTTTTCATGGTGTGTCCCTGTCATTGTACAGAACATGGGCTCATATATTTTGTTGCTTGTATCCATTTCTTCGCCAAAATCCCATTTCTCCTTCTCACTTTTATCAGTAACAAGATCCTGGCTAATCCTTGGTCCACGGCGGACACGGGTGCATGCATGCCCCCAACACACACACACACTCACATACACACACACAAGCACTCATAGGTGTCTCTATCTTAAAAGCTTGAGGCCAGCCAAGTGGTATAAATGCCAGAGCCGATGCCTGTGGTCGTATCAGCAGACAGCCCATCAGCAACAAACACCGATCCTTATCTGCCACACATTGCCCTGGCTTCTTCCACCTGTCAATCAAGCCATCTCTTACATCTGTAGAGTAGGATTTGATGGAAATGATGGCAAAGACATTGGCAGAAAAAGAGATGGGGATCAGACCAATATGGCTGGTTTGTAGATAGTTTGAAGGATTTATGTGTGTGTGTGAGTGGATTTGTGTCTACCTGGATCAATAAAAGAAGAAAGAATGTATCCAGACAGAAAGAGAGCAACATCTGAGATCACATGCAGTGAAAAGAAGAGAGTGAGACAGAAGGTTAGAGGTGCTACAAATGTCAACGCCATATGACAAACTGACTGAAGTCACAGCACCCACCTGTAGGACATAGACAGCGGCGTACGATTTGTAAGCGCGGAGGTGAGTGAGGGTTTAGCTTTGAGTGTTTTCTGCACGTCGAAGAAGAACGGCAGCTGAAATAATGTTTTGACCACGGGGCTTTTTATTAGGTTGTTTATTGATGTGTGTTGACACAGGAGAGCTGCATCCACAGCCGAAGCCTCAGCTCCAGCTGTCCACATTATTCGATTTCATTTCACAGTCCCTGAGCTAACAAAGGCAGCTTTTCTGTTGAGCTACATATTGTGCGTGTTCTGAGTAAGGCCCATGTCAGTGCAGGCTGTATATGCTCTGTCCTGATATTCAGCACTTTTATTTAGGCCCAATATTTCTCCTGAGGCACCCTTTGTTATACAGCACGTCTGACAACAAAATACTTTCTCTAAGCAAAGCAGGTTCCCTCTATGTGGTGTTTTCAGATTAAATAGGAGTGGAGCTCCACAGAGCTGCTGTGCTGGAGAGAGCTACAGCAATATGAAGATGTTCAGGAATAAAGAATGATGAAGATGAAGGTGCATGTTTTATTGTGTAGCTGCTGGTGGGCAATGAATTATAAATCAGTAAGAGGAATGCTTCATGTTAAGCTCTGATGCAGGCATTGAGAGGGTGTTGGAGGCATTCCTCAAAAAATAAACAAAGTCCATGATGGGGAAGTATTTTTGTCTCTTGTTTTTTTTTCTTTTTAAAGCTGGTGATGTAACTGTATGGAAAATAGACTTGCTCCAAAACTAAATAGAATTGATCATTTTTGGCTGATTTTTTTAGAAGCAATATTTGCTTTTTATATTGAAATTATTGCACACATGCACCAACCTAATCACCTGTAGTTGAAACTCAGGTGTCTGTGGCTGAGAGATGCGATAGGTAAATTAACATGAGCTTGAATGTGCTTTTACACCGCAGGTCAAATCTACCCATTCACACCCATTCACTCTCACATTCACTCACTGATGGTTCATTCATTTCATAACCTTTTACGGGCCCCTAGCGCAGCAGTGGGAGCAACTTGGGGTTAAGTGTCTTGTCCAAGGGCACATCAACATGTGGCAGCTGGAGCTGAGCACCATCAGAATAATGGTAGAGCATACCGCTAAACGAAGACACCGACACCCTGTGACACTGAGTGTATACTGTAGTTTAGTGTAATTATGTAATTAAACTGTGACCCCCTAAACATGGGTTGAAAGGAGTACATCTTAACAATTCACATAGCATCTTAGCACGAAACTGAGACGCAGGGCGCACGTGCAAACCGCTGTGGAAGTGAAGTGCTTCTCAGCAGGTCAACAAAACACAAGATGATTGGTAATAAGGATTATGGCCCAGTTTATGACAAGCTTACCTATTTGAATCAGAATAAACGGAGGAGGAACTACATGTTTTGGAAGCTGAGTGTGCACAAAGAGAAGCTGAGGCAGAACAGTTAGTTTTGTATGTATTTCTTTCAAAAATTGCATAAAGTGCTAATCTTAGTCTAAAAATAGATAACGTAGCATATGCGGTCAATAAAAAAAAAAATACAACAAGCACACAAGACCGTTTAGTTATCTGATCACTGTAGGCAGAGGCAGTCTAAAGCACTACCCATAAACTCCCGGCGTTTGAGCTCAGCTAACTAGTGGTGGGCGAACTTTGTTCGTCTCTTCCTTGTTACTGGATGCATAGTCAAAAGAATGGCGTCTACCTGCTTGTCATGGACTTGGGAGTGAGGCAAGACACGAAAACAACAAAAATGTTGGAGCGTTCCTTTAAAAAGAAAAATACATTTTCAGAGGTTGGGAAACCTAACATGGTGTTGAGATGAGATTTGTTTGTTTTCTGAGCAATATACAGTCAGTTCAGCAGTTGCATAACGCTATCAGTTACTATTCTCAGACTTAATGTTTATGGATTTACTAGATTATTCACACTGTTTAGCCTAATTTTTGGATTAATAGTTTTATAGATTTAATAGTTTTGGTAAGAAAACATTGGTAAATGTCAGATTTTTTCAGAAACTGTGTCAGAGGGTTTTTTTCCTTGAGCATTGGGTGAATGAGTCTTGGCTCCTTGCTCAAGGTCCCTGAAGTGGACTAGATGCTCAGTTCTACACACAGGATGGCTGTTAAATTTACTGTGAAATCTTCTTTCTGAATTTATCCAAAATGCTTCTCCTTAAAGTGATATACAAGATTCTGATACTTTTGCAAGCCGGGGGAACTCGGTGGTTACTCATTTGGCATAAAATAGTCTCATAAACAGTGTTTGATGATCCTTCGCCAGTGCCTGTGATACCTCCTGCATGGTTACACTGTACAGATCCCAACTGCGGCCAGGATCGAACTGCGAGCGCCCATTAATTTTATTCATCTGTCTTCTGTGGGTTGCATCTGCTATGTATAATTCATCAAGCAACTCTCTGTTGATATCCGCATATAAATTAACTTCGATATATTGTGCAGCTCATGAATTTCTAACGGCGTATGTACACAGTGGAACCACAGCACTACATCAGCTCTGCTGTCTCTTGCTTAGGAGAACTGGAGTGAAAAGCATTTTATGTTTTGGAATGTTTTCAATCATAAAACGAGTAAAAGAAAAAGAAGAGAGAAAGAAAAGAAGTGGCCCACAGGCTTTTTATAAAATGTTGATGAAGCAGAGACACCCCTCACTGTTGTTCATGCCAATTATGGCTGGAATCTGCAGAGTCTGTTGGAGATATATGGGCTACTGTGTCTTCATAGCTCACACTAAAAACAGAATAGGGCTGCTAGGGCGTGTCTGTCATTACTGTTTTGACTTGATAGAAATAATAGAGACAAAGGGAGGATCAGAGAGCTGGAGAAGGTTCGATCATTTTAAACAACAACTTGCTGCACACATAGAAAGAGGGGAGACTGAAAAACAGGTCATGCGTGGGCTCTGACAAAGATCCATCTTATAAAATATCATGTTAAGTAAAAGTTTTAAAGTGCCATCTGCTCTTTCACTTACGCCATCATTTCTTTCATAATTATGGGTAATCTTTCTTCACTGCATTGTGTTTGTTGTATCTTTATGGCTCTTTCTGCCAGTTTTATGTTTCTGTTACACTTGGAGACAAAAGCAAACCAAACAAATGCTGCAGTCATTTGCAAAGACAAGATACCCCTTGCTGTTGTTTGGGCCAATTAGGCTCAAAATCTGTAGGGGCTCGGGCTGTGCCAAAGATTTCTTCTCAAAGTCTTCATGTGTCAGAGAGAGAGAGAGAGAACGGTCTTTGAGAAGAACTGCAAGAGAGACTCGCAGAATCCCCAGAAATGCACAAAAGCTGCACAATCACACAAACACGCACTCACAGACACGCACCATTTCTGTCACTCTCATCTTTCTTTTTCTCTTCTCGCTCATTTCTCTGTGGACCGCAGATAGACAAGACAACACATATTCTTAAAACCAAGAGACAAACAATTGATTATATATGCTGTAGTTGCAACAGAAATCCACTTTGCAGTCTGGGAATTGCACGCACAAATAAACTCGCAAGGAGCAGACTGCAGGAAAGAGTGAGCTGTTGCCAGAACACCGCGGAGGAGGGAGGGATATGTGATATTAATTCGGCTAATTTGACCTGAAACTGCAGACATGGGATGATGGAAGATGTTTTCACAGCACGTAGCTGCAGAGGAACCTTTGGCTCAGGGAGGCTTTTACACTGAAATGGACTCTGTGGGTTTCTGCTATAGAAAATAAAATGATATTGATTTCAAAGGCACCGAAAGCAAAGCTGGGGATTGCATTTATTGCAGGTGGGTTACCTTATCTGCACCCTGATGTCTGCTAGATGGTCAGTCTTAATGTCTCCACATCTAAAAGGTCATATTTAAATGACATATAGTCATTTTTATTGGGTGGCATTTATCATTTATAAATGCCGTTGTGAGCTGGGTCCAGACTATAGTACTGTACTGGCCCTTCAGACACATTTGTCTCTGCAGAATTATAGGTGGATCAAGGGGTTTTAGTTTTTGCAATTAGTGCTTGCAACTCTGACCAGGCTTATAAAACAGGAGAGGCCAAGACAGTTTAAATCAATTTTAACATTATTATCCTTGGAAAATGTATGCTAGACAATTTATCCAGACAGTGGACCACACCCCTGTTGTTGGCATTAATTTTTTGCAGTGGTGAGACATAAAAAAACTTGTGTGTGAATAAGCATGACTTCATAACAATAAAGGAAAAGGGTGACATTGTCAGCACTCTGTCTGGCTTGAATCCTGGTGAACAAGGTTTGTTTTGTTGATGTTTGTTGCCATGTATGTGAGCTTTAAAAGTATGCAACATCTGGTTGATGGGCCTTGCTTGAACTTATAGCTTTAAGGGGGTGGGTTACATTTTTTAAAGTGGGGTTGCTTGAGGCATGTGGCACTAGAAATTATGATTGCCACTGAAGCAACTTGTGTGCTTTGTCCCAAACCTAACTTTCTAGATTTTTTAAGCTAAAACGTTATTATTAGGGTGCTTTGGAACTACAACGTAGAAGTTTGACTTAGAAGCAGATACAATTTCTCAATATTACAATAGAACATGTTATATACAAAATAAACCAAACTGAGTTTGCTGTTGCACTCTTATTAAAAAGTACAGGAAAGTCTGCAATGCAACATGATGAACTGTTACACTTTAACTGGTTTTGAATTTTATAATCTCCTTTACTTTTGGAAAGTCAGTAAACTGTTGAAAGGACTTGAAATGAAAGAACTGTTAGTCTTTATGACTACTGGAAGCTCTTTTACACAGTGGGTCACATCCACACATTTACATCCAGTAAGTTATCTTGTTGTCTTGCCCAGAACACAATGACATGTGGTGGACAGAGCTGGGCTTGAACCATTGTCCTTTTGATTGATGGTAGGACAAACTTCCAGACTAAGCCACTAACGCCTCACATGCTGATTTTTGTTCATGTCTTCAATGCAAATACTGTAGTTATTTGGTTTATATTGTCATGTCCAAAGTAACTGTCAAGTAACTTAATCCAATAAGTCCTATGGTGTTTAAATTACCGATTATCAAAAAACTAGGGGTGTCCCAATCCGATATTGGTATCGGATTATATCGGCCTGCATCTAAAATCTCCAATATAAGCACTCCGATACAAGCAGTCCATTCTGAATTATTTTTCATTTATTTAATTCAGTTGTAGAATATGCTCACGTTTAAGTTAAACACAGTGGTTATTTTGCAACTTGAAAATAACTGTTTATGTTTTTATTGGATTTATTGAGGTTACTTTTCAGGAACTTCTGGTGTATTATTATGTATTTTATTTAATTGTAGTATATTCTTATGTTAAAGGTTAAAATTTATTTAACTCATTGGTTAATAACAAATGGGTCAGTTTTTCTCATACCTACTATTGCTGACTGCTGTTCTCTGTTTGAGTAATCTCACTTGATCAAGCCTTTTCTTACAGTCCATACTACAAAATAAGTAATAAAAGTATGTATGATTCCTGCTGATATCTTAATCGGATCGATATCGGTATTGGCCAGTACTCAAGGCTGCAATATCAGTATCGTATCGGAGGTGAAAAAGTTGTATTGGGACACCCCTACAAAAAACAATCAGAAATTGCTTTCATTAGGGTCCCTGGCAATTTTTGTAGTCCTTGTTAGCGGCTTATTAGACAATAATGCTCAAAAATTTAAGAGCTGGGCAATGTAAGATGCATTTTATTACTTTAAATTAAACGTTAAAATTTCACACACACATGTTCATCATAAACCTTATATGTTTATTCAAAAAGTGTTTTTCTAAAAATCCATATACTTTTGGCCCAGAGAACCAGGAAGTGCTAATTGCGAACGCACTTCTGCGTTTTTGGACTCATTTCTGTGCCACTCTTTAAACAAGAAAGGAATGTTGGAAAATGAGCAAAGTTCTATTTATGTTTGCTATGATGTTTATAATAATAATAATAATAATGATAATAATACATTTTATTTAAAAGCGCCTTTCACGACACCCAAGGACGCTGTACAAGATTAAAACAATAACAACAAAATCAACAATATAAAAATCATAAAATCAACAATAATAATAAAAACCAACAGTAGCAATGGACTGTAAAAGCATACATCATCTGGTTGGTGATGCTTCCCGGTGTCGCTTGTCATTGGCTTTTACATTTAGTCTGTCAAAGGCAAAGCAAGATGGAGTTGTAAATATCAGACATGTTGGATATTTAGGACACAAGATCATAAAGGCTTCCACCCAACAGGGAAAAGTAAATAACCATATTATCACCACACATAAAAGGTTTATTTTGAAAAGTGATCATTTGTAACAGGCCTCAAATCAGGTCATGCAGCTAATAGTTTGTTGGAGTTGGAGTTGGGCTTATACAGGAATCTTCTATCCTTATCAGAATCCATTTGCCTTAAACTTCTTCTGACACAATCTAAGAAGTGTGTATTTATATGTAAAACCTGTCGTCTTTCCAAGATCAAGAGCTGAAAATTTTACCCTATTTTATTCAGTGAGGGTTAAAAAATGGAAAGCCAATTTCAAGGCGCTTTTTTTCTGCAGGAGTGTGACGAGTTTGTTGAACTGTTGGGTAATCTGCGATCACAAGGTCTAATGAAACCAAAGGCACAGTGAGGTGTCTGACTTTGATCTTTGGGAGGCTCTTAGCCCGCCAGCACCCAAAGCCTTAAACTGTTATGACGGGGAGGGCGAGCGAGGAGCGGAAGTTTCAGATCCCGTCAAGTGTTTCAGAGCATTACATCATTTCCATGTCTTCCACTTGGAGAGTGTTGCAGCTGTTTAAGAAGGAGTCAATTCTGCTTTTCCACAATAAAAGTGTGATTTTGATGGGTCAGTGAAGCAGATTAAGGATGCATGAACATGCTCGGATGTACACACAAACTGATATTTGTATACAGCGTAGGATGCTTTGCAGTCATACTGTGCAGGGAATTGAATTTCCATCGGTGGTTAGTGAGGCAGTGTTACTCTTTCTCCCATTATGGCACTTTCACAAAGACAGCAGGGGGGCTGGAGAGAGTACAGAGGCCTGTGCCAGCTCCTCCAGCTGAGGCTCACCGCCCTCAGCCTCATGCCCAGCGGTGGACACTCTTTGTCGGCTGACTGGTGTGGGCTGAGTGGAGACGGCTCCCCGCTGCGTGCGGCTCATGCACACATTGGAGGTGTACACGTGACACGCACACATGCAGCAAGTGTTTTCCAGTTGAGAAAACTCTCACCCACTGTAGGTTAAAGAGGGTGAGCAGGTTAGCAGAAGGAGCTGGACTAGGGTCCTGGTAAAGGGAAGCTGCAGGGACTGTTGGCGCTGTTGTTAGGCTTTGGTGATGGTAATAGATCAGCTCTGTGATGGAGTAACCTAATGTGCCAACAGAGGAAGGGGGCTGGATTTTGTAAGTAGATCAAAGTAGAGAAAAGACCCCCTGATTCTGTTTGATCAATAATAGACTAATATGACTGTTTATACTGTTTGTGGCAGCAGTGCAATAGGTGAAGTCTCTGAAGAGCATGCTTTCCTTTTGATAAACCAGAAAAGACATTTAGTTTTAGGCTTTTTTTATCAGCAGTTCAGCAGGGTTTGAAAAAGTTAAACACTGATGAATCAATCTAGCAAAAGTATGGCTTTTGAAATTTGTGATACAATAATGTAGGTAGTTGTATCTAACTGTTTTGCATTTTTGTGTCTATTTGTGACACACAGCAGAATTTCCCCAACCTCTGGTCTGAAGAAAAATAAAAACGATTAATTTCATTACCCTTTTTTGAATCTCAAAAACCAATGGTGTTTTATTGTGAAAAAAAAAATGACTGGATCCTCTTATATGTGCCTGTGTAGCTTGACTGGGCAGACTCACCGCTGAGATGAATAAAAAAGTACAACTACAGATAAACTCAGGTTTAAACCTTGTGCTCGTGCATTCTACCATCTGTGCTCTGGACCTAGTTGTGATATATTTGACTGTGCACATGTGTGTTACTGGAGGGTACTCGAAGTACACAAGTGCTCGACTTCCTGGTGTGGAAGAATTCGATATAGAGGTAAGAAATAGAAAAAAAATACCCAACAGCAGTCAATAGAAACAACAGATTAACTAAGACTGATGACCATTGGATGAAACACACACCATCAGCACCGTGTGATGCTGTTTTCATCAGGAGGGATGTAATTAGTTACTGTGTCAATTTTTTCTAAACTGAATATCAATAGTAGGTGCCAGTGTAACAATAATTGTATTGCAAATGCTAGAACAACGATATACTGTGATATTGTGCTTTGCCCTTCTTCCTGTCTGTATGTGTATTTATGTAAGAGAAACTGTGTTTGTGAGAAAGAGACAGTGTTTGTGTGTGAGCCAAATACGCCCTGAAAATAAAGTGAATTTTCTGAACCATACTGGACACCCCTATTAAAAAGCATCAACAAGTCTTGAAGGCAACTATATGAATTGTCCCACTTTTAGCTTGTTTTGAATTTTATAATCTCCTTTACTTTTGAAAAGATAATAAATGGACTTGAGATGAAAAGAGCTCTTCTTGTCTTTCTGATACTGAAAGCACTTTTACACAGTGAGTCACCCCTACACACTTACATCCATTTACTCTCAATCATTCACTAATGGTTGAAGTTTCTGTGAAAGTTATCTTTTTGTTTTGCCCAAGGAAATATTATCATGGGATGGCCAGAGATAAGCTTGAACCCTTGAACTTTTGATTAATGGTGGACTGAGCTTCTACACTAAGCCACCAACGCCTCATTACAGGATTTTGTTCATCCTTGTAAATGCAGATAATGTAATTATTTGTTTTTAATGTTCATGCCCAAAGTGCTGAGTCAAATTATTTTCACCAGAGTGAACCCCCTATTTATGTTTTTTTTTTTTAATCTGTAGCAGGCATGGTGGTTTTTAAATTTATTTTGCCAAGTAAATGCTGTATTGGGCCAGTTTTCTTTGCTTTGTTCCCACCCCAAAACCTGAATCATGCTGCACAAGTTGTTCTGTTATACTCATTTTAAATATGTAAATAATTTTGTTGCTGGGCTGCAGCAGGGAGTGCTGTTACCTCAGCAAGAAGGGTGCTGGAACGTTGCCCCAGATAGACTGGACTTACTTTGATAAGTGGTAAAGGATGTATAGATGTATGGATAGATGGATGGATGGATGGATGGATGGATGAATGGAATGAGACCATGAAAAGATCGAAGATGATATATCTTAAAACGCAAATGAATAGTAATGAGTCTGTCCTCAGACTTTAAGCATAAACTCTATTCATGCCGTTGCTGCAGAGACATGACAGAGGATAGACTCAGCTAAAAGGAGAGGGAGAGTAGAGAATGACATGCTGGAAAGAGGCGACAGGTCATATTCATGTCTAGGAGATTACTATAACTTATTATTACAGCCTTCATACATTGGTGCATGTTCATAACTGCTAAGATTCCAGTGCCCACAAATGCCTCCGTTTTTGGTGTAAAGTATCTTTTAATCTATATTCTGAGTCTAATCATCAAGGGCTGGATGCTATCTATTTTTCATTTTCATTCATATTTATTTATTACTTTTATTCATTCATGTGAGGTGTGTCTTGGAATACATGGACAGGCAGGATCTCATTACTCGCGGCAAGTGAGGAGGGAACTGATCTATCATTAAAACAGGATCATTATGACCCGTTGAGGGGAGATATGAATTTGAAATTCTAATTTTCAAAGGAGCAGCCCGTGATATCTACCACAGGGAGATGACTGAATCCTGAAAATATAACAGAGAAACTCTGAGGCAAGCGTAAGCTCAAAGCTAAATCGATAATGTCATTACATGGCACGGTGCTGTGCAGGGTTTAATTGGATAAAATCAACATTTTATTGCGTGCAGCCGTGTGCAAAGACTTTTTTATAGTTTCCAAGCTATAAACAGGATGGACCAAAAGGCAGGCCAGAAAGAAAACAGTCGTTTTCTTTGTGTAAACTGAGTGAGTGCCTGCAATTACTGGTGTCTAATTCAACCAGATGTCAGACAAACATAACCTCCAGTCAATAGAAATTAATTCAGCTCCACATAAATACTTAGATATTGATAAATGTAAAAGGTAAAATGGACTATTGAGACCAGAAAATGCAAGAATGTGAAATGCATCCTACAGTGCGCTGTGAAAAACACCTTTTGGAATATACTCAGTAAAATTGAGTGTGCACTCATTTTGACTGTATGCATTTTTCCCAATATTTTGAGGAAATGGCACCCCAGTTTAACAGCTACAAATGCTGAAATGAACTGAGTTACCAATCAACTGAAAAAAAAGAAAAAAAAAACATTGAAAGTTAGTAATTTTAACCTTTGATTGCAGCATATTTTAGCAAGGGATTATTTATTAATTCCACTTAACAAAAACATGTTCTGTGAGATAAAAGTAAATGAGTGTGCATACAATAGCAATTTTGTTAACATGTTTACAGCCAGCTATCTGTCCTTGGCCTTGTGATAACAAGCTAATCGCTAGCATGCTAATTGCATGCTAATCGCACTAATCATAAGCTTATTTTATAATCTATGCAACCTCTTAACCGAAGAATATATCATATATTAATCTTATGATAGACCATTGTTTTCATTAACCAGCAGGTGCTGACTTGCTGACATTTAGGGGATTCAGCCATTAAAGCTGCAGAGAGACGGCTAATGTCAGCCACTAAAGAGACATTTAACCACATGTACCTTCATAAAATTAACACTACCTGTTGATTTAGATATTACAAGTAGAGGGTCCAATAAGAGCACTGTCCTTGAACTGAGTCCTGATTTGCTGAAAACTGTATGTCCCTGGCGAGATTTTCTAAAGGCTTAATACAGCACAAGGAGGGGCACAGATGTCTAATAATAATAAAAATCTGTCATGTGGCTTCATTTATGAGATGTTGACATGTTATCATATTTTTTGGTCCACTGACACAAAAATTAAACTACGTTCTGCAGCTTTGAGGCTACTTGACCAATCTTGCGACAAATCAAATGGATGGATCACATTTTCATTTATAAAATTAAAAACAATGAACTTATATTAATCTCCCCTTCATCCTTGATAGTACATCTCAACCACAGTTGTGACAGCGTCTTAGCAAAGGTCAAGTATTGGCACCTGTGCAATCTGTGCTACTCCAATGTTTGTGGGCAGATCTTATTAAGACTTTATGAGTAGATCCTATTGAGTTTATTTGTGCTGATATCATTACTGCTTAAAAGGGTTGTAAACTATACCCAAAACAAAGTAGTTTTTGGTTCCTTTACTTTGACTCTTCCTTTCTATAATTTCCATTAATTATAATTACTAGCCACAAGAAGCCTCTTTTATAGTATTTGAGGTCTTTCTCATTTGATACTAGTATAGAACTGATACGAAACTATGAGCCTGTTAAGGGTGCAGTTATTCATTTGTTTTAATGTTCATTGGGTTGTTCATTCTCCTTTTTCAGGTTGTGAAGTTTAGTTTCTATATTTCTTCTAATTTTTTAAAGAATCATTGATTTCCTTCTACATTGTTTGTAATCCTCTAAACTTTGACATATTATCATCAGTATCTGTTGTTAAGTTGTTTTATTACCAATCAGTTTGAGCCAGAAGAAAGATGCTAAATGAAATAATAAAAGTTAAACAGAAAAGTTCCTTCAACCTATCTTCTCCGTAATCAACTTTTTTCTCTTCTTTTCCTCTAACACCTTCAGTCTTTTTCTTCCACTTCTTTTTGTTCTTCTTCTGCCTCTGTATTTGGCTACATCCTCTGCTTTTTCTCTAACTTTTCCAGTCTCACTGTTCTTTTTCCCTCCTCTTCTGATGCATCTTCCCAATTAAATCTTTTTATTATTATTTTATAATTCTTGTTCTCTTCTCTTGGTCCTTCACTGTAGGATTCTCCGGCTCCATTTGTTTTTTTTTTCATGTTTTTTTAAAGTTTTTTTTTTGTTTATTCATTTTTGATCAATGTGTTTTAGCAAGCTGTTTTTTTTCCTATTTAGCAAACTGAGCATAAAAGGACACATGACCTAAATTAAATTTGAGAATCTTGTTCTCCAAATTTGTTTCTTCTGTCATCAACTACCTCGATGATGGTTATATTCCAGTGGCCACCCTCTCAGTCTGACTCGATTATATAATTTGAAGATTGTGAAGGAGTGGTGGAATTTATTGTTCAATGGCCTATTTTAGAAAGGATCAGCAATTGGAGATCCCACACCCAGAACATTTGATTTGAGTAATTTAATCAAGTCTGAGTAGGTTCACCCAGAGTTCAGCATCTGCATCACGACTGTAAAGAGACAGGATGCACCACTGCATTAGTTTTACATTGTTCTCTGGCAATATTGGCCCATTTACAAACACTGGTCATGAATAAATAATGTAGCATTTCACTTAATTTTATGCTTCACTTATTTCCTTATTTTTATGTATTTTTTAAAATTCACTAGAAAACTAAGTGTCACAATTAAAAGAGGCTGAACAAAGAAAAAATGGCTTAAATTCTCTATTTACCGTGGTTAGTCTTTAAACTGTAACACCTTTACATATCTGGCAAGCATTGGCTGTAGCTTGTATATTTTATATCCACAGACTCTGCATGCACCACAGTCCACTCTCTGAGCAAGCCTCCTGATACTACATGCTATATCATCAAATAAAGAGACTTCCTGTAGGAAAAATTAAGTGCTCTGAAATTTCTCACACAATAGTACATTCAACCCAAAATTGTATTTTTTTTCTGTAAAACTCACACAATTATGTGAAATAACTGTACTTGTTAACAGCATTGTACCTTACCGTTAGTCTGAGCTTGTTCTCCTTAAAGGTACTGTACAGTGCTGCTGGGAGACCTTTCAGCCCTTTCAGTGACTATTGTCAAGTACATGATACAACCCAACTTCAAAAATACTGAAATATCCCCTTAAGCTTCCTCTTTTTTTCTGGAAAAGGCTGTAATTAACTGTCTTTCTTAAGTATGAGTAACCTCATTTTTTGAAACAAAAAAACCAAAGGTCAGGGTCAGCACACTCAGAGTTTCATTAAACCTTATTTTTAAAAAGGACTTCAGTTAAAATGTTTGTTCTTATGATGCTGGCACTGTTTTTAACCCTTGAAATTTTAAAATGTGCCAGAAAAAGTAACAGAGCCTAAATAACTATGATGATTTTTTTTGATTAATTTCTGTCTTGTCCTTGTATTTGAAAAAATCTCAGATGAAATAAGTCACCAGGTTCCTGCAGGCTTTTTCTTGCAACACGACCCACAGCAGAAATGCAACAGAATAAAATTCTCTTGATTAAGAGCATTTATGTCATGGTGTTAAATTGTTATATCTTAATATAATTATTGTTTTATACCATCCTCCAGCTTTTTTACATGCATTTGCTTCCAAGCTGGAGTTGTTGTCAGTTTCCGTGGAAACCATTGTTCACCAAATGTGACCAGACTGTGCTTATTGTCTGCTATGTATCAAGGTCTTTGCATGGGGGTGGCATGTTTTGTTGCTCTTTTTGTTCCACTCCTGATTCTTCTGATTTATTAGACGCTATGTGACCATCGGATGAGCTTGATTGCTCAGTTTGTCTTTGAAAAGACTGAAGCCAAGCTGAACAAACACAGACTATGGCATGTCCAAATCAAGCTTACATGTTTTATGTGTCTCTCTTTTAATCTCCATCCATCTATCTGCCGCATAGATACACCTACACTGGTGGGGGGCACAGTTGAACCCAGAGGTTAACAACTCACCAAGGTCCCATATGTCTCTTGCAGCAATAGCACACACTAAGAGGCTGATCACACCTCTGAGGAACAGAGGGATGGAAAGAGAAAGATTATCCTGGATAAGTCTTAACGAGTGGCAGAGGAAGAGCTGGGGAAGCCTCCTCACACACAAAAACGCTCTTATCATCCTGTGATTTTCTTGCCTAGACGACACATTGTATCTATAATGAACTGAATGATTTGTCATGTCTGTGTTTGTGTCTTTTTGTTTTGAACTTGTCTGGAAAGCATGAATCAGGATTGAGGGAGAAACATCTTGCTCATTTTATTCAGATCAGACTGAGTCGCGCTATGTTTGGCTTTCAATTTTCAAGCGTGCGCACACACCACACAGTCTTTCCATCCCCACACAGTTAGACTAACCAGATGCCCCGAGGCCTTTTGGCTTGTGAAAAGGGACACAGAGCTCTATTGTTTTCTCTGTGATTCAGTTATTACACAGAGATTAACACTGTGGAACTCCTCTGTGACACCCAAGGGCTTTGGACCCGGGGAGAGTGAGCACTGAAAGCCTTTATCTTTCCCTCTCTCTCTCTCTTTTTCTTTCTATGTCATTGTCTCTCTCTCAAACACACACACACACATTGCTCATGATGTTACGCACTTATTCAGGCGGCGCCAAACAAACGGTCACAATTACGGCTGAAAATCACACGCAGACACACACGCCGCTGAACTGCTCATGCATTCGTCTGGAGGAATGTGTTCAGCGGCTGATAAGGAGAAGAATGGGACACCAACATTAGAGCAGAAATGCCAGCGCAGCCACAATTCATGCACGCCCGCACCTGCCTCACACATTACAATGCAGCATACGCATTCAAATGTCTAATGTATAGAATCCTGGGGAACGCTTCCTACAGTGTGAAGACTGTTTCTATAATACATTATGAGAGGGGCTGTCAGCATTAACACATTAGCTGTTTGTTTGATCGACAGGACAGGACAGGGAGTGAGAGAGGCGTGGTGACATGCAGGAAGGGAGCCACAGGTCAGGTTTGAACCAGAAGGCTGCGCCAAGGACAACTTCCTCTGTACATGGGGTGCACAGGCATATCCACAGGGCTACTGGTGTACAAATTACATTATGCCCCTGATCATGCAGCTCTTACAAGCACAATATTCACATCACTGGGATCTGCATGTCGCAAAGTGGACTCCACAGGTATAGAGATGTGATAAAGAAGGAAGGGAGCACAGCGAGCCAGTGGGGAAGGGCAGTGCTGTGAGTATCTGCCTGTATGTGAAACAGGTGCCATGCTGCACTCTCTTATGGTTTCTCGAAGGATTGTTCATGTGATCTTGGTGTAGCCTTCAGACCAGAAGGCTAAGGTTGCTCCTTTTGGTGTTGAGCAATGCAAAGATTGAAAGATGAGAGTTGCCATTATTTTAAGGAGGGCTTTTTGTTTTTAGTAACTGTTAAAGCACAGCTTATTTTTAGCATTATACATTTTAATTGTGTTTATAATTTGATGAAGAATAGTAATAATGTAATGAAAGTATTAATGATTTAGTACATTTCAGTTGCAAATCCAGGGAGTGGGCGGCAAGTATGTTATATTCAATTCCAAACTTTTAGCCTACATAACAAAACTTGAAGTGCATGAAAAATTTGCTTGTAAATAGGGCTGGAAAATGGGACTGTCTCATGCCTATCATTCCAGTTATTTTATTGATTCCCCTATCATTTATGAGTTTTAAAAATTCGGTAGGTCTGTACAAGTTTTCTGTGTCAACAGTGTCAAACATTAGGCACTGCTTGCTTTTACTGCTGTGTTGTGTTTCAGCATGTTGTTAATCTTTCCACACTTGCCTGAAATATTACAGCCACAGGCATTGTACGTGACACTGTTAGTGTCATTAAGTTAAGCCACTCTTTAGACTGCCTTTGTCTCCTGTCCACCATGATAATTTCCTTGAATCCTTCATTGTTGTTTGTGTTTGCCTTTTTGCCGGGAGCATATTGTTGTTGTTTTGCAAGGCACACAGAACTGAGGTGGAACATACTCTAAAATGGAACCTATTCTTGAGTCCCAAGTTGTAAAACGTTTTCAATATAAAAAAAATATCTAGGACTTTCCGAAGACTAAAACACATTGTTAGTAGGTTTGTGATGTACCATGGAAACCTGAATCATAAGGAGTTAAATCATTTAAATATAACTATGCGTGCTTATTGGGGCACTGGTGGCTCAGTTTTAGGAGTCGCTTGTTCGACAATCAGAAGATTAAGTGTTCAAGCCCAGCTCCTGCTTTTACATGTCGATGTGTCCTTGGGCAAGACACTTAATCCTAAATTGCCTTCTCTGCTGTGTCAGAGGCATGAAAGTGATCAGCTAACACTGATGGATAATTTACATTGAAGCCTCAACCATCAAAGAGTGATGCTGGTGTTGCCTGATGTGTCAAAAGCAGTTAGAGTAGTAAGCTCAAGTCCGTTTATCATTAATTACATGATTATAAAGGTGGATTAAGTTATATTAGTCACATTCCTGTTCTGTTGTAATGCATGGTAGTGACTAGCTTCATAGGACATTTCATCTACTTTTATTAATGTGTTGCACACTATCAAGGAATGGTTTCGACATGATGGATGGAGCAACAAACAATAAGCTGTCATACATCTACAATGCAAATTAGAACTTTGATACTGTTTTTAAGAAAGCAAAGGATGTTCAAAAAGTGCCTCTGCAGCAAAACAGAGAATGATTGTCTTGCAAGCAAATGCGTGCCAACACCACATGAAAGATAAGAACAAAGAAAGAAGAGGAAGGACGGAAAAGGAGAGATAAAGAGTAGCGAATCAAGAGAGCGAGTGGCAACAGGCGAGAAAGAAAGAGAGAGAGGGCGAGTAGAGCGAGAGGATGATGTCATGCTGATAGCACCGAAGCTGCACGGTCCCAGTGGGATCTCCCTTCCTCCAACAGATGTACGGCATCTCAGTGGGATCAAACAGAACCAGCAGGATACATTCTGCTCTGAGCAGCTGGAAGAGCATGAAAATAGCATCCAAGCCCCTGTGTGTGTCTTCAGAGCTGAGTATGTGATTGAGCACACGGGTGTCAACTGTTCACATGCAAGCATCACATGGCGTGTGGTACCAGAACACTTTGGAGCTAATTAAATTCCCCTCATGACTTGTCTATCATGGTATATTTTTTTCCTTTCACACTGTCTTCGCTGCAGTCAGTGTACATATGCCCATACCCAAGAAATCACAATACAAATAAAGATTAAACCATGATTTAACGCACTGAGTAGCTGGTGAGCAATACAAAAACAAACTACTTATTATGTTTTTGGTAACACTGATGTGATCAATTATTCATATGAGTAAGGACAATGATATACTTTATATTTCAGTCACTGTAAGGTACGTGACTGTTGTATAATGACTATTAAAAATGTACAACAGAAGGGGGGCTTATGGCTTTTCTCAGGGTACAGCTTTCTGAACACTAAACCTCTGGGACCCCTCCTTCCATTGGTGCAGACAAACTGCAGAGATCAGTGCTAAGCTACAAACAGCCTGGTTTTAGTAAAAATAAAAAAGAACAGTATCAGAGGAAGGATAATTAACCCCAAAACATATTCTATCACCTTTCTCTTGTAAATCTTTCCTTGATAAAGGATAGACTGAGAGGGATCAGCTGACACTTTAGAGCATGAGTGAAGCCACAGGGCATTTCTTGACATGAAATACAGTACAGTATATGGTGCAATGTGGTAAATCATATACTGTACAGGAAGTATAATGCAATGGTGCACAAAATGATATAATTGGGTATAATGCTGGGTTTTAAAAACAATCTAATGAAACAAACATTTAGGTCTAACTAACAAACAGATGCAGCCGCTTCAAGTTTACATTTTCAGATTCCACCGTAAACATGACATGATTAGTTTAGTATTTGTAATTTTTTTAACCAATTGAATGTATTTGTTAGTCTTTAAACAAGACCAGTCCTTATCACCTCTACTACTCTTAGCCACATTGGACAATGACAATACATTGCCTTCTGCTTTTATGGGGCTTGAGAGAATTGTTCAAATTGCTTATATTAATTTAGCAATGCATTTGATTTATTTTCACTGTGAAATGAATTGTCAAGATGATTATTTCATAACATAACCAATAACCGAAAATGAATTGAATACGAATTTTGAAAAAAATAGTAAAGCACATTATCATTTCTTGAATATTATGTCAAATTATAGTTGTTTACTTTCATTTCTGGACAAAAGATAAGGTTTAAGTGGTTAAATGGTGTGCTTGATTAATTTCTGACCTCTCAGAGAGGGCCAGTGAGTGGCTCCAATTAGGGTATAAAAGGGTGAATTCAGTTGCTTAGAATAGCAGAATTGTTTTTTTTTTTATTAAATTCTATAGATTCCTGTCATTTTACTTCTTTTTAGATGTAAATGCAGTCAAGAAAATGTTGCAAACCATAATATATTGCAAAGTTAAGTACCACAATATTCAGCGGATCCTAAAATCTTAAAAATTACAAAAAAATCAAAATGGGACTCAAGAATCATGATAATATCATATCATGGGACGACTCGTGGCCCTCACCGTGTTATCTGGTTTTGGTAGCAGTTATTTCCTCTTGAGGAGCTTACAGACAAAATGTTGGTTGGCATGCTGTTGGCAGAAGGGCACGAAGGCAAAGCTGTGTACAGAAGTGACGCCAAAACAAAGAGACTTGGTAGTGGAAAAGTAAGTTGTTGTCGATATTTACATTTACATTATGACGTTCAATCACTATATGCTGTTTTTGTGGCTTGTTTTCCTTAAACTTTCTAGATACTAGAGATAGGAATCGAAAACGAATTCCAGTTGAGATTAACAACTACCTTGAGGAATCAATATTGTTGGTCTTTTTGCTTTACAGTTTCCTTATCAATTCTTTATACTTTGTTATGCATGGCTTGCAAGTGTAGGACGTCATACTCTCATCAGAGGCAGTCAGAGGATATCATAACAAAGATGTCAAAAACAGGGGAAAGAAGTGGTCAAAATTGTGGCTCAGTTATATCAAAAGACAAAATTAAAGATGCTGCACAACTGTACGTAACAGGAGACAGTAGCAACTTAATGATGCAGCACAGCCTTGAATATCAAGAATGTCATGTCTTTGACATTATTTCCACTGAAAACCTAACAAATTTCAACACAGAAAATCCACAGGTATCAGAAACAAAATTATTATAGAATTGTATCAATTAGCAGAATCGGTAATTGGTATCAATAAAATATTTTTAGTTCCCATCCTGACTAATAATGTGGCATTATCAGTCCAATCTGTATCAGTATATAGCCCTAGCTTCTGTGCCAATACAGGAGTAAAGGTGTTCTTCATCATTGTGTCTTATATTTGGGATGGTGCCATGAACCTAATAAAACCCCACTGTATATATCATGAACTATCCCTTTAAATTGTTTTGGTATAACTTTGACTTTGATTGCTCATGAACATCTAAAGAGTTTGATTTCCTGCACTCTGTCTTTATAAAAAAATCTTCCACTTGACTTATAATAAATAGAAGTTACTCAGAGATGCTCCTGCTGATGCTGGCCTCAAACAGAATCAAACCCTCAGTCTCGTCAGCGATAATGAGCTGAAATTGTGATTCAGACAGGATACACCAGGGGCTAAAAGGTATTTTAAGGATGTTGTCAGTCTCTCATGCGTGAATTCAAAATGTGCAGAAGACAATCACATCCTCCTCACACTTGAGTGCCTTTGTATTAAGTTGATTTCATCTTATGAAGTTAGAGTTGAACCTCCTGACAGTCCATAAGAGTATTATAGTAATGTAGTGTAAAGCCAAGTACAAGCTCCTAATATTTGAGAGCAAATGATTTACTCTCTGTCTTATCTTTACATTCACATGGTTTCATAGCCGGTGTAAATGCATGCGGAATAGCTTTCATGTGAGCGTGTGCGATAGCTCCGTAGTGCTGTCACCTCATGTAAATTATATATGTATTAAACATCAAGGCTGGGAGGGATGGTGTGTGTGGATGTGCGATGATATAGCTGTGTTAACCGACAGCTCTGTGCCTCGCTTATCTGCCTCTCCGGGGTAAACGCCGGCTGTCAGTCCATGGCACAGCTCTTTACATGCTGGCTTTATAGGTTTCATAGAATGTTGAGTCCAACACCCAACAGCAGCTTCAGTCATGGATGGAGCTAATAAAACTTTATGCTGTGGTAAGCTTCATAATAAAGATGAAGGCCCTTCTGGAGATGAAATGCGAAAACAGTATGTTCAACTTTGGGGTCATACTAGCAAAGCAGTCATGTACTTAAAATTATTCTTTGAGAGAGTTGTTTTAGATCTTAAAGCACATGTAAGGAACTTTTTTGATGTAATTTTTAGCCGTCTTGCCACCATTCATAGCAGAGATAGAGCGGATAGAGTCTTAAGGGAGGGAATAGGGCAAGGCAATACTTGTTGGAAATGGGCCACAAGCTGTAATTGAACCCATCAAACTTGACTACCAGCACCTCAGGGCACCTCTGTATCTGGTGCTCTCTGTGGATAAATTGTGATGATTTATCTCTTTGCTGATCTTGTTCTGTGCATGTGTAATAGCATGTTTTCACATTCATCATTCATTGTTTCAGATGTTTGAAGGCAACTTACAATGACGTACAGTCCTCAACTTCATTTTTTCCTGACTGGTATTTTAAGGCCGGATTGTAGAATAATAAGATATTGGTATATTTTTGCATGTTATGAACTGTTTGTCCTCCTATTCACTTTGAAAAAAAAACATCCAAGGTGCATTTAAGGGCAAGCAAAATTAGCATTTGGGTTAGAACAATGTGTTGAATTTACTTTGCCCCCCAGAATTTCCCATCTGGTCCCAGGATTTGAGCAAGTGAGGCAGTGTCTTGTTACTGTATGTGTCTATTTTTGTTTGCAAAGCAGCTAGTTATGTAACTAATTTAAACACACCGTTTGTGTGTGTGCAAGCAGACTGTGTTTGAAACTCACAGAGGCTCACATGATTATCAGACAGCAGCTGGGCATGTGTGAAGTCTTTTGTTCTCTCACTCGGTTACTTTCTCACATCTGTCGTCTCTTTTCCTGCTTCTTTTAATACTTTGTTTTCTATTCTCTTTCCTGTCAATTATTAACTCCCACTCAACGAGTCAATGCCCTACTTATTCAGTGGGGGCTGGGGGTTACATCATGATGTAGATTAGAGAGCAAACTGCAGACGAAACAAAAAACAACTGGCGGTTATCCTAGAAGGTGGGAGAAATTAGGGCAACATATTGTTTAAAGGTCAAAATATTCACCATAAACTGGTTTTCACAGTATTGTACAAGAGACCATACCTGATTTGAGACTGGAAGTCACATGATGCTGTGCAGCAGACCAATCCCAAAACTTTCCATAGCAAATGGTCATGTAATAATGAACAATAAACATCCAGTATAGGGCCTGACCGATATGGATTTTTTGAGGCCGAGGCCGAGGCCGATGCCGATGCAGATATTTGGCAGAAAAAAATACCGATTACTGATTAATCGGCTGATTAATTTTAAAAATAGATATAAAGTGAATTTTTAAAAAATGTGGTCCCAAAACACTTAAAACAATGAGTATATGAATTACACGCAGAACATTTTACTGTTTTACAATACTCTGTCACTAAGTAGCCTATTTGCTTAACTTTACAACAGAGTTATATCCAGGTACAAAAACATGCAAAAAATCATCAAACTGCTGGGAAATTCATTATATAACCTTAAAATAGAGTCACTCTTTATCTTGTACTTCTTGTTGATGAAAGTAAGAGGTAGGTTTTAGTACAGGTAGAACAACTTTTAAAAAGTTATAAACAGGTCACTGAGAGGAAAGCAACAACATTTTTTTCATAAGCCTCTTTTATTTTTCTACTCTACAACTTTCAAGAGCAAAGAACCTTCAAGTACAAAATAAAATAGTGGGAAAAACTACAGTCAATTCCTGCAAAATAAAATAAATAACCTTATTTAAAATGTAAATATATAGATGAATTATGAACTCTGTCTTGTCACATCTGCCTTTCAGTCCCAGAGTGCATCAGAAGTAGGTTTAAGTGCAGGTAGAACCACTTTTTTTATGATACACATAAGGAAATATCTGTGAGGAAATCAAACTATTTTGTGGGACACTGCACATATTGCACAAACTTCTTTAAACAGGACTGATTAAATTTCCTAGCTATGATGAAGGCTCCCCCTGGATGAGCTGATCACGTCATAGAGCTCCGGGGGAGCTAAGCTAATGCTAGCATAGTTAGCTAGCTAGCTAGTTAGCTCAACTGCAGCGTTGGGGACAAGCAGGTAAAGCCAGGTTTCCGTAATAATCATCATAGAACAGTCACGAATGAACCGATCCCCCCTGCCATCAGAAGGTCCAATTCGTCAGTTTTGTGAACGACAGATGGTCAGGAAAATGTTCGGCAGTGCCGGTCTGTGAGGCTGCTTCCGTAGCCTAGCTAGCAGAGAGCCCAGTGGTCTTGATATGTCCAGCGATATATTGCGCGACCACTGAAAGTCGCTCGCAATGTCGGACTTGCAGGCAAAAACATCATTCAGCAACTGCATGAGTGTAGGCAAGTTTTGCCCCATACACTCCATCATCCATACATACAGCATCAGTAGAGAGCTCAGAGCCGCTGCAACAACGCGCGCCACCATCTTTCGCAACGTCATCATTCTGCGCAGCTTGGACACGGAACTACGTTTCACTGTTTTATGAGAAATTAAGAATATATCGGCGTTACATCGGCAAAACTCTGGCCGATGTTGAATACTTTGAAAAGGGCAATAAATCGGTCGGGCCCTAATCCAGTATGCTACTAATTATCATGACGGTAAGCAGCAACTTGATGTTGAATATATGGACTCTAAACTAAAGTGTTAGCAGAACTTTTTGTGCTCCTTTCTTTGCCAGGAATCATTCATGGTGAGATTTTTTGTGTTTCAATAACAATAATCAAAAACTAGTAGTGCTCCGAGATCACAACCCTCTGCCAAGGCATTTCTGACACTATTTGCCCGAGCTCTCAATGTTAAAAATCCTCTAAAACAATCCTCGATCTGCATCTGGATTCAGATCACCATCAAAATCTAATCACTTCTTCCTTCACTAACATTCCCTGAGCATTTTATCAAAATCTGTTGAAGCTTTTCAAGTCATCTTGCTAAATTTGCATAAAAATTGAACATGACAAAAGTGTGCCCCAAAGTTGTCCCAAACCTTCTGACTCTTGATGGAAAAAGACATGCAAGCAATCTGGAGACATTTTCAAACCAACTGAAGGAAACCTACATTTAAACAAAAGACTGATTACATTTGATGAAACTTGGATTTTCAAATACGATCCTGAGACACAACCGCAGTCAGTGCATTCGGAAACAGCATCGCTACCAAGGATGAAGGAAACACAACAAAGTAACTCAGTTGTAATAAAATGGTTTCTGTCTTCATCAAGACAACACACCAGCTCTTTGGTTAATAAGTTTCTGGCCCAAAAGTTCCAGTGCTCGATCACCCTCCCTATCTAGCACCATGTGACTTTTCCCCATTGGCCTAAACTCAAATCTGGACTCAAAGGAACTTGTTTTGGGTCTGTGTCAGAAGTTAAGAAAAGAATGACAGAGGCTCTGATACAACTGTCCAAAGATGAACTACTGCACTGCTTTGATCAGCAGAAGATCTGAATGCAGCGGTATGTTGATGCAGAGGGGGAGGAGATTGAAGGAGGAAGACACAGACAGACGTCTATGTTCAATAACATTGACTTAGTCTTGTTTTTTTAAAGGCCTAGCTTGTGTGCTCACTTGTTTCCTCCTTGGGTCCACAGCAGGCATCTGTCCAGGGTGTGTGAATGGCCTGGTGTTTATGTCTCTGCACACACTCATCAATGTTTAGGCTCTTGCCTTGTCCTTGTACCATAGGTCAGTTTACCATTTGTCTCCCTCACGTCCTTCAACCGCTTTCTGGCTTTGACATATTTCTTGTGCTGGAATGATGATCATATCCAGCTGCTTCTAAACCTCTCAAAGAAGTTTGGAAACCTAATTTCGATTGATTATTTTCCCCCTGTATTAATACCAATTGGTATTGTATTTTATATCACTGAGAGGTCTAATTAGTCACCTGTATAATGAGATACAGCTTGTAAGGATTGTGCATTTGCAGAATGAGCAACACAGCTAAACGCGTGGATAGCACCCAGAAAATGGTGTCAAAATCCTCTCTTCACTTAAATAGAAAGCTCACAGTTCCTCAGGGGGGTAAGGGTAAGGAACAGGTCTACCTTGGATGTTGTCTGCTGGGATGCCCACTTCACTGTCTGACTTCACTAGTCTCATGGAACTTGGCCCTAAGTTTGCCAATAGTACCAGGGCTGACACTGAATATTGCTGCCACTCTGCGTACTGGGACACCAGCTTCCAGTTGCAGGGGATTTTGGACCTTTTTTGGGTGGGTCACTACCCACATGTTTAGCTGTGTCGCTCATTTCACAAATGCATGATCCTTACAAGCTGTACCTCTCTGTAAAGGTGACCAATCAGACTTCCCCAAGATATAGAATACAATACTACTTAGTATTACTAAAGGTGAGAAATAATCAACTGAAATAACATTTCCAAACTTTTTTGAGTGTGTAAAGGAAAACACAACATTCTTACCTGCTGCTTAATCTCTTTTTGCCTTTTGGCCCGGTCACTGAGGAATGTCTGCTTTCATTAGATCACACAGTCTCAGGCCTGCTTTCTCAGAGATAGCACCCAGGTAAATGCTGGCCTCTCTCCTCTTTAAATGCCAATCATATCCTCACTACAGGAAGACTCATGATGGCTGTCACAGTCAAGGTTTTCATCTGAAGCCATTACAGCATTGCTTTATGTCTTGTGATCTGTCACACACTTTATCCCTCTTTTCTTTTCTCCAGGTTTGAAATAAGTGTTTGATGTGGAATACAGTGCTGCTGCCTGTAGGAGCACTTGTTACCGTTCATACACACTATCATTGTGCCTGTCGTAGGTGCTTGGGGGTGCATTTAATCTCCAGCATTAACAGCTTAGAGCACTGCCAAAATCAGTGGCTCTGGTAGAATTGTTCAAACTTTGATCAGTGGTGATTTGAGTGTTACATGCTGCAATTTCTGTCAATTTGGAGCACTTCAGTGGAAACACTGTGCTCATGCAGTGTGGTTAAATGTGCAAGCAGAAGTGAAGGTGCATGGGAATATTGTTTTATGTTTTTATATAAAGTAGCTTATAATCTAAAACTTTTAACCTTATATGAAAAGTAGATACAGGATTCCCACGCATACAAAAGATAGACAATATTTGACCAATTTTCCAGTCATGTGAAATATATGGTAAGGGTATAGTTAAGTCAAGGATCACATCAAATAGTGATGGTACTTCATTGTATTAAAAGAAAGCCAGCACAATAAGAATTGTGACTTTATTTTTATTTATCTGTTTGATGGACAAATAAACATCATTTTTATTATTATTATTGTTATTTTTTTGCATGCATAAGGCTGTGATTGTGCAGTGCACTCTGGGTAATGATGTCAAAGGTTGTATTGGGCACATATTTTCCTATAGAGTGTCACCCATAAAGCCTGTTTAACTTTGACCTGAGTGCAGTTTTTGTGAAAATGACAATTAAGTTGAATTTTCAGTTATGTAAACTATTTTTTACTTGCATGCTTATTTATAATAAATTCATCATGGGAGCATTGGATGCTTAGCCTGGTAGTACGCTCTACCAACAGTCTGAAGGTTGCAGGTTTAAGCCCAGCTCTGGCTGTCCCAAGCCCGTATGTGCTTGGGCAAGACACTTAACCCTAAGTTGCTCACTTTGCTGCATCAGTGGTGTACAAATGGGTATGAAAGGGTGTGGATGTGTTTGCAAATGCTGATACATAGAAACTTCAACAATCAGCAGATGAATGTGAGAACATGGGAGTGAATGAGTAGATGTGACCTACAGTTTAGAAGTGCTTTTTGTCATCAGAAAGATAGGAATAGCACAGTGTAAGCTCAGCTCCGTCTACCATTTATCATCACTGATAGGTACCCTAGAGCTCAACTTTATGGTCCAGCTATGGGGACAGCCTTTGATAAGTCGTAGAGTTTGGTGTCTGTAAACCATAAGGATTAGAGATTAATCTTCAGCTCCTGTCACATGTGGATGTGTCCTTGGGTGAGACTCCTTACCCCAAGTTTCTCCCACTGTAGCAGTGTTGTGGTTATTCATTGCACTCAGATGCAGCTGCTTCAGTTTTTCCCCTCCAGCTAAAAGCCGGCCAAGCTCCAGCCAATCACAGCCAACTTCCAGTCACGCGGAGTTGCCCCCCACTTTCTAGGGGTGTAAATGTATTGGAAATTAATAATTACACCAAAAACAGCCTGTTCATGCGGTTACTGGGTGTCCCTATAAGATGGCGCTTTCCACACAAGAATGCAAACAGTGGGCTTTAATCTTTGACCTTAATAATGTAGCCATTCAGGGGATCTCATTACATATGATCAACAACTTACTAAAAAATACAATCTGAATACGATCAGATAAATTATAAAAATGTCCTCAAGTGGATTATCAGGTGCCAAAAACACCTAATGTAACAAATGAGATACAAAAATATGTATGTTAAATTTTATTGAAATTTTGATTTGTTGGATTTCAGTAGAAAGTGAAATAAACATTTCAGCTCCAAAAAAAAGTGTTTTCAGGCTTTAAAGGGTTATTGTGATCTATTATAATGGGCTTGTTTTTTCATAAAAGTATTTGTTACTAAACAAAAAAAAACATGCCCTATATCAATTTACATTTGTTGATGCTGAACAAACAGCACTTCTTTTTCTCTTCTAACTGTTGTCACATCAGCACCAACCTGCGTGCAAGCTGAAGTAAACAGAGCGGTGTGTGTGAGCAGATTCCAGTAAAGAGTTGACAGAGAGGGCTGCGTTACGCTGTGGAGATATACCTGTCATGTTGGAATTTAGAACAAGGAGAAAAGAACAAACTTGACCTGAGCTTCTGTAGTGCTTTTCTACACTTTCTGTCAATTCAAAACACTTTTTCACCACTGGTTGCATCTGCCCATTCACATCTTTTCGCTCTCATATTCACTCACAATAAAGGTTTGAGTTTCTGTGTAAGTTATCCATCATTATTAGCTAACACAGCCACATTTACTTAACTATTTACACACCACTGACACAGCAGTGGAAGCAAGTTGGGGTTAAGTATCTTGCCCAAACCCACGTTAACCTGCTGGAGCTGGGCTAGAACCCTCAACCATCTGATTGATGTTAGGGCATGCTCCCAGACTAAGCCACTAAAGTCCCACAATTCATCGCCTCATTGGAGCAGCCATGATGCACTTCAGTGACACACAGTAGAAGAGAGCCTCTCTGCTCTGTGCATAGTCAGATTATGAGCATAATAGGAGTTGTAAAGGTTATTACGGCTGTTATTTATCCTGCAGTTACAGTTTATAGGCCATAAAATTGGCTGTTGGATGTCAATACCATACACACATCTAAAGGCAGATGTACTGTAGGTCAGCAGTATGTCATAACCAAACCAAGAAGCAGAATTGTTTCAATTTTTGATTTTGTAAGAGTACTCTGACTTTCTTCTCCTCTCAGTTATTAGTACAGTAATGTAACAGATCATTTAACTTAGTAACTCAACAGACTTAAAAAAGTAAAGCTACCCTACACCAATGTTGCATCAGTAGCTTTGTTTACATGGAAACAGATAATTGAAAAGAAAAACTTGATCAGAATACAAATGGGTCTTGTAAGCATATGAGTTGAAAGATTCTGACCTGAAAGAGCTCTTTAACAAAGGAATGTCATTTTGAATTAGAGAGGTGGTTTATGTCAGTAGTTATTCTTTATTTATTTATTGTTTATTTGATGTGGACATTACAATTACAATGGACAAACCAGATGCATTGTTTGAGTGTTTAAGCACTTGTGCTAATTTGCAACACTTGTCCACAGGAGGCTTTTGAAATGATAAAATAATAAAAATAATCAGAAAAGAAAGAGAAAAAAATGCAGTGTTCTGAATGGTGTTCACGTAAATACATTCTTAGAGGCATCTCTCTCTCTCTCTCTCCTCTTTTCTTAATGGTGCATTTCTGAGCTTGTTCGACATCCACACTTGAGAGGACAGGACTGTCTCACTTTAAAGGCTTGTCTGCAGAGCCTTCAGAAGAGTGATGGACAGAGGTGTTTGTCTATAACAAAGGAGGATTTTAACTGGAGTGTTCTTATCTCAAGCTACAACAAAAATAAAGGCATGATTAAACACTGAGGAACCAAAGTTCTGATTAAACTGGATCTCACTTAAGTGCAAAAAACTTTACTGACTCAAGTCCATTAATATCTGTCTGCCTGTCTGTTTGTCTGTTTGTTTGTTTGTGTTCAAAATAACTTGAAAAGTTCTGAACGGATTAGGAGGAAATTTTCAGGAAATGTCGGAAATGGGATATGGAAGAACTGATTAATTTTTGGGGGTGATCCGGATCAGGGAATTTTTGTAAAGGATTCTTTAACATTGCCAGATAGGAGCATTTTCGCCAAAGTGGACCGAAGCTGCTTGGTGGAGGTCTGCGCTCTCTGAGTGCTTTTCTAGTTTTGTATTGTTTTAATAGTGTTAAGACCCTTCATGTCCGCTGTGATTCCACTGAGGATCAGCAGGCACACATGTTCAGCCTGCAGCAGTCAGCCACAGGTGAATCCACTGTGACCTGATCAGGAGTCTATGAAGGACTCCTGAGCCCATTGTTCAGTTTGCTCTGCTGCTGACATGATGTGTTTCACCCTGGCTGTCAAGTGCCTCAAAAGTGAGTGTTATTTGATGCTATTTAATGCATGAAATATACTGGAGCCAATTTTGATTGTTTTTTTTTTTAAAGAAGATTATTTTTTGAGTATTTTGTGCCTTTATTGATAGGGAAGAGACAGTGGATAGGCTTGTGAATGGGGGGGGGGGGGGGGGGGGGGGCTGAGAGAAAGTAGGGGAGGATGCCGCAAACTGGCCACATGCTGGATTTGAACCCGGGCCGGCAGAGGCTTGTATATGGGTCGTGCCTGGTTGCTTACCACCCTGCCAAACCAGCACCCCAATTTTGATTGTTTAATCAGGTGAATTTTGCGTTAAATCTGTGAAGATTCTGATGACTTTGTTCATCGTTATGTGCATTATTTTGTTGTTTTATTTTGTTGTTTAAAGACAGTCAATTAATCAGTTATGTTAATACTTTTTCCTTTGTGTTAAACACAGAAACACCACTTGATAGCATGTAAATTAACCCTTTAATTTGGAACCTCATCTTTGGTTGAGTGATTCCTCACCTTCAAAAGGGTTTTGATGAACTCCAGCCCTGTACAACTGACACACATTTAAAGCAGGTAGGCTGGCTGCTGTTTTTGAGTTTAGAGCAAAGTTGCAGCTCTGTACGAGCCCAAATGCTTTAACTCGTTTAGAATACTTAAAACATGTACGCACATGTCATGATCAAATCATTTAAACAGTACATTTGGATTTCCAAGTAGGAAGAAAAAAGGCACATTTAAACATAGCTTGATTTGTGTGAATGTGCACAAATGAGCTCGGATGGTATTTGTTTTTAGTGATTAATGACTTTCATAGCAGCCTCCGCCGTCAGTGTGTTGGTGGGAGTGTGAATAGGTAGGTGTGACCTGTGGTATAAAAAGCACTTTGAGAGGTCAGATGACCAGAATCGTGCTCCACACGCCCAAATCCGCTTAGTCCTTTTTTTGTTAACTATGCATCTTTTAATGCAGACTTCATAGAGAGAAACATATTGGTAAGTGCAAATGATGTGTTCCTGTTATGCCATCATAACTGTCCCAGAAACTGTCCTGCAAAAGTTCGGGGAATAATCTCTGGGAAAGTGTGAAAACACTGGGGATGAGAGGACTATTTTATCTTTCTTTTCTTTCTCGGCTGATAGACGTAGCAAATAGATCGTATGATCATAAATGACCTTCAGCTGTGTATAGTGATTACTGTGACTCTTTTATTTGCAGTATCAAAGGCTTTTAAACTGTAACATATCTGTAGTTCGTGACCACAGGGAAACAGAGAAACAGTGTAGTGTTTTTTAGCACCACGGACAGCTCCCGGGTGCCCCTTCACAGCAAATAGCTGCAGTCTGCTGTTATATTTGGAGCTTTTTATGTCAAGCATCGGCTATCACCAGCAGTAAAACCACTACAGGGTCTCAAAGAGCCAGCCAAAGCCTCATTATTAATGTCAGTCAATTTTTCCAAATATTGAAATTACCAGGATCCTTTTTGGAACTAGTTGCCTACAGCAGTGGGAGCCAGACTCTCTTTTCAATTACATAAATGAAGGTTTTTGAACTGTTCGGGGTGGCCTCAGCCTGAACAAGACACATTTGGCTCTGCTTTTGGGCGAGGGGGTAATGATGCTTAATGTCTCCAGCAGAGCCATCTGGATTAGTCCGGATATGAATCATAAAAATTCAACTTCCAACTGGAAAAACAAAATCTCTCTGATTTAACTTAAAACTAATTGTCTGTCTTATATCTCTGCTCTAAAGCAAGTCACACAAGTGTAAATCTTTGCAGTGAGAATGGATTCAAAGAATCTTAAGTAGCTCTTCACCGTCACAATTGCTGCTGTATAATTAGGAAACGGTACAGTGAGTGCAATGGGGTCATGCTGGCTGTGCTCTCAATGGCTTGCTAACATTCTGCTAACAAGACTCAAAGGGAGGACAATATGTGGAAAAGGGATGTGAAATATCCAGAAAAAAAGATACAACTGAAATATTTATGAAAGGCTGTTGCTTTCATGACTACACTGCCTGTGACAAAATCTTTCCATTAAAAGCATTTACAGCTGATTTTGTTGATTGCTGAGTATTGAAAGGCTTGGAAGCACTAGAATATGCATGCCACTTTTTGCTTCCTCATAGGATTGTACATCAAGGACAGTGCTTCTGAGACCTCAGGGAAGCTTTCTGTGATTGTAAATGAATTGTGGGAGCTATGAGTATCCTACCCTCAGGCAGTCTTTACTCCTTGTCTTTTCAGCAAGACGGACAATGTTCTTATTGCAATAAATGGCTGTGGGGAACTTGCAGATCATTACGTGCATGCATTGGCGTGCTTCAGGGAGTGCATATGCTATTCTTACCATATAGAATAGATTCTCGCTCATGCAATATGTCACTGAAAACTGCATGGTTCTTGGACTGTCGTGGTGCTTACATAATGAATAAAACAGTAAGAATTGTCATCAGGAGCATGTGAGTCCCAAATATGTGCGTCAGAGCTGGAGAGGGGTGTATGTTTTTATTTATGGTATGGCCTTCTTCAGAGTAATAAGAGCCATGAGAGGAAATTTGTTATGCACATATATGGAGGGAAAGCATCTGGTTTTATGCATACGTAAATGTGTGTAATTTTCAGAGGAGGTGGTTATGAAGTTTGAAAAAAAGAAAAAGAGAGGTAGGGAAAAAAACATATGGTAGCGGCTGACTGGCTGACAAACTGACATTGAGACAAATGATCCTTGGTAATGGCAGGACTTGAGCTAATCCAGGAGCACTGGACACCTTCACTGAACCGTGTCATACAGATGATCCAGTCACTTGAATGTGACATGTGCCAACGGGTACAGACCTGTGAGAATTCACTTGTAGGCAAGGCAAGTGTACTTAAAGGGCACCATTCATTTAGAGAGCAATTTACAGTGCTCCACAGGGTTAAAACCAGAACTTTTACAACATACAGAGCAATAAAGGCAACAAATATCTTAAAAATGAATAATGTTTAAATGCTGGATAAAAGAAAATTATATTAAAAACATAAAAAACAAATACAGTATGTTTTAATAGGAAGATCCAAGGTCAATGAATTATTCATTCATTCATTTATTCATTCATTCATTCAGTCATTCATTCATTCATTCATGCATTATCTATACCGCTTATCCCTTTTGAGGTGGCGGGAGGCTGGAGCCTATCCCATCTGACATTGGGCAAGTGGCGGGGTACACCCTGAACCAGACGCCATCTGATCACATGGCCAAATAGAGAGACAGACAACCGTTCACCCTCAAACTCATACCTAAGGGCAATCTGGAGTCACCAATCAACTTAATAAGCATGTTTTCAGTCTGTGGGGGGAAGCCGGAGTGCCTGGAGAGAACCCACACATGCACGGGAAGAACATACAAACTCCACACTGACAAATCCTGCCAGGCTGTTCGGACAAGGCCCTCCTTGCTGTGAGGCGTGTGCATTACATGCTGCCCCATAGTGGCACCAATACATGATCAACTGATCAAAATAATGCTCTAGGTCACATCCATAATCAAGTGTCCTGATCAATGCTCTGCTGCCTGCTGCAAATTAAATCAACTCCCCTAACATTTTGTACACTCCCGTAAGTGATAAATAGTATCCTTATGTTAAAATCTGTGTTGAAAACAGTGTTTAAGTTGTCAAGATTTAAGCCAGTTAGCTCATTTAAATAAGCAAAAAAATAATGTTGCAGTGGGTGTATGGGGTGAATCCTCTAATATATCACAAAGTAATGACATTCTGATTCGGGGCGGGCGTCATGATTTAACACAAACTCAATGTCCAATAAACCACTGGTTAGTGATTCACGGCACACTCTCTCTTTGGCATGGGAAGGTGCTTATTTCAGAATGTGTCTTGTCTGCTGTGCACCAAGAGACCGTTTAATATGATGTCACATTGACAAGAACAATGGAATATATTCAAGACAGCTTTTGCACAGTACTTTTAATGTTTTATCAGCTAATTATACTATTAGGTGGTGGGCAGATTAAAAGTAAGAGTGAAACAGTGATGCAGGACAGTGCTGGCAAAGCAAGCGTAGAGGAAGAGGGTGAAATGTTGCTGCTGAAATAGACTGCTAATTGGTAGGACGTTTGTCATGTGGTCATACAATGGTGAATATCATGAGAAATCGGCTCAGTTCACAGGAGTTGTACTTTGAAATGTAATAATGACTAAAATTAAATTAAAACAGACATGTGACTAAGGTCAGCGTCACACCTTACACGTTTGTTCAAGACCAGAAGAACTGTGGTGCACACTTTTTGAAAGGTTGATTGCTTCTCGGTAGCATTAAAGCTCACTTGATCTCGTAAGTAAACCAAAGAACCAAACTTAAGTCCACCTGAAAACAGGGGGTCTCAGTTTGCTCCCAAGCAAATTACTTGAGTTACGTACGTGGTGGGTGTAAAAGCCGTCCGAACCAAGCAAGGACCAAAGGGGGAAGCGAACCAAAAAGCAGTGCATTGTGGTTTAAATTTAGCTATATATCATCACAGTAAGCTAACATTGCGTCAATAGACATTATCAGGCAGGATGTGGCTAAAGTTAACTTTAGGTAGCACTGTCAGACTCTGATCCTCTTTACAGGTTTACATCGAAAAGTCTGTGCAGGATATGGGTACGCACTGATCCATTACTATGCAAATGTCACTCAAAGAAGTCTAAATAGTTTCATGTTTATTGCATTGCTCTAAATACTGCCAAACTGAGCTGAACAGTGTTATTCCTCGTTGCCTGGATGCGTATTGCTTAAGCTATAGCCCCAACTAGTGGCAGGTGGCCATATTGCACAACCTTCTGCATACTGGTCTGCCCAAAAAAGAGCAGCGTGAAAAAGAACCAAACCAAATGAAAACTGCAACAGTTTTGCAACTTCAACTCAGAACCGAATCAAGTTTGCCAAACTTCAGATGTAAAAGAGACCTACTAAAATCTAAAGATAACTCGAGAAACAACACTGTCAGATTATGTGACAGGTGTCAGCCTTTAAAGAAAGGGCTGTGTAAAAATAGGGATGAAGTCTTAAGTATGTGTGGTATGTTAACACATTGTTGTGTATAAATAAACTGTAAGTACAAGAGTATGCAAAGTGTTCTCACTGTACCCCTAGATCCATCTTCTGCAAGGTTTTTCTACTTGTTTGAGCAACGCACTGAAATTGTTAGTTTCAGCTTGAAAAAAGGACAGACAAGTGTTTGTTTGTTTCCTGTTTGCGTGTGTGCAGTTGGCAGAATGCTGATTATAAGATTATCAGGTGCACACTGTTCTGACAGGTGCGAAAGGAGTCAGAGGAGGGTGTGAAACAAAAGACGGAATTGAAACTCTGGAGAGAAAATGTCTGATATCTTCCCACTTTCCCATCTCCAAACCTCTTTTCTGTCTCGTTGCTACCCTTTCATCCTCTGCCCACTTCGTCTAATCTGAAGCCCTGTTTTCTTACTTCTTATCGCCCTCATCACACACACTACTATTTTCTGCAGGGGCTGTCTGTCTCCTGTTTTGAATTCAGAGGTGACACTGGGATCTGTGAAGCGCTGCTTTCCTGCAGACAAATTTGTCTTTGGAGGCTGCTGTATTAATACAGACGTGTTAATTAGGCAAAGTATATCTGTTAGTCTGTCAGTCAGGGTGATGGAGCCTGCTCATACACCATCATTGTTCACAGACACACAACATACTCTTGCATTTATAATCACTAGAAGTCTTAGCTCTATTATTTCCCTCCTGCAGTTTTGTTCCCCTTAACTCTCATCTACTTTTGACTCAAGGTTTGGGACAAGGTCATTTGCATGTGGATATGCATAAAAAGGGCGCTGTGATTGAAGGTCAGAATTTGTAAGTCAAATATAATGGCTCAAATCCCACTGGTCCAAGGAGATGAAGCTCCAAAGCAGTGATATGCCATCTTGAGTGACCTAAGATTTGTTTGCATTAAAGAGCCCATAGTGTCTTTTCTGAGTTAAAAATGCCCTTAAGTGTGTTCAACATGTCCCCTGAAAAAGACCTACCAGTGTCACTTCCTGCCATTGTGTTGTCATCAGTTTAGGCCCCATTGACTAACAGTAGCAAGTCCATTGTAGAGCATACATCAGGGGTGTCCAAACTATGGCCTGGGGGCCAAATGCGGCCCACTGCTCATTTTGAATTGGCCCCTGAAACAGTTAGATGAATAAAGACATTTTGATTACAGCAGCAAATACCATCAATCATGCACATTTTCTGCCATATTTACTTTGTCAAAAGGTCTCATTTACAAAGTATATTGCAATATTCATCTTCAAGCACCGACATTCTTGCAGTTTTGTCTTGTTTTGTGTCTGACAGTGAAGATAAGCTGTTAGAGGCTCCCATCTCTGCTGCTCAGAAGGTCATTCTCACCCTGACTAGGTGTAAATCCAGTGATAGCCCAGGGTTAGAAGGGCCCCTTGACAAGTGATAACCCACCTCTAAACCCTAAAACTTTAACTTAAATACTTAAAAAATACTTAAAAGTGAGGCGCAGCAATTGGCTCAGTTGTCCATGTATTCCTTTTTATGTGGCCCTCGATGTAAAAAGTTTGGACACCCCTGGCATAGATGTTAGCATGAAGACAGGACTGACCAGTCACCACAGAGTTGACCTGTAAACCCTTCAGAGTGGATTCGGCTCATGTGGAGAAAGGAGCCTTAAAGAGGCAGGAACTCTAACAGAGCACCTCACGCTGACTGAGAATTCCACATTATTGATGGTATTCTGTGTAAACTAGGAGGTTTGTTGAACATAAGCCATTGTGAACATACTCCAACAGTATATATGAACCTAATTCGAGGCAAAATATGACCTCTTTAATTGTGAATGACATACTTTATAGCAATCCATCAGAAACGGCACATTTATCATCTAGATTGTTTCATTGAAATTACATCAAATATTTGGCAAACTGTTTAAACCAACACTATGTAGTTTTTTGACCCTAATGTAATATTTCTAGAATCATTGTGATGGTACATTGCTTTACAACAGGTTAAATTGACCTCTCTGTCATGGTCTGACTGGCACTACGTAATTGCGATGTGGATGGTAGGAACACTTCCACACTAAAATCTACAAATTTTTACTGCTTTGACTGCTTTACGGCATAAGTCACTTCCCCCTCGAGGCGAAAGCTAAACATTGGGAAAAGGAGAATATAAAACAGTTTTTGAATTTTTAAAACAGATTTAATGAACAGAATTTAGTTTAAAGTAAATATGCACTTATTTTCCTAATGGAAATAGGGACCTCTGGCTCACCCTCCTGCATAGTAGGTGGCAGTAATGCTCCTCTGATGTTGGATGCCACCCGCCGCTGCAAGAAGAAGAGGAAGAAAGCTAAATGTAGCGTTGTTATCATGGCGGAAGCAGCGAAAAACCTGCAGAAAAGAAAAGTTTTATTGGAGGAGGTGAAAAAAGAAAGTGGGACAGTAACAAGCTAAATGCCCGGACAGGGATAAACACTGGCCCGGCATTCACTCGCTGGCGTGAACTGAAAGACGAGGAGGGATGTCCGATCAATGTGGATTTAGCTCTGTTATTGTTGGACTTGTAAGTACATGATGATTTATTCGAAAAGAAACATGATCAGACTGTACCATATCAGTTCACATGGTTTATTTGTCTCTTGGAAGTCCTGTCGGCTCGCTTCTCCTCCCTCTGTATGTCAACAAATGCACGTTGGTGTGAGGCGCTCTGTTTTACGACAGTGCAGTTACACTCAATGACCACAGAGGCCCTTCGAGAGCTGAAAGCTTGAATCTTACATAGTGCGGCTTTAAATCTCCAAAATATGTGCTCAGCTCGTTGACTGAGTACAATATGAACATTTAAGGCCTCGCCCATGCCTTGGAAAATTTTACTTTGTGTGTCTTTTAATTTTTGTGTTGTTTGGCATCACTGTACCACGTGATCACTAATAGTTGCATAGCAGCTACATTACTGCAAATGTAGCAAAACCTTTGTTGTTGTAAAACAGCTAACTAAACTGTTTACATTCACACAAATACACTCACACGTTATTCCACTTATTGCAACACAACATCATGCATTTTTGAGCAAGACTTGGTGTTGCTGTTTAAAGGATGACCTTGTTAGCTGCTGACCATAAACCACAAGTGCCTGTGGTTGTTATTGTTAGGAGATACTGAAACCAGTAAGAGTACTCACAAATGCCTCTTTAAGTTTCATGGACAACAAATAAGAACAAGAAATAAGACAGACGACAAAGGTACATGACAACGACACAAAGAAAAATAAGGTTAACTCATACTCTACATAAAACAAGTTCAAGTCTAACTCATGACAAGGTTATTGTGTCTTTTGTTCAACCATTTCTTGAAGATTTTAACTGCATGATTCACTTTTCCACACAACCCCTCTGGCTTTTTATGACCCAATCCTGACCTCTCACAGTCTGGCAATTGAACTGCATACATCGCATAGAAATGAAACCTGCATGTGGCAATTCTAGATTCATTATGGTGTTGCAAGTGGCTCATGATGTGTGTCGTGGAGTTGAAAAACTATACAAAGAGACACTGAAACTGAGACAGAGAGCATGGTCGCAACACCAGTTTGCCTTCAAGTCCGTGAACAAGAAATCACTGCAGAGAGTTGGCAAGAAAATGTCGGGAACATCTTTGCATGCCATTGACAGCACATACAGTAACAGTGGCCAAATATATGTGTTTTCAGGATGGAATTCCTTGTATGGATGAAGTTATTTCTCAAGATGATAAAAGAAAATTTCCATTTTACAAAAAAATATCCACCGATAATAATAAACAGACTTATCAGACCACGTGTCATAACAACAAAAAAACAGGTGTTTTAGCAGTCTTTCATAAACTTGTTTGAAACTGAGTATATTATTGTTTATTGAAAATACATTTTGAACATGAATGAGGAATTTCAAACTGAATTCACCTTTTTATACTCGATTTTGAGCCACTCACTTGGCTTCTCTTAGAAGTCAACATTAATCAAGCGCAACATTCAACCACTACAACTATTTTTCCTGTTTAGGAATGCAAGTAAATAACAGTAAATGTACATCTCAATCAAGACGCTTTCATATTTCATCTGTTTTTTTTTTTTGTTAAACAGTTCATTTGGAAATCCATGGAGAGAAAAAATGATTATATTTTAGCATTAAAAATGTAATTTTGGTTAAGTAGCCTCTACATGCTCATGTATCAACCATTACAGACACATATAAAATTATCTTGGTAATTACCTCTGCCGTTAATTCAGGGCATCTGTGGCATAAACCCCGGAGTGGGTGGTGGTCTTAAAGGTGAGGCTTAAACTGACATAACACTTGTTTACCTCGAGACCTCATTGTTGGGTGTAAAACAGCGACGTTATTGCTAGGCCCACTGATTGTATTTTAAAATGGACAATGCCTTTCTGCAATAGCTAGCTCACTGGCTGATTTAACTGGAGCCATGCACAACCACATTTAGCATTATGGAGGTGAGCTTGAAGGTGGACTTAAGTCTAGTGGTTTGTGCAGCACTGATGTTTGAAACATGTGGCAAACCAGTTTATCATTATTCACTCTCAGAGTAACTAAACGTGTGCTGTGTGCTGTGTTGTGTGCAGTGCTGCTTTCAAATAGCAGTGAAATAGAATCCAAGCAGTATGGTTTAGGGCAGTGTTGAGCTGTGCTGAATAAATTGAACTCGATTCTGATGTCTTTCTGAGTTTGTTCCTGGCTTTTATACAAGCCGACAAGGCTTACTTTTAGTAAATTGGTGAGGGAAAAGGGCGCAAGAAAGTTGAAATCTCTTTAGTATCAACAGTTACCTTTCTCTGTCTCCTCGCTGTACTCTTTTCTCCCCCTTGTATATCTTGTATATCCTGTATATCACAAAAAAGAAAAAAAACATGTCTTTGGGGGTGGAGAGAAGTCTAAAATATTTTGTTGCTGGAGAAAAAAGTTTGAATTTGTATTTTTTTTTACCTCTCTTCTCTAGTTTCTGTGACTGTGGGAATAGATATCTGACTTTGTATGCAGATGGTTCCCCCTGCATGTCTTCAAACCCAGCACCCAATCTAGGTCAACCATCTCACTGCTGCCTGACAGAGCTGTGTGTATATATGTGCATATGTTTTTGTGTGTGTATCTGTATGCGCTGCATTTTTAGTGCTCCAGGACACAACAACAACAACAACAACAACAACAAAATCAAACTATATTTACTTTTTCCTCTACGAGATACATTGAATATTAATTGTCGCTATAGAAGACTTCTAAATAACTGGTGTTCTTGGAGTAATACAGTAGAGTTCATCATCCAAATGCTACAATAGCAATAGCTGGAGGTATTGATTGAAATAATCAATGTTGCCGTCTCTGTTGACTGCTTGGGCTGGGTCTTTTGAAAGCGTGCAAAACAGGCCTGAGGCGTCACATCACAGTTGTCTGTGACCAGCCTCCTGAATCATGAGGCTGCTGGAGACATGAACCGCACCCACCTCCAATCTTACTCTGGCCTTGGTTACACCTTTACTGAAGATACTGGAGCTTTTTACGATTTCCCTCTAGCAACACGTAAATGCATTGGTGCATTTGAGCTTGCATATAAGCACATTCACAACTGAACAGAACTCCTTGACCATAAAATCTTGGGGCTTAATAAAAATCAAATGTTTCACAGCCAAAATAAGCCTTTTTAATAGAACTTACTGAGAACTTACAGGTGCTGTGTGGAGGTGCATGCATCTGCAGAGCCAGTATGCAGCTTTAGGAGCACAGCTCTGAAACTCATAGGGGGAATAAACCTACAAACTGTTATTAAAATATGTTTTGTCAAGCTGGCCCTGTACTTGGCCTGTCTATGCTAAATTTCTGTCCGAAAGTCCTCCTCTTAAGGATCAGGGACGCAGGATGCAATTGTAGGCTTTTCAAAGCTGATAATTGTCAAAATATGTACCATCATGACAACTGTTTTACTGGAGTAAAATGATTTTCTACATATTTTGACATGTTTGGAATTTTCAACAGGGGTTCAGGGTGTGCCCTGCCTCTCGCCCAATGCATGCTGGTATAGGCCTCAGGCCCCAGTGACCCCAGAAAGGATAGTGTGATAGATAATGGATGGATGCTTGGAAAAGATAAAACAGAATCAGAAATAGATTGTTTTTGATTTTTCTTCTGTTATTTTGTTTTTAACCAGGGAAAGGCTACCTGTGGCCTGGGGTCCAGAGGCAGCTGTCTTCCTTATTTGATGTGGCCTGCAAGCCAGTCTCAGAAATCACAAAATTCTAAAAATGAACAAACATGTCATATCTGCCATGAAAGCTTAAAAATAACAAAATATTTCTTTAGTGTTTAATGATTTGCATATTTTAATTATTTGCAAAAAAGATAGAGGTAAAATTTGTAAACTTAAACTTTGGCATTTGAGTTAAAATGTGAAAAACACTGGTAGTCAAATTTTGATAAAAGCTATGGTTGTTCCAAATTATTTATAAATGTTAAATTTAAGAATCATATTTATTAAAGTTTGTCCTTTTGTCAGTGTGGATGACATCAGTGTCAGTGTTAATTTTGACATTTTTGCTTAAAATATCTTTTACATTTAGTTTAAATTTAGTCATCTAAATTGTTTTGATTTTAGTCTAGTTTTAGTTGATGAAATTTCAAAACATTTTAGTTCATGAGACCTACTGCAAATTTAGTCGACTGAAATATGAAATGTAACGGGTAAGGCATTTTTTATGTTTCCTTGAATTTCCGAAGTAATTTTATACACTTGGATTAATTTATTTATGTTTCTCATCAACAACCAGCTTCATAAAACGTGTCATTATTTTATCACCTCATTAGCACTGTTAGGGTGATGAAGCTGAGAAAAACACAAACCGATAGGCCATATGGTAACATTAACTTCGGTCTACTCGGCGTTGAATAGATGTTAGGATGACTCGCCTGGAGATTCTACTTTAAGTGTGTTGTGTTTTACCAATCATAATCACGCCACCCAGCTTACACAGCAACTTGATCTCCACAGTGTCAAACGTGAAATGCGTCCATATGTCTACTTTCCTTTTTCTCTTAGACATCAGCTTGATTCTTGCATTGGATCTCTCCCGCCACCAAGCAGCTAAAGCAGCTGTGATTGGATATATATTACTAACTTGTCCCTACTTTCTACATGAGGAAATTAGGTCTGATTGGATTAAGTCTCTGTCAAACATTCTCATGTCGTTTTTATTTTTTGATGAAATTGTCATTTAATTTTGTTTTAGTTTTTGTCCATGTGCACTTGTTTTTGTTAGTTACCATCTCATTTTTGTCAGGGTAAAACAGGTCATTGATCAAAACTATGAGGAAAATAATTAGTCAGCAAAATTAACACTGATCAGCGTGCCCTTTCTGTAACCAAGATGCCATTAACCCTGTTAAGGATAAAACAGAGGGACCAAAAGAAAACAACAAAAAGGGGGGGGGGGTTAATTGCAGAATTTTCTACAATAAAATATGGCCCAACTGGTGCCTTTACCATTGCTATCTTCTGGTGTGTGGTCTCAAAGTCTGACTGAATCCTCCAGTGTGTACATTTAAAGGACTATACCATCAGAATCTGATGAAACTGTCCTAACGGTTTCAGGTGTTTTTAGAATCAGTACTGACTTGAATAACTTTTTGCATCAGGCATGCCTAAGCTTACAGTGAATCACCTCATTATTTGGGTTTTATAGTCCTTCAGTTTTTGTTAGTTTCAGTACTTGGTTGTAATAATACTTCACACTGTTGCAAGAATCAGTGATTTAAGTTTTAGACTTTAACTGATGCAAAAACTCGTTATATGGGTGTAAAAACCTTTAAACTGTTGGCTGAATTTTCATTTAGATAAGATGAAACTGTTGATATATTGAGAATCTTCTGGAGCTTCAAGTTGTAAAACAAAACGTTGCATAGGTTGCATTTGAATACAGCCATGCTGTTTTATTTTTGCTCAGTAGGGGGTACTGTTGATAATAGACACTTGAAGAACTGAGGTCAAAAAAGCTGTTGTTTTAGTTAAAACCTGGCTGAAATATATCTTTTCACTGTTGTTACAATTAGTTTCAAGTTCTAAGAATCTATAAGACATGGATTGTTTAGCTGTTGTCTGATAGGTGGCTCAGTCAAGATTATACAAGGATCCTCGAACTGCAGTCCTGAAATGGCAGCTTCTGGGTCTGCAGACTGGGATTGTAGCTTTTCACATAATGCATGCTGGGAAGTCTGTCACCATGCTGATAATGAGCTAAACTTTGTAGACCTGAGGCAAGGAATTGGTCAAATTATTCCAAGTCAAAAAGTCACATTTTTAGGTTTGAAAGTGATGTGAAAATGAGGATAAATGAATTAAAAATGAAGCATACTTCAGTGAGCTTGACTCCTATGATTATGCTCAATATTTTACAGTAAGAACCAGAATAATACTTAACAAAGGCTTTAAAACATACAGTAGTAACTTGGGTATAAGCCTTGACATTAAAACCTGCAGACCCTCTTTTGATGCTTTTTGTTTTGGCAAGTTGCGTTGCCATTTAAACCTTCTAAATGTTAATTGATTTTAATCCCTCATGCAGTCATTATAGCTGATAAACTTTGCTTGTGAAAATCATTTTCCCCTTTTCTCAGATTTTCCAGGAAATCTTGATTTAGTAAGCAAATAACATAATAGAAATTTGCAGGCCAACTTGTGACTGCCTTTCAGCGAATATTTAAAAGTATGTTTTTTATGATAACATGATGATGAGTCTCATTAAAGCTCCAGTAATTAAAATTAAAAGAAAGGTTTTAGATCTTTTTATTGCCTCTGCTCTGTGGTTGTTTACTGTACGTGGAAATTGATTGATATTCTGCACAGGAGAACGTTCTATCTCCTTCTCTTTACAGGTGCGTGCACATTAGAAAGTGTTTATGTGCATGTCCACACAGACTCATGTGATGATTTGTAAAGTGGTGTGCTTGGTTGCCACACACACACACACACACACACACACACACACACACACACACACATACTGTCTATCTCTCAGCAGTGCTCACTGAATTATGCATTATTCAGAGTTTAATATTAGACATTAGATGGAGGTAAATTGAATCCATCAATCACCCAAGACATTTATATGTGGCAGACTTGAGGAATCATTTCTGAAAAACCGCGCAGTCTTTGAAAATCAGGAATGATTGGCTGGGGAAATTGGGTGTGGAAATTATAATTATTTTTTCTTCATTTTCCAGGCTTTGCTTCATTCTGATGACATTAGCATTATTAGCCTTATGTTAGGGATAATTATTTCTGAGCTCTTGAGGATGCTCATGCACTGCATTCAGCTAATGAGCTAAAATATATTCAAACCTCAGAAAACCTGACATTTATATCAAGTCTAATACAAATGTCTCTTATTCTCAGATTAAAGAGATCATACCAGTAATGATTTCATATTGAACCATATGGGCTTGATAGCAATCAAATTGGATTTGAAGCTCATATTGAATGAACCAGTGAAATCAGTTGAATAAAGAAAAAGCACTCACAGCAAAATTGATGCATCACTAAACCCAATATAGACATTAAATCCAGCATGCACATCAGGCACACAGCTGGAGTTGCTGGTTTGAACTCCACGGTGATCAGGGTCTCTCAGTGTTGAGTTTTATGTGTCCCTGTGAATGCATAGGTTCCCTCCAGGCTTTTCTGCTTCCTCAAATGTCAGCTGACATCAGCTCCAGCAACCTGAGAAGATGGATGGATAGTTATTAAACACAGTTACTAATTTGTTTTACAAGATTTGCATACATGCATTTATTGAACTTAAACTTTAACGTTGAAACACTCTGAACATATTGAAAATACAATAAATACAATACAAATTAAAAGTCAAAGTTACAAGCAAATCAAAATAATAGTATTTTATCATGAAATTCAGTTAATAAAAATGAAAATTCTATTTTTAGAAAGTTATTGACAGAATTAAAACAGAATTGGAGAGCAGTAAAAAATAGAACCAAACACCTCAAAAACTTTGCAATACATGATAGTAATTTATGCATGCAGCACAGTCATTATTTCAGAGTGAATGCCATATTTTCATGATTTTGGGAGGAATATTGTCTCTGAAGCTGAAACTTAAATCATGACCCTGCACAGAGAGAGATATGGAGTAAAAGAGATATCTACAATGAAAACATCAGTTTATGCCTGGCCTTGTCACAAATTTACACTTTTTTTATTGCTACAGTGTCGGTAGCAATGCTGAAAGTGTTATTCTCAGATTGACATTTGCAGCTCTAACAGTCATGGTATCAAGATAACTTTCATTGATAGTTATAGTAGGTTAAATTCAGCATCTTAATTCAATTCAACCTTCTTGATAATAATGACAGATGTTAGGTTGATATTTGTACTTGTATCATCTGAACATATAATGAATGAGTAGTCAAAACGTAATTGAAATTATTTCCATTTTCAAGATTGCATTTAAATAAAACTAATGCCTTCGTTTATACTTGTCACTTATCATTGTAGGGGCTTGACTTGAGGCTTTTGAATTTCTTACACCCATCAGAAATGTAATTATCCTACCATTAATCTGACATTGTCACCTGAAGAGTCTGACTCTCTTTAAACCCTTTTTTTTTACATGTCCTGCCTTAACTAGCCTTGAGAGAGGATGATGACCTGAAATGTGTGTGTGTGTATGTATAGATATAAGTATGTATATATATATATATATGTACATGTATGTGTATGTATATATATATATATATGTATATGTACACACTTCTTCTATTGCTTCTTCTATTGAAAAAAAAGTCTAGGAATAAAACATGAATCTGTTATATATTTACAGAGCAGTTTATCTCAAATAGAGCTACACAATTAATCCCAATTAATAGATAGAGGGGTAAACTTACTGTAACTCAGTTTATTTCTTTCCACTGTTTTGCATTACCTTTATGCGCAGTAGGTCTCCAGTCAATCCAAAACAAGTATTTATTTTTATTTTCAGCACTAAACTCGCAATTTATTGTCTAATGGAAGCTGACAGTTAGAGTCTCATCTGACTGTCTTCAAATGGTGACGAGGCCTGAATGTTCATACCAGACCTTCAGTAATTAGTCAAAATGTTTAAACCTTGGCTGAGACAGCATTGAATGATTACATAAAGTTTATATATATATATATTTTTATGCCTTTGATTTATGTGGACTTTTTTTGATGTATTTCTTTCAAACTTATGACAGTTAATAACTTAATAATGACAGTTAGTAGCTCAATATGACAATTATTAACTTAATAATGAAATAACAGCTTTAAAAGAATAAATAATAGCTTAATAATGACATTTAGTAATTAGATAATGATAGTTAATAGCTTAATAATGAAAATTAATAACTTAATAATGACAATTAATAATTAAAGCAGCACTAAGTAAGATTCCAGCTTTTTAGCTCTCTAGGGGCTTCTTTAGTCGTTGAGTTAACTGCGTGGTTACAAAAACAGAGCGCCTCACACCATTTGTTGACATACAGAGGGAGGAGAAGCGAGGGTGAAAAAACTACGTAGTGTTGGTTTAAATACTGACAGTTAATAGCTTCATAATGACAATTAATAACTTAATTATGACAATTAATAATTAAATAATGACAGTTAATAGCTTAGAAATGATAATTAATAACTTCGTAATGACAATTAATGATTCAATAATGACACTTAATAACTTAATAATGATAATCAGTAACTTAATAATTACAGTTAATAGCTTAATAATGAAATAATAGCTTAATAAGAACAATTAATAACTTAATAATCACAGTGGAATTTATCCACTCCAACTGAGCTTATAGTGGAATGAAAGTAATGCGTGTACTGAAGTGCACTCTTTAAAATGATGGGTTTTAACCATTTAGTCTGTGCTTACAGTGAACATGTTGCATACTGTAGGCTGCTGGCCAGACAGTCATACCTAATAGACTTCAAAGTCTAAAATTACAGGACTGAACGGATGAAAAGAGGATAAAAAAGAAGACAGGTTAGAGGAGAGAGCAGGGTGATGCAGCTGAGCCGACGAGGCCCGGTGTCAGACAGCAGACAGGTCACGGGGTAAATGGAGGGGACACCTCATTGAACCTTGAAGTGTGTTCATGTACTAAACGTGTACTAATGTTTTCTGAGAGCATGCACATGTTCCCGTTAGGTGTGTTCACCCAGACGGGGCAGGTGTGGAGGTCTGTCAGGTCAGGCTGAGAACATGGTTCAGAGGAGCCCCTTCTGTCAAATCCTCCATCTCATTGAGAGTGGACTCTGTGATCATACAGGCATGCATGTTTTTTTTTTTTTTTTTTTGTTAGTGGAGCAGAAGTTTATTTTTCAGTCGTTGGCGTGGTCACAACTAAGCAGACTAAATTCCCATATTTTTGCACAAAGTAAATGGAGGCACATTAGGAATTATTAAATCTGCTTGAACCTTTTGCGCGCTGTATCCTTTGTTAGATTA